>OZ007592.1:75198302-75940802 GCA_963931845.1 Maratus michaelseni | reverse complement strand
TTGATATTTATAATGTATATATAACACTATCAACAAGAGGGGAGGGGGGTGAACTAACAATATGACTTGTACCATGAGTAATGGTATGTAAAATGCTCTAAATATCACATTAAATAAATAAATAAAAGGAAAGGAAAAAATAAAAGTCGAAAGAACGAAGTTAATAGATTAACATATGTATACAGATTTTTTTAACACTTCTATATTTTTTCATACTTTAAAACATACTATTTCTTCAACGGAAGTATTAAAGATGGACGTGTACACCACCGTTCATAAACATAACAGATTAAAAATTACATAATTGTACTTTCTATAAGCTCACCAATTTAGTCCCCTGATGATGGCTATAAAATTTTAGCCGAAATAATTGAAATAATTTAACTTTCAATGTTTCCATTTTGCACTGTTTTAGCAAAGTACAAGTACTGTATTATGTACTGTTTCTATTTTAATCTGTATACTATTTTTTCTCTTTCTAAAATCTTTTAATGCTGTCTTTAAAAACATACATTATCAGCAATAAAAAAACATAGCTTAGTTACTTTTTTTTAAAATCTAGAATTTTTAAACTATATTTTTTAATTGAGTGCTGATAATGTATGTTTTTAAAGACAATACTAAATATTTTTAGAAAAAAAAAATAATCTGTTTTAAAGTAAAATTAATACGAAAATATACTGCTATTACAAGTGTTGCTCTCCACACAATATTTGCTAATGCCTCAATGGAATTGGTATACCTATATAATCATAATTTCATAATACAGGTATTAAGGAAGCAAGATATTTTGTTTATCGACGAAAAAATTTCAAGTAGCTCAATTTTTGCAACACTAGCTTAAAATTTCCTGGATCGGCAATAAAATTTTCAAAAGGGGAAAAAAATAATAAAATAATAAAATTAGTTTTAGCACAGTTAGTCGTAGATCCATTGTTTCAAATATATACGAAAACAATAATTGATAAAAAATTACGACTCGATTAATTGGCACGATTTTTACGATTCGATTGAGATGGCACCATAATCTTTATTTTAGCTATATTGCCCAATTTATGTAAGACATTTTTTACTAACTTTTAATAAGTCCTAAGAAAATAAAGTATATTAATCTACAAAAATGCTGTTTGTTATTTGCTAAGTTACAATTGTTTTAAAAACATGCAAGATTAATATTTAAAATATTTTTTAACAACTATAGTGCAAATCCTTGAAACTTGTAAATAACAAACTCCCACTTCCAACTCTGATGCTTCATTTATGATATTCAAATTTTGAATTGATTTTTCATTTGATTGTTCGTTCATACGTTGTACAGGAATTATTAGAACGTGAAATGATTTTTTTTTTTTTTAATGCAAGTATCTATATTTACAGAAAGACGACTAAGCATATGACCTAGGGGAAATACATTAACATAAAAATCTACATAAAAATTCCACATTTTTTTTTTTTTTTTTTTTTTTTTTGTAATACATTCTTTTGACAAAATATTTACGTTACTTAGATCAAGATAGCACGGAAAAAAAGTATAGTTTATTTATTTTTTTCTTAAATCTTCGTAGAGTTATAAAATTTATTGAGTAAATCCGCCAATTTTAAAAAATTATCTCTGAAATAACCAGTAAAATTGTAAAAATAATCGTTAGAGAAAAAAAAAAACCTCATTACCCAAATTTTATTTAAGAGAATTTTTTAAATAAATTTTCTGGTTACTGTTTTCAATTTTCTTGTATGTGATTGAATGGTAGCAAAATATGGTCCCTTTACAGTTTAGACCTTCGAAAAGTAAAGTTTTGAAAAATAATGATTTGAATGAACTGTAAATGTGCACACTGATGTTTTTGACGATGTCAATTCTGTTTATATAAAAATTGATGTAGATCGTAATTCATAACGTTTTTTTAATATGAATATATTAATTATTATTTTGATTATTAAAATTGTGCTTTTAATTAAAAAAAGAAAAAAAAAAGCCTAGAAAATGTTTGGATTTACCCAATGTAAACACACTGGAAACAAAACTTTGAAATCGGATATTTTTTAGGGGGAGAAGATATAAATTTAAGTTAGTCACGGGAGTTTAAAATTAGCATATTCAAATTTTGACCTCTTCTAATTCCAGGAAGATTTAACAAAAATACGTTTAACTATATACTTTTTTGAGTTGATTTTGATCCACGGAACTCAAATAAAGTGTCAAACGTGGGTATTATCAAATTCAACACTCCCTCAAATGTCTGAGCCCTTTTAATAAAAAAGATCGCATTTTCTCGAGATTTTTTAATGAGTTTTAGAATAATATCTCGGGTAATTATGGACGTTTTTTATGGAATTTCAAACGATGGATATAGAACAAAATTTACTATATTGGGATAAAAAATTGAAGCCATATTTGATTTTTTTATTGCAAATCGAAATAGACCCCTATTACAAAAATTGCATTCATATTCTGAAGAAAGACAACATACCAAGTCTAATGATACATTTGCTGAGATTTTATCGTAAATTGTCTGTGAAAGAAAGCAGGTGTATTTTTTTTTTTTTTTTTTTTTTTTTTTTTTTTTTTTTTAAATATACAGACTGAACAATTCGAATCTTTACCTGGTCAAATGATTTTGTCGAAATGATCTTTTTGTTTTTGAGATATTGGGTGTTAAATTTTAATTTCAACTTTAAATGGTTAATGGTTTTGAAAATTAGTCAAGCTCTTGTGACTTAGAGGCGGATAGAACATTTTTTTGCTGTTGAGAAGGAATGGACTCTGTCCTAACATATACCATTTTTATAATGTACATATCTTATATTGTACTATAATAGTTGAAAACTACAATGTTATCGTCTAAGAAATGATTTTGAGGAGCAAATCTGAAATATTTTTGGCTGAAAATATAAGAAAAACATTTTAAGTTCTAGATAATTTTTTGAACGCTTGGTGATATTTTTTCTATTTCAAAAAGCATTTTTAAATTATTTTTTGAGTAACTTTTAAGAATTTTCAGATCAACCTTACGTAAAAAAAAATCAGCAAAAATAACTTTAAAACAAGTAATATAAAAATTTTTTTAAAGTCAATTCCTACTTCTTAATCATAAATACATAAAATAAACTCGTGCAGCATTAATGTCCCACGTTATCTTTATTGAACATTTTTTTTATAATCATCGTTGCGGTATTTTATTTTTGTGGCATCACTAATTTGAGGAAAATCTTTCATTTCATTTATGAAAACAATGGGAGAAATTTTTTTCTCCCATATAAAACTAAAATTAATTATTTAAATTTAATTAATGAATTAATCTTTGAAAAAACTGTATTAACATCCAGTGTCATCCACTACAAATTTTAAAAAATGTATTTGAACTTGAGTGGATGAATAGAAAATATTTTATTAACGATTGAAAATTTGAACAAGATATATAAATATATAGAGAGTGTGAGCTAATAGTAGGAATTGAAAAAACAGCAGGCATTTTGGTAAAAAAAAAAAAAAAAAAAAACCTGCCTCTTCACTGTATGGTTTTCGTCAAAGCAATAGAAAACGGAAACAATACCATAACTAAGGCGCGTATATACAAGCTCCAATTCCGAAATAAGTTCTCATATCGTACAATGTCATCTCCAGCAAAATTTAGTGCCTCCGCATCGCCCAGGTTAAAGGAAAAGTTTTGTTTGATTTGCGGATGAACACCAACCGCGCAAAGCCTTCACACTGCCTACTTACGCGACCATAACACTAAAAAACAATGAAAAAGGGGGCTCTCTCTTGAATATTTTTTATGGCTCAGGTTGAGCAGAAGAGCAATAAAATACGTGAAGAAACTCAAGGACCACCCGGTGCTCCAAGAATTTCGGCACGCGAGTGCATCAGGGTAGGAACGAAATCTTGGCGGGTGGAGATTTACGAAGTTTCAGGTAAGCAGCCACATTTTAGTCCAAAGGCTAGTTCCCATTAAATTAATTGCAGGGTCTGAAGGAATTTGACTGGTGATGGATGTTGCTCTGAGGATGTAGAGCACTTGTTTTGCATTGTATAAAACATGAAATATTTTGCGTATTTAAGGCGGGTTTATCTTTACTTGTCCAGCAAAAGGGCTTGCTAAAGAGAAATAACAATAGTTCTCGCTACATAAAATAATAATAAATAAAAACCAGGAAACGTTTATTTTATCAATCTATTAAAGCCACGCAGTATGAAAACCATAAATATCGGATCCCAACCCATTTCTAGCCCCCCCCCCCTTTTTTTTTTCTTTCCTGAAAAATTAAGTTTGTCGTCAAAAAAAAAATAATAATAACAATAAAAAAATAAAAATAAGTTGTTTATTTAATTTTCAAAAACTTTAAATGTGAAAATTATCTTCTTCTAATAATAAGGAAAGATGTTTGTCTGTGTATCTGCGTGTGTGTCGATATAATTTTAATTTTTTATGTGATTTTTTGCGTTGTTTTACATTACGAGGAGATTTTTCTACATTAACAAAACTAATGTGGCTTCAATTTTTTATCCCAATATCGCAAATTTGGTGCTATATCCATCGTTTCAAATTACCCGAAATATTAATTAAAAACTCATTAAAATCTCGAGAAATGCTATCTTTTTTATCAAAATGGCTCAGATATTTGAGGGAGTCGTATTGAATTTACTTCCGCTTCGGGGGCGCATCTCTCTATTTATTTTCCGAAACGGAAGATAAAAAAAAAGCAAATCCATAATGGATGGAACTAATAAAAACCACATGTCAGAATTAACAGGGTATATTAAAAATATGAATATTATTTCACGTAACGGTTTGGAAATGTGCATAAGTACGCAAAACAATTTTCGAAAAAATCGCCGGCAACTTTTTTATTTCTTCAAACAAAGATAATTGGCGGGGTTTAACGGGTTTTTTTTTTATATTAAATACCGCGTTAATAATTAGTGATTTTGGTTTCATTTTAGGTTTATTCATAGCAATATTAGTTCAGAGCTAAGTTAATCTGGATTCTTGCAAGATGGCTACCACAATTTCTGAATATTAATCTCCAGGGGGAATTTATTTTCTCTGGTTCTGTGGGCTCGATTTCAACGGGAATTGGTTCATTCAGCTTAACATGAAGTAAGGGAAAGAAAACTCTAAGATTTAGATTTGGCGCTCCTTGTCGGTGGAAAGTGGAACAAAATAATTTAAGCGCATGCTCAGCACGCCCGCTATACGAATACGGTGCCGTAGGCAGCGGGCACACGTGCCGGAGTTTCGTTTGGGAAAAGGTTTATTTAGAAAAATGCGCCCTGGGCGATGGAAAGTAGAACTAAGATATTTTGAAGTGCGTGCGCAGCACACCTGCTACACTGTGCCGTAGGCAGCGGGGACCCCTCCCAGAGTTTCGTTCAGAGAGAGCTTTGTTTAGAACAGAATGCGCCCCCCTGGCGGAACTAAAAGATTTTGCCACGCGTGCGCAGCACGCCTGTTTATCTCTCGTGGGCTGCCCACCTATCGGTTTAGGAACTAAATGCCTACGAGATGAAAAATCCTTTAGTTCCACCAACCAGCGAAGACTCCGGTGTCTAGAACATACTCGGAAATAGCCGCAGGCAGCAGGGCACGTGCCAGAGTTTAGTTTAGAACAGAATGCGTCCCCTGGTGGTGGAAAGTGGAATCAAAACATTTTGCAGCACACCTGCTATACGGTGTCGTAGGCAGTGGGGACACGTGTCGGAGGTTCATTTGAAACAGAATGCGCACCCTGGAGGTGGAAGGTGGAACAAAAAGATTTTCCAGCGCGTGCGTTATATATATATATATATATATATTTATTATTATTTTTTTTTTAACGAAAAATCGTGCATCACACATAGATTATGGAACACTTTGAAACAATGAAATATTATTACAAAATTTCATTTTCTTTTTCATAGAACGGAATGAGATTTCTAAATAAGCAATTAAACAAACAAATAACTCACAGTAAAAATCCATTTTCAACAACTGCCCCCCCCCCCATCACGAAATACACTGAACATTACATAAGTTTGAAAATGCATACCACAGTGCAAAACGCACCTCCAACAATTATCGATCATATCGACCTTTTGTTAGTCTTTGCAAATGAACGATATATGTTAGGCACTTCTCACATTCTATAGATTAGTTACACACTAATCTATAGAATACATGCTGTAGTGCACCTCAGTGCTTTTTTTTAAATTTCATTATGCTTGAAGTATCCTAACATCATTAAAATGCAATGCAACTGATTTTCCTCCATAGATCATAATGAAATGGAATTCTTTTGCGCGTTCCTGTCGACGAACAGAAAATGTTACATATTCTATACTCCTGGTCCTGATAAATCATGTTGTAGTCCACTTTTACAGTGATGAATACCAATATCATTGTGATTCAAATATAATAACATCAATAAAACGCCGTAAACTATTTTCCCCCATAGATTATATAAATCGAATTATTTTGTGTGTCCCCGAAAACGAACCTATAAATGATATACACTTCATTTTCAATTCCAAACATTCTATGCTAAACTTCAATAGCATATAAAAATTACTTGGAAATCCGAATATATTTACGAAAGCTAGAGCACGACAGACAGACGAACAGACAAACCGAATTCATAAATAATTTAAACTTTGTTGGAAAGTGTTAAAAATGAATATTTTGCTTTAATGGCATGAAATTTAATGAAAGAACCCTTTTTGTGAAATGTCCCCATGCATTTATTACATGAAATTTCGTGAATAAATCCTTTTTTATTAAATGGAATTTTGTGGAGGTAATTAATCCCAAAGAGGACCTCATTTTTGCCAATCCTCCAAATGCAATCTTCAGAAAAAATAGGTTAAATTCGCGACATTGAGAGAACATGTTGATCAAAGGTGGTTATGAAATACTTGATATACCAAATATTTGATTAATTTAAGAAAATGTATTAGAATTTCTTTAATTCTATAAAAAGTAAAATAAATCGTATTACATAAGTTAATAATTACATTCGCCAATGTAATTTATTGCATCAAAAAACTAAAATTCCGAGTATGTATGTCCTTGAAGTCATACTTCTTACAATTCTTGAGATAAAAAATGAGGTAGGGGGGGGGGGGGGCGCTAATCAATGGCGCTCATTTATTTATTTAGTGTCTAAATTTCAACAAACTTTTCATTATCCTTTATATATATATACACTCTAAATAAGAAAGAGTGACTATTCACTCCGGAGGAGTGGATATTCACTCTATCGCAGAGTCAAAATTTGCCCAACCTCTTTAGAGTGACTATTCACTCTAGGAAAAAGTGAAATTCTTGACTCCCTGAAAGAGTGAATACTCACTCTTTCAGGAGTGAGTTTTTTCACCCCTGATAGGAGTAAATAGTCACTCTTTCAGGAGTGACTAAAATTCTTGAATAAAAAAGAGAAACTCATTTTACACGCTTGTTCGTAGGCGGTCACCCTCCCAACTAGTAACCGAGCTCGCTGCTGCTTGACTTCTGCGCTCGGACGAGAACTGGTACCTACAGCTTGCTACAGCCGCTTCCAATTTAAAAAGCTCTTATTACATTATTTTAGCTTTGTTTCTTTTGTGATATTCGAACACACTTATTAAATTTGTGTACAAATCATAAATATCTACGATGTTTCTCAACTGTGTAAATAAGAAACAGAAACCTTCTTTTTGTATCATATAATACAGAGACTGTTCGCACATTTTTTAGACAAATTTGATAAATTATTTAAAAAGATTGAATTCTTTTAGAGGAAAAAATTCTGACAACTTATTATGTGTAATTTATATTATCGTCTGATACTTTCAAATTTATTCTTATTTCAAGATTGCGCATGCTAAAAAAGCTGTGAATGGGAAGATGCGTTTGCGTTTTTTTTTAACACTTTCCAACCTAGTTGAAAAGTGTTTATGACTTCGGTTTGTCTGGCCGTATGGCCGTCTGCCGTCTGGCCGTCTGTCCGTGCTCTAACTCCCGCAAATATGCTCGGATTGCTCTGCAATTTTTATATGTTATAGTCGTTATCTATAGCATGTTCCCTATTTCAACGGAAGTGTGTAGCACTTATACTTTTTTTACAGGGACACTCAAAATAATTCCATTACATTGCGGTCTATGGGGAAAAATCACTTGAGGTTTATTTAAATAATGTTTCACTATTTTAAACGCATTGAAATTTATATATATCACTAAGGTGCATTAGAAGAAGCTTAATATGGAATAGTGTGTGCATAGCACTTATAGTTACTTTACAGGGAAGAATTCCGTTACATTACGTCTATGGAGAAAAATCGTCTGCGGTTTATTTAAATAATGTTTCCCTATTTTAAACGCATTGAAATTTATATAAGGTGCATTACAAGAGGCTTACTACAGAATATTGTGTGTATAGCAGTCATCGTTCATTTACAGGGACACACAAAAGAATTCTCTACTGTCTGTTAACAATAATTCCTGGAAGTGCGTTTTAAGTTACTGAACGCGATTTTAATTTTAACTCGCTTTTTGTCTATTACGTGGTGTGTATAAATTCTGTAGATCCTATACAGGGAAGCACAAAAGTTCGCGAACACATTTCCGTATTATTTAACTCCAGACGGAGAATTTTAAACTGTGCTACGCGTTTCCTAACTGAACTAAAATTTAGCATCCTATGTAGTATATATACAAATCTATAGATCCTATACAAGGCTGATGAAAAGTATTCGGATTACTTAGATGTTATCTTTTAGCTTATTAAACGGTATGATTTGTAAAATTATTTTGGAAGCGTTGGAAAGTGTTACATAATCTATGCTTGACGCATGATTTTTCGTTCTTGTTTTTCTTCTTCCGAACAGAAGTATGCTAATTCCACAGTCTAAAATGATTGCAAAGCGCATAATATAAAAACTTTTTAGTGCGAAATAAACATAACAATTGATTGGAAAGTGCTATTCCAAAGATCAGTACATATACATACTAAAAAGATATCAGATGGGAAAAAAAAAAAAAAAAAAAAAAAAAAACAGGGAAAAAAAGAGCCCATTTCAAGGCGGAAAACGAAGTTTCAAGTAAGGATTTATGACTATCGCAAATTTATCTTACATCGAAAACATCCATCGATATCCATCGAAAGCATTATGCAGAATTAGAATCAAGAAACAAGATTATCATACAGATTATTTCAGAAAGCAATATTCATATTTTAAACGTTAAAAACAACAACGCCGAAATCGTCTAAAAAATGTGCGAACACCCGTCTGTACATTTCCGCTATGACAAAAATTCCGTTACAACAAAGCAGTTATTTATTTATTCATTCATTTTTTTCTTGCTAATAATGTTTCCATAATTAGAGCCCAATTAAGATTGTCCGAGGCCCAGGGTCTGTTTACCAAATAGGCCCGTGAAGTCGAAGTTTACTCACTGAAATACAAAGGGGCCCCCAAATTTACTTTTCAAAACTAATTTTTAGGGGGGGGGATTTTAGTCAGGGTAAAAAACGTTTCTTTTTTCTTAAATTATAGCTGTTAAATTTTTCATAAGATTATTTCCGACACATTTATACTCTTTTTTTTTTTTTTTTCTATAATAAATGTTATAAAATCAGTGATTAAATGCAACGTTTTTCATTTCTCTTATGTTTAATTTCAAACGTGCTAAAAATAACAGAAAATTTAATCTGTATAGTTATATTTTGTTTATATTCATAAAGAGGTTAGAAATGATATAAAATATGTAGAATAGGTTATTTAAATAAAGAGGAAAATAATTAGCATTCAGAGATATTAAATTTCTGTTTATAAAATAGAAGCAAAATTGTGTTGCAGCTAAGCATAAATTTACTTCAAATATTTATTTTCCCTGCACTTTTCTTAGCATTGGCAAATCCTGCAATTTGTAAAGCATAAAATATATTTCCTGTCCATAATTCTATCGATTCATTTATTATTTCAATGCCTTTTTCAGTTTTTTTTTAAATCGTGCTACTATATATAAAGGATTTCATTTTAGGTGTTTCGTTTCGATAACGGAGATTACTCAGATTCTCATCCGTCAGCTGGCGCCATCTTGTGATTTTATTGGAAAAAACTGTTTTTCCTCACTCTTCAACGGAGTGAAATATCTCACTCTTGTCAACGGAGTGAACAGTCACTCTCGACAACGGAGTGAGATATTTCACTCTTTTCTAGAGAGTGGAAAGTTCCACTCTTTAAAGAGTGCATATTTATAAAATTCACTCCTAAAAGAGTGAAAATGCCTCTCACTCTTCCAAAGAGTCAACTTCTCACTCCTTCCAATTTTAGAGTGTATATATATATATATATATATATATATATATCGATTGAAAATATTTTTTTTAGTCGATCTTTAACGTCAATATATTTTACATTAAATCACAATAAACAATTTTGATATTTTTCGATTAACGCGTACGTAAAACGATCAACGCGTATAAACTTAAATGTTGATGAGGTCTTTTGATGCACTGCGTGCACTAAATTTGTCCAACAATAAAGCCGACTGTAGACGTCCGTCATTCGAAATTTCCTTCTTTTACGAGTTTCAATTAGATTATTATGCTGCCACTGCCGTGGTAAACATCAACCGCGCAAAAAGGTCAAAAAGTTGTGTGAAAAATAGTATTTCAATAATACGCCAAGTTCTGAAATGGCGACATCGATTTGAGAGATTAGTCAAGATCCGAAGAACCACTATAAATCGATCAAAAAAATCAGTACTTGAAGTATTTTACTTGGTTCAGACATTGATGAAGCGAGATTTGGAAGATTTTGTCTGTGATCATGGAAACACTGCAAGAATTTCAGAAGGCAGTAAGTCAAATATGGAGCAAAAGTCATTGAGTAATAAATTTGTTGGCTGATGCTGAAAAACGAAAAGGAGTTCGAATTACACGTTCCATTTGAATCATCATTTCCATGGAAGAGAAACGGATGTCGTTTTCCAAATCCGTACTGGAAAATTCTGCGGCTGTCAACTGACGACGGGCAGTTTCAAGTCTATATCCCGAATTTTGTCAGTGAAAAGTGATGTTGATCTATTTCTGGAAACGAGATGTCACATACTTTGGGGATTTGATTAAACAAATGAAGAAATATGGATGCCACGGTTTATTGCGGAGCAGTTGGAACTTTACCATAGGGTACTTGGTCGTCGTCACTGTCTGGTCATTCCTTCAGGAAAATGCAAAACCACCTTCGGTCAGCCGAACTCAAGCCAAATTTCGCAAAACAAATGGGAACGGCATTGAGAACCCGTAATACTATCCGGACTGGTCACCGTCCTACTATTATTTGCTCAATCAACGATTTACCAATACTGAAGCAGTTCATTGCCATTACCATCTCTTTGCAACAAAAGGCATTGATATCGTCTGCGTATATTAAGAGCCTACGCTAGTCACGCGAAGAAACGCTCCAGCTAATGTTAAGTCTATGGGAAAGTTATCGCGCGATTTCTCGCTCGCATTTTAATATTTTTAAATGATTTTTTTGCATAGGATAGCTGAGGTCGATTTCTAACGTTGTTAGTTTTTACTTTTTCGATTTTGGTTACGGTTTTTTTATAAGCGGACATTTTCAATTTTGGAACCGGTTGGAACCGGTTCTGAAAGTGAAATTACCCTTATATAAAAAAAACTGGAACCAAAATCGAAAAAGTAAAAACTAACAACGTCAGAGATCGACCTCAGCTATCCTATGCAAAAAAAATCATTTAAAAATATTAAAACGCGAGCGAGAAATCGCGCGATAACCTTCCCATAGACTTAACATTAGCTGCAGCGTTTTTTCGCGTGACTGATGTAGGCTCTTAATTTGTTGACGGAAAAAATGCAGAAATGTATTGAAGCCACCGATGCATACTTTGAATACGTTTGAATGCTTTTCTGATAATTTTTTATTTTATTTTTTGTATTGAATCAGCAATATAGCATCGTCGAGACAATAGAAAATTATCGAATGTGATAAAACAACGTTTTACATGTTCGTTGCTAGTTTACAGTTGTTTTCGGGGAGTTGCTCTCGCACTGAAGTTTTGTCAGAATTATTTCAACAAATAATCCAAAATAATTTTACATTATACTTTAAAAAGTGTTTTTTTTTCTTTGTGTGTGTGTGTGTGTGTGTGTGTGTGTGAAAAAAAAAATTACATTCGATAATTCTGTATTGTAGCAACGACTGGGTCATGGGCAAAAAAGGGAGCGGTATCAAAGTAGACAATTAAGGGTGTACTCAAATCCAAACTGCTTATTTTGTGACTTATTTTTAAATTCATAATTGCTCTAAAAAGCATCAAATTGGCAGATTATCTTATTCAGAAACTTTATAATGTCCGTATTGGTCGATTTTTTGATGAAGGCAGAATATATTTTTAAAAATGCTGCCAAAGTGAACATCTTGAAACGAATTTCCTGAAGCGATAGCGCTGTAAACAAAAGAAAATTACCGTACTGTGAAAATAATTGTTTGTAAATCAATTTCTAATTAATTGAACGAAAAATAAAAACACAAGTCACTTATAAATCTTTTCATGAATCACGTCGCCAAGTTTCATGTTACTTACCCATCATACGTAGTATAGGGTAAGTCTTTTAATCGTTTTAAAAATCGAAAAAAAAAAATGACGGATTTACACGTTTCAGACACTGGAGATTCCGAAAACATTTTTAGGGGAAAAAAATATGCCGTCCGTCTGTGTGTCTGTAAACGCTCTATCTCCAAAAAATTGAGATAGAGATTTGAAATTTGGTATGTACTTAGTATGTAATAATGGAAAGAAGCTTATTGAATTTCAGTAACCTCGATTATCCGGAACTATTTCTTTCGGACTCTCGAAATATTCGTTCTGATAAAAGGTATATAAAAATTTTCGAAATTATTTTAAGGAATGAATATAAAAGACAATAAAAAACATAAATTTTGCATAAAGCATGAAGTCGATCGGATAATTAGTTGCCGAGATATTTGTAATCCTATTTTCCACACTCTTCGATTTTTCATGACCCTGTATTTCATCCAAATTTCAATTCAAAGATATATTTTAATTGGAAATGAGACGCTTAATCAGATGCAATAAACCGCTAGTTAATAGGATTATTGTTTTGGAGTTATAAGGATGTTTCTTTTAAGCAATTCAGTAATCTATCCTTTAAAGTTTATGCCACGATTTTATTCGAATTGCAATGCATTTTATAAGTAGTTTACGCATTTTTTATTTTAATATTTTACATTATGCATATCCATGATGGGTAAGTATTACGGTGGCCCCCAACGGCTAGTTTTTACTTTTAGAAATAAGTCTGAAAATGTGTCAGAAAATTGAGTTGTTGAGCGTGGAAAAATATTTTTAAAAAATACCGCCTTAATATCGAGCTGAACACTGAAAAACACTTCATAAGATTACCTATATACCATAGATTCTGGTTATTTGTAACATCTCTTAATTGGGATATAATGTCAAGAATTTAACAAATTAATGCATGCTTATAAATTTACTACTGATAATTTTGTGGTAGACGCTTTATCGGAACAAATATGTTCCAATTAAACGGAATGTACTGCATACCGGTTCTTTCAAAGTATCTCGTGGGTTAGTTAAATAACTCGTCAATTGGTGGAACTAGTGTTATTGTCTACAAAATCTTGTACACATATTTAGAGACCCAAAGGAAATTTATTTACGGAGTATGGTTATGTTTAGTGGGGAAAAAAATAAAAATAAATAAAATCCGCCAAAATGGATCGATATTCGATCGAAGTGTTTTTTTTTCTTCTTTTTTATGTCTGTCAACAGAGACTTGCCATTAGTCCCGTGCCTTTAAAGGCCAAAGCCATCGCCAAACGAACTCTTGACAACAAAGGGAGAGGTTCTGCTCTCAAAGCTGGTGGACGAGAGGTGCTGGGTTCAAGCCTCTATCGCGCTCGTCGACCTTACGGTTCGGAATTTTTCGTGGTTTTCTTCGAACTTTGCGTAAATACGGGTTAGGATCCCTTAGAAAAACTCCCACGGAGGGCGCTCCCCCTGCCGGCCTATATCCCTAGCGAAGATAATCGGCCGTAACAAATAACAAACGAACCAACCTTGACAACAAAGAGCATTCCTGAAGTCTGCTACGAACACTGAATCAAAGACACATGGATTCAGCAGGATGGAGCTTATCCATAATCAACAAGCAAGGTTTTAGACTTGCACAGAAGTCACCACGGCAATCGTAAGAATTGAAAGAGTTGTTGCCATACCCCCATTCTCTATATCCCTGACTTATTGCTTCGACCTCGACTTGTTATTGCGCTATGTTAAAAACAATGTCTACAGGGACAAGAAAAAAAATTAAAACAGCTATAACAATATTGCAAAAGGGTCGGTTTTCCAGCGGGTTGCTAAGAATTTTTAAAATGGAAAACAGAGAGAAATTAGTTTTTTTAAATTCTTGTATTATCAAGGGTAATTACTGAAAATTTGAAATATTTCTCCGTTCAAAACATATTTAATTTTTTCATTATCAAGATATGTGAAGCACCCAGATTTATATAAGGCGTTGAGAACAAGAGTGGACTACCCCACATTTTTGTAAAAGAGTTTTAAATGTCAAAGCATTGTATTGGCTTTATAATGAATTTTATTAATTTAGAAACTATTCAAGTGATAAAGCCAGTTTAACAGATGGTCCAACGTAACTTGGATATCAAGTTGACAGTGCAATAACAGTGGATCAAGTAGCTTGGTCCACTCTGGCACTGCAAACTTAATCACCATATGATTGCTGAAGAAGCTTGGTCTCCATCTGGAACTGGCAGAACTGGCCTAAAAGAATTTGACAAAAATTTCTACAAATTTTGGAAAGCATTTTTCTCGAAATCTCAGCTGGCGAGGTTGGTCCACTCTGGTTCGCAACGCTTCATATGGCAATATAGAACGGGTAACAGGAAATAGGTGTAATATGAACTAGCCTTCACTAAGGCTCCTATAATAGGAGCTGACGCATATCCATTTTGTTTCGCATTATTCGGGTCTCAGTTCAGCATCTCAATCTCCCGCTGCCGGAGCTGGGGTTGCCTAAGGCCTCGTTCCTCCACCTTCTGAAAGTGGCTGGATATTAAATGGCGGAAATTAGCTTGGTTTTTCGACTTTGAGACACATATCTGCGAGGATGCGTCAGCTCGTATTATAGGAGCTCTAGCCTTCACAAGTTTTGTTAATGGCATTGGTGACGGTATACAAAAGTATTCATCAATGAAAATAATGAAATTATAAACTTGTTTTTACCTTTACATGAGCTAATTTAGGTTCTTCTCTTAAAAGCCTGACTAATTCATGATAATCCGAACGAGCCGATTTGATTATCCATTCTTTTCTCCGGGGATCCATCTGAAAGAAAACGGAAAGAAAACCACCAATTATTAAAGTATTCTAATGTTAAGTAAAGAGAATGCAGCTTTCAAAGATACAACACTTACTGAAGAGACGGAACACGTATCATCATCATCTCCACCCTGAAAGGAAAAGAAAATATTTTTAAGATATAGGCAGAAAGACAGAAAATACAGACTCCAAATTAAAGTGTAAAAAAAAAAAAAAAAAAAAAAAAAAAAAACAATCTTTAAAAATTGAAATGGGTTTTTTTTTTTAATTAGGTTTTTTTTCCCTACTATAGCATTAAGATATTGAATGGCTACCACCAAGAATAATACATAATGAGTTTCTAAAACAGTTAAACCTGTATCACGGAGCACAATCTGTACTTTTATGCTTTAATAAAATTATAATTAGTATATACAGTAAACTCACGTTAATACGTCACCGGTTTTTGAGCACAATTTCGTTTCCCCCATCATTTCCTATTTGCAACTGATGTTAAAGACATCGCTTAAAGCGTACTACTCATCGGATAATGCTGACAATTTTTTCACAGACTATGAACAGAATTGAAACTGCTTTTGCACATTATTTTTTCAAAAGCAACTTTACTTTGACGTAACTTTTGTTATGAGAAAACAAGAAATTGTCTATGAGAATAATGAAAAGAAATAAAACATTCTATCGCCAAAAACGTAATAGGTTCAATAATTTCTAATGGCTGTTTTGTTGGCCGATATTACCAATCGAAATGTGACGTAACAAACCAGAGAAAGTCGCAAAACTAGAAATTGATGTAGTAAAAAATCACTTGTTCAAGTAACGCAAAGAGAATGGAGAAATTACTTTAATAAAAGTTAAATTTTGCAAATATGTCAATTTCTTTGCATATTTTGTTTGTCCTCAGTAATTTATTAGGTTGTATTAACAAATATTTGTAAACTTTCTACTCCCAAAAACGTGAGATATTCAAAAAATTGCTAATGACTGTTCACCGAGATTACCAAACAAAATGTCATGACCAAATTTTCAAGTAAGTCATAAAACTGGAAATTCATGTGGGTAAAAAAATTGTTTCTTAAAGTAACGCAAAGAGAATTGAGAAATTACGTTAATTAAAGTTAAATTATGCAAATATGGCGATTCCTTTGCATATTTTGTTTGTCCTCAGTAATTTATTCAATTATATTAACATTTTTTTTTTTTTAACTTACTACCCCAAAATAACGTGCAAGGTTAAAAAATTTGCTAATGGCTATTCGCGAAATTACCAAACAAACGCGATATAACAGGCCAAATTTTCAAGAAAGTCGCAAAACTGTAAATTGATGTTGTAAAAAGATAATTTGTTAAAGTAAAGCAAAAATGGTGAGAAGTCGTTATTTTTCAGGTCACCAAGTGTTGTACCTTGAACCTAGCAATAGTGTTGTACTTTAAACCTAGCAATAGTGTTGTACCTTGAACCTAGCAATAGTGTTGTACCTTGAACAGGTCCAAAGTACAACACAGTTATATATTATTCTGTGAAAAGCCAACAAATGAAAATGTTATTCCAGGAAAGTTTGCCCTTGTATCATTAATGGAAGGAATTCAAAACTTAACTCGATATAAATATGCCAGTTGTGAATAGAAAATGTGCATAGATGATGACAATGGTGAAGAAGAAATTGTTGTCTCTGTGAAACGCTTTAATATCATTGGCATAGAATTCATACTTGAAGAAAATTATGTAATGTTCAGTCAGTCGCAAACAAATCATTAGCATTTTGCCAGAACCTAATATTATTTGAACAGACAAAAGAATTCTTCAGTATTTCCTGGTATAGTATCAGTTTTTGAAAAATAATCTTAACTTTTTTGCGCACCTGTTTTTTGGTGATTTTGCATCGCGATAAAACAAACATTTATAAAAAATATATAAAACATACAATAAAACAGTTAAAATGCAATTCATGTCTATTGCGGTTAGAATTATCCCCTCCCTCCTCCCTCTAATTACACCTTCTGTTTTGGATTACTTTAAAACAACTTTAAATAGGCATGGTGTTGTACCTTGGTTCTAAGATTAAATTTTTTTTAATTAAAAGAAAAACTATGATCGGCCTAATATTAGAATTTAAGAAAATTATAAGGGAAGAAGAATATCATAAATAATTAGCAAATAGCTTTATATTTCATTATTTACATATTTTAAATTAAATGAAAAATCAAAATAAGACTGAGGTACATGGCCTTACTATTTAATTTTTCTCAAAAACTGTCAATTTCTGTCAAATTCAATATACACAACAAAAGGGATTGCTTTACACCAAACAAATGTTTACATCGTTTAATGCGGACAAAAAATTACCTCAAATGGAAGTCCACACTAACGAGAGTTCATTGTATAGAAATTATAAAAATTGCAAATAAGTAATTTCTTAACAGCACAAATAACAAATCAAATATTATGGCAGCACTTTTTGCACTTGTACTTCGTAAAATGATTGTAAATAATGGATAACATCTTGGATAAATATAAAGTTCCACACGTGCCCAGTAGTAGAAACAGTGCGGCACAGCAGCAGCGCTGCAGATTATTTTAGTCTTTGCAGATTAATCTAACAGCTTAAAACAAAATTCCGGGCTATGAAAAATTATTAAAATTTCGCTTTTGTCTCTAGATTTATTGTATTTTCTTATTATGCTTGCTTTCTTTATAAATACAAATTTTGCTTATTTTATGAGTTACTGTAATTTCTTATGATGATATTGCTGCAGATTAACACCAGAAAATTCTGCTACTGTATGTGTATACTATGTATACATGTTATATAAAAATTTATTTCCTTCGTATCCTTCATTTTATTCGCATTAATATTTTAAAATTAATCTAACTTCTGTCATAGTCAGTATTTCCTTAATTCTTAATAATATCTATTCCTATTTAAAGTCCTTTTAAAAGTAAATATCCGTATATTAATAATTATTTTATTCCAAATCTTAATCTAAAATTTAAGATCATTCGTAGCTTTTATCAGTTCCCCAATCTAAAATTCTGAGACGCGTTCTAATTTCGAATGTTTTTTAAAAGCCATTTTCTTTTTATTATTATTATTGCTCTGATTTTTTCGCGCGCTTGGGATTTTAACTTCAAAATTTATCCGCACCCAAGTACGGGATTCTTTACTGTTTTAGCCTCGCCCTCTAGCCTCATTCGCTGGGCTGAAGCTAGCTTCTCACTCATTGGGTTGTGCGCTCGTGACGTAATTTCTGTATATCTCCGCGGAGAGAACAAAACTCGCCCGCACCGGTCGGAGCACTAGATTTTTGACGTTTTTGGAAGTCTAAACAAATATGTGTCGGGTGTTTTTATGTCCGTAGAATATTCAACTGGCCCAGTAACATCTTAATTCAATGAAGTGAAGCAACGTTAGCCCGAGGGCTATAAGTTTTAGACCTTTGGGAATTGTTTCAAAGTTGTTCGTCTTCTAATAAAATTATTTGTCTGGAGATTAGCTGGATTTATTGGAAAACTTTGGTGGACTCATTTCATTGCCTTCTACTTCGCCATACTCGCTAATATCGACTGCAACTTGCTATATCGTTGAAGGACTGCCATCTTTTCATCGAATATTATTCATCGTAATATCTCAACCTCGTCAAAATGCTACATACATGTATGTGTATACTAACTCAAAGAATTATGAAAACTAATTATAACGGAATACTTTTGAGTGCCCTTGTAAATGAACTATACAAGCTACACACTTCATTTTGATTTTCGGTACCAAATATGCCGTAACAAACGTCATCAACATATAGGGTGGTCATAAAGTATTTCCCTGATTACAACAAATTACGAAATAACCATTGAATGTAATACTGTAAAATTTTTATTATGAAAAAGTCATGTTCTGAAGTTTTTTTTTTTTTTCATCTGGATGGATAATCCCCTAGACATACGGCTTAGTCAATCCAAGATAACTTTGATAAGCAAACTGAACATAATTTACACAAAAATCCTTCACCCGACACACTGTAAAAAATCCAATTATTAAGTGTTTCATAATTTTTGAATTTTCAGGAGATATTCACTCAAGGTAAGGATCACAGGTGTTGTGTCTAGCGTGACAGCCCAAATGTTGGGCAATATGTGGCAAGAAATGGAATAACGCTTTGACATTTTTCGAGCTACCAAGAATGCTCACATCGAATTTACTGACGTAAGTACTTGTACTCAAAACTTCATAAATGTCTTTACAATATATTGAAATAAGCATATGCCTAATTACATTAGTTTTTCTGCAATAAATTCTTGTAGTCAGGGATAGACCTTATGACCAACCTGTATATCATTTGCATAGCAATCCGAGTATATTTACGTGAGATAGAGCTCGGACAGACGGTCAGACAAACCGAATGGATAAACACTTTTCAACTATGTTGGAAAGTGTTAACAAAAAGTGTAAAAAATAAGGTGCTGTAAAATACCTTGTAATGGGTATCTCTTCTCCTGGCGGGTGCAGAAGGCTTTTGTAAAGGCTCCTGCTCAGAAGCCATTTTGTTTAGTATATCGGCTTTCTCTTTTACACTGCCTGGACTTAAAATGTCTTTTATCTCTTCATTTGTAGGACTAGCCTGAAAGTAGAAAAAAAAATGAACTGGATTTAACAATACAGAAGATGAAAATAGTATTATAAAAAACAGCATGAGATTATAGATCAATTTTTTAAAAAAAATCATAAAATTACATAATTGCCAACCTGCCCATATTTACCGTACACTGTGTCGATTTGACTCAAGTCAAATAAACTTATCTTGAGTTTAGTACCACCTGCATTTAAATATGCTATCTCAAAAAATCAACACAGGTGTCGAACCAGGCAAAATTTTAGACCTACTTAGGGCCCCTTCACAAAATTCTTTTTAGTAAAACAGGCCCCTTCACAAAATTCCTCTTAACAAGATAGGAACCTTCACAAAAGTCCACTAGAAAGAAAAACTTTAGGACTTAATGAAGTTACTATTAATAAATGCTTGGCTCGAATTTGAGTAACTGGATTTAATCTTTCATTACAAAATGTTATTAATTCACAAAAGAGGAATTCACAAAGAGGAATTCCCCTTAACAAGATAGGTACCTTCACAACAGTTCACTAGAAAGAAAAACTTTAGGACTTTATGAAGTTATTAATAAATGCTCGACTCGAATTTGAGTAACTGGATTTAATATTTCATTACAGAATGTTATTTTTCACTAAAATATAATAATTTCACAAAAATATATATTAAATTCCACAAAAATATAACAAATTTCACAAAAATAACTTTTACTTTTCACAAAATGAGCCCCCAGAAAAAAAAAAAAATATTTTCCTTCAACAAAATATACGGCAAAAAGAATTTCACTTCAATTTCTGAAAATATATTTTTTGTCATACATAGTCTTCAATTCTTATAATAATTACCTATACTAATATAAACGTACTACCTTTAGATGATTTGTTTCGCATCATCAATAGATAAATCAACGCTGATTAGAAATAAATTTACACAGACATTTAACATTTAGAAGAAACAGTTCGAATAGAAAACACATGCTTCCCGAAAGGTTTTGAACAAAATAACTGTCAAACATTTCTTTTTTTCGAAATTTCATCATGCTTTTCCACAAGCCAGTCATTATGCAACCACACGTATGGTGACTAGAAAAAAAGACTGAATAAATACAAAACCGTCAGCTAAGTAAATCAATCACTGAAAACACATGTGGAATGACCTACATTGTGCAACAGCTGTTTTGACCAATGCAATGCCTCATTTGGAAATGCAGGAAAGAAGATATGGAAAATTTAACTTATGAACAAAAGGTTTGAAATTTTGTTGTTTAAAAAATTCAAAGTGCGAAGCATGAAGTGTTCAGGATGCGGGAATATAAGTGTCACCAAAATAAAATTTAAAGAAAGCAAGAACAGACTAAGTTTTAAACCTTGAAATATTAGTTTTATTAAGGTAATCTGGAGACAACAATTCTACTGTTTTTAGTTGTAAATTATTTTTACTCATTTTTAACACTTTCCAACAAAATAGAAAAGGCATATATAACGTTATCACTTCGGAGGGGGGGGGGGGGTCAGGCACTTGATACAGTAAAATATCTCTAGGGAAGGGGCGGGTTTATCTTTTGATAGCGTTGTTATTTTTAGTTCCAACCAAAATAGTCTAGATCCCATCAAAATAGTCCGATTTTTTTAGCTTGTATTTTCATGAAAATGCAAAATTATTATTAAAACCGTTAAATTATTATAAAATTATTTCATTCCAAAACATGGAATACCTCAACGTTTGACATTTCTATCCATCTGCTGTTAGAGAAACCATCTGCGAAGCATGTTTGAAATGATATTTGTTCTGTTTGATAAAAAAGAAAGAATGTTGTCCACCTGTTTTGTTTATAAGAAATTATGTTTGCCCCTCCCCATGCAGGGGGGGGGGGGGGGGGCAAGCGCAAGAAGACAACATTACTGTTCAATGTATTATGCGACAAAAAGCTGTTATCAAATACCTTTATATAGTAACTATTTCTTTTAAGTATTAGATGATATAAAGTTATTTCATATATAATAGAGATATTTTATTGACCTCTTCTCGTCATTTGAATCAGCAAAGTAAACAACAAATGTAAAACCATATCTGTATATAATTGCAAATATATAAAAAGAAAAAATTGAAAAAATAAGAAGTTTTTAGGCATTGATAACGATATCATTGGGGGGGGGGGGGTTCAAAATTAACAAAAAGTTGCTATCGTTATATATGTATAGCCCCAAAGTATTTTATGAATCCGACTTATCTGTCTGTCTGGCCGTACTCTAACTCTCCTAAATATACTCGGATTGCCATATTTTGTTGTTGTTGTTGTTGAGGTGTAGTCAGGGTTCGTAAATATCATGATACTTTCGAAAATATCAATAATATCGGATATTTTGATATATATCCGATATTTTTCATATATATTCGATATTTTCAAAATAGTTAACTTATTGATGATTATAAATATTTTCAGAGTTAATATAAATTAGACATTAAAACATATGTTATTTAGCATGAAAACTTAGAAGAAGACAATATTCTAAATGTCTTCTTCTATTTTTTTTTTTTTTCACTTACTTAACAAAATTTAAGATCAACTCATAGAAAACAGACACAATTTGCTTTTTACACTCACAAAAAACAAATCATTAAGATTTAGTAATCAAGTTAAGAAAATTTTATGTTTTATACAACAAAATAATTTATTTTTATTGAAAAATTTGAACATAAATATAGTAAGCTTCGTCTGCTTAAATGAAAAAAAAAATTATTTCTAATGAAGCTGCAAGTTTATCTTAAATTAGATAGTTTCTTTCAGTGGCTTTTCTAAGTAAATATTGCTCCACATAATTATTGATTCTACATTTACAAATTCAGCTTCAAACATAAAGCTTAGAAAAGTTTGGGAGGTTTTTTGTATGTGGGGGGTGGGGTAAAAAAGCCACTATAACAGCAAAAAAAAAAAAAAAAAAAAAAAAAAAAAAAAAAAAAAAAAAAAAAATTCTACAGAACGACACAACCAATAACAGTTTTTAAAAAATTCCTTTACACTTGTTTTGACTGAAAATATCTAAAGTATTATACGAGATATTTTGAAAATAAATATAAAATATGTGAAAATATCGAAAATATCAAACTTCATGATATTTTGAAAACTAGTCGTTGGGGGCCACCGTAATACTTACCCATCATGGATATGCATAATGTAAAATATTAAAATAAAAATGTGTAAACTACTTATAAAATGCATTGCAATTCAAATAAAATCGTGGCTTGATGACGTCATAAACTTTAAAGGCTCGGTTACTGAATTGCTTGAAAGAGGTTTTTCCTTATAACTCCAAAAATAATAATCCTACTAACTAGCGGTTTATTGCATCTGATTAAGCGTCACATTTCCAATTAAAATATATCTTTAAAGTGAAATTTGGATGAAATACAGGGTCATGAAAAATCGAAGAGTGTGGAAAATAGGATTCCAAATATCTCGGCAACTAATTATCCGATCGACTTCATGCTTTATGTAAAATTTATGTTTTTTTATTGTCTTTTATATTCATTTCTTAAACTAAACAATTTCGAAATTTTTTATATACCTTTTATCAGAACGAATATTTCAAGAGTCCGAAAAAAATAGTTCCGGTTAATCGAGTTTATTGAAATGAAATAGGCTTCTTCCCATTATTACATACTAAGTACATACCAAATTGCAAGTCTCTATCTCAATTTTTTCGGGAGATAGAGCGTTTACAGACACACACACACAGACGGACGGCAAAAATTTTTTTCTAAAAATATGTTTTTCGGAATCTCCAGTGTCTGAAACGTGTAAATCCGTCAAATTTTTTTTTTTCGATTTTCAAAACGATTACAAGACTTACCCTATACTACGTATGATGGGTAAGTAATAAATACCAGATATATATCATGATATATATACATTGATATATATCACCGAACCCTGAGTGTAGTATAGAATGTTTGATATTGAAAATGAAGTGTGTAGCATTTATAGTTCATTTACAGGGACACACAAAATAATTCCGTTACATTGTTGGTTAATGGGGAGAAATCGTTTACGGTGCATTTTATTGATGTTACGATACTTGGAATATAATGAGAATGGTATGCATCACTGAGGTGGGATACAACATGTTTTCTATAGCTTATGGAGTGCGTACTATATATCGTTCACTTACAAAAAGAATTCGGTTACAGGATTGGCTATGATCGATAATTTCTGGAAGTGCGATTTCCGTTGTGGCATGGTTCCGCATTTTTAGATGCGTTCGTAATTAGATAAATAAGTAGCACCTATAGTCGTCATCTGGTCCGTCCGTCTGTCCGCATATAACAGCGCAAAAACTACCCAACCGAATGGTTTGAAATTTAATATATATTATCGTTGTAGAATTTTGTCGAGTCATTTCAGATTTTATGATAATCGAATAATAATAAAAAAAAGATATTAATAAAAGTTTTCTTTATTCTATTAAATCCTATCGTACGTAATCTATATAATAAAAGCGCAAGTCATGTGACTGAGGAAAACAAATACGGGCAAACCACATCTTTTTTCATACGCCAGGCGGTCATTTTGATTCAAAATTATTTTTTCGAATAAAATTGCATAAAAGTTAATTTTTAGAAAGATCGTTAAAAAAAAAATTGTTTGCTTGAGAGATGAGTTATGAATGTATAGATTCTGAGATAACTTCAGTGGAAATTAGGTTAACAGCCGAATATCTCAATCTATTTGAGTAAATAAACACAGGAGATTCGCTCATTATGAGTCATAAAAATATTAAACCATGGAGGTAATCATTCGCAAAGCAAGATCTCCAAGGTGAATTTTGCAGCGCTGTCTGGTGTAGAAAAAAAATCTCATTTGTAAACGTGGCATACGTAATAAGAATAAAAAAAAAGGCATGCTGATTTCGCTCATAGCAGACGATATAATTCATTTCACTGAAATAATAAGGATGATTTTTTTTTTTACATTGTGAAACTACTTATAAAACGAACACGCCTCGTATGTCACGTTTAACGTACAATTTCCAACTTGTTAAACTTGTCTAAGTTTTAGTGTGTATGGTGTGTGTAAATTCTACAGATGATACATCGGGCTGCACGACAGAATTCACACACATTACCGTAGTATAGGGCAGCCGAAAATGGGTTTTTACAGAGCTATGTTTTTGTTTTTTTAATTGCTTAGTAATTAAAAATCTCATTTCAATATGAAAAAATTAAATTTCTTAATATTCTATGTTATTGTTCAAAAGGGTTTCATAAACTATGCCCGACGCATAATTTTTCGTTCGTTTTTATTGAAAGGTCTGTTTATATGTATATTCATTTTCATATATAAAATCTTAAAAAATTAAGGGTTTTTTTTTTTTTTAAGCCATAATTAAAATGCGTTTTATTATTATTATTTATTTTATTTTAGATCTTTTTATCTCGATTGGCTTTTTTTTTCAGCATAGAACAGAATAAAAATATTTGTCTAGGATTTACAAAGATATTTATTTTTGGAAAAAGAAAGAAAAAGAGAAAAGGCATCATCTTTTCATAATTTTCTGCAAAAACAAAAATCTCAAAGACAATTTGTTTTGGCTGAGCAAATGGCAATTTTAATAATTGTTTCATTTTTCAATAATTTTTATCTCACTTGACTAATCCTTCAAAATTGATGACAATTTGTATTTCTATAATTTTTGGCACGCTGAATTTATATATATATGATAAAATGACGGTTAAATTAAAGAGCTGATGTTGAATTCTCAGATTCAAAATTAATACGCAGGTGACATTTTATAACAAAAATATACATAGTTATAAAAAATTCCAATGAATTAAAACAATATTCTTTTTTTCGCCCTGTATCAATAAAAACTGAAGGCCTATGTTAGAGTTTTATTTTATCGTAACCACAGACTGTTATCTGAAAAACATCCCAGAATCCAATTTGAGTTTTCCTTCCTGCAAGACTGAATTTCAACTGTAGAGCTTGATAACAACAGCCCATTTTTAAAGAAATAAAACTAAATGACTGTTTTAGGAAAAGTATCAATTTAAATTAATATCCATTTCTCATCATAACATCTAAAAAATTAATTAAAATTATAAATAAAAAAAATATTTACTAAAACTAAAAGCTGCATTCAGATACATTATAAAGTAAAATTTACAGCATATATAAACTAGTCGTTGGGGGCCACCGTAATACTTACCCACCATGGATATGCATAATATAAAATATGAAAATAAAACATGTGTAAACTATTTATAAAATGCATTTCAATTCGAATAAAATCCAGGCTTGATGACGCCATAAACCTTAAATGCTCTATTACTGAATTACGTAAAAGAAACATCCTTAGAACTCCAAAAATAATAATCCTATTAACTAACAGTTTACTGCGTCGGATTAAGCGTCTCATTTTCAATTAAAATATATCTTTGATTTGAAATATGAATGAAATACAGTGTCATGGAAAATCGAAGAGTGTGGAAAATAGGATTACAAATATCTCGGCAACTCATTATCCGATCGACTTTATTATCTATGCAAAATTTATGTTTATTATTATTATTATTATTATTGTCTTTTATATTCACTCCTTAAAAAAAACAATTTCGAAAATTTTTATATACCTTTTATCAGAACGAATATTTCGAGAGTGCGAAAAAAATAGTTCCAGACAATCGAGGTTACTGAAATTCAATAGGCTTCTTCTCATTATTACGTACTAAGTATACATACCAAATTTTAAGTCCTTATCTCAATTTGTTCGGGAGATAGAGCGTTTACAGACACACACAGCGCATTTTTTTTTTTCTGAAAATATGTTTTTCGGAATCTCCAGAGTCTGAAACGTGTAAATCCGTCAAAAAAAAAAAATCGATTTTTAAAACGATTACAAGACTTACCCTATACTACGTATGATGGGCAAGTAAAATTACAAAATAAAGTAACACGGAAAAGTAAAATTACTTACAAAAGTAGGAGATAATACCAAAAGACTAATGAAATTAAAATAAATCCTCCACGTTAGATTACCAGTTTTATACTATTCTTCGAAATGGTCAAATGCTATGAACTGTTTAGCCAAAGGAAATAAACCCGGAAGAGCGAAAGACCAGACATCCGGAATGAACAATTTAAAGCCAAACAATTTCTTCGGTAAAAACATTCTTTTCCAACGACCGACGCACATTGGTTCAGTTCCAATAACTAGTTTGAAACAATACAAAATTCGAATTACATTTTTTTTTTCTAATTAGTATTTGAGGGGTTTTCATTAAAAAATTATAATATATGAACTTTTTCTCTACAAAATATAACCTAGTGAATACAGGTAACTTTTTCTTTTAAACTGTAGTGATATCGGGTGAAAGTTATAAGGTTTCTCCCCTTATATTTTAAAATTTAGCTTTAATCGCAATTTAAAATAGAAAATGCAACTGAAATGATTATTTTAACAATTGAATACAACAAGTATTATATATTATGTATTATAAAAATGGTGCTAAATTAATCAAGAAAAGTTTCTGTGGAAACCTGAAACTGAAAAACTAAATTTTTAATTGTAAAAATTATTTATTTACTAGCTGAACCGCTCGGCCCCGTGATAACAAATAAAACTCAACTTTTCGATATCAAGTCGAATAACACAAAGCCTGTTGAAATCGGGCCCATTGAACTCGAGAAAAGAATGCGCACCCAGGCGGTGGAAGGTGCCCCCCCCCCCTGTAAATTTAAAGAATTACCTTTAACATTCCCGCGATTTTTAATTTACGGATGAAATCCCCCCCCCCCCCCTCCCTCTCTATACTTAACCACTTACTTATCTTTAACAGTAACGCGATTTTTAATTTACAGCAGTAGTGAGTAAACGTAAGTTGATGCCGAAAAAGAAGATCAATATTAAAAAAAAGACGATGGTTGGGAATCTAAGAAAATGTTTAGTAGTTTATTAAGTAATTGGAGGACCCTAGAACTATGTTAAAGAAAATTGAAAGAGAATCGGATCCTTTTTAAAGAAGCTGCACCAAGGGCCCCAAGAAGGAGATTAATATTCAAAATTGGTGGTAGCTGAGGTCCGAGAAATTCTTTTGTCATTTAAGTAGTAGCTAGAAGTACTAAGAAATTGTTTAAAAAATAGCTAGTGAATCGGACGATTTTTAAGGGAGCTCTAGTTGGGGGGAGGGGGCGGCTAAAAGGGGCCATATGATAGTTTTGAGCAGGACTCTAGCAGGAAAACATTTTAAAAGACCCTAGTACTTAGCGCTTTAGATCATCAATTGGTGGAAATTAAGCAGTATAAATTAATCATTAGAAATTTTAAGAAATGCTTAAAAAAGGGGCCCTGGGCCCCCCAAAAATATGAGGGTGGTGGCCCGGGGAGAGGAGTCCAAAGACTCAACTTTAAAGTTGTGCAATCAGTGCGTGGAACAATAAGGGGGGGGGGGGGGTAAAAAATGCATAGGGAGTGTAAAGGGGCCCAGCGGGCCCGAGAAATTTTTTTGGCATTCACGTAGATGGATGAAAGTTCTAAGAAGTTAGAAAAAAAAAAAAAAAAAATCTAGCAGTACTAAATCTTCCCTCATTTTTTCTGTTTTACACTGTGCAAGATTTTATGCTCTAACAAAAGTCCATAAACTCGAAATTCCCATTCAGGCCAATCGTGTACAAGTTTTTTGCTTAAAATAAGACTTAATAAAAATACACATTTTTTAATAACATAGAAATTTATAATATAAAATATTTAAAAAACAGGTTTTTTTTTTTAATTACAACACCATTTAAACATTCAAAATGTCTTATAGTATATATTTCTGTCATATATATATATATATATATATTAATTGTAACCTATGAAATTTTTAACAGAAATAGATTCCTAGAAGCATCAAATATGCAAATCCAAAATTACAGCTTATTACGCCAAATAGTTTTAGTTAGTTTTAAAAAACTACCAAGATTGCAATATGTTCTGAAACGATTAAAAATTAATTTAACATTAGGAACTCCAAATTTTAACCTGCCTAATTCCTAAATTACTTGACATAATAACTTCCTCGTTTGGTATCCGAAAGTTAATTTCACCGAATAATATGATGTCAAGCACAGGTGTTGGTATTGACATTTTTAAAGTTTGTTACAATTTCTATTAGGGATGCACCTAATATTCGGCCATATTACCTAATATTCGGTTAGGCCGAATATCAAACTATTTGGCTTGGCCGAATACTTAAAAAAACCTTTATTTATTATTATTTTTAAAACTTTATACAACTTCAACTCTCAACTGTCAAATAATGAAGTTATTCAGAGTAATTAGAAATAGAATTATATTTAAATAACAGAGAATGCTTTTACATTATTTGTTTGCTCTTTGAAAAGTATCACTTAAGAAAATTAACCACTAATGACAACCTTCATAGGACTTAATGATATACAAATGCAAGTTCCTGAACATTGTCTATTAAATAATCTGGTTGTTGCTTCTTCGCAAACAGAGTGGTTGTAAACAAAATGGAAAAAATTTTCATGAGTGATAATAGACATCAAAACACAATTTTTGTCCAGAAAACCAGAATCACAATTCATTTATACTTAAAAAAACCTTTATTTATTATTATTTTTAAAACTTTATACAACTTCAACTCTCAACTGTCAAATAATGAAGTTATTCAGAGTAATTAGAAATAGAATTATATTTAAATAACAGAGAATGCTTTTACATTATTTGTTTGCTCTTTGAAAAGTATCACTTAAGAAAATTAACCACTAATGACAACCTTCATAGGACTTAATGATATACAAATGCAAGTTCCTGAACATTGTCTATTAAATAATCTGGTTGTTGCTTCTTCGCAAACAGAGTGGTTGTAAAAAAAATGGAAAAAATTTTCATGAGTGATAATAGACATCAAAACACAATTTTTGTCCAGAAAACCAGAATCACAATTCATTTATACTTAAAAAAACCTTTATTTATTATTATTTTTAAAACTTTATACAACTTCAACTCTCAACTGTCAAATAATGAAGTTATTCAGAGTAATTAGAAATAGAATTATATTTAAATAACAGAGAATGCTTTTACATTATTTGTTTGCTCTTTGAAAAGTATCACTTAAGAAAATTAACCACTAATGACAACCTTCATAGGACTTAATGATATACAAATGCAAGTTCCTGAACATTGTCTATTAAATAATCTGGTTGTTGCTTCTTCGCAAACAGAGTGGTTGTAAACAAAATGAAAAAAAATTTCATGAGTGATAATAGACATCAAAACACAATTTTTGTCCAGAAAACCAGAATCACAATTCATTTATTCAGTCAAAATTTCAATGTATCTCAATCCAGGTTAAACTTTTATTTTTATTTGTTACTTTAACAATAATGAAGATATTGTAACTATATTTTCAACAGAGTTACTTTGATTTCTGCGAAATATGATAACATGACAAGAAGTGCTGGAAATTGCCACCATTCATGTCTAAACAACAATGAGCTAGACATTCCTTTATTAAGAATGCAGCTGACAGTACTTATACTGTGTCACTGGCCAAAATTCAGTCACTTCTAATGATATCACATTTTTTACAAGCAAAACTATTGATGTAAATATCGCTAAAATAGCTTCATTATTGTTAAAGTTGTGAACGAAAATTCAAATTCGACTTGTAGTGACACAAACTGTATTTTTGATTAAATATATAGTATTTTTGGTTGAATAAGTGGATTGAGATGTTTTTTGTTAAGAAAATGTTTAACTTGACCCCATTACATCCACATTATGATCATAATTTAGGAACAACATGTCAACACCTCTAAAAATTATCAGCCACTCCAGACACTGCTCTTAGGTGCATTTCTTTTGGTGCAAAACTTTTGTCCTAAATCAAAAGGAACAGGAATGTTATTCTTGCTGAGTTGCTGCCATTTGAATAGATTGATTGTATTTATTTACTTTAATATCTTCCTGTCAAATAAACAGTATATGACTCTAAAATTTTTCCTCATTTGTTTTAATTCACAGAAGAAGCCATAAAATTTAAAATTTTATTAATTAAAATTGTTCTAAAATTTTACTTTTTATTACCTTTAAACTCTGAAATATAAAAGTATTCGGCAAACCGAATATTCGGTATTCGGCCGAATAGTTAGTTTTCGACTGGCCGAATATTCGGTATGACAGTTAGAATTCGGCTAGCCGAATATTCGGGATTCGACTTACTTTTAAGTCGAATATCGGTATTCGGCAAAACGACGTCTTAAGCAAAATTTAAATATACCATTAATTAGTAGACATTATTACTAATCGTTTGAAAGCAGTCACATTTTTATATGGGGATTTGCGGTATTTGAATTTATTTTATTTTTTTGTTGCTATTGTTATTTTCTTATATTTAAATTTATTTTTTCTTTATTCATTTTTATTAACTTTTTTTTTGCTTTTCTTTCATTTCCTCTTTGTTTATTATATATATTATATATTTTCCTGTAATTTCCTTTTACTTTTCTGACTCTTGTCTTCCTATTCAATTTGCTACCTATTTCTCATTCTGTTTTGTCTTCTGATTGGATGATACATTTTGCTTTCCCACTGGCTGTTTTCTTTAACCTGTTTCTTTCTTTTCCATTTCCTTTCAGTCTTGCTCCTGCCTTCAAAGTGGTACCACATCTTCTCTGTGACTGATGAAGAAAGACAAAGCTCTTTTGGAAAGCCTTGCACCTTTCTCATTTTTATAGTGTTATTAACAAGTGTTTAGTATTTATTTAATAGCATTATTAACAGTTATTTTAACAGAAAAATTACTAAAATGATTTAAACTTAATGGAACAAAAAGTCCTGAGCATCACATTTAAACATTTTGATTAAAGTTTATATAAAATAGCAAAGTAAAGCTCCTCAAGTTTCATGTATACATATATATAATATTATATTATGACCTGAAAAAGTTTTTTGCAAGTAAACTGGAACAATACAGGCACATTAGAACATATTTTAAATTACTGTGAATTAAAATTGGAACCATCTTTGTTAACAGATTATAATTGATTGAAGATTACAATTTGTTCATAACTTCTTGATACATTAAAGATGTTCTGAAATCCAAACTGCCTAGTCTCTGACACATTTTTTAATCCATTTTTGTTCACAAATGTATCAAACTGCCAGGTGCTCTATTAAAAAAATTTGAAATGGAACCGTTTTTCCATTTTTTGATAAATGCAGAAGATTTTTCAGAAAATGATTTCAAAGTTGCTATTTTTAATTCAATTTCAAGACATAAAAGCGCAGGAAAGGAAAAAAGCTGCTGTCCTGAAACAATAATCGCTTATAATGGAAAATGAAAAAAAAAATGTTCGATGTGAAATCATTTCAATAATCATGCCTCCAAGTATCATATTTTTATGTTTAACAAGTGAAATCATGCATCAAGCATAGATTATGAAACACTTTCCAACACTTCCAGAATACTTTAACAAACATTCACTGTTTAATAAGGTAAATAAAATACCTAAGTAAACATTTTAAAAAACGCAAAACCCATTTCAAAACCAAATATCAGCAATTACAGACAATAGCCAGAAAAGTACTCCAATTCTTTTGTGCAGCCCTCTATATAATATATACATTTTTATGTATTCTATATAGTATATTACAATTTAGTTTAGTAAGAAAACACATAACAGAATTGAAAATTTACCTTCAGCAGTTTCTACCAAAAGATAGAAACATATTTAAATTCATTTGTACAGCCCTGTATATTACCTTAAGATTTTTATACACGCCACATAGTAAGCTAAAGTTTAATTCTGTCAAAAACACGCAGTAAACTTCTGAAATTACACTTCCAGAAATTATCATACATAAGCGGCCCTGTATATGACTTTATTTATATTCAACAAACATATCTTAGTATACTAAATATATTTAAAGTTCAAAATGCATAACTTGATTAAAAAAAACCTTTAAGCATTTTATGCTGATACACAGTAATGCTTAGAAGTTCTTTTGTGTAGCCCTGTATTTGATCTATAGCATTTATACATATCACATAGTATGCAAAAATTTAGTTAAATGCATACCTAACTGAAAGTACACTTCCAGAAATTATCGCTTATAGACAATATTTTGAATGCAGTACTATAGGAAAACTTTTGTGTGTCCCTGTAAATGAACTATAATTGCTATGCACATCATATTATACAAGAAGTATCTTGTGGTAAACCTCAGTAATGTATATCAATTTCATATATTATTTTTAGATTTGAAATAGTGTAACATAATTAAAATACGCCGTAAACAGTTTTTCTCCATATACCATTATGTAACCGAATACTTTTGTATGGCCCTGTAAACGAATGATAAATGCTTTACACTCCATATTCTGCAGAAAGCATATTTTAGTGCACTTCATAAATTGATAACAATTTCATTTATATTTATAACAGTGTAACATGATTAAAATGCACCACAAACAATTTTTCCCCATAGAACATAATAGAATGGAATTCTTCGAGTTTCCCTGTAAACTAATTATAAGTGCTACATGTACCATATTCGATAGTTAAAACCTTGTTATGCACTTAACTAATGTATATCAATTTCAATATATTTGAAATGGTTTAACATAATTAAAATACACTGCAAAGGATTTCCTCCTCCCCCCCCCCCCATAGATCATAATGTAACAGCATTCTTTAGAGTGCCCCTGTAAACAAAGTGCTACATACTTTATTTTCAATACCCAAACATGTCACTACATATATCAATTGCATGGCAATCAGAGTATATTTACATGAATTAGAGCACAGACAGACAAACTGAATTCACAAACACTTTTCAACTATGTTGGAAAGTGTTAAAAATTGGGACAGAAAAAGTGTCAGAAAGTTTCACATTGTTGAGTAGGTTTTTTTTTTTTTTTTTTTTTTTAGAACAGTTTTAAGGAAACAAAAACATATTAGAAAACAGAATATGGTGAAACTGGTGACTAATAATTTATTAAATTTACCCATGGTAGCAAATTAAAAATCTTATATCATAAAGTCTCTTATGCATCAGATATTAGAAATACAAGGTGTCAGAAAAGTCTTTCCCAGATTAGAAAAATTATTCATATCTACTGTATATAAGATAGACATGTGAAACTGGTGCCAAAATATTGGAAAACTAACCAAGTTTTTTTCGTTGCATGTTTCTGTAAAGTGGTTGTAGTGTAGCAATGTCAGTGTCCAGGAAACCCAATAACGTACCAAGAACTGGCTGGCCATCAACCTCAGCTCAAATGGTTGCAGAAGTGAGAGTGTTAAGTTCCAAGAAATCAGTGCATAGGACCTCACATGAATTACAGATGCCAAAAAGGTCTAATACCAGAGGACACAGTGAGTTTTTTCCTGATTTGTGAAAATTTCTGGTTTCCTGGACACTGACACTGCTACATTACAGCCATGTTAGAAAAACCTGCAACAAAAAAAACTTGGTTAATTTTCCAACATTTTGGCACCAGTTTCACCTGTCTATTTTATATAGCAGATATGAATAAATTTTGTAAACAGGAAAGACTTTTTGGACACCATGTATATCTTTTCAAAGCAAGAACTTTATCACATCCATGTAGTATTAAATTTCTATAAGGGTATATGTGTTTACGCAGGTCTCTAACTTAGCTAAGTGATTTGAGATGCACTGCTTAAGATTTCATCCCAACTCCTCTTATTAAGATACAAGAGAGACAATATCCTTGCTTGAATTGGATAAAATTTTATGGATCTCAAGGCACTATGACAAATCTAACCACTATGCTCTAAAACATCAACAATATTTACAGGCATTCAAGAGTGTTCATTCCTCAAACAGTGCTAATTTATTATTATATTTATTTTTGTCAAGTTTAAGATTATAAGAATTCTAACTTTTGGGAAGTGTGTAATCCTTTCAACTTTTTATAATGTTAATTAAAAAAATTACAAAACAAAGTAAACATTCTGGCAACATTTCATTAAGTAATAACAAGGCACAAATAGGAAGAAATCTGTTAGACAGCAAAAATGTTCAGTTACTGGTAAATATCGTTTGTGGCCCATATGCACACACACATTATTTAATCATGGATTTTCAAAAAATAAAAATAAAAAATTATAAATTGATTGAAGAATAATAATTAGTTGTATAATAATGAGATATCATGAATTACTTTAACTGTTCAACTCAGTTAATGAATTTATTTTTAAAAGTATTATAAACACAACCGCCACTTAAAATATTTTGGTTGGCAATAGTAAACCACTGTACCGTAAAACATCAACAATATTTATAGGTAAACTTCAAAAGTGTTCATTCCTTCAAATGGTGCCAATTTCTTATTATATATCTTTTCGCCAAGTTTAAGATTATAAGAATTCAAACTTTTGAGGAGTGTGTAATCCTTTCAACTTTTTATGATGTTAATTAAAAAATGTACAAAACAAAGTAAAAATGTTGGCAACATTTCATTAAGTATAACAGTGTGCAAATAGGAAAAAATCTGTTGGTCAGCAAAAATGTTCAGTTGTTGGTAAATATCATTTGTGCCCCACATGCACACACACATTATTTAATCATTGATTTAATATATTATATATATATATATAAATTGATTGAGGAAGAATAATTAGTAGTATAGTAATGAGATATCATGAATTACTTTAACTGTTCAACTCAGTTAATGAATTTCTTTTTTAAAGTACAGTAGACGCTCTTAAATCAATCCACATAGCTTAAAACTGGAGGTTATGCAGATTTTAGAATTTTGTGGATTTCTGGTCACTGTTTTGTTTTTACTTTTTTAAAAAAATAATTTGAATTTAATAATGCACTCAAAATTATATATGATGAATGCTTAAAATAAAGTAAAATAAAAAAATTTAAAATATTAAAAGTAAAGGTCAAGTAAATAATTAATAATGCACAACTAAATATGCATAATGATGAAATATTTTTTCCTTGAATTATTCAGTGAAATTCGACTTATAAATGTACAGTAATACATTCACATCAAAATCTTAAAATAACAAAGTTTTCTTTCATGTTTAGCCATACTTAATAACCAAAAAAGCTTGATTAATACATAAATTATTTGGTAAAAATCGCCACTGATATCAGCACTATCTAGATTTTTTTTCAGAAATAAATTTATACTTCCTTCATGAGAAAACATGAGTTTAATCATATCAAACAGAATTAGACATTAAAATGTTTACAGAATGATATAAAAGTTATTTAAAAAAAAAATTTACACTTACATCTTAACTGTAAGTTTCATTGTTTACATCGGAAATGATATGCAGATTTTAGGGTGGCAGATTTGAGGGAGTCTACTGTATTATAAACACAACCGCCACTTAAAATATTTTGGTTGACAATAACAACAAAAAGACAAATCCAACCACTGTGCCGTAAAACATCAACAATATTTTTAGGCAAATTTCAAGAGTGTTCATTCCTTCAAATGGTGCTAGTTTCTTATTATATCTCTTTTCACAAAGTTTAAGATTATAAGAATTCAAACTTTTGAGGAGTGTGTAATAATTTCAACTTTTTATGATGGTAATTAAAAAATGTACAAAACAAAGTAGAAATGCCGGCAACATTTCAATAAGTAATAACAGAGTACACATAGGAAGAAATCTGTTAGCCAACAAAAATGTTCAGTTGCTCGTTGCTCGTAAATATCATTTATGCCCCACATGTATACACACACACACACACACACACATATTATTTAATCATGGATTTAAAAAAAAAAAAAAATTATAAATTGATTCAAGAAGAATAATTAGTAATATAATAATGAGATATCATGAATTACTTTAACTGTTCAACTCAGTTAATGAATTTATTAAGTATTACAAACACAACCTGCCACTTAAATTTTTTTGGTTGGCAATAGCAACACCATCCAACCACTGTGACGTAAAACATCAACAATATTTATAGACAGCTTTCCAGAGTGTTCATATTCCTTCAAACGGCACCAATTTCTTATTATATTTCTTTTCGCCAAGTTTAAAGTTATAAGAATTTAAGATTTTGAGGATTGTGTAATCCTTTCAACTTTTTATGATGTTAATTAAAAAAAATTACAAAACAAAGTAAAAATGCTGGCAACATTTCATTAAGTAATAACAGGGTACAAACAGGAAGGAATCTATTAGCCAGCAAAAATGTTCAATTGCTGGTAAATATTATCTGTGCCCCACATGCACGCACACACACACACATTATTTAATTATGGATTTTCAAAAAAAAAAAAAAAAAATTATAAATTGATTGAAGAAGAATAATTAGTAGTATAGTAATGAGATATCATAAATTACTTTAACTGCTCAACTCAGTTAATGAATTTATTTTTTAAAGTATTATAAACACAACCGCCACTTAAAATATTTTGGTTGGCAATAGTAACACTAAGACAAATCCAACCACTGTGCCATAAAATATCAACAATATTTATAGACAGCTTTCAAGAGTGCCCATTCCCTCAAACAGTGCCAATTTCTTATTATATTTCTTTTCGCCAAGTTTAAGATTATAAGAATTCAAGCTTTTGAGGAGTGTGTAATTCTTTCAACTTTTTATGATATTAATTAAAAAAATGTACAAAACAATGCTGGCAACATTTCAATAAGTAATAACAAATAGGAAGAAATCTGTTAGCCAGCAAAATTGTTCAGTTGCTAGTACAAATCATTACAACATTTAATTAAAAAACAAAAAAAAATAATAAGATGGTGGAAAATTTTACATTTAGAAGCTCAAAACAACCAATCAAGATAAAAATGGTTCACTCCGAGCTAAACATGTTCTCTGAAGGCTATAAATAATCAATCCAGTGCTCATGTATATTAGGATAGAAGACAAGCTCTTTTAAAAAAATAAATAAATAAAATATTAGGGGTGGTCAACTGTGCCGATAGGTCTAGTGTGTACCAGTCTCCCCTAATCCTTTCAACATTTTATGATGTTAGTTAAAAAATGTACAAAACGAAGTAAAAATGCTGGCAACTTTTCACTTAGTAATAACAGGGTACAAATAGGAAGAAATCTGTTAGCCAGCAAAAATATTCAGTTGCTGGTAAATATCATTTGTGCTCCACATGCATGCACACACACACATTATTTAATCATGTATTTAAAAATAAATCAATAAATAAAATTATAAATTGATTGAGGAAGAATAATTAGTAGTATAGTAATGAGATATCATGAATTACTTTAACTGTTCAACTCTGTTAATGAATTTATTTTTAAATGTAATATAAACACAACCGCCACTTAAAATATTTTGGTTAGCAATAGCAACCTGACGACTACATTTGTCAAACTCTGATAATAAATAAGAATTAGTAATAAACAACAATAACAATCAACATAAAAAAATATGTATTTTTCACACTTACAGTTACTTCTTTCTCTTCATTAATCTGTCTAATGCTTTCTTCAAATTTAGCTCCTCTATTCTCTTTCCCTTTCAAAGAATGTTTACGTCTGGGTGGTGGTTGTGGTACATGACCTGGAGGCAAGTCAGAACTCCAAAACACACCCTGTTGTAATCCAGGTGTAATTGGACTATCAGGGGAATTTGGTACCATTCCTAGAATGGACGGACTGGAATGACTATGAAGAATGCCTGCTTGTGATTTAGCAGAGTCCTCACTTAGCTTACATTTCTTAGCATCGGTGTTAGAAGAATCACTCAAGCTGTTTGATGAAGAAGAGTCACTTTTGCAATCATGGGCACGTTTCTTGGCAATAACATATTTAACACCCTATGAAGAAAAGAAAAACAGAAATATTGTAGTATTGAGTGATGAAACTGAAAAAGCACAATGAGCTCTAAATAATTTAGGATATAAATGGTTATATAAAAAAAAATCCTGTATGTTTCTATTTCTCTGTCCACAGGTAGAGGTCAATAAAAGGCTGTCTTAACTAAATCGAAGCTAAATTATATCTAATATCTTTTAAATCCCTTGATTAGTATGGTTAATTAATCCCTTAAACCCTTGATATTACTGCACTAATCAAAACATACATTCAATGGGAAAAACTACAATAGATACTCAACCAATTTACTTAAAAACAGAATACACACAGATAAACAATGTAATAATGTGCTATGATATTGTTTTGATTGTGTTATTATTAAGAAAGTACATATTAAAGCATGATTTTAAATTTTTTAGATATTTTTACATATTAACCGCATGCCAGTGGCAAACTTTGAAGCTGTTTACTATCAACAAATATTTTTCTTAAGAGGTTTAAATACATAAATAAAAAAAAAAATCTGTAATATTACCAATTTTTATAAGCAGACATTATATTCATTCAAAACGCATTATTCATTAAACTATTCATTCATTATAGATTCATTAAAAACATGAGTCATTAAAATTGACCACCAGTTTTCATAAAAACCATTACTATGCAATAATGTTTTTTCATCTCTGGTCCGGAGCATCCTTAAATGTAAATGCTGCGAAAATTCTTTGTTGCCGTTTATTAGATCTTTGGGGATGAAGAGATTTAATTTACTTTTTTTTTTTTTTCCCCGCAAGCGTAATAAAGGAAACTTCTCAATCCCCAAAGAATTTTTGCAGCATTTACAATTGAGGACGCTCCGAACCGGAGACAAAAACATTATTGTATAATAGTGATGATTTTTATGAAAACTGATGGCCATTTTTAATGACTCATGTTTTTAATAAATATCTATATAACGTCTGCCTGTAAAAACTAGTTATAAGATATAAATATATCTATATTATTGAATACAGATACATATACATTTACATACATTATATTATACAGGGTAATAAATTTAAAAGAGTACCTGTTTGTTTTTTGTATTATCCACATCTATAATATATATAGCGAAAATTTCAGCATCATTACTTATTTAATATGTCTATATTTAATGTGCGGGTATCGTTTTTTTTCCCACTTTCTAAATGTGAAAACTCATTTTTTAAACATAAATTCACGTGAATATCATTAGTAATTTTTAATCCAATTCTGCACAAATGATTTGATTAAATCATCTGCTTCTTTCAACTTGGCCAGATGCCTATTGAAATTAAATGCATAATCGGATTAAAAATTACTGATATTCATGCGAATCGTGTGTTATATATATATATATATTTTGTTTTATAGCTGTACATACATATATAATAATATACATGCATTTACTAAGGATTACTATTATTAATAAATTTTATCGGAACCATTCACTACTGATTAACATCTGGCATGTACAAATACCAAAGCACATAGGGTGTTACATAAGGTAGTTACATAAGGTGTACTAAATATGTACTAATAAAGCTATAAATGTCATATTGTACTAAGGATATATATGTAAAATGCATATACAAAAGGGTATATAGGTGTGTATATATATATATATATATATATATAACATACATACATTAGGGTTAATAAAGTTACGTATACATATGCATAAGAGTTACATACATATACAAATATTACATGTAGAGTCCAAGAAGAAAAAAGTAATCACCCCCTACTAACTCTTCTACAAAAAAAAAATATATATATATATATATCATAGGTTACAATTAATATATTATTTTTAATATTAATTTCAAATAATATACATTTTTTAAATTAATAATAAAAAAAAAGGAATTGTAAACTATAAATTTTTTAACAAAAATTGATGATTTCTAGGAGTTTTAAATATGCAGATCCAAAATTAAAGCTCATTCCGTTAAATAGTTTTTGAGTTATGCTTCAAAAACTACCCATATTACTACATGTAGTTTTGCAACGATTTAAATGAATTTAACATTAGGAGTTTCAAAATTTAAACATGCATAATTCCTAAACTACGTCAAAAATGACTTTCATTTAGTATGCAAAAATAAAATTTACTTAGAATATAAACATGGTGTCAAAATTAGGAGTCAGTATTTAAAATTTAAAAGTTTGTTACAGTTTCTATATGCAGATGACACTCTAAACAAAATGTAAGTACATCATTAATTAGTAGACTTTGTTACAAATAATAACAAAAAATAAAATTTACTTAGAATATAAACATGGTGTCAAAATTAGGAGTCAGTATTTAAAATTTAAAAGTTTGTTACAGTTTCTATATGCAGATGACACTCTAAACAAAATGTAAGTACATCATTAATTAGTAGACTTTGTTACAAATCAATTTGAACCAACAACATTTCTAGATGCTGATTTGCGACAGAGATAGAAGGAGGTGATTAATTTTTTTACAGAACTGTATACATACTTGAGATGAGTTTGGGCTCTTTTTTTTCCAGAGCTCAAGCCCAAAAAATTGTGTCAACAGAGCTTATGAGCCAGATACCAAAAGACTGCAGTAGAAAATTGTTAATAACATTACTAAGGCCGTAACCAGAAAAATATTTTGGAGGGGGATTTGTAGGTTCAAAATTTTATTCTTAATATCGTATTTTACATTTGTTTTGTAATAATCTAATAAAGGTAAAATTATTTAAAAGTTATCTATTGTGAATTCGAGTAACCGATACTTATCACAAAAGATTAAATTTGAGTCTCCTTCATTGCAAAGAAACTTATAATTTCATTTGTGTTGATGGTGATTCTATACTTCGCCAATGTATCAACAACCAGTGTCAACCAAGTTAAAGATTTCTGAAGCTTTTTACATATATTTTTAAATGTCTTTTGTCAGAAATGTATTCCCAGGAGCATATGTCAAAACGATTACGTTTGCCAATTTGTGGATATTTGGAATTAGACCCTCAGTCCATTCTTCAAGCGTTTCAGTTAAACAAGTTGGAGAATCTATTTGAATCTTCTACCAATTTGCTTTTCAACATGCTGACGTATTCAAAGAAAAAAAGATATGCTAACTCATAGAATTTTTATTTAAGATTTTTAATTACAGTTGATTTTTTTAAATTTTGACTTTCTTGATTGGTACTTCAAGGCTTATTTATAGTGATCCTATGAAAAAAATTTCAGAGGGGATCAAACCCCATTGGCTGCGGCCTTGCTTCTTACACAGAAATAAGTATTAATTTTAAATACCCCCCCCCCCCCCTCCAATCAATGTTTTGTGATTTTCATGTCCCTGAAAAAATTACCTCAATAATGGAAAATCCCATTGACTGAAACAGCATGAAGTGAGAGACAAATGTTTGCATAATAAATTTACTCTTCATAAAATAGATCCAAAGGTAAATAAAGAATGCAAGAAGAAAATCAAACATGTTGATTAACTAAAAATTATACATAATAATAATAATAATAATAATAGATTGCTTTTAGAAATATTGTTATTAAAAAGACAATCCATAATCCCTGTCATTTGGGTCCTATGGGATCATTCGCCTATACTATTGGTCGAAAATTCAAGATGCGACTTATGGATTAAAATGTATTTTAACTCCCAATTTGTGTTTAAAAATAAAATAACTGATATAGTGTGACATAACAACAACCAACAAAGTGATTTTAAAGATAAATTTTTTGAACCAAATTTTAAAAGTCTTAAGGAATTAGATGATGCAATTTTGTTTACAAATTGTCAAAAATTTACATTTTTTGATTAAAGGCAAAGGATTTTTCAGAAAATGCTGCGAAAGATGGTGTTTTAAGTCTATTTTCGAAACGTGGCTGTCTGGTAATGGTCGGCACGAGACAATTGATTATAATTCAAGCTGTAATGTGTAATGCATTTATTAAAAAATGAAAAACACTATTCAATCCCAAATAACTTCAAAAGTCATGCCTACAAATGGTTTATATGAAAAAAAATTATATGTGACAGTTTCATGCTCTTGAGCCGAATTTTTTTTTTTTTTTTTTTTTTTTTTTTTTTTTTTTTTTTGGGGGGGGGGGGGGGAGGGAATATCCTTAAAGAGGCATGCTTAAAAAGCTGAAAGCATTTTTTTTTTATTATACCTATGGCTAGGGCTCTACAAATTTGAAAAAAATTTGGTAGTCAGCATAAAATTCTAGTCACCAGTAACACATATTTACCAACACACACACACTCTATATTTAAAATATGGGAACTGACAATGGAATCATTGATTTTTAAATAGAACAACAGTTTTTATGAAATAATCGGGACAGAATAATAACAACAGGTGTAGCTTAAAATAGTATGCAATTTAAAAATATAATAAAAAGTAACTTTCTATGAAACATATACAAAATATAACTCTGAAAAAAAAAATTAAAGTCAGTAAAAGCTTAATTAAATTTAAGTACGTTTGGGACACGCTGATTTCTGGATGATTGTCCAGATAGTTGAGCACTACAAAAACATGAACCGGGGAGGAGGAGGGCATTAATATAATAGTGAAGCAGGAAAACAACATCTTTGCCTATTTACAAATCAAAATTAGACAAATAATTCTGCTTTAATTATTTTAAAATTTCCATTTGATTAACTTAATTTTGCCATATTAGAAGAAAAAAAAATGTTTCTCTATAATTTTTAAATATATTTCTTAATATTTTGTAACAATGCAACATCTATTTATAATGTGACATCTCATAAGGATTTTAATTTAACATTGTGACTAAGCTGAATGACAGATGCTGCTCTTGATAGAAATTGTCAGGTAAGTAATTGACGTAAACATATTGAAGGTGAAAAATAATATTTAAGTTAGGACTTGCATAATAAAACTAGTTATGCACTTATAAAATAGTGTTTAAAAAAAGAAAAAAAGTACTATCCCAAAAACGTATACTCGCCAGATAAAATATCTTGCTCACCAGTGGCAACCTCATGTGTCAAACCCAGTCTATGACTAAAGTCAAATGCTTTGTGAACACTGACCAAAAATGATTATCAAATATAATAAAGAGCATAAACTTAGCATTTTTTTAAATTGATGACTATTGAAAAATTATTGTTAGATATAGAAAAAATTTTGGATTTTGAAAATTGACTCTTTTCTACCAAGATACAACTATAAAGAAATTGAAAATATTAGATTAAAGAAAAAAGCAATACTTACATCTTCGATTTTCATGGTGGCCACAGAATTAACATATTCTTTAAATAGTGCTTTTGCATCTGTAAAAAAAAAAAAAAAAATGCATAAAACTGTAAAAATAATTTGTGCAAATGACATAGCTATACGTACGTGTAAAGAAAACATCACACAAACATTTACTAATGAAATCAATGAAAACAATTTCAAAGTTAGAACAAAACAGTAATATATGCTCAGATCATACTTTACATACAAGGACATGAGTTTCAAAACTCGCCTTATCCAAAATTTAAAAAATCATGTTTTCTCTATCAATCTATTCTATTGGTAAATATTCACTGAAAAAACACTACAATCCGCAGAAAAACTAGTTTTAGCATGTATTTCTAGCGTTTTAAAATCTTGGTTTATGATGAAAACCAATGGAAGCGGTCAGAGGCTTTTCGCAATTTCCTCGAATTAGATTTGTTTTATAAGGCGAGTTTTGAAACTCACGTCCTCATATATAAAATAAAGGAAAATTGTTTTCGAGGGACACTTTTATGAATGGAGGGGAACTTTTTTATTCCATTTATATTCATTGTTTACAGTGAAACATCAACAAAATTATCCTGCAAATGAATTACCGGTACTTACGTATTAACGCCACCGCAGCTACAGATTTGGCGGTTTTTAAGTGCCGCCAATCTACACCTAAAATTTTTGCGACAAATCATAAAATAAAACACTTTATTTAAAAACAAAGTAGTCAATCGGATTTCGGTGGTAAATGGCCCGATATAGAATTTAACATAGATTCAAAACAGTCTCTATTTTCTTTCACCTGATGCTGTCGCCATATGAACTCTGATAAATAAGATTCCAAATGTCTCGCTGTCCCCCTATGCAAACAACAAGGCAACAAGGAATCCAAAAGATAACTACGTGAGCGTGTGAACAACAAGATTGCTCTTTATTGGCCCAACTTCTGCTGTGATGACGTTAATACGTAAGTACCGAATTACCAAATAAACTACATTTTAAATACAATATGCTCACTACTGGAGTGTTGTTGCTGGGAGTCAATTTAAGAAGATATATAATTTAGGAAATTTAGCTCATCACAAGGATGATTTTGGTTTTGCATCAGATAGGTCTTTTTTTTTGTAACAACACATGGGAAAGTACCAGCTGATGGCATGGGTGCAGCAGTTTTAAGTGTGGCATTTGGATGAAAGTTATTCAAAACAAAGCTGTTATAAATATCCCAAAAGAGTTTTTTTAACTTTCAAAAAACTGGAACGATACAATAACTGTCTTGTTTGTATCTAGAATGAAGAAAACAAGGCAAAAAGGAAAATGCATAAAACATGTTGCGGGAAAATGATTAAACCAATAGCTGCAACTCAAAAATTACATTATGCAAAACCTCACTTATTTCAACTTAAAACTGCTCAGAATTCTCTATTTATCATTTCCAATAATGATGTGGCTTATTATATATATTCATACTGTTTGTGATACAAATAAAATAAATTTTAAATCAGATCAGGGCTTAATTTCTAAGAAAAAAAGGGTACTTCTCTATTATCCTGTCGACCACTTTCATAACAAAAAACTATCGCCAAACTGTAAGATTAAACGCCAAAAATGCAGTCCCATTTACTGGATGTCAGAAGCATTATGTGTTTGTTATGTCATCAAGTGGTTGCTAATCCCACTTTTGCGTGTATTTTTCATTATGTTTTACTAATTTATTGGTTATTTCATTCATTAAAATAACAATTGTGTCCTTAAATTCTTATATTTTATTTATTTATTTGTTTTCATTTTCCAATGGCAACGTTCTCCTGTTTATTTGGCGCTACAGTTTGGCGATAGTTTTTTGTTATGAAAAGTGGTTGACGGGATAATAGAGAAGTACCAAAAAAAGTACCGGAGCCCTATTACTTTGCTGTACTAACACCAGTAGCATACCCTCACACACACACACACCCGCACTCCGAAGTCATTCCAATCTGCATATTTATATTTCATACATTATTTTCAAAATTTAAAGCATTGTTTACTTATTTAGCAAAAAAAAAAAAAAAAAAAATTTAAATACATCCATCAATGTATACTTAGCTATCAACTATTCCACTTTTTAGTTATTGTTATTGCTACTTCCAAATAGAAACCTTTGGCTAATCTTTATGTTAGTTAATCTCAAAATTCTGCGATTAAATAAGCTCAGGATTATGATTTGGAAATAGTGATAACACAAAAAATGAATAGTTCGCAGCTATGCGGAATAGAAAAACACTATTTCTGATCAAAATGGCAGTAAAATGATTTGAAATGGAAATAAGTAACTTTTTGAATTTAAGACGGATTGAGCTCGAGCCCTGCCCAATCCCGAAGACGGATAGAAAAATCGAGCCTGTTTCATCTCCATCTCTTACATGAGTGACACATTACGTCACTTATAAGTGTTTTGATACAAAAAAAAAAGGCAAAAGATTGGAGATAGGAGGGGAAGAAAAGGGTATAATTTAGGATTCGTTTTTCGGAAGCGTTATGGCACTGGGCTCCGGAGCACAGTATTTATGAGCTCCGGTGAATTCTGGCCCCAACAATTAAATATTTATTAAAACAGAGAAGTACCGGAGCTGAGCTCCGGTGCAAATTAAGCTCTGAATCAGATGATAAAATCCCCTTATCATGAATAACACATGTACATAAATCTGTTAAAAAATAGTGGTTAAGATAGAAATTTTTTTTTCGAGAGATGTGAAAAAGAGTCTCCTAATCCGCGATAGAGGAAAGCATGGTGCAATGAGAAGGCTTACTGTATTTTGAATTAAATGTGCTGAATTTGTCTTACTATCTTACTAATAGAAAAATAACCTGTTATCGTGGAAAGGGAGGGACTCATACACCAAAGATTAAAAACGAATGGGAGCATATCTAATAAAAATAATATCTAAATTCATATTTGCTGCATTGTACTGTAAAGTTTATTACTTAAGTTACAAGGAACAGGAAGTATTAGTCAAAATTTATTGAAAAAAAAGACCAGGTTTTGTTGCTCAAGAAATGCCAACTGTCATAAGAGAATGATATTTTTTTTCTTCATGTAACAGGGGACAAGCATTTTGATTTTACCATACACCCTCAGATAAATAAATAATGCTTTTTGCCACACATCATGCAAAATGCACTGAAAATATTTTTTTTTTCTTTTATGTTCAAAAGTGAGCCATTTATCAATATCCAGGTCAAGTAGCTGATTGCACTGCTTTTCACTTTTTAAAGATATGTAAAAGAAAGCAAGTTACAGCACTCTTTTTTTCATAAATAATGCACAGGGACTGTTTATTTTTCAGACTACTTACTTAATCTTACCAAGACCCTGATTGTTGTTATTAGTATTTAGCTGAATAAAAGATATTTACAGCAACAATTGAAATATTTACAAAAATTATTATCATTGCATTACAACATAAAATGCTTTCTCCAGTGAGATTCTTCATGAAATGGCCAAAATTGCGAATTGGATATAAAGTTTATAAGGGAGGAAAATTGTAAACAATGCTGGCAAACGATTTCAATGCAACTATTTCAGTAAAAATTGAGTAAATAATATTACGTAAATGCATATAGATAATGGATATTCAATTTTGAAAAAGAAAAATGCTTTAAAAATACCATTTTGTTAAATATTTAAACCGGGAAATTTGTCTTACTTGTAACGGGATTTGTATGTCAACATCATTACTTTAACCATTACGCAATCTATTCAAAAATCCTTTAAAATAATATTAGAAACAGAATGAAAGCAAAATACTTACCCTGACTATCAGGTCCACTCAAGAACTTCTTGAAATGTTTCACTAAATCATGATTACTAACTTTGCCACCGTTAGATATAAGATATTTTAGCACAGACTCTGCTGAAAAAGTCAAGTCGTCCGCCATGATAACAACAAACCGCGCGCTCAATAACTTCCAGTTTTAAGATTCAATTCAACTAAACGGATATGACGACACGTGTCGTCTGTAGTCGTCTGCTGGATGAGTTGAGTTTTATTTATAGGAGGTGATTGAATGATTCACTTGTGAGAATGAATTAGGAATGAGTTTTAGTTTTTTTAGAAGGTAAACAAACAAGCTAGATCTTACTTTTTCATTATGCAAATGAAACTACTGGAAAATTGTGACTTTTTTTTTTTTTAAGATCAGGTTGATGTTTCAAATATAGAGATATTTATTAAATATATTGGGGAAAATAATTGTCTTTAAAATCCTAATCTTTTATATATATATATATATATATATATATATATATATATATATATATTTTTTTTTTTTTTTTTTTTTTTTTTTTTTTTTTTTTAATAGTATGATTTGATAATGAGTATGCTTTGATTAAAATGCAGATAAATTAGTAACCTCTGACTTTAACAGAACCATTTTTTTATTTAGCTTTTTTTTCATTTTTTTTTTTTTTTTTTTTTTTTTTTTTTGTTTACGAGATCCACAGTAAAACATGCGGATTCGCCATGGATAAAAGAGGGGGGGGGTGCATTCTTAAACAATTATTATACAATCATTTGTTTTAGCAACAGAGTTGCTTTTTGCGATTGATAGCTGGAAATAAACAAATGTGTCATTTAAAAGCACTCCGAACGTGTAAAAAAAAAATAATAAATAAATAAAAAAGCATTGGCGATTGTTGTGTTGTGGATTAGGTTCATACGAGATTCATAATTCGATTATACACCAGGGCGGAGGGGGATACCAAGAGTACCTCGATTTTTTTTCTTTTTAAGTAGATTTAGACTTTTTCTTTCTTTAACTTAGAAGCAAAATTAAAATTTTCGGCTGTGTGAGACGAATAATACAGTACTTGGATTTTTACTTTTTCTTTTTTGCCATTTTCCATAATTCTGGTGTCATTTGTTTTTTTTTTTAGTTATCACAATAAGTTTATTAAAATTTGTTGCTTTAACTGGTTCTTCGTTGCACTGGTTCTTCAAATCTCATGTCGAAATCACTGGCGACAGCTACTCTCAAATAAAAATTAAACGCCATCAACTTTTGGATCAAGCTATTAGATTTATTAAGTTTTAGTACGTAATTATTAATTAAGCGTTAATTTAATTAAAAATTAATTGATCAAAAATATTAATTGAAATATAAGTTGTTATAAAAATATAAATTGTTCAAAAGTTAATTTAATTTAAAAATAAAGAAGTCAGTAAATATTATTAATATATTCTGAAATTGCCTCCCCCCCTCCTCTCCCTTTTAATTTAAATAATACATGTATGGGGGTTTCTTGGAAAACTTTATCTCCGTAACCCAACTTGGCTCTCTGCTCGTCTCTCTGTTTAGTTGCGAATAAGGTTCAATGGTGCAGCTACGGGTAGGGGGGGGGGGGTTAAAACCCCTCCCAGAGTATTTAAAAACGGATAAAATACAAAATACACACAAAACCACTTGTACATAAATAAAAAATAAAGATATATATGGATAAATTCCATGTAAAAATAATCGAACGCGCTATACAAACTGATGTGGAAAATTGCATTCAGTTTGCTTATGTAACTCATTACTTAAGAATACAGTCATGTGTGCATGTTATTATCCTAATAGTATTCTGCATATAAATTGTTAGTAGCACGTAATTATTAATTAAGCGTTAATTTGATTAAAAATGAAATTGATCAAAAATATGAATTGAAATATAAGTTGTTATAAAAATATAAATTGTTCAAAAGTTAATTTAATTTAAAAATAAAGAAGTCAGTAAATATTATTAATATATTCTGAAATTGCCTCCCCCCCCCTCTCCCTTTTAATTTAAATAATACATGTATGGGGGTTTCTTGGAAAACTTTATCTCCGTAACCCAACTTGGCTCTCTGCTCGTCTCTCTGTTTAATTGCGAATAAGGTTCAATGGTGCAGCTACGGGTAGGGGGGGGGGGGGTTAAAACCCCTCCCAGAGTATTTAAAAACGGATAAAATACAAAATACACACAAAACCACTTGTACATAAATAAAAAATAAAGATATATATGGATAAATTCCATGTGAAAATAATCGAACGCGCTATACAAACTGATGTGGAAAATTGCATTCAGTTTGCTTATGTAACTCATTACTTAAGAATACAGTCATGTGTGCATGTTATTATCCTAATAGTATTCTGCATATAAATTGTTAGTAGTACGTAATTATTAATTAAGCGTTAATTTGATTAAAAATGAAATTGATCAAAAATATGAATTGGAATATAAGTTGTTATGAAAATATAAATTGTTCAAAAATTAACTTAATTTAAAAATAAAGAATTCAATAAATATTATTAATACCTTCTGAAATTGCCCCTACCCCCTCCCCTTTAATGTAAATAATACATGTATGGGGGGGGCAGTGTTGAATTCAGACACTTTTCTCCATGAGGGATTTCTGTGGCTCGGGGGGGGGACATTGTAGAGTTCCGGGGGGGAATTGCACTTTTTAACTATTAAAAGCATAAAATCTCAAATCTTCCAAAGGGGACATTTCAATGCTCCTGGGGGTTGTCCCCCCCTGAATTCAACACTGATGGAGGGGGGGGGGGGGGCTCTTGAAAAACTTTATCTCTATAACCCAACTTGGATCTCTACTCGTCTCGGTGTAGTTGAATAAGATTCAATGGTGCAGCTACGGGTAGGGTAGGGGTTATAGTTAAAACCTCTCCTAAAGTATTTAAAAACTGATAAGATACACATAAACTCACTTGTAAATAAATAAAAAATAAATATATATATGGATAAAAAAATATATGATGTATAAAAACATAAAAAAAAAGAAAACAAAACAGCATAAAATGTATACCATTCAACTATATATCTTTTAAATGCTAAAACGTGTAAACTAAAAACATAATATACAGTAAAATAACTTTTATTAGTTTGTTGACATGTTTTGGCTCACTCCGAGCCATTATAAAAAATAAATGAGAATATTCCATAAATGCACGGTCCTTGAAGTTATTATTTGAAATGCTATTATTTAATTTAAATATGGAATAGTTAATAAATATTATATATAATTTAATATATATATATATATTATAATATATATAATATAAGGAATAAATATATCATTTAAATATGGAAATAAACAACCAAGTAAAAATAATAGGTAACGTGCCTAATTTTTAAAAAGTACATGAAAATTAAATGATAGCATTTCAAATAATAACTTCAAAGACCGTGCAATTATAGAATATTCTCTTTTTTTTTTATAATGGCTCGAAGTGAGCCGAAACATGTCAACAATCTAATAAAAGTTATTTTACTATATATTATGTTGTTAGTTTACACCTTTTAGCATTTAAAAGAAAGATAAGAAGATATTATACAAGCATTTAAAAGAAGATATTATACAAGGTGTTATAATTTATTATATTTTTACCATTCAACTGTTTCAAGGCTTTATAATAGAACCTTCTATTTCAATAGAAAATTGATGAAATAAAAAGTTAGAAGCAATAGCAGTAAAGTAGTAGGTATATTACTGCTACTACTCTTTCTCCATTTCTTCTTCTTTCTTTTTTTTTTTTTTTTCTCTGAAGATTAAATAAAGAGTTCTTTTATAAAACCATAAATTATAAATTTATTATGGTTGTTTGTGCTTTTCATTACATCGGTTTTTAAGTGTCACGTATTTACTAAACACTACCTTATGGGCATGCATCACAACGAAATTGTTCATTTTATGAATAACAATGGTTCAAAATTAAAACACTTCTCAGATGAGTGTCCTGGCTACGCCACTAAGATTTGCAGAAGGTTTCTTATGAGTCAATATTACTTTCATTTGTTAAAAAAAAAGTTCTGTTATATCTATTGCATGCATTCAAAGTTCTTGTATATAAGTATGTGTATGTATAATTTAAGATGGATGCATGTAAGTATGCAAAATGTATGCATGAAGTAAGGAAAGAATGTGTGTAGACAGGAAATAATGTAAAGAGTATTTAGCATGAAGGTAATGTAAGGAGTAGTAATGTATGCAATAAAAAGAAAAACTCAGCATGACGGTTATTTAAAATCTAACAAGAACGAAAAATCATGCACTTCAAGCATATATTATGAAAAATTTTCGTACACTATCAAAATATTTTTAATTAATTTCATTTTCTCGTACAGTGAAATGCTACATCTACTAAGGTATGGGAATTCTTTTGTGAAGTTATACATGATATACGGATTTGTTTACATAACACAAAGTAAAATTTAATTTTATAATTTTACATTGTAATTTGCAATTTTTTTTTATTACTAGGGGCTTTGTCTCTACGAGCTACTCTCGCCAACCGCTGTCCATACCCCACAGGCTTTAAGAACACGCTAATTTGTTCTCTTTAAGAAAAAAAGAAAACCTGAGTGCGGGAGATTGAATGATATTCTCACGATCAGTAGCGATCGTCTGTAATCGGGTTGCCATTTATTTCCCTTTAATAGGGGATTTTTTTTTTTTTTTTTTTTTTTTTTGTTCCCAAAGCCTCATTAACTTTAGACCAATGATTCCGAACGTGGGTAGTACATCTTACAGGTGGGACGGGGATAACATTTTTTAAGGGAAGCGATTCCAAATTGGTTACTAATCCATTCGATGTCAGTTTTTTCTCTTCTTTTCTTTCTTTTTTCTTTTTTTTTTCTTTTTTTTTTTTTTTTTTTTTTTTTTTGTTTTTGTTTTATTTTGGAAAAGCAAAAAAGGTTTCTTTATGTGAAAAAAACTATTCTACAAAACTTTTCGAGTATTATTTAAAACTTTTTTTTCCGTGGATTCTTTGATACGGTTCTTTTAGACCAGTGGTACCCAACGTGGGTCTTATATCCAATCGGAAGGGGGGAGAGGGGTAACATTTTTTAAAGGGGGCTATTCTAAATTTATTAATTTATTCCATGTCTTTTTTTTTGGATTAAAAAAAATGTATATATATTTATATGAAAAAATTACTCTACAAAAATTTTCGAATAAATATTTAATATTTTATTTTTTGTGGATTCTTTGATAACAGAAGACGAATCCTTTAGACCAGTGGTTTCCAACGTGCATCGTACATCCTACAGGAGAGGGAGTGCAATAACATTTTTTTAAGGTGTGCTATTCCAAATTTGTTACTAATCCATTCCATGTCAGTTTTTTATGTCTTATTTTGGAAAAGTAAGAGAAGTTTCTTTATAGGAAAAAATTACTCTACAAAAATTTTCGAGTAAATATCTAAGACTTTATTTTCCGTGGAATCGTTAATAACAGAAGACGGTTCTTTTAGACCAGTGGTTCCCAAAGTGGATCGTACATCCTACAGGAGAGGGAGTGCAATAACATTTTTAAAAGTGTGCTATTCCAAGTTTGTTACTAATCCATTCCAGGTCAGTTTTTTTTATCTTATTCTGAAAAAGTAAGAAAACTTTCTTTATATGAAAAAATTATTCTACAAAAATTTTCGAGTAAATTTCCAATACTTTATTTTCCGTGGATTCTTTGATAACAGAAGACGGTTCCTTTAGACCAATGGTTCCCAACGTGGATCGTACATCCTACAGGAGAGGGAGGGCAATAACATTTTTTAAGGTGTGCTTTTCCATATTTGTTACTAATCCATTCCATGTCAGTTTTTTTTTTATCGTATTTTAGAAAAGTAAGAAAACTTTTTTATATGAAAAAATTATTCTGCAAAAATTTTCGAGTAAATATCTAAGATTTTATTTTCCGTGGATTAGTTGATAACAGAAGATGGTTCTTTTAGACCAGTGGTTCCCAAAGTGGATCGTACATCCTACAGGAGAGGGAGGGCAATAAAATTTTTAAAAGTGTGCTATTCCAAGTTTGTTACTAATCCATTCCAGGTCAGTTTTTTTTTTTAAATTCTTATTTTGAAAAAGTAAGAACAGTTTCTTTATATGAAAAAATTATTCTACAAAAATTTTCGAGTAAATATCCAATACTTTATTTTCCGTGGATTCTTTGATAACAGAAGACGGTTCCTTTAGACCAGTCGTTCTCAACGTGGATCGTACATCCTACAGGAGAGGGAGGACAATAACATTTTTTAAGGTGTGCTATTCCAAATTTGTTACTAATCCATTCCATGTCAGTTTTTTTTTTTTTTATGTCTTATTTTGGAAAAGTAAGAGAAGTTTCTTTATAGGAAAAAATTATTCTACAAAAAGTTTCGAGTAAATATCTAAGACTTTATTTTCCGTGGATTCGTTAATAACAGAAGACGGTTCTTTTAGACAAGTGGTTCCCAAAGTGGATCGTACATCCTACAGGAGAGGGAGGGCAATAACATTTTTTAAAGTGTGCTATTCCAAATTTGTTACTAATCCATTCCATGTCAATTTTTTTTAAATCTTATTTTGGAAAAGTAAGAAAACTTTCATTATATGAAAAAATTATTTTACAAAAATTTTCGAGTAAATATCTAAGACTTTATTTTCCGTGGATTCTTTGATAACAGAAGACGGTTCCTTTAGACCAGTCGTTCTCAACGTGGATCGTACATCCTACAGGAGAGGGAGGGCAATAACATTTTTAAAAGTGTGCTATTCCAAGTTTGTTACTAATCCATTCCATGTCAGTTTTTTTTTTTTTTTTTTTAATCTTATTTTGGAAAAGTAAGAAAACTTTCATTATATGAAAAAATTATTTTACAAAATTTTTCGAGTAAATATCCAAGACTTTATTTTCCGTGGATTCTTTGATAACAGAAGACGGTTCCTTTAGACCAGTCGTTCTCAACGTGGATCGTACATCCTACAGGAGAGGGAGGGCAATGACATTTTTAAAAGTGTGCTATTCCAAGTTTGTTACTAATCCATTCCATGTCAGTTTTTTTTAAATCTTATTTTGGAAAAGTAAGAAAACTTTCATTATATGAAAAAATTATTCTACAAAAATTTTCGAGTAAATATCCAAGACTTTATTTTCCGTGGATTCTTTGATAACAGAAGACGGTTCCTTTAGACCAGTCGTTCTCAACGCGGATCGTACATCCTACAGGAGAGGGAGGGCAATAACATTTTTTAAAGTGTGCTATTCCAAATTTGCTACTAATCCATTCCATGTCAGTTTTTTATGTCTTATTTTGGAAAAGTAAGAGAAGTTTCTTTATAGGAAAAAATTACTCTACAAAAATTTTCGAGTAAATATCTAAGACTTTATTTTCCGTGGAATCGTTAATAACAGAAGACGGTTATTTTAGACCAGTGGTTCCCAAAGTGGATCGTACATCCTACAGGAGAGGGAGTGCAATAACATTTTTAAAAGTGTGCTATTCCAAGTTTGTTACTAATCCATTCCAGGTCAGTTTTTTTTATCTTATTCTGAAAAAGTAAGAAAACTTTCTTTATATGAAAAAATTATTCTACAAAAATTTTCGAGTAAATTTCCAATACTTTATTTTCCGTGGATTCTTTGATAACAGAAGACGGTTCCTTTAGACCAATGGTTCCCAACGTGGATCGTACATCCTACAGGAGAGGGAGGGCAATAACATTTTTTAAGGTGTGCTTTTCCATATTTGTTACTAATCCATTCCATGTCAGTTTTTTTTTTATCGTATTTTAGAAAAGTAAGAAAACTTTTTTATATGAAAAAATTATTCTGCAAAAATTTTCGAGTAAATATCTAAGATTTTATTTTCCGTGGATTAGTTGATAACAGAAGATGGTTCTTTTAGACCAGTGGTTCCCAAAGTGGATCGTACATCCTACAGGAGAGGGAGGGCAATAAAATTTTTAAAAGTGTGCTATTCCAAGTTTGTTACTAATCCATTCCAGGTCAGTTTTTTTTTTTAAATTCTTATTTTGAAAAAGTAAGAACAGTTTCTTTATATGAAAAAATTATTCTACAAAAATTTTCGAGTAAATATCCAATACTTTATTTTCCGTGGATTCTTTGATAACAGAAGACGGTTCCTTTAGACCAGTCGTTCTCAACGTGGATCGTACATCCTACAGGAGAGGGAGGACAATAACATTTTTTAAGGTGTGCTATTCCAAATTTGTTACTAATCCATTCCATGTCAGTTTTTTTTTTTTTTATGTCTTATTTTGGAAAAGTAAGAGAAGTTTCTTTATAGGAAAAAATTATTCTACAAAAAGTTTCGAGTAAATATCTAAGACTTTATTTTCCGTGGATTCGTTAATAACAGAAGACGGTTCTTTTAGACAAGTGGTTCCCAAAGTGGATCGTACATCCTACAGGAGAGGGAGGGCAATAACATTTTTTAAAGTGTGCTATTCCAAATTTGTTACTAATCCATTCCATGTCAATTTTTTTTAAATCTTATTTTGGAAAAGTAAGAAAACTTTCATTATATGAAAAAATTATTTTACAAAAATTTTCGAGTAAATATCTAAGACTTTATTTTCCGTGGATTCTTTGATAACAGAAGACGGTTCCTTTAGACCAGTCGTTCTCAACGTGGATCGTACATCCTACAGGAGAGGGAGGGCAATAACATTTTTAAAAGTGTGCTATTCCAAGTTTGTTACTAATCCATTCCATGTCAGTTTTTTTTTTTTTTTTTTTAATCTTATTTTGGAAAAGTAAGCAAACTTTCATTATATGAAAAAATTATTTTACAAAATTTTTCGAGTAAATATCCAAGACTTTATTTTCCGTGGATTCTTTGATAACAGAAGACGGTTCCTTTAGACCAGTCGTTCTCAACGTGGATCGTACATCCTACAGGAGAGGGAGGGCAATGACATTTTTAAAAGTGTGCTATTCCAAGTTTGTTACTAATCCATTCCATGTCAGTTTTTTTTAAATCTTATTTTGGAAAAGTAAGAAAACTTTCATTATATGAAAAAATTATTCTACAAAAATTTTCGAGTAAATATCCAAGACTTTATTTTCCGTGGATTCTTTGATAACAGAAGACGGTTCCTTTAGACCAGTCGTTCTCAACGCGGATCGTACATCCTACAGGAGAGGGAGGGCAATAACATTTTTTAAAGTGTGCTATTCCAAATTTGCTACTAATCCATTCCATGTCAGTTTTTTATGTCTTATTTTGGAAAAGTAAGAGAAGTTTCTTTATAGGAAAAAATTACTCTACAAAAATTTTCGAGTAAATATCTAAGACTTTATTTTCCGTGGAATCGTTAATAACAGAAGACGGTTATTTTAGACCAGTGGTTCCCAAAGTGGATCGTACATCCTACAGGAGAGGGAGTGCAATAACATTTTTAAAAGTGTGCTATTCCAAGTTTGTTACTAATCCATTCCAGGTCAGTTTTTTTTTATCTTATTCTGAAAAAGTAAGAAAACTTTCTTTATATGAAAAAATTATTCTACAAAAATTTTCGAGTAAATTTCCAATACTTTATTTTCCGTGGATTCTTTGATAACAGAAGACGGTTCCTTTAGACTAATGGTTCCCAACGTGGATCGTACATCCTACAGGAGAGGGAGGGCAATAACATTTTTTAAGGTGTGCTTTTCCATATTTGTTACTAATCCATTCCATGTCAGTTTTTTTTATCGTATTTTAGAAAAGTAAGAAAACTTTTTTATATGAAAAAATTATTCTGCAAAAATTTTCGAGTAAATATCTAAGATTTTATTTTCCGTGGATTAGTTGATAACAGAAGATGGTTCTTTTAGACCAGTGGTTCCCAAAGTGGATCGTACATCCTACAGGAGAGAGAGGGCAATAAAATTTTTAAAAGTGTGCTATTCCAAGTTTGTTACTAATCCATTCCAGGTCAGTTTTTTTTTTTAAATTCTTATTTTGAAAAAGTAAGAACAGTTTCTTTATATGAAAAAATTATTCTACAAAAATTTTCGAGTAAATATCCAATACTTTATTTTCCGTGGATTCTTTGATAACAGAAGACGGTTCCTTTAGACCAGTCGTTCTCAACGTGGATCGTACATCCTACAGGAGAGGGAGGACAATAACATTTTTTAAGGTGTGCTATTCCAAATTTGTTACTAATCCATTCCATGTCAGTTTTTTTTTTTATGTCTTATTTTGGAAAAGTAAGAGAAGTTTCTTTATAGGAAAAAATTATTCTACAAAAAGTTTCGAGTAAATATCTAAGACTTTATTTTCCGTGGATTCGTTAATAACAGAAGACGGTTCTTTTAGACAAGTGGTTCCCAAAGTGGATCGTACATCCTACAAAAATTTTCGAGTAAATATCTAAGATTTTATTTTCCGTTTATTAGTTGATAACAGAAGACGGTTCTTTTAGACCAGTGGTTCCCGAAGTGGATCGTACATCCTACAGGAGAGGGAGGGCAATAACATTTTTAAAAGTGTGCTATTCCAAATTTGTTACTAATCCATTCCATGTCAATTTTTTTTTTTAAATCTTATTTTGGAAAAGTAAGAAAACTTTCATTATATGAAAAAATTATTTTACAAAAATTTTCGAGTAAATATCTAAGACTTTATTTTCCGTGGATTCTTTGATAACAGAAGACGGTTCCTTTAGACCAGTCGTTCTCAACGTGGATCGTACATCCTACAGGAGAGGGAGGGCAATAACATTTTTAAAAGTGTGCTATTCCAAGTTTGTTACTAATCCATTCCATGTCAGTTTTTTTTTTTTTTTTTTTAATCTTATTTTGGAAAAGTAAGAAAACTTTCATTATATGAAAAAATTATTTTACAAAATTTTTCGAGTAAATATCCAAGACTTTATTTTCCGTGGATTCTTTGATAACAGAAGACTTTAGACCAGTCGTTCTCAACGTGGATCGTACATCCTACAGGAGAGGGAGGGCAATGACATTTTTAAAAGTGTGCTATTCCAAGTTTGTTACTAATCCATTCCATGTCAGTTTTTTTTTAAATCTTATTTTGGAAAAGTAAGAAAACTTTCATTATATGAAAAAATTATTCTACAAAAATTTTCGAGTAAATATCCAAGACTTTATTTTCCGTGGATTCTTTGATAACAGAAGACGGTTCCTTTAGACCAGTCGTTCTCAACGTGGATCGTACATCCTACAGGAGAGGGAGGGCAATAACATTTTTTAAGGTGTGCTTTTCCAAATTTGTTACTAATCCATTCCATGTCATTTTTTATTTTTTTTAATCTTATTTTGGAAAAGTAAGAACAGTTTCTTCATATGAAAAAAATTTTCTACAAAAATTTTCCAGTAAATATCTGAGACTTTACTTCCCGTGGATTCTTTGATAACAGAAGACGGTTCCTTTAGACCAGTGATTCCCAACGTGGATCGTGCATCCTACATCAGGAGAGGAAGAGCAAAAACATTTTTAAGGTGTGCTATTCCAAATTTGTTACTAAACTATACCATGTCAGTTTTTTTTTATCGTATTTTGGAAAAGTAAGAAAAGTTTCATTATATGAAAAAATTATTCTACAAAAATTTTCGAGTAAATTCCTAAGGCACTTTATTTTCCGTGGATTCTTTGATAACAGAAGACGGTTCCTTTAGACCAGTGGTCCCCAACGTGGGTGCGTACACCCCACAGTTGGGCAATATCATTTCTGCACTTTTGAAATATCATAAAAAATGTTAACGAGTTTTATTTTGAATTAGATTTTTATTCTATAATAGACTTTAAAAATATATTTTATTAATAGAGTTCTGCAATTCTGAAGTCAGAAGCTTTGGGGCCTAACAAAAAACTTTTGCCCAGAATTTTCCGCGATATTGCGCTGACCCTGTCCTTATGGTCATATATGCTTCAGACATTCAACTAAATTTTTGTAGTGTTTGGTTTATAGCTCCTGCCTCTGTCTTGATTTAATTATTTTTATGAATTGCAATAGCACATGTAAGAATATAGGTACATTTAAATACCCTTTACAGTTAAATGATGTCAACTCTTTGACATCAAGGAACTACAACCTTGTGGGGAAAAGTAACATTTCCATTCTTAAAATTGAGATAAACATATTGCAGCCGTTTTTAAATGCAGTGGCGGCTTGTAATTGACTTTTTGGGGCGCTACATGTATGGCTTCGAACTTACGTGCTTTTATATTATCACTATTTAATAGTAAACGCCTTACTTAATTGCAGAATTTCTAAGATTAAAAAAGGCGAAGATTTCCTTCATCAAATAATAATAACAAGAAAGCGTAAAAATTGGAAGCCATGCATAACAACAACAACCCAGTCATGAGCCGCCACTGATATACCGTTCATTAGCTGCCTATTCTGCACATACTAATTAATATTAAGGAACTTCCGATTAATATGTAATTATATTTTAATTCATATTTCGAAACAACAACAAAATATAAAAAACATTGAAGCGTTGCTTCTAAAATTCAACTAATCTCATTTCTCATCAATCATTTCTTACTGTCTCAAATCTGCAACTGCAATGATTGATGCACCTTTACTATGAATTGATGAAAAATACGTCATAACAGTTTTTCTTCTCTTTGCCGGCGCATGTAAACATCAACATTTCATCATTTTCTTCCGGTGTTACATCTGTCTCAAACCATTTAGGGTTTAGCTACATCAAAGTGTGGCGTGTAACCCCCAAGCTTCCAACATTCTTTCCTGTCGTCTTTACATCATCGCCTTTGGGGGGCTTCCCCGACTTTCGGTATTACAGTCTGATTAGCTCATAAACCCCCTGGTTACTAGTATCCGGCTGTCATAACTTGACGGTAACGTTATCCCGGGCGCCATCCCAGCAGACGATTTCTCCTAGGCCGTCGCCTAGTCGACGCGCCGCCCCCGGTCTATCGGCGGGTGGGCCATAATATGAGAAATATCGTTTTACTACAAGAATTTGTGAGAGATGGGGATTTCATCCGAAATAGGGGTTAATGTGTAACCAAAAAAAAAAAAATCTAATAATTGTATTAGCAATTTAAACTGAATATTTTGATAAAGTAAAACTGACATCCAGATTAAGATATCAAATAACTTTTTTACGTCTGATATATAAAATTCAATTGTTAAAAATTATATTTAATCAGACAATACTAGATTAAAAACACACATTTATATTAAAAAAAACAATTAAAAAACTTATGCAAACGTTTTGGGTTACGATTGAGCCCCTCTTGAGTGCAGGGCCCGCTTAAGACATAGAAGTAGGAGAAGCCCGACGTTACTCAGGGGCCCTCCTATTACTCTAACAATTGCTTTGTTATTTACTAAAACCATTTTTCGTATGCTGCAACAATTCGAAATTTTACCATCAAAATTTCGAGTAAACAACTCTTTAGAAAGATGGAGTTTCATAATTTAGATAAAATAAGATAAGATAGATTCGTAAGGGAAAAAAATGCATTTTTTACCCTGATTGAATTTTTTCTTTTCTAAAAATTTATTTTGAAAAGTAAATTTGGGGACCCCTTTGTATTTTAGCGGGTACGCACGGGCTTCCAGGGCCTATTCTATAAACAGGCCCTGCTGCAGAGCAATAACATACGATAATCAGAGTATCTCCAAACATGTTTACAGTCAAAAGTTTTACCAGTTAAATTCAAGAAATCTTGTATGATTCCACCTGAATATACAGTCCTACTTTAACGTAAAGCTGTGTAAAGTTTTTTTAATTTAACTGGTAAAACTTTTGACTGTAAATATGTTTGAAGACAGTCTGGTTATCGTATGTTATTGCACTGAAGAGGGGTTCAGTCGTAGCCTGAAACGTTTATGCATGTTTTTTTAATTGTTTTTATATAAATTTGTATTTTTTAATCTAGTATATTGTCGGATTAAATGTAATTTTTAACAATCAGATTATGATATGCTAAATCAGCATTTACAAACTAATGTTCTTCGGAAAATAAAGTTTACCTAAGTTTACTTCCGAGTAGTGTTGCCAGATGCACTGATTACGCGGGATGTCCCGATTTTCAGAGGCTGCAGACCTGTCCCACATAACCACTGCGCGGGACGTCAAAAGTCCCGATTTTTCATGATGCATAAATTCTTTTACATTTCTTTTTGTACCATGCTATTCGTTAGTCTGCATCGAGTGGAACTTAATACAGTAAAACCTGTAAAGATAAAACCTATTTAAAACTGAACATTTTTATAGTCCATTCCAAAGGACTCGAAGTTTACATATCTACCAGCTTAGACGGAAGCCTGTCTACACTGAGAAAAATGACACTTTCAAATCTGAGTAAATCGTTGTTTTCATTTTGTTATGAAACTTTTTGTTTCAAATAGGACGACCCAATGCTTTCAATCCTGAAATACCAGAAATACTCAGAATATTGAAACATGGACATACTCAAAACTGAGCACATAGAGGTCAGTTCATACTCATTTATGAAACATGGACATACTCAAAAATGATTAGGATTAGTTCAAACTCATTTTTGAAACGTAGACATACTCAAAAAGGAGCACATAGAAGTCAGTTCATACTTATTTTTGAAACAGGAATATACTCAAATAGGAGCACATGATGTTTTATTCTTGAGCGTGTGCATGTTTTCAGAAATGAGTATACACGTGTTTCAAATGTGAGTAATTTTGATTCGGAGCCATTTCGACTATGCGACATAACTCAGATTTGAATATTTTGTGCTCAGTTTTGAAAATGTCGTTTTTTAGAGTGTAAAACGGAATTTTTTGCGGTTCTTAGCTATTCTGTTTTTACAAGTCTTACTGTACTTTGTTCAGTGAAACATGAATAAACTAAACCTATTTATAACAGAATTCCGTTTTAAAAGTAAAAAATGTTTTGTCTTTACGATATTAATACAATACAATTACACCTAAATTGTGATTTTTTTCCGTCCCTAGCGATTCCGCTTTCACAAGCTTTACTGTATAAGACTGTTGTGTTTATTTATTTTTTTATTTTTTTTTTAATACAATAAAACCTGCTACATGGAATCTCAAGGGACAGGAGAAAAATCCGTGCTAAACAGGCTTTCGTTTTAACAGGTATAATTGTATGTTATTTCTACCGTTGAGATAATCATATTTATACGTTTGATACACGATTCCGTTATAGACAGATTCTGTTTTCATAGGGTTTACTGTATTTTTATGTACTGATTTCGAAGCCGCTGTACCGCTTTTTTGTCTCCCTGCCCCGCTTTTTCTTTATTCAACATAGGTGAAAAGTGTTTATGAATTCAGTTTGTCTGGCCATCTGTCTGGTTGAGCTCTAACTCGCGTAAATATACTCGGATTTTCATGTAATTGATATATGTTATTGAGGTTTGCCATAGCATGTTCAATATTGAAAATGAAATGTGTAGCTTTTATAGTTCATTTACAGGGAACTCAAAAGTATTTCGTTACATTATAGTCTATGGAGGAAAACCATTTGCGGTGTATTTTAATGTTGTTACACTATTTGAAACATAATGAAATTTATATGAATTAGTGAGGTACACAATAAGAAGGTTACTTTAGAATATGCTAAGTGTGGCACTTGCATTTCATTTACAGGGGCTCCAAATAATTCCGTTACATTATGGTCTATTAAGAAAAATCGTTTGCGGTTAATTTTAATGATGTTCCTCTGTTACAAACATAATTAAACTGATATGAATTTTTGAGGTGCACTAAAACATGCTTTCTGTATAATATCTGGAGTGCAAAGCAATTAGCATTCATTTACAGGTCACGCAAAAGAATTCGGTTATATAATGGTTTATGGGGAAAAACTGTTTGTAGAGTATTTTAAATTATGTTGCATTATTTCAAGGACGGTGAAATTGATATACATTACCGAGTGGGGTTTACTACAAGATGTAGAATATAATGTGCATAACATTTATCGTTCATTTTCAGGAACACACAAAATATTTCGGATACTGTATACTGTATTCGAAGTATTCTCTATTGGGGATATTTGATGGAAGTGCGTTTTCAGTTATGATATGCGCTTTTAAATTTAACTAACTTTTGCATACTACCTGGTATGTATAAATTCTATAGATCATATAGAGAGCTATACACAAAAGTATTCGCAAGCATTATTGAGCATGAGCGTGCTGAATTGCTTAAAGGTGTTTTTAAATTGAGTTATGCATTGTCAAGCTCATTTATATTTAGTATACTAAGATATGTTTGTAGAATATAAATATTATAATATACAGGGCTATGGATAGAACTGGTTACATGGTCGGTTATAAATAGAAGTAATTTTTGGAAGTGTGATTTTAGTAGTCGCAGGCATATTTTTGCCTGAACTAATTTTTAGTTTAATATGTGGCGAGTATAAAAATCAGTAGGTAATAATATACACAGGGCTGTACAAGAGAATTCAAGTACATTTCCGTCTATTGGTGGAAATTTCTGAAAGTGAATTTTCATTTGTGTTATGCGTTTTCTTGATAAACTTAATTTTAGCATACTATAGAATATATGCAAATCTATAGATCACATTACACGACTTACACAAAAGGATGAATTCGGATATTTTTCCGACTATAGATAGTAATTGCTTAAAATGTGTTTTCATATGTGTTATGTGTTTTCCAAATTGTTTACTTTGAAATAATCTTTCAACTTATTAAACGGCGAAGTTTTGTTAACTCCTTGGGGACGAGCGACACGTATACGTGTCGTATAAGATGCTCAGAATCCTCGATTATTCCCACCAGTTATTTTTTATTGTAAGTTTTGCCTTATTTAATCATAGCATTTCTGCGATTCAATTAGGCGAAAATTTCTGTTTTGAAAACTCGGTGATGAAAGATTAAAAATTCTGTAAAGGACGCTCGTCGCGAAGGGGTTAAAGTATTCTGGTAGTGTGGGAAAGTGCTTCATAATCTATGCTCGACTCATGATTTTTCTTTCTTGTTGTAATTTGGACCTAGATCCTGAGAGTTCCAAGAAAAATATGAAAAGCCACTCGAAATGAATAAGTTTGAATTGGTCGGTTTTGCAAAAGTAATACATTCTATGATTCAAAGTTTCATGGACAGTATTACAATTTGAGTTGGCAATTTTTTATCGGATAGTCTGGATTCAGAGTGATATGTCAAGGTTTGGTTTATACTATGCGATCGGTTAAATATCTGATTTTTAGAATTTCTGAAAAAAGGACATTATTTTTCCTGGAGTTGGAATCTATTTCCGCGGCTAATAATGTATTCCTGTTTATAGTTTTTGTTCCAATAACAGATTTTCTGCTGATCCACGTTTTAAATATTTCACCGATCGCCAAGAAATTTCTTTTTGAAAAGAAAAGGGGTGTTTTTTCTTTTGTAAATCGTCATCATAATGTTATACATTTATAAAATATTATCATTTAATTCATTTGAATAATAATATTATTATAGATGACAGAATCAAATATAGCTTTTTTTTTTTTCGGAATTCAGATCGAACAATCGGATACATTTGTATATATCACCATCAAACTGCTCAATTTTCTAAGAAATTTGAATATGTTGATTGGATGTCGTAGAATATTTTCTACTTGAAAATAAAAACGTATCTTTCTTTTTAAGTTACATGAAAAATTCAAATGCATCACGACACGATGCAAAGTTCATATACAATGCCAGATCCAAAGATTCGGGTTGGAGGGATTGCCCTATCACTTCTCTCCCCTTAAGATAACACGAAATGTCTTAAATTTAAGCGAAATGTCTTAAATGTTTAAGGCGGATATATTCGTGTTACCCATCTTTCATTACACAAAAATTCTAAAACACGGCAGATATCAGATTACTTATATAGACAGTATATATTTTATATTAAAAAAAATCTTATATTTCTTGAATGAAAATTAGTAACTGTGACGAGAAGCTCTTAAAAGTTTAAGAATCCAGATTTCATACAGCTACGTATAGCTGAATAAATGTTTCATTAATAAGTTTTAAAGTATTCTTTATTGAACTACAACCTTATTGCAAGATACAGACGAAGCTAATAAGACTGCAATACTTTCATCGAAAAATGGAGAAAGAATCTCTAAAGGATGATTGTTCATAAGGCAGGTTTTTGGCTTAAATGAATTTAACCCTTTCAAGGGCAAGTAATTGTGTTTATGTAATGCTGAATTCCCACCAGAATTTCCGAAAAGTTTTATTTGAAATTAAAGAAATGCAATTTTACAACTTCAGTTCACGAAAGTTATAAAATATATATATTTTTTAAATACTCTAATACAAATCTTAATTAAAATAAGGTGGTATAAAAAATATGCCACCGCCCTTCAAGGGGTTAATGTTCTTAACCTTCGTACATGTGAGGTAATGTCATAAGAAATAAGGGAACAAATACGTTAGTTCAAAATATTTTATTTAAAATCATAATTATGAAGTGAAAAGTGCATACTAGGAAACAAACAGGTAGAAAATGAGAATTTTTTTCAGACGTTTATTTAATTTTATCTATATGTTTAAAAGAAAAGTCAAAACAACATAAAATCCATCTTTATCAGATTCTTGTTTGTCTTTTTCCATCGCTTTCTGACCAGGTGGAAATGATAAGCCTTTATGATAAAATCAACGAAAATAGTATTTATGAGGTTTCATTTTATCGATGTGTCGCTGGTGCCTTAAATATCATAAAATGGAAGCAACGTGTAAACAATACCTCATGACACGTATTTCTGCTGTACATCAATACATCGATAATACCAAAAAAAAAAAAAAAAAAAAAAAAAAAAAAGTCTAGAGAATAACTGTTATTATACTTTATCTAACCTTTATATATATATATATTTAAAGCTATAGTGTGAAGATTATAACTGAAAAATCTTGGATGACTTGTTGAAATTGTATGTCGATTATCATTTATTAATCAAGACACTGAAAAGCATAAGGATTTGTCACACGCCTATAGCATATATTAGTTTGAATCTCTTTAAAGAACAATCGTAAATATTTTTTTTTTCAACAATTCTCTTTTTGTATCAATTACGAATATCACTTATAGTAAATATTATGCAAGTAACACTGCAATGTATACTTAGAACATTTCTACAATAATATTATTATTAACACTTTAATACAATTATTTACTCAGAATTAATAAGAACAAACCCACTTCATCTCCACTTGCACATATTCATATTCATTTTTAAAATAATACATTTATTACGTAAGTGGATGATAATTTATTTTTACGCCATTTTTAGGGTCAAAACCCTGCTTTATGGTCTCCTTATCCTTTAAGAAACAAGGAGTGGGGGAGGGGGTTCTTTTTCTTGAAGGACTCTAAAATATTCTTAAACTTTTCTTATTACCCAAAAATCTCAAATAAATATTGGTAGAAATAGTTCATTATTTTGAAATGCTTTTTATAATATTTGGCTGCTCTGTTGGATGCAGAATTAATGTCGCGTGGATGCGAACATACTTTAGACTTTTTCGATTTGTTGCTCTTATGGAAAGGTCGCTAAATAGGACGGCCATTATAATGAAAGGGTCGCTATAACGGACGCTTTTAAAAATAACACGGTCGTTAAAATACGAGATGCGCTATAACGGACGGTCTTTAAAATGACAGGTTTGTTAGAATACGAGAGTCGCTATAACGGAGAGTCTTTAAAATGACAGGATGGTCATAACGATGTGTCGTTACAATAGAAAGATCGCTTCAGCGGGCAGTCTTTACAACAGAAGGATCATTATAACGGATGACGGTTGTTATAATATCGTTATAGCAAAAGCGCGGATAATTCTGAAGTTCATTACAATATGAGTAGCTCTGTAATGAATGGGCGTCGGCGTTACAATAAGAAAGTTGCTGTAGCGTAAATCGTTATTACGGACTGGAGCTATAAAAACAGTCGTTGTATCGAGCATTTACTATATATGTACTAAGGTCTTTTTCTTGGTTAAGCGAGGGCTGTATTTGTATTTATGTATGGAACCGTCAAACTTGAATATTACCACACCTACACAGACACCTTCAAAACTCCCCAGATCAGCTCTTGGATTCATATTGTTTAAACATTACATAGAATACCTAAAATTGAAACACTTTCATCATAATGGCAAAATGCTCAAAAAACCTTCGTGCCATTAAAACATTGTTGTCACCGACAGGGGCGCGCACAGGATGGGGCGACAAGAAGGACAGTTAACTCTTTGAAGGGACGATTTTGTATTAAGTATATATATATACAGAGCATGTAGGGCATCTATAAACGTAATCTATACCGGATCTCACAATTTCTGTAAGGTGCCTCTAGTCACTTACTTTTCTAAGTTCGAATTTCATGCAAAGCGTATCATAAATAAATAGTGTTTGAAGTCACTTATCTATATAGTACTAATAAAATAAGAGAGTTTGTCTGTTACTGTGTGTGTGTGTGTGTGTGTGTTGACGATGTCTACGAAAAACTACCGTGTGTTGAAATCTGAAAATTTGGGTGAGGATAGTTCAAGTCAGGTCCTGATGCACCTGAGGCTCAGATTTTTTTCATTTTTTGATAATTAGCCGAGATAAATATTAAATACCGCAAATAAATAAATAAATAAATAAATAAATAAATAAATAAAGTTGCGCCAGTGCATGTGAAATCTGCGAAATCCAGTTCCGGAGTGCAGAAGCAGAGGAGATTAGATTCTCGGAGAATGCTTTTTGGGGGGAGGGGGAGTGGAAGGGCTCTTTTCTAAGCGTTCATCCGTAAAACCGTTCTAAATGCTGAAAAACTAAAAAGACATTCTTTAAATTTCGTACTTTTTACTTTCAAACACCACAATCCGTTTAAAAAAATACGAATTTTAACCCTTTCAAAAATTTTGTTTTAAAAAATATTCGATTTCATGGGGTTTTTCCTCTTTTTTCAAAGCCCACACCGCCTGCATTTTAAAGGTACAGAAAAACGAAAAATACCCACTTAAGCCGCATACTTACTTCTCTACGAGGATGCAATTTGTTTTGAAAATAAAAAAAAATGAATATTAACTATTTAAAAAATTTCGCGACTGGAAGTCTCTTCGCGCCTCCCAAAGACACTTTTTTTCTACGCTAAATGTAACTAAATGTCGAAATTTTAACACAATCTTTTTACACGTTTTTCGGAAACTTGATTTACATCCGGTATAGAAATCTTGAAACATTCGGGCTATTAAATTATTTAAAAAATAAAATAAAATCTGCAAAATTTTCGCTCAGAACTTGGTAGTTGGCTTTTGCTCATATTTTTACAAATATCAATGTTTCTGAACGAAAATTACTTTCGAAACATTATATTTATAACACATCAGAATTTCAAAGAGTTTGGACAATAAGAACTATTTATTTTTAATATTAAATGACCTGATGAGAAAAAAAAGTTGGGGGGGGGGGGGGGAAAGAAAGCACTTCTTAGAGTGCGTGTGCGTAGCATAACCGATGGCACAACACTGATTTCATGTATATTTCAGGTTATTATCACGGCTCAGAACAACGCCAGGTGGGTCAGCTAGTTTTAAATAATTACTTGTTAATATTATTAACGCTAGCAAGAACATTTTTATTAGTAATCACAGTGATAATAAGATTCTAAAAAGAGTAATAAAGATTATTAGGTATATAGTAATAAATAATGGGAAACTACTGTCCATTAATTTTAATGAAATTTTATCTACCACTCTTTTTCGCCCTGCTGACTGGGCAAGATTGGTTTCACTGGTTGGGATAAGTCGATTTTGGTGAGGGTAAGGCAGGCTGAGCTCCCCCCCCCCTTCGCTTTCTCTTCGGCCCCTTGTATCTCTCATAATCTTTTAATACAATAGTATATCTATTATTTTACAGATTTTTAAACTTTTTAATGCAAACATTTTGAAATTGTCAAAAAATAAAAACATTATAAATGATGCCGAATCTGATAAAAATAGTTAGGTATAGTGTTTTATTATAATCCTGATAAAGGTATTTTAAATGCCAAGCAGCCAGAACTAGTGTCTTTTTCTAGCTTAAAGATATTTAGTACTAAGATAAAACCGACCAGATATTTCAATAAGAAATGAAAGATTTCTGAATTATATTATTTAATTACATGTTGCTTTCTAGTACTTCCAAATCTTGAGTGTGTATAGGCACATATTTTTAACATGTGAGTAACATTGTTCCAGTAATAGTTTTTTAAGTTTTGAGATATTTTGTTTTCAATTTAAAATTAAAAAAAAAATATTACGTCAAATACCTTGATGGGCAAGTGTACTTGCCCTTTACTTCTAAATTTTTTTCTGTATTAAAGTGAAAGATAAATGAATTAGCCCCACCAAAAAATTTTAAAGCCCCATTTGACTTAACTGTCTAGTTACGGTTTTGCAAAATAGTGTTGCTACTGCTCCGCACTAACAGCTTTTCAACATTTTATTTCAACTTTTAGAAAGTCAATTGATAAATTTTGGTACATTTCTTCTATTTTCAACAAATCTAACTTACAGAGGTGTAAAATCGAGTTACAGGATATTGAAACATATTAGATATACCAAAAATTTAATTTAATAACTTTTTCCGTATAGAACAAAATTATCGAACTGAAACGATTTAGCATATGTAAGAAGATTTCTATAAGCTGGCTACTCTTTCTCGTAAAAATATTCACCTATGAGAAGGTCGAGTAGTATTTTCGCTACGTTTCTTTTCGACAAATCTAACTTACAGTGGTGCCTAAACAAGTTTCAGCATACGAAAATAAGGCGTTTTTTTTTATTCTGTTTCTTTTCTGTCATTCAGCAAATGGATTCTCTCATTATCAGGTAGAAGATGATAGCAACATTTTCACGACTTTTCCTGCACTCAGCATAGGTTGAAACCGAAGATGAATGTTACAAGGATCAACTATCTCCATGCTTTTAAGAGAGTTATCAGTGTCCTCAGAAAAGGTTGCAGATAATTTACTGACAGGCATTCCGTCAAATACACATACAGCATCTATCAGCAATTAGGTGCTATAGTTCTACTTGACTACTGAGGAATGTTTGGATAGAGAACCTTATATTTTGATGCAATGCATGCATAAAAATATTTTTACCATTTAACTGATTATACACAGATTAGTTAAAACGATGTTGTCTAATATATAAGAATGTGAATTTATTTGTCTGTCTGTGTGTATTTCTATACAAATCCGCAGTTTAGAAGCAAGAATCGTAAAATTATACGTACGGGCGTACTAAAACACAGCCGAGGCAACTAAAGTAATCCGAAATCGAAATAAATTATAGTTAATTTTAAATTAATAAAAAAGCCACCAATCTAACAGCAATTTCATCTTGTATAAATGTTACTGTAACAGAACGCATTTCTTTCTACTAATCTCTTCTCATATTCACCTCAGGTGGCAACAGACACTCTCATAGAATTCGGTAGCGCTCAGTCTTGTATTTTACACCTTTTTGCCGAACAATGCATTTGAAAGATAAGAGAAAAGAGAAACAGACCGAAAAGGAAAAATCCGGTTAAGCCGTACCAGATTGTCAACTTTGGTGAATGCAATGCGAGTATTCATGAGAAGTTTCCCATAACTAGTAGTTCTGGGTATTAACATCTTCATGCAATGTAAAGTGTCTTTCGTCTGTTCACAACACATTGATCAACCATTGTGTATCTTGTGCAGTTTTGGTCAAAGACAACATGGTAAACGTTTCTTTTCCTACTATAGCTGATGGCAAGAGCTTGTGATACGCCTGCAGTTTATAAGAATTACAGACCTAGAATACCATGAAGGATAATGCGTACAGTTGATGGAGGTACCTCTCACCTTCATGAGAATTTCTTGCGACAGCAGCTGATTGAGATGCTAAATACTTAAAACCACTACGTAATCAACACGGGATACTCTTATGGATGGTTTACCGCTTCGCGAATGATCCTCCAAAAAAACAGATTCTTCAAATCATTTAATTAGCATTAACCAGTCGTTGGTCGCGTGTGAACTTTTCTCTCAACCTGTGCTCCTCCATGTATAAGCAGTGTATGTAATGAAAATATAAAATCTTTATTTAAAAACAGGACAATTGCACCATAATTTCTATAATTCAAATACAACATTTGCTAAATGGTACATACATTAAAATCGTGAATTTACAATCACAATTAAACATCAACGTTTCATTTCGCTTCTGCGAACGTCATCAGGATGTTACAAACAAGTCGAAAATGTCAAAAAGAGCATACACGTCAGAGTTCTGGAGAAAACATGATCGGAGAGTGCGCAAACGTCATCAAGTTCCCATGGTAACCAAGTGGATCATACCACCGTAGTGAAAAGAGGGGTTGGAAGACAAAATGAGCAGATTGTATTAATGGATTATAACATATTATACCCGATTTTATGAATGTTATAGGATAAACTATCGTTACATGTATACTGCCCAAGCTTAATAATCGTAAGGGACTCTAAAATTTTATTAACATAAGAATTCTTGCATGGGATTATGATTCTAGCCTCTTCAAATAAGAATCATAATCCCATGCAAGAATTCTTATGTTAATAAAATTTTAGAGTCCCTTACGATTATTAAGCTTGGGCAGTATACATGTAACGATAGTTTATCCTATAAAATTCATAAAATCGGGTATAATATGTTATAATCCATTAATACAATCTGCTCATTTTGTCTTCCAACCCCTCTTTTCACTACGGTGGTATGATCCACTTGGTTACCATGGGAACTTGATGACGTTTGCGCACTCTCCGATCATGTTTTCTCCAGAACTCTGACGTGAATGCTCATTTTGACATTTTCGACTTGTTTGTAACATCCTGATGACGTTCGCAGAAGCGAAATGAAACGTTGATGTTTAATTGTGATTGTAAATTCACGATTTTAATGCATGTACCATTTAGCAAATGTTGTATTTGAATTATAAAATCTTTATTTAGATGAAATACAACATAATGTATATTTAAAGAAAAACGAGGGAATTTGAAGGTTATTTTTTTACTTGCATCCGTCAGGCCAAAATGTCGGAGCATTGAGTCACATAACTCAAAATATAACATTTAAAGATCAAAAATATTTTAGTTTTATGTTTATTGTTTAATAGTAAAAAAGTAAGTTTGCAGTAGCAGCTGTTGAATCTGCATTTTCAAGTATTCATTCAATCGTCAGTTGGCTAAGGTAATGCTCAAATGCTAATCTATCAGCAAGTGCTTCCCATTCTTCTAATTTTGATCGAGCCTAATCCTTTGCGAAAGGCACTTCAATGAGAACATTCTCTAAACGACGAACTCTATTAAAAGCGACATAAGTTGCTCCAAGTGACAACTTCTTTGGACCAATGTTCACAACAATTTTTGATAAAGTTAAACACTGGGATTTGTGTATGATGACAGCGTATTCAACTGTTAAAGGCAACCGAGTTCAAGAGCATGGTGCATTGTTGTCTTTCCAAGATTTCTTTCCAAGTAATAGGTGTGACAGGAAAAGTCTTTCAGTCAGGAATGACCCATGATAATCATCAAAATGAACCATTACAGCATGCGGCAAGCCTGGAGGCCGAAATCCTGGGCCGTATACAATATCTTTTACCGCACCAAGTGCACCATTTACCAATCCTCTCTGTCCAGAGATTCGTACGCAACATTAAAAAAATCTAGCTAAAACTTAAAAAATTATCTAAATTAAATAATTGTCTTTTAAGCCTAGCATGAGAAAAATGCTCATAGCGTGATTAACGACGACGGTTGAAGAGCTCTGAACATGTCAAAGGACATTCAAATTCTATTAGCCTTCGCAAAGCAAATACTGCTGATACATGATTACTATAAGAATTTCATCAATACAGTTTTTTCTGGCAAAATTTAACGTTAACAGAAATGCACAATTTACACAAATAAGTCGTCAGAAGAAATCTCGACTATTCGACATTTTGTGAAAGTTAAATTTATATATTTTTAAAGTAAGCATATCTTTGCTAGTGGTTTTTGCAGATACGTTTTTTTCGTGTCTTGTCAAATATACCCCACCCTACTTCTGACAACAAGTAACACGCAAACTGAATTTTAATCCGAACATATGAATTTTTTTAATCCACCGTATTGGAATGCAATCTCGGAAATATGTTAAGATAACCAGAAATTGCGTGTAACAAGTAAAAATGTTTGCTCTGAAAGAAGAAATACATAAACGGTTAAGATGTTTTACAATTTGGTACATTTGAAAAGGAAAAGAAGAACAAGGTTACATTTTTTCTATTTTTTTTATAGTATGCGACTATTATTAACCTAGATCCAATGTTCAACTATACGCATATGCGTGTAAATTTTATCAACATGTAATGTGTACATCAATGGTCTATTGTTATTTAGCAAAGTTACAATCTATACAAATGTCATTTTAGAATGTTCGTTCGTTCTTTAATCAGATATAACTTTTTTTTATGAATGATTGTCATAATCAACAAATGAATTATTCAGTCAAAGTCATTATAACATTTCTGTCTTTTAAAGAACATCACGTTAGTTCCGGAATATTTTACTACAAGATTGTAAGCTGTTGAAGTTTGTGTCGAAGTAAACTATGGCTTGAAAAAAGATTTTGCACTACAGTAGCCATGGTATAAATAAATAACGATTCTTCACAAAAAAATATTTATTAATTCTAACACATGGCAAATACAACAATCATCGCTTACAGTGATCACAGGTTATAAGAATCTATTGCGAATGATAATCAAAATTTCAAAAACAAATACAAATATGCTTTAAATCATTATATTTTTCCACTTAAAGGTATAAATCAATCCACCGGTTATAAGAATCAAGATGCATGTTGGTCAGATATACTAAAGGGTATCAATGACAAATCAAACCTTATAATAGAGGTGGTAAGAATAAATCATTTCCACAAACCATAAATGTGGGAAGTCAAGTAGGTCAGAATGAGAAACAATTTTAAGTTTTGGTGGGATATGACTTATGTAAAAAAAAAAAGTCTTTAAATTTTAGGGGTAATTCAAAAACTAAAAAGTTACAGGCAGGGATTATAGATTGATAAAAAGATCGCGTAAGAGGTTTCTACTTTTGAACTTGGTGATAAAATTCTAAATTTTCACTTGTCAGTAGCAACAAAGCATTATTTTTTTCAATAGAGGCAAAAACGGCGTAGTCTTCCAATTTAAAACAGTAGATGTAGAATTTATCATCAAAATTGTCTTTATTCGAGCTTTTTTCGAATAAATGAGACTGGGTATGTATATCCCACTTTTTACTAAAATGCTTGTAATTTAAGTTTGAGATACAATAGTATCACAGTCTGCCTAATATACATAGCTTTTTATATATTCTATCTTTTACAGTGTCAAAATTTTAAAAAAGCACTAAATGATTTTTTTTATTATTATTATTTCCCATAACTCTGTAAATTTAGTCAAACCTCCCCACTTCAAAAAGGTTTGGCCCACTGTAAGGTAGGTTTGACCCACTAAATCAAAAAAGTCCTTAAGGCCTGCACCGGGAGGAAAAGATAGCTTTCACAGTCTTTGTTTTTAAAAATTCAATTCATTTTACTCAAACACCCGAAGCTAAAATGATTGGAACTCAATTATAGAAGATTCAATCCCGGTTTTCGTTAATACTGAATTTGAATGCGAATTTCAGCATGGGAGTTACAGCATAACAAATATCAGATTGTTTCAAAATGTCAGCCACCCTAGAATTTCAAACTGCCATATCTCAGCCATTTTTTAAGATAAAGGCAAAACAAAACATGTTCCGAAATACTTGTATTACAATCTAACACTTAAAGAAAACAATTTTTTCAATCAAAAATTTTTTGAACATCTTTTTGAATTTTTAAAAAATTACAATTTTTTAACTGGCCGCCATTTTGAAACAAGATGGGGAATGAAGCTGGCCAACAAACTCGGTCGAGACCTTGGCATGTTCTGTACACATGATCAGCCACATTCATATCGGTTCATTAATACAAGAGTTACAGCATAACAAATATCAGATTGTTTCAAAATCTTAACCACCCTAGAATTTCAAACTGCCATATCTCAGCCATTTTTTAAGATATAGCCAAAACAAAAAAGTTCTAGAATTCTCGTATCACGTTCTCTAACACTTAACGGAAACAATTTTTTCAATTTATAATTTTTTTGTACATCTTTTTGAAATTTTAAAAATGAAATTTTTTTTAACTGGCCGCCATTTTGAAACAAGACGGCGGATGAAGCTGGCCAACGAGTTCGGTCGAGACCTTGGTATGTCCTATACAACATAACAGTCAATAATCCTCAGTCACATCCAAATCGGTTCATAAATAAGAGAGTTACAGCACGACAAATGTCGGATATATATATATATATGTTTAATAGCCTCTGCTTGTTAACTAGGAGAAGACCCTTTAAATGCCTCAGAGGAGGACTTAAAGGAATCGACTGGGAGCAGAGACTTAATGTCCAATCCGCACCTTTCACCGGTGCAGCTTGTTAGTATCTTTACCTAGTGCATGGGGAAAGAATGCGGATGGCGCTTCCTCCAACCCGCTTGGCCAGCATAGAGGAATTTGGCCACCTCCCTCCTTATTTTACCATGAATTCACAAAACAAATCATGGCCCTCAATTCCCAGCAGTCTGCATGTTCCTAATTGCGGCAGCGATCAGAAAGATATAAAGATAGAGGGTGCTAAGAATCACCGGGCTCGGCTTGGCTGCCATAAGTTGATGACTTTGGCTACGTATAATGGACGATCCTTATCTTCTGAAAGTCGTTTACAGGAACTTGAAGAAGAATTAGAAAGAATCAACTGGGACATCCTAGATTATGCGAAGTAAGCAGAAAAGGTGAAGAGAAGATTGATCTTGACAGTGGACATGTATTGTACTACAGAGGGAAAAACAAGTGGTGTAGGATTTCTGATTCATAAAAGGTGGAAGAATCGCATCGTAGAATATGATAGTGTATCAGATAGAGTTGCAAGGCTAGTTATACAAGTGTCAAGACGATACAAGCTGCAAATTACCCAAGTTTATGCACCAACAATTAGCTATACTGATGAAGAAATTGAGGGTTTCCATGAAGAAGTAGCTCCAATGCATCAAAAGGGAAAATGTTACATAAAATTAATAATGGGAGACTGGAATGCTAAAATTGAGGAAAAACAGAAAGGTGAGTTCTCAGTAGGAAATCATGGATATGGGGTGCGTAATCAAAGGGGAAACAAATTGATTGAATTTGCAGAATGTGAACAGATGTATATCATGAATTCATTTTTCAAGAAAAAGCCACAAAGAAAATAGATATGGTGTAGTGCAAATGGCTCAACAAGTAAAATCGACTACATCTTGACAAACAAAAAGCATCTTATTCAGGATTGCAGCGTTCTCAATAACTTCAATACCGAAAGCGATCACAGGTTGGTTAGATGCAAACTGCTTTTAAATACTAAAGTTGAAAGAATGAAGCTTTCGCAACACTCAGAAATCAGTCGATATTATAAATCTCCAGAAACATAAAGTAGAATTTAATTTAGAACTTAATTTAGAGTTTAATTTAGAACTAAGAAGAACAAGATGTTTCAGTAGTGAACAAGAAAATAACAAATACTTTACAAGAAATTGCGGACGATAGCTGGTGAAGCACAAATAAAGCAAACAAAGAAACTAACAGAAGAAACAAGAAGATTGATGAAGAAACGCAAAGAATTTGAAATGAAGAAAAACTATCCTAAATCAAGAGTTGAATATGCAGAATTATGTAAAACGGTAAGAAAATGTGTTACAGAAGAAAATTTAACTGTGATCTTGTCAAAAAAGTTCTAGAAGATAACAAAAGTTTAAAATGAGCTAAGCGCAATCTGTGTGTTGGAAGAAAAGGTATTTTTGCACTGAAGAGAGCAGATGGAACAATCACCAAAATCAATAATGAAATAGTACACATTGTCGAAAAGTTCTATAACGATCTATATCAATGTGAAGATCAAAGGGAAATCAACCTACGTGATCCACGAGTAAACATAACAGAAACTGAAGAGATAATCCCAGTGATGACATATGAAGTTGTACAAATCATTAAAGGCATGAAAAAAGGTAAATGCCCTGGCGAAGATGGAATTACAATTGACTTTATCAAAGAAGCAGGAGAAGAATTTGCAAAAATGCTAGCCTTACTGTTTTCCAAATGTCTCGAGAAATCAGATGTTTCAGAAGATTGGAATAATGCTGTGATGGTGTTACTTTATAAGAAAGGGGAAAAGGAAACATTAAAAACTACCGTCCAATCAGCTTACTGTTAGTGATTTATAAAATTTTCAGCAAAGTTTTAACGACAAGACTTGAATCAGCTCTGGACTCAGCTCAACCTAGAGAACAAGCAGGATTCCGAAGTGGATTTAGCACACTGGATCATATTCAAACAGTAAGGGAAGTTATAGAAAAACATAAAGAGTATAATATACCTCTCTGCCTTGCCTTTATTGATTATGAAAAAAGCATTTGATTCGCTCTACACATCTGCAGTAGTTGCTTCTCTGGAGGACATTGGTATAGACAAACCTGCATATCATAAAGAAGATTTACAAGAAAGCAACAGCCACTATCCGTTTGGACAAAGGAAAAGCGAAGATCAAGCTTGGAAGAGGAGTAAGACAAGGAGATACCATTTCGCCTAAGCTTTTTACTGCTGTCTTAGAAAATATTTTCAAGAAGCTGGATTGGGAAAACAAAGGGATTCGAATAAATGGGGAATATTTAAGCCATCTCCGGTTTGCTGATGACATTTTAATTTTCAGTAATAGCCCTGAAGAATTGCAAAATATGTTAAAAGATTTGGCAGAAGCTAGCTTAATGTGGGATTAAAAGTAAATTTGGAAAAGACTAAGGTGATGTTCAATTCATTTGCATCAAAAAAGAAAATCGTCTACAACAACACTGAGATTAAAGAAGTGCAAAGTTATGTGTACCTTGGACAAGAAATATCATCAGACAACAGTATCATGAATGAAATCAATAGAAGAATAAGAAATGGATGGAGTGCTTTTGGGAAGAACAATATTATTCTGAAGAGTAACATGCCTCTTTGTTTGAAAAGAAAGATGTTTAACCAATGTGTTTTGCCTGCATTAACTTATGGAGCAGAAATTTGGGCGCTAACAAAACGGATGGTACAAAGATTACATATTACAAACAACACAGCGAAGTATGGAAAGATGTATGCTAGGCATAACCAGAAGAGACAGAAAGATAATAACTTGGATAAGAAGTCAGACGAAAGTTTTTGACATCATTAAGAGAATTAAACGGCTAAAATGAAAAAAGGCTGGGCACATTGCAAGAAGACAAGACAATAGATGGAGTACAAACACCCTACAGTAGTATACCAGAGATCTAAAACGACCAAGAAGACGACCTCAAGTAAGATGGAGTGAAGAAATCAGAAAAGTGGCCGGTGTTAATTGGATGACTAAAGCACTAGACAGACAACATTGGAAAAATCTGGGGGAGACCTACATCCAGCAGTGGATTGAAAACGGTTGATGATGATGATGATAGTGATGATGATGATGATGGTGATGATGATGATGATAATATATATATATATATATATATATATATATATACAGTGGTGGCCAAAAGTGTGGACATTTTTTGAAAGTTTCATGTTTTTCAACTTTGTGTGCTTGTAGAATATATTAATTTTCACTTAAATACAAACGTTTATCTATCAAATTGAAGGTAATTTAATGTAGAATTTAATAATAAAAACAGTATTACAATATCTGTATTACAAAAAAAGTTATGCAACTAATAGTAAAATCTATCTTAGATTTGCATTTTTTTAAAGTGATGCTTACACAATCAATACTTAGTAGGATAATCCTTATTTTTTAAGACAGCTTCACAGCGTCTTTTCATCGAGTGAACGAGTGTTTGGAGTTCATCTTTCGTAATCACATGGTGCCAAGAATCAATTATAGTTTCAATAAGATGTCTTTTATTGGATGGACGTTTTTTTCGTACAAGAATTTTCAAACGTCGCCACAAATTTTCAATTGGATTGAGATCAGGGCTGTTTCCTGGCCATGGTAATATATCTATGCCTTTATTTTGAAACCATGCTTTGCATACTTTTGCTGTGTGGCATGGAGCTGAATCCTGCTGAAAAATAAATGGTGCGTTGTTGGGGAAGAGATCACCTGATGGAAGGTATCAATTTTGGTTCCAGGACAGTTTCGATGTATTTTTTGGCATTCAGGATGCCATCAATCACTTGAATTCAGCCCACATCATCTGCAGACATACATGCCCAAATCACGACATTTGTTGGGTTTTTTGTAGTTGCTTCAATGCAATCAGAATGAAGTGCTTCTCCTACTATACGTCTCACGTATTTTCTACCATCACTACCAAAGAGCGATATTTTACTCTCATCGCTCCAGATTACTTGCTTCCATTGATTTTCTGACCATTTAATGTGTTCTTTTGCCCACTTAACTCGTTTTTCGCGTTGCTTTTGATTTAAATATGGTTTTTTTCCTTGGAATTCTAGCTTGTAGACCAAATCCTGATAACCTTCTTCTTATTGTTCTTGAACTTACTGCAATACCCGCCGCATTCATTTCACATCTAATGGCATCTGATGAAATTTTTCTATCTTGAAGGCATAGCCGTTTAATTTTTCTATCGGCAGTAGCACTTGTGCATTTTTTTCGGCCTGATTTGGCCTTATTTTCCACTGATTTTGTTTTTTCATAACGTAAACAGAACTTTCGTACACCAGAACAAGTCACTGAACCACCTACTTGTCTTGCAATTTCAGCAAAAGAGAGGCCATTTTCTCTCAATATGACAATTCGGTTTCTTTTTGTAGATGTCCAATTAGTTCTTCTTGTTGATGACATTGTTTAAAATTAGTTTAATAAAAAAAAAAGGACTTTAACTATTCAAACACAGCAATACTCTATTTAATTGTACTAGTATGCCTCATTCCGCAAAATATTTCCACTACAATAACTCTTTTACCATCCAAATAACCTAAACTATAGTTACAGACATTTGATTGGTCCTCAGAACAGTGTTTGTGATTGGCTAGTACGCTTTTATTACAAAACGCGTCCATATTCAGAACGATTTATGTTTGTTTATTCTACTAAAATGAGCATAACTTTTTTTGTAATACAGATACTGTAATACTGTTTTTGTTTTAAATTCTACATTAAATTACCTTCAATTTGATATGTAAACGTTTGTATTTAAGTGAAAATTAATATATTCTACAAGCACACAAAGTTGAAAAACATGAAACTTTCAAAAAATGTCCAAACTTTTGGCCACCACTGTATATATAACAATATTTGAACGGAGGGTGGTTCTGGAGTCTGGGAGTCATGATCAGTGAAAATATACCAAAATGTTTTGGAATTGCTTTCTTCCGAACGGCTGCATTATAGGTAGCTTTTTGTAATGAAAGCTACTTAAAAGAATATTCTCACTATAAATTTTATTTATTGAAAAGTAACTTAATGAACAATCAAACAATGTAAGCTCGTACCACTCGCTAGAGTTGATCATACCGGTCTTGTCAGACGATTCCCTTTTATTAAAATTAATTTCACCTCCATTTATGTTAAACACAGCAGGCAATGCCTGTTCGACGATTTTACACAAATCATTTACCAGCAAAAACATTCTTTTATTGCAGGAGAAACATAAGGGAGCAACATGCATAAAAAAATTAGAATTGTCTCTCGTAGAGGCAGATCACTTCACATCTAATACCAGTTAAGTTTACATGCATATAATTATCCCACACAGATTAGCACTACAACTGAAACCCATCCTTCTATTATTAAGTTTGTTGTTGCTATAAATCTTAAAAAGGAGCGTAACAAAAATTTCCCTCTCATTTCCCCTCTTACTGTCACAGTGCCCTCTTACTGTCACAGTGTTACTGCTTACACTGATGAAGATAAGGCAGAATTTTTGGAAATATCCTATGCATTGCAATTCTCCCCTATCCCCTCACTCCTCGCTATTGTTAATAATACAGATAATAATTTCCTCGCTAACCCTCCTGAACCTTTTTCTTAAATTCAAACAATTGCAATCCATAACATTATCAAAAATTTCCAAAACCGCAAAGTCCCTGTCTATGATAATATTACTAACAATGCTCTCAAACATGTACCTACTAACTGTATGCTCTATATCACCAAATTCCTAATTATATCCTAAAATTCTGCTACTTTCTGAAACCTCTGAAAATATCTACCATCTGCCTCATTACTAAATCTGCTTCTGTGGCCCCACTAGATTTCGACCCATTAGCCTTCTTGCATTGTTAAGTAAAGTTGAAGTGTCATTCAGTCTCAGCTCCATGACTCCTTACACAGTAACAACATTTTAATGCCTGAAAAGTTTAGTTTCAGAGCTAAACATTCTCTATAACAGCGGCTACTTTGTGTTGTGGAATTTTTAATGGAAGACTCCAATGCGCCGAAACCACTTGCCGTCATATTCGTAAGTATCGTCAAGGCTTTTCTCGAAGTCTGGCAGGAGGATCTCATTTACAATTGAATTCGAAAAATATTCGCCGTCATTTCATACATTTTTACCTTGGCTTTCGTAATTTTTACGCCCACAATAATAAAACATTATCTGCCCTCCATTTCAGGCATCTTTAGGGTACGGTTCTTGAACCGACGTTTTAAAACTTATTTTTAAACGATATACATCGTACACTATTAACTTACCTTGCTTTACATGTGGACTATACCACTATTTACGACTCAGCACATCACCCATATTCTTTATACGGAAATTTGCAAAAACATCTTGATATGTTCATGGACTGACGCAATCTTTAGCGGGTTAAAATTAATGGCTTTCGTAATTTTTACGCCCGCATTAATAAAACATAATCTGCCCTCCATTTCAGGCATCTTCAGGGTTCGGTTCTTGAACTGACGTTTTTAAACTTATTTTTAAACTATATACATTGTACACTAACTAACTAACCTTGCTTTACATGTGAACGATACCATTATTTATGCCTCAGCTCCTCAGCACATCACCCAAAGTCTTTATACAGAAACTTGCAAAGACATCTTGATATATTCATGGGCTGCACAATCTTCAGCGGGTTAAAATGAATGAATCCAAAACTGCTGCAATTTACTTTAAAAAAAACTTCCCACTACCCCCAATAGTAACCCTTAACAACACTATCTTTGAAAAGAGGACACCAAATACCTGGGTGTTATGCTTGATAAAAAATTTACTTCCAGAAAACATTCTTAGTATACGAGGTAATCTCGGCGGAGCTTCCAAATCTTTTGGCCTTGTCCAATGGATCCATTGTCATTGATCGGGGTTTTCCTGTTGAAATCGTCAATTCAATTCATAATAAACTCTTTAAACACACCCATTCCGACGTTAACACTGTTTGCAATGAGAATTTAATTAATCTTCCATAGTTTTAAAAAACTAGCCATCAAATATCCAAAATCTTATAAAATTTGATTTTAAATTAATTTATATTACATTTAACAGAATCAAATTTGCAAATATCAAACATACAACAGACAGATTTTCACATTGGAGAATTTAAAAGATATCTTGCGAGTGTAACAAAATGTTGTTAGAAAATGGTATGAGTTCGTTGTTCTAAATATGAATATATAACTCTTTATTTATTTCAATTCTTCATAAATAGATAAGTAAGATATTTCTTACCTGGAAATAGTAGCGACTTCTAAGTATTCAGCGATTGGCATGTGAGAGGTGGAAGCTAGATAGATTTATTTTTGGTTTAATTTATCGAAGTTGCAAATAGCATATGTACCAGTGGTAATAATGAGACGAATTCTTTTGGTGACTTCTTGAATACACTTTTAATAAAGAAAAAGATGAAAATTAAATATATACACTTAGTATTCTACATATTACACTCTTCTGAATTATTTAAATATTAGTTTTGGGGCATAACAACCTCTTCCAATTATAATTTAAGTAACAGAAATTTTGCACAAGTGCTTGATATTGTTACCAGCTCAACAACTAACTGGGTTCCAAAAATGTACATTAAAAGTTTATAAAACACAATGCAATGTTGCTTAATAATCGCTTTTCCATTGTCTGATTGAGTTCAGTTCTGACATTCCAATTTGTGTTGCTGCCATCTGTTGAGAGAAATTTGAACGCGCTTTTTGTCCTCGTGATGTGCTGCCATCTATTGACGCTAGGAGGCATTAAAGTTACACTAATTTACGAAGCACAGAGTCACACACCTCAAACTGTTTTCTGATGGAATGATTTAAGGACAGTATTTTCGTTCTGTCCAACATCTCTACTTTCCAACTGAAACTGGTGATGGTGAAAGCTATAGTTCTTTTCTTAATCTTTCGAAGTGGGGTTTTGGCAATGGTTTGGTGAAGATATCGGCGATCATCATTTTTGATGGACAGTAGTTCAATGTGATAGTTCCACTTTCTTTGAGGTGCCTGATGTTATGAAATTTGACGTCGATGTGCTTGCTGCGCGATTGATGCTTTTCGTTTTTGGTTAATTTTATTGTTCGCATATATGACTATGTGTAACGCCTGAGGTAATTCGAGATCTTTTAGAAGTCTTAAGAGCCTACATAAGTCACGCGAAAAAACGCTCCAGCTAATGTTAAGTCTATGGGAAGGTTATCGCGCGATTTCTCGCTCGCGTTTTAGTATTTTTAAATGATTTTTTTTTTTGCATAGGATAGCTGAGGTCGATCTCTGACGTTGTTAGTTTTTACTTTTTCGATTTTGGTTCCAGTTTTTTTATATAAGGGTAATTTCACTTTCAGAACCGGTTCCAACCGGTTCCAAAATTGAAAATGTCCGCTTATAAAAAAACCGTAACCAAAATCGAAAAAGTAAAAACTAACAACGTTAGAAATCGACCTCAGCTATCGTATGCAAAAAAATCATTTAAAAATATTAAAATGCGAGCGAGAAATCGCGCGATAACCTTCCCATGGACTTAACATTAGCTGGAGCGTTTCTTCGCGTGACTAGCGTAGGCTCTTAATACCCATTGGACTTCTTGTGTCACGCTGGATGCTGAGATGTATTCTGCCTCTGTTGATGACAGAGCAACACAGTTTTGCTTTCTCGAAAGCCATGTCAGCAGATTGTTTCCGAGTTTAAGTAGGTTCCCAGTTGTAGATTTTCTGTCCGTTTTTTCGCTTCTCCAGTCTGCGTCAGAGTACTCCGTCAGTACTGGAGGTTTTTCTTTATCAATACCGAATTTTGGGTATTATTTGTTTTGAGGTATCTGATAACCTTCTGTATAGTTTCCCAATCTATTTCTCTGGGTGTTTCATTCCTTCTTCCTAATGTGTTAACTGTTGCGGAAATATCCGGCCTAGTTAGCGCATATATCTATAATAGACTTAGAATTTAATTTTTGAACTTTTGGCGAGGATTTTGCCTCAAATACTCCTCTGTGCGGTGGTAGAAATTAGATTCAGTTGAATACACGCATCTCGTCCATGGTGTTAGTTTAGTCAAGATTTTCCTTGCCTCCTGCTTTTGAACGGAGCGTTCCCGTGTGCTGTGTGGCAAACGAAGTTTTCCAGTGAGCCTTTTTGGAGTAGAATCTTCGGCTGTGAGTTCGTCAGCGTAAGGAGTTAATGTTTGGTATTTCAACTAAAAGATTTTTGGAATCCACGGAGATCCCTGATTAGTGATATTGCAGTATTTAAAGTGACATATTATAGTGTTATTTATAGACTTCACTGTGACATTTTAGATTAAGCCAAAGTGACTGTATTCTTTGGATCCTGCGAACTATCAGAAAGGCCATTCTGTTTCAAACTAGCATTTGATTTCAGTGAATATTTTTAGGGAAGCATTCCTCTTCCCAGTCTTTTAGTGTTTCAAGCTTAATTTCGATCATCTTTAATTTAAGACTTCCCGCTCCACTGCTACCACTTTTATTTATTGCTTTAAATAAATTGTTGTTATTGATAAAACTATTTGTCATGGCTACTTTTCAAGCTGACGGAATTTTAGAATTTGACTGTCCAAAAGGGACTGCTCACACGAAGAAATCAAGTCTGTAGAGCATAGATGTCCCTCCCGGTTTATTTATTGGGTCTTAAAATTATAATATTTAACAGGCAGTGAACCCACGTCGGTAAACGCGACACGGGGTAAGGTGGAAAATAAGTAAAAAAAAAAGAATAAATCCCTTGAAAGGCGACATTGGGCGATACAAATAAAAATTTAAACACATAATAAAAAGTGTTTAGTAGGTAAAAATCGATGTAATAGGTTGCTAGTGACGAAATGAACCAAAGGAGTAATTATGAAGTAAAACAGTTGATGCAGAAAATCAGCTGACAAAAGTTATGCTGATGATGAGATGAAAGCAAAAATCACTGAAACACACCAGCTGGTTGATCCGGCCATGGTGGATAAATAGGTGGCATTGGTTGGTACCACTCAGAAAGCTTCGGTGGAGTAGGTGTACATTGTTAAAATGAAAAAAAAACGACCCAAAATTCAGAGCTAGGATGCTGGAAAAAATTTTGATTATGAGAGGACAGATAAAGATCATTCAAACGAGATTTTTTCTTAGTATATGCATTTCTGATGAGAGGACAGTTTGAATCTGATGATTTATTTAATAAATTATAGGCAGTTTTAGAGTTCTGGTTAGAGAAAAACAATTGAAGCACGATGGTGCTCTAGAGCAACCCTTAGATCAATGTTCAAGGCAACAGTTATCAAAATGAACTTTGTTAGGGCAATGTTTTGTTGTATGGTCAAGTATCTGACTGTTTAAACATCTGATTATACTTGTATAGTTCTTACCCTTTATTGTGTTGGACCTAAATATAGACCCTAACTCCAATGGAAGATTTTAAGAGAGGCGGTTTTAAGAGTAAAAGCCAGTTATTTGTGTCTTGATGTTTAGATGTTTGGCATCGAAGATACGAAATTCATCTCTCCTAAATTTATAACTTTTGGCTATGGTGGCTTTGATGCAGATCAGGTTTCAAGACGTCGGCCTATTAAGGAGTATTGCTTTTTGAAATTGAGAAGATTGAAGGAGATGACTGTCATATACGTTGCTATTGTAGACTAACTCATGTACTTTAGATTCAGATGAGAATGTTGTTAAAATTGTATCAGCAGTTGCAACTGCTGTTTCCAAAAGATCCTGTGATCTTAAAGCAATATGTTGAAAGATAGTGGTTAATTCTTCCATGTGTGACGCATGCATGTTCAGGGAATCAGTTACAGACTGAAGAACTTGTGTAGATGGTATATGGTCGACTAAGGATTAAATGACCTGTGCTGAAGAAAGTGGCCAGCTACTGTAGCAATTTTTGCTGTCAAGTTATTAAAGCCTTCGTAAAAGACCGTAGACTGATTGGAGGAATCAATAACCAGAATGTCAAAGAAGGTCATTTTGAAATTTTTTATCAGAGTCTACGCTTGAATGGCGAGAAAAGAGCCAGGATCTTGCAATAGATTGGCTACGTATAAGCCTTATAGATTAGAATTGGAATACTTGAAGAGAAGAATTCTTTCCGGTCTTTCAGGGTTGAAAATAATTGTTTAATTTTCCAAGACTTTGAATTGGAAAAGGAAGTTAGGTAAGAAGAGTTTGACTATACTGATGAATCCGACGATATATAGGAAGAGTCCAAGTCATAATCTAAAAATCTGTTAGATTTCACAGATGATTTAGAATATTTTGAGTACTTTGGACAACCATATTGGAGAGAATGAAGTAAGGACTAAAATTATACATACATAGAAGCATATGAATTATCTGAGGCAGCCAAGGTAAATTTTTAAGGGACAATAATTTTTTAAGTAGTGAGAGGACAAAAATATTATAACGTAACAGAAGTAAACAAACTAGGCAGGAAGGGCTATTAGTTGACTACAAAAATATGAGACGTAAATTGCAATCTAGGAAGCAAGACGCCAATCAACCTTATCTCAATGAAAGAAAGGCGGGAATAGTGTCCTATAGGAAAGATTTAAAAAAAATGGAAACCTGGACGTCCGAAAATAACTAAGATCAATACTAGACCTAAAATGGGGCAGGAAAAAATATTTTAAGAGAAAAAAAGGGAGTTGACAAGTAACAATCGGTCCACACAACGAATCTAAAAATTTTAGGTCTGCGTAAAATCGCATAGGACTACGCAAAAGTTTATACGAAACACAGTAAATGTGAAGTGAATGAGCTGGTCCTGATTTCAAAAACACTCATCTTTACATTTCTAAACCCACTAACCTATACATTCGCATGTCCACTCATCAATACATTCATAAGCATTACATAAAGCATAGGCAAAATTAAAATTTACGGGCGAAAAAAATTTAGTTATGTTTAAGAGCACACCTTCCCTAACATTTTGAAATATTTTTTGCCAGCGGGGGGAGGGGGGGGGAGAAGAATTGCATAAGTATAAACATGAATTTAGATTAATACAGGTTGTCCATAATTAAACGACCCTACTTTAAAGTTGTCTACAGACGAAACTATTGGTCAGAAAGTTGTGAAATTTTGTGAAGGACATAATAAAGGAATGGGAATTTGTTTAAGCGAAAAAAAAATAGTTCAAAATTTCGCCAGCAGATGGCGTTTTTAGTGAATTACACATTTATCATACACTTACGATAGTTTACAAATTTTTATTTCAACAAAAAATGTTCAACAAAACTTTTGCACGACATGTTCTTAGCATTTACCAAAACACACTACGGCAACATAACATACAACTGTGGAACATGCTATCTTACGATTCCAGATGATAGCTGAAAATGATGGCCGTCATGTGGAAAATATTTTGTTGCAATAAAATATGTAAATGCTAAATGTGTAATTAATTCATTAAAAACGCCATCTGGTGGCGAAATTTTGAACTAAATTTTTTTTCGCTTAAACAAGTTCCCATTCCTTCATTACGTCCTTCACAAAATTTCAAAACTTTTTGACCAATAGTTTATTCTGTAGACAACTTTAAAGTAGGGTCGTTTAATTATGGACACCCTGTATATAAGAAAATTGAGTATTGTCAAAAAGCACTTCTCACACAAATTGAAGAATATTTGCTGGGGATGGAGCAGGGAGGGAGAGATAAGCAAAGTGTAAGCGAGAGTTAGAATTAATAGGTGAGGAAACTAAAATTAATGCAAAGACATACCTTCATACACAAATAAGGAATATATTTGTTGGGAAGGACTGTGAAGAGAAGCATTACTCAAAGCATAGACATAATTTAGGATCAATAAGTGTGAAGACTAGGCTTGTTTGAAAAGCGCATCTTCTCACACATTTGTAAATATCTGCCAGGTAGAAAAATGGAGGAAGCTATACTTCAAGTTAAAAACCAAGCGTTTGGGGTTATAAATAAGAAAAAATAAATTTTGTACATACAAGGCACATTTTTTCTCGCAATTTGAGAATATTTGCTGGGGAGCAATACTATATAAGTGGTAGTGAGTACAAGTTATTCTGCAAGTTTCATCTGAAACGGACCGTTAGATGTCAAGATTTTAACCTTTGAAGATGTAAAAATTAACGTGTGGCTCCATATGGTGGTTGGGGCAAAAATACAGTAAAGTATATGAAAATATTCAGAGCAATACACAATTTAAGGAAATGATTGAGAATTGAATTAAATTTAGATTAACCTCATGCGCTAAGAGATTAGGAGGGACGGGGGTGCCTGGCGAGAAACATTTTGGGGGATAGTTGTATTTGAGTCATAAATTATTGGCCGAATTGCCCGAAAGCTTTAGATAAGGTGAGACATAAGGAGAAGTCACCAAAAAGCCTAAAACATATTTGTACGATGATTAAAAGAGATAAAAGGGAAAAACTGTCGAAAAAGGAAATTAAAAAGTTCAGACACCTTGAATCTCGGAAAGTATGGCTTCGAGCCAAAAAAGAAGGCCGGAATAAAATTTATTAAGACTGAAAGTTTATGTATGATACACGTAAATGTGGTTAGATTTTCAGAAGTTAAAAATTAAGAATTTACGTGTCTAAGACGGAACTGGGGTAAAAGACCGCTTAGGCGAAAGTATTAACTGCAGACGTTGGGAATAGAAAAGGGGGGCGGCAGAGAGAGCCAAAAACAAGAGCTATGGAACAGTGTGGTGGGAAGGGTGTCCTAAATAAGCTAAAACGATAAGAGAACACTGAAAAAAACCCTACGGAAGCCCTTATGAAGTGCCCCAGAAACATGGAAGCGATAACATACACCACTATGCCTCCAATAGCGTATGCTAATGGCGCCCCGTGCATATAAAATCCGTCGTGGGCGCAAAGTCCTCCAAGTTCCCTGTGAATGGAGGGTGCCTAGCCCTCTGGAGGTGCCTAGTCAGGTGAAGGTCTCGTCACCTGATCAAGATTCCAAATTACGAGACCAACTCGCGTAGCGATGGCATGACGTATGGGTGTACGATGCAGCGTGAAATAATTAAATATTCCAGCATCTTACATCCGTCCAGCATGACTTCGCTACACTGTGCAGTGCTGAATCAACTCATCCAAACATCATTTAGCAACCGGCCAACTAAGGAAAAACAACTTAGGCAACAAGATGCACTGAAGCCACGTCGGCCTAGAGGCTTATCAAACAGATCTTCCCCACGCGGAGATCAGGCGAATCCTCGCCCCGTTGCCAGGCATCAATCCGTTAAGCTGAGCAAAAGCCTTGTAAGTAGGGGCCTGGTAAGCGGTCATGAAAAAAAGAACTATTGCCGCGGAGGGGGTGGAGAGAAGCATTACTTAAGGTCTAAACAAGAATTTAGAAAATATGTGTTAATGTGTGAGAAAAAGAGTTTTGTTCAAAAGGCACACCTTCACATGTTAAACTCATTTCCCGTTGGCAGGAAAGCAAAACTTGAAAATTGAATTAATAAATAGTAATGGTAAAAATAATAACGATGGCATACCTTCATGCATAATTTGAAGAACATTTACTTGAGCCAAAAGCCTTTCAGAAATGAAAAGGCATCTTCAGCATCATAACTTTCTGAGCAGAAATAGTGCAAAAGCAAAATAATGTAAAACCGAAAGTAAGTGTCACGAAACTTTTTGTGCCGAAGCACTCACATATCGCAAGTATAAACACATGTCTAAACACAAACACACACACAAAGTCACATGGCAAGTATAAAATATCGCGAAATTGAAAGTAGTTTTAATGGGGACAGACTGACTGGAAGAAAAGCAAAAAAAAAAAAAAGAACTGAAAGTGTGTCTTTGCACTCATTCATTGAAACAAAATGAATTTTAAAATAATTAATAAACCAAGAAATAATTAAGTTAGAGACCTATCTCTTAGGAATTCGGTACCATCGACCTAATAGAAACCATCTTGAGGAAAGACACGGAAAAATCATCCAAACGTTTGAAAATTTGGCTCCGGATGGATATTGAAAAAAATTGACTATTTCGAACTCAAGAATAATTAAACATGAGCCTCTAAAAGGTAGCAACTATATTCAATTACCAAGCGATTTGCAAGGCAAGGAAACCATGCTGAACATACAAAATTATGAAGAAAACAAATGTTTTATATGCCTTTGTCCACCAAATGAAGCTTGACCGAAAATATCATGCAGAGCGAGTCAACAAGTATAAGTCCTACCAAAAACCGGATTAATATAAATGGGATACAATTTCCTGTAATTTATCAAAAGATAGTCCTCATCGAAGAGACGAATAATCTGCGAATAAACGTTTGTGGGTACAAGGAAGGTGAAATTTATATTATCCATATATCAGAAAACAAAATCCTGACGTGATCAATATATTGCTAATCAGCGACGGACAAAATAGTCATTACAGCCAAATCACGAATTTTTCTCGTTTTATGACACAGATAATCTTGATAATAAATGACAGATAATAAATGAGTGAAATTTGTAATATTTGTTTTTGTTGGGTTTAAAGTTGTGTCCTTCACTTTTTTTTATCACTACTGTCCCAGTGTATGAGTTTCATCATATTTCCACCAGATGGCAGTATGCAGTCATTTTCAGTATTGTATCCATTTGCGGAGCACATGTTGTTCTTAAAAAGTCGACATTGCTTGCTGTTTGTTCATAAAGAAGATTTTCTGCTTTGAGAAGACTGGGGAAGATGTATAAGCGTACCTTTATTAACCATCACTATAGTTCCTCATTATTAATCTAAATATTGATATTTATAGATTAACCAATATCTAGCTATTTAATCGTAGATTTGATATGTATTTGAAAATAGCGCATACAATATTCCAAAAATGTTAATTTTTAAGTAAAGTGCAAAATTACAAAAAAATTCACTACTATCCCTGTCACTGTTGTGCCTCACTTTTTTTATTTTTTTTTTTTTTTTTTGCCTGATAAAAACTGGAATATCATATTTATTTTCCAATAAAGTTTATACTTATCTACTAATTATTATTTTGCATACATCAATGGTTATAAAAAATTTAAATTTAGCATTATATGAGATTTTTAAAAATCAGTTATCAGCAGAAAATCAGCAGCCAAAAATTACACTTAAATAATTTTGCAGTTATATTGCCTACTTTGTAAATAACTTTTAGCTACGAAGAGGAAAGGTACTTTTTTTCGCCCATTTAATAATTATAAAAATTCATAGGATTAATAGGAAAAAAATAAAAAGAGGTCTTTGAGGTAAATGTCATAGAATTGGAAAAGAAATTTTAATAGATTATTTATTATTTTTTAAAATGTTAAACTATGTCGATATTAACAATTTATTTAAATTATTTAAAATATGTCATATATGTAAAATGTATAAAATATGTCATATAAAATATTTGAATTATTTAAATATAATACACTAAATGACTAAATATTGTTCCATTTATAAAAATATATTGCCTTTTTTTTTTTTCATTTTATGAGAGGAAAGCGTCACTTCTTAAAATTTATCAGAATTATTTTGGTAAATCGTCTAAAATCATTTTCAAAAGATAGTAAATATGTTACTGTATACGCAAATTTCGCTTATTTGAATTTACATGTTTGTTTATCTCATTAGTATTTTTGAGATCGGAGACATTAAATTTGTTCATGTCTCATTCATGTGAAACTTACACACATGTAAATGTCTAATAAAGGGATATAATTTGGTCTCGCCCATTTTAATATAAGAAATGTTCTTTATATGGGTAATCTCTTTTAACTAAGAAAAAATAAATCAAGTATAGCTATTTTTGAAATATTTTTCAAGATACATCATAGATGGATTACTGCAGTGATAAAAAATCAAAAGGTATCGTCAGCATTAATATTCTAACAAATTTAATTTGAAATCAAACGTATTTTGTCTCTTTACATGTTCAAAGTTTCTATGCGTGTATATTTTTCACGGATATGTGTAGCCCCTTTAAAAATTCCTGACAAACATATTTGCATATTTTTAGTTATATTTTAAGACCTATGGCAAGATGTCATGACATGCTACATAGTTCTAAAATGTGACAACGTAATTATTATTATATATATATTTTTTTTACCAAGGACATGTCACAGATAATTTTATTTTCGTCTTGTGATTGTTTAAATTTATATCTTAAAAATTAGCTTCATTTTTGTTTAATGGAACTTTCATCTAGATACTTAAGATAATAATAAAAGCAGGACAGAGGAGCTAATTTTTAAGATATAGATAAGGAACAATAACGCATCGAAAATAAGAACTTTCTATGTCTTCCCTTCCCATTTCATGTATAACGTGTGATAAAATGTAAAAGGATTGATAATATAAAGGTTTGTATTTGAAACAATAAAAGAGATATCATCCATAATCCCTCCCTTCTTTTATCAGTCTTCATTTGATTGTTCCCCTCATGTGTCCTAAAAGTCACACAGTGTGGAACAAAGACTTGAAGCCCGAAAAACAAAAGTATTTGAAAGCAGCAAATTTCTGGTTAGGAGGATGAGAAGAATACCTGTCCTAACCAGAAATTTGCTGCTTTCAATACTTTTGTTTTTCGGGCTTCCAATATTTGTTCCACTCCTCAGTTACTTAGTGCTGAACTTAATTATCTCAAAGCTATTGCTGTTGATCGTGGTTATTCCTCTAATATTATAGATTCTATTTATAAGAAATTGACGAAACCCGTCCATTCTGATAAGAATTTCAATTTCAACTCTAATACTTCAGTTGTTTTGCCATATCTCCCTAAAATCAGCCAGCAAATTGCTAAAATTTAAGAAGGTTCGAACTCAATGTTATTTTTTTTCCTGTTTATGAAATTTCTTTTTCAAGTCTGAAACACCATTGATTGTATAGATAACTGATGTATTTACCAAATCTCTTGCCAGTGTGGTCTCTCTTATATTGGTCAGACTAAACGTGATCTTATATTTCGTTTAAAAGAGCATGAAGGTTATGTTAAAATTCAGGAGCTTAAACGTTCTTCTATTGCTCAACATTGTTGGTCTTCTCAACATAGGTTAAACTTTTCCTCAGCCACCATTATCCAAAATTGTTCTTCTAATCTTGATCTTGATTTTTGGGAGTTTACCACATCATTAAAAATTCTCACTCCTTAGTCAATGACTTATCTAGTACTCCTGATTTTCCAAGTATTTGGAAAGCATTAATTTATATTCCCCCGTTTTTGGTTTTCTTTTGTTTCTTTCGTTCTCCGGTAGATGTCTCTACTTGTCCGCTCAGTTGTTTCATGCTGCTTTCTTCTCACCAGTTGCTATTTGGCGTTCTCTACTTGCATCGGGTGTATAAGCCACCGCCTTTCTGTCGTTTTGAGATAGTGGGATTGAGAGAGATAGTGGAATTGAGACTTGGTCATGAGCTTCCGACATGAGCGGTTCCGTCGCCCGTGAGGGCAGCTCCGCTCGCTAGCCGTTCACTGGGAAATTTTGCCGTAATACGGGTGGCGTAGGTGCCCTTTTCAGGGCTTTAGTTCGAACCACCTCTCGGTAAATTTCGGCGACAACGATGGACTGGGACTCTGTGGAGATAACTGAACCCAATCATATTTTTACTTTACAGGATCTTAATGAACTCTTTCCTAGAGATTATCTTAAGCCTCTTAAAGAGGCCTTTATCGGTTACTTAGAGAATGGTCCTGTAGACGATGATGTAAATTCTTATCACGCAAGACTTACCACTGCTATGAAAAAGTATGTTGGATTAGCTATCGAATATGGACCTGTACATTTAATCGACCTGGACTCAGTTACGCTTGCGCTCAACTTCTATGCCACCAATCCTCAAATGTTTTTTATTGATAAGACCATTGAACAAATAAATCATATTTGCTCAGTCTTCAAAGATAACAAGGCTCGCAGAGCTGATAAGGAAAATTACGTTGCTTTAGGGAAAAAGCAGAAGACAAGTATCACTGCTAACCAAATTATTTCGGTCCATAAAGAACCTGAAGCTGATGAGGAAGTCAAGCGTAAAATTGCCAAAGAACCCATTAGTGATGATACTATTATTTATTCCAAATTTGAGTCTCCCAACTCTTTCGGGCCACTGACTAACATCGACGATATGGATACCTCCGGCGCAGCATCGCAGGATCCAATCGACTCTCCTCCAAAAATTCGTACTAATAATGATAAGCCCATGCCAATTACTATCAAAATTAATTCTGACTGGAGGGAAGTTCTCCGAAAAATCGAAAACTGCACTTCCCATAAAATTGAGAAGAGTATCTCTAAGAACTCTGTCAAAATTATTCCAAGTACTATCGACGACCATCGTGCAATCAAAACTTTCCTCTCCGATTCTAATCTTGAATATTTCGGCCTCCCACTTAAGTCGGAGAGGCCCCTCAAAATTGTGATTAAAGGAATCCCCCGTGATTCTGACACATCAGAAATTAAATCTGAATTAACTAACCTCGGATTCAACGTGCACTCTGTTGCACAACTTAAAAACCTAAAATCCAAAGACCCTTTACCTATTTTAATGATAAATCTGTTACATAGTGATAATCCTAAAGCTATTTTCGATATGGATAATTTCCTCGGATTTCGGGTCCGTGTTGAACCATACCGGTTCCACGGCCCGAAACAATGCTACAATTGCCAACAATTTAATCACTCGTCTTTCACCTGTAATTACAACCCCGTCTGCCTAAAATGCAGTGGAGCTCACAAGTCATCAAATTGTCCCATAACGGACCAAAAACAATTCTGTTGCGCTAATTGTAGCGGTAATCACACAGCAAATTTTTCGGGGTGCCCTAAGCGCCCCAAAACCCAAAAAATCCAACAGGCCACAAAAGGCAATAAAACCTCTAAAAACTGGACCAGTGTCCCAAAAGAGAACAATCCTTTAAACTTTGATGCTACAAATTTTCCTGCCCTTCCCTCTAAAACCATCATTAATCCAATTGTAAATGCCAATTCTCAAACCAGTTCAAATGGGTTTGCTAAACTTAATTACCCCGATTTATTCAAAAATTTAGACCCCATTATTGAAAAATTAAAAATTCTTAATGATCTCCTTGAAAATATTTCTAAGCTAACTTCCCAATTAAACATCCCAATCCAAGACATAATTGAAACTAAATTTACTACCCTTAAAAATATGTCAGAAGTGAGTGGATAGCTCTGACATTTTTCTCAGCTTTCTATTGGCCGACACTGTTGTCGGTTGAATCCCTGCAATACTGACTCCTCGTCTAGACTTCAGCTTTTTCCTATTGGCTCTCGTGAACTTGACTCCTCCTCCTCACCGGAGGGGCGCATGCGTTTTTCATACTACCCTCATTTTTATACTTGTATGGTGCCTGATAGGGCCTTTTTTTTTTTTTTCCTGTTCTCGGTCTTTTGCCATCTTTGCCAGCTGTTTCGGAAATCTCATGTTGTTTTTTCAGCCAGTTTTTCTCCATTCGCCATGTACTCCGGGGATGTGTGGTATAGACCACAGGCGCCTCGGTAAAGTTCTTTCGAAGTTTCGTTTTGCTTTTTCTAACACGGTGTGCTTTGCTCTTTGTCGCACTGAAGGAGGATCTCGCTTGTGGATTCGAAACAGATGTTTGCTGCTTTTTGCGTATTATTTGTGCATTTTTGTGGTTTTCTGTCTTTTAACAGTTATTTATATGTTACAATATTCTTTATTTTGTAGATGCTCTCGGTTATATGGTGGCTTCGGATACATAAAATTTTTGTTGTTGTTGTTTCCCAACAAGCAACAAACGCTCGTTGTATGCGAGAAGTGTGATATAACGAGCGCTAGTACTAAATCCGAAAACATGTAATTATCAACAATTAAAAATGTCTGAGTAATATACAGTATGCCCACTAAAGTCCCTTGCCACCCTTTTAACTTCGGAACGGCTGCTGCTATATTCATAAAAGTAGTGTCTAGGTATAGTAAAGTAGACATGCGCTACTCAATGAAACCGCCTACGGCGCCACCCGGTGGAATGCTGCGGAACTAGCATTCCTATCTCGAAAACGGAAAGAGATAGCGAAAAAAGGGGATTTACAAAGTTGTAGAGCATCATCGATTTAGTACGAAAAGACACCTTGTGGACATTAACGTGAAGAATAGAATGGTTAAAACGCGCATTTGATTTTTCGTGATTTCCTACGCTGTGACGTGATAAAGCGATCTTAGAAAGAAAAATACAACTAGTTATTATAATATACATTTATTTTAGATGTTCTAACTTCTCACCGTCAGCTGCAATGCATTTTTGGGTCCTTTTTTGAATTTCACGTTGCACACGTTCGAGCATAGAGGGTGATACGTTAGCACAAGCGTCCGAAATGCGTCGTTTAAGGTCCTGCAACATTTGTGCAGGGGTCGCATACACCTTCTGTTTCATAACTGGATGTTTATTTCTTTCTAAGATCGTTTTGTCACGCCACAGTGTAGGAAATCACGAAAAAACAAATGCCCGTTCTGTTCTTCGCATTAATGTCCACAAGGTGTTTTTTGTACTAAATCGATGATGCTCTACAACGTTGTAAATCACTTGTTTTCCCTATCTCTTTCCGTTTTTGATATAGGAATGCTAACTCTGCAGTTTTCCGCCAGGTCGCGCCGTAAGCGGTTTCATTCAGTAGCGCATGGCTACTTTACTATACCTAGACACCACTTTTATGAATATAGCAGCAGCCGTTCCGAAATTAAGAGGGTGGCAAGGGACTTTAGTGGGCATACTGTATATTATTTTAAGCTTTCTGATGTGGTTTCTGCTAAAATAAAACGTGTAGAAAACTTTCAGACTGCAGAAACATATCATTATATCAATAATTAAAATATAAATAGTATTATTTCAAATATATGATAATCGGCACTAATTCATTTGTTCATTATATCGGGGTGGGTCGCTATAAAGAAGGGTCGTTCTAACGCGAGTAAAGTGTTTAAATGTAACAAACAGGGAAGACGGAGCTGTGCTCGGTGAAAATTAGCTTTGAGTTCAACTCGATATATTTTTCTCTCTGTATTATTACTATAATACCGTTTATTTTAGAAAAATAGCTTGACCCATAATGACCCATAGTCAAATTTACCCACTAATCAAATTTTCTCGAACATGTGATCAAGCCCAATTGTCTTCTCGTGCCCGAAACCCGTAGAATATAAAATTTAGTCAAAATAGTCTGAGCCGTTTTTTTAGATAAAATTAGCTTGACCCACAGTGACCCAAAATGACCCACTAATCGGATTTTCTCGAGCATGTAACCTAGCCCAATGATTTTCTCGTGCCCAAAAACCGTAGGATGCAAAATTTTGATCAAATAGTCTGAGCCGTTTCTAAGATAAAAATAGCTTGACCCATAATGGCCCATGACCAAAATGACCCACTAATCGAATTTTCTCGTACATGTGACCTAGCCCAATGATTTTTTTGTGCCCGAAACTCGTAGGATACAAAATAAATGTAATACTCTAATATATTTTTAAATATATTTGTCGTATAAAGTTATTTTGTATGCATATTATATTTTATATACAAATATTATTTTATATACAGTTTTAAATGTAATATTCTTGAGTAAGTTTTACGTTTCATATTTGTCAAATATCGCAGAATATATCGCAAATATCGCTTGAATAGAAATATACAAGCGTTTAAATGATACTTGCACATAGCAAGAAAAGTTACATGAAAACTATAGTTGTTTGTATTTCAGTTAATTGTCTCTAGATGGCAGCACCAAAATGTGCAAAGCTGTCTGTATGGTAACGCCATCTATATATGCTGTTAATAAGACATATAGTAATAGTAAAGGTAATGTTAATATTTTTTAAAAACTTTGCGTACATTGGTATTAATCGTGTTTTATCTTTTTTCTTCTTTTTTCTTCTTGAAATATAAAAGATCCCTTAGAGTCCTCAAAAAGTAAAGACACCTATTTCGTCAAGCAAAATAAATTTTAATTAGTTTTATATTTAAGACTAATTTTCGAACAAATTTTCTCATATTCTTGATGCGGAAATTACGTGATTATTATTTTTATTATTAGTTAAGAGGAATTTCATTAAATCCTTTTAGGGGCAATGTGTACTTCTGTATTTAAAACGTTGAAATGATTGAATGACAACAGGATTTACGTACAAATTTATTTGAATATTAGTAAAAACTTTTCTTCAAGTACATTATGATTGCAAAATTTTATACAAAAATTCTAGTGTCATTGTGGCATTTGAGGATTAAAATTAAGTGGTATACACAGGGTGATTTTTTTTCTTAAAGTTGTGAAAGTAAAACCCTATAACAAAAGAACCACTGATCCAAATGACCTGGAATTTCACTAGTGTGCTCCCAAAGCAATGGGCATTTTTTAGACGTGGTTAAAAAAAACTTAAAATCCCACCGACAGATGGCGCTGTATATGCAGTACAGTCGGGAGACGAGCTTATGCACGACACACGTACAGTGGCGATGAAAACGTGAAGCACACACCTTGTGCTTATTATTCTACGAATATCCTCACAATGACTGTACCGTTGACGGACCGTGCGTTGATAGTGAAGCTGCATTATCAGAATAATGACAGCGCAGCAACTGCTCTTAGGAGATTTAGGACACTTAAGAATCTAAGGAAAGGTCCAATGACGACAGAAGACTTACGGAAAATGGTTTTGAAATTTGAACAGACTGCTTCATTGAGCCTAAAACCCGGTAGAGGAAGGAAACCAGTTGATGTTAACCTACAGCGCCATCTGTCGATGCTATTTTAAGTTTCTTTTTACTACACCTAAACATTCCCATTGCTTTGGGAGTATACTGGTGAAATTTTAGATCATTTGGATCAATGGTTCTTTTGTTATAGGGTTTTACTTTCACAACTTTAAAAAAAATCACCCTGTATAATAACATACCAATGCCCTTCAAGGAGTTAAGAAAAAGTGAACAATTTGCTGTGGGTGGAAATTATGTGTATAAATACGAAATTTGTATTTCCATCTTCATTATTCTTTACATTTCTTAAATAAATGATATGTCACTACTTTCATTTCACATTTTTTTAATTATACTCAAAAATATATCAGTTTTCGAATTCAAATTATTATTTTTGAAAATTTTGAAAATTTATATTATTTAATTATCAAATACAACATTTGATTGTTGATTAGTACAAGTTAAAGCGGTGATGACAAAATATATATACTGCGTATGCTGGAACTTTGATGATTTCATCGTATGGTATCTCGCTCACAAAATAAAAGTGCAATTAAAGTTGAACTAACCAATTCCCTTCTGTTTAGGGATTCGTTTATTTTCTAACATCGGTAGTACTCAATTTAGATATTTCACAACTTTTGAGATTAAATGTCTTTAAGACAGTTTTAAATGTAATATTCTTGAGTAAGTTTTATGTTTCATGTTTATAAGTTTGTCAAATATCTCAGAGTGGATAGAAATAGAAGGGTTTAAATGACACTTGCACATAGCAAGAAAGGTTACATGAAAACTATTGTGTGTGTATTTCAGTTAATTGTCTCGAGATGGCAGCACTAACTTTTGCAAAGTTGTCTGTAGAGTAACGCCATCTATTTGCTTTTTTTTTTGTTTTATCTCTAATACGAATGGTCTAAACAGTATCTGTATTTTTTTATGTTGTGATGTTGTGTATTGTGTTCGTGAATTGTAATTAAATATGTAAAATGGCCTCCACTTGTCCACATTTTTCAAATATGTGTTCTTACTTATTATATTAACGTGTTCTTACTTTAATTAATCTTCAATATATAATAAATGGTGACGATGTAAAATTTATCACCAGAAATATTTTTAAAAAGAAGTGATGCGCCAAAAATGAAAATGGCTCTACAGTTTTGATTTCAGTATGTCATGATACTAAAATGATGGTATAATATATTTTTATTTTCTGCAAAAAGTTCATCATTTACGGCGGTGATAAGAGTATTTTGTTTTATTTTCTGAGTTGAATAAAGTGCAATAATTTTTCCAATTTTAAAGAATTCGAAGATTCCATTGAAACGTTCCAAGAGTATGTTAAAAGGCTGGAACAGTCATTTATATTTCACGATATTAAAGATAAAAGAAAGTCCTGGTATTATTTCTTGCATGGGTCCTAAATTATGTAATTTATTATGCGACTTATCTTTTTCTAAACTGCTGAATTATTAAAATATGAAGCGATTGTTGATCTTCTGCTGAAACATTTAAGCTCATTACAAATTTTGTGAAAGAATTAAATTTCGCAATTCTTTCCAAAACGAAAATGAATCTATACAAGATTTTTCTGCTAAATTTTAAAAAATGACAACTTTTTTGGGCTTTTTCTGGTGATGCATTACACGAAAATATTTTGGAATAATTCCTTAGAGGTTTAAAAAATGAAACTATTTAAAACAAACTAGCAACGCCAGTTGATGATTTAAATATTGATAAGGATGTTGAAAAAGCTGTAATTTTAAAAAATGCTGAAATTGATCTTTCTGAATTGGAATACAAAAGTATAAATATAAATAAATTTGCATATACTAAAAATGTACAACCTAACAAGTATGAAAATAATTCTCAAAACAGAAAATCAACAACCATGCAAATAATGTAAGTAAGGAAAATTCTGAGGTAAATCAGGATAAATTTATATGTTATAGATGTGGTAATGCGTCACATTTAGCTAATGTATGTAGATATATTAATACAATTTGCAACCAATTTAAAAAAAAGAGACCATTTGAGTAAAGTGTGTAAAAGTAAAAATAACAATGTTCAGAAACAAGTGAATGTATTGCATACAGTCAATATTTTATCCTTGAATCATGATAAAGGTACTACTCCAATAAAAGTATCTGTTTTAATTGAAAATAAAGCTAAAGCTGAAATGGAGTTAGATACCGGTTCCAGAATTTCTGCAGTACCTGTTAAGCATTTTCGCAGAATTTTTCCAAATTGCAAAATTTTTCCTCCAGGTTTTCATTTAAGAACTGCAAATGATGAAATTTTTACGCTATTGGGTATGTAAAGGTAGATGTTTCTTATTTAGATAAAACAAAAAATGTTAAGCTGTATTTGATTAAAGAAGATAATTTTCCATCATTATTTGGAGGAGATTGGGTTTCTAAATTTAATATTTTCCTCCACAATTTAAAATCTGAGCATGTAAATGAAATTGCGAATTCTGCTGACAAATTGAAAGTATAACTAAATGATTTTTATGATTTGTTTACTAATAAAGTTGATGAGATTAAAAGTTTGAAGGCAGAAGCTCTATCTACAGAAAGATGCTTTTCCCATATTTTGCAAAGTTAGAACTGTAACTTATGTACTGCGTACAACAGTAAATGAAGAATTACAAAGGTTAGAGGATGAAGGTAATATCAAACAGGTTATTAATAGCAAGTGGGCAACCCCAATAGTGTCAGTCGTTAAGTCTAATGAGAAAATTCGTGTATGTGGCGAGTTTAAATCAACGATAAATACATTTTTGAAAGTTTCCTTTAACTAGGGTAGAAGACATGTTGGCTATATCAGGGTCGGGGGATGGGGGGGGGGTGCATTTTACAAAGATTGATTTAAACCAAGCATATCTTCAGTTACCTGTACAGGAAAAGTCACAAGAATTGTTGACAATTACTTCGAAAGGATTATTTTAACGTTTAAAGTTACCCATGAGTCTTACTAGTTATTCGGCTAATTAACAAAGAAAAATTGAACTCATAAAATAAATGGAATTGATGTTACAATTTTTATTGATGATATTGGTGTTACAGGGGAAACTGGTGAAATGCATTTGAAACGTCTGAAACAAACATTAGAAAGACTACATGAAGATAATGGTAGAATAAATAAAGACAAATAGTTTTTTATGGCCAATGAAATTTCGTACTGTGGATATAAAATTGATAAAGAAGGTATTCATAAAACCCAAGATGCTATTTTAAGTGCTCCAAGACAAGTAAATTTATCAAAGCAATCGCACATCCTTTAAATCACTTGCTCAGAAAGAATGCAAAATTTATATGGTCTGCTGTTTGTGAACAAGCATTTAACCCTTTTAGTGCCAAGGAGCGCCGTCGCGCTCCTCTCGCTCTGTGTTTTTATTATCATAGTATAAAATCTTCTGAAGAGAATGTTGAAAAAATTATGAATATTGGTGTATTGTAACGGAAATGGTGAATATTTCTCTTGTTCATATAAATTATCTATAAAAATGCACTTTTTTACTGGCATTTTTAGCATATAGTGGTAAACTATGTATGGCACTAAAAGGGTTAAGAATATTAAAAATGAGATTATATCTGAAAGAGTTCTTGCACATTTCAACCCTAAATTACCTTTAGTGTTAGCAACCGATACTTCTCCATGTTGTATCTCTGCAGTTCTTTCGCATGTGATGCCAGATAACGTGGAAAAACCTATTGGTTTTGTGTCAAGAACCTTGGATAAGGCAGAAAAAAGATATAGCCAAGTGGATAAAGAAACACTAAGCTGTTATTTTTTGTGTAAAGAAAAAATTTTAATATCTGTACGGTAATAGATTTACATTATTTACAGGTAGTAAACCACTTGTGTCTATTTTTTCTCATACCTAAGAGTATTCCTGTACTTTCAGCTGCTAAAGTGCAAAGATATGCATTATATTTACAAGCGTTTAAAATTGATAGTCTTTATAAGAAAATAGCCGAACACGGAAATGTCGATGTTTTTCACGTCTTCCATTACGTAGTGAAGATTTACCTTCACAATTTAACTCAAATAATGTAGTTGATGAATTTAAATTTTTTCAAATTAACAAAATTTCTACTTTACATTTTGATTCCAAAACGATTGTCTTAGCTACAAAATCAGATCTGTTATTGCGTCAAATTTTTCGTCACCTAATTTCTGGTTCCCCAATTCCTAAAAATTTCCTTTTTGGCAGTAAGCAAGAAGACTTTACGCTTCAACATAGTTGTATTTTAAAAAGATGTAGAGTTATTATTCCTGACATTCATAGGAAACAAATTTTAAATGATTTACTCTTTGGAGATTTTGGTAAAAATGAAGTCTTTAGCACGAAATTTGGAAAGGTGGCCACGAATTGATTAAGATATTGAAGATATCGCACGGAATTGCGCTACTTGTGTCAATTTTAAACACAGTCCTTCTAAGGTAGATACACATCATTGAGAAGGGCCTACAGCCCCATGGAAATGAATTCATATTGATTATTTTGGTCCTGTTATGGGTAAAATGTTTTTCCTTGTGGTTGACGTTCATACAGCAAATGGCCAGAAGTTTTCATTTTTCCTAATACAACTTCAGAACATATGATTACTTGTCTTTCTTCACTTTTTACCAGATACGGGTATCCTATATCTTCGGTATCTGATAATGCTAAACAATTTGCTTCTGCATTAAGGCATTCTTAAGTAATCATGATGTGAAACATAGGTTGAGTATTCCCTACAATCCAGCTACAAATGATCAGGCTGAGAGATATGTGCCAATTCTCAAAAGTGGATTAAAAGCTTTATCTTCAGAATGTGGTACTTTACAAATGAAATTAAATAACTATAAGAATTATTAACCTCATTCACTGGATTTATCGAAATGGTTTCACTCAACGAATAAAAAACCGAAGAAGCAATTGTCGAATTTAAAAAAAACTTTCATCTCAGCCGAAAAAAAAAAGCGGAAGTAATTCAACTATGATTTATAGACTTTCTCTTTCACTTTGCAATAGTTAAAAAAACATTTAGCGCTTAATGACTGTTTTTGAAATGATAAAGAACACATGTTATAAACTATTCTCTGTTTAATATTATGTATAATTGATTGTTTCAACCGATGTCAGAAAAATCCAGAGAAACTGGATTTTCCAAAACACGTCACCAGAAAAATAAGAAATCAAAGACTGATAATTATAGAACTCTAAAATTATATTAGATCTACTCACAATATAACCGCGTAAACAGGGGCAGATGATGGGCCGTTATAATGTCAAATAACCACTATAATTGTTTAAAAGTAACTTGTAACGTAAATGTCAGTTTAGTGTTATAATATAGTAATGTTAAACAACACAAATCCATATTCTTTTTGTCATCTAATCTAATAATTAAGTATTTCAACACAAAATGTGAAATTGCTCTATGATGTATGCAATACAAAAAGAATAAGGAATAAGTAAATGTGCAAGTGCCTGGATATGAAATCAACCAAAAAGATTAAACTAAAGCAGATCGCAACGATAGAAAAGATAATAAATTTTGTCTTATCTTAAAGTATTAAAGTACTGTAAAGAACATTTTAATTTAATTTATATATAATGAGACCGCGTCACTCTGAACTGCATCCTTAATAACTTTCTTTTAGAGTATTGAAAGATGTCTCGTGTTACAACGGGGGAGAGTCTCTATTTCTAAAGCGGCATGTAATAACAAAAATAGATTTGATACTTCTAAATGTTACAAATTTTGTTCATGATAAGCAAAATGAGAGAAATTACAATGCTAAAATAAAAGTATTTAAAATAAACCAGAAGTGGCTGTAAGAAATTATAATCCAGAAGTCAAGTGGAAAATTGGTCTCATTATTGCTTGATAGGGCAAGTTTCATTATAGATTTCAAGTTGGCTCAAATATTTGGAAAAGACATTCTGATCAAATAACGAACGTAGGTTCAAAGGTACAAATTCTGAAAAAAGTGATACAGAAAGTTACAGAAGTGAAAATACAGTTGTTAAACAAGGTAATTATCAACTAATGCATCCTAGTGTAACAGATCTTCAATCAGCTGACTGTTTCGACCCAAATTCTCCAAATTCTAAACCAGCTGACTCTGATATAATACCTCCAGTTCCAAAACCTACTGTTCCAAACAGTACATTTGATGATGCTGCAGAATCTTTAAAAACTAATTCTTCTTCTTCCTTCTCATAGGTACCTAGACGGTCTACAAGAATTAGAAGAGCTCCTATCTGACTCAAATGTTAAGTAGGGGAGAACTAAAGTGTTTGTATTTCAGTTAATTATTTCTAGATGGCAGCACTAAAATTTCCAAAGCTGCCTGCACGGTAACGCTATCCATCCCCCCCCCCCCACGCTTTTAATCTCTGATGTAAATAGTCTCTGTATGTTTTGATATAGTGATGTTCGGTATTGTGTTCGTGAATTGTAATTAAATATGTAAAATGGGCTTCACTCGTCCACATTTCTTGAATATGTGTTCTTACTTATTTTAATTAATCTTCAATATATAATAAAAACTATAAATAAAACATCAACCGGAAAAGTTGTATTGAAATTCATGTTTATTATTACCTTTTTTAATTTTCTTCGTTCATTTTTATTTGTCGTAATTTTCAAAATGGGTACTTTTTCAAAAGTAAACTTAAAAACTTCTAATTTATTTATATATTTTTTTAATTTGCTTGTATTTTTTAAAAATTATTATTTGCTTATTATTTTGCACTGTAATTTTTAGAAAATAAATGACAAAAGAAAAAAAAAATACCAGGAAGGAAGTTTTGCTAATAAGTGTTTAAAAATGGAAATACAATTTTTTTCCCAATACATATTGTAATGATTCCATGAATTGTGTATTTAGAAAAGGGAACCTTTTTGTTTCGTGGAAACTTTTAGTATGGATCAGCTTCAATATGTTATTTCGAAACGAATTGTATTAAATATCGTTCTCGAATTTCTTAATATTACAACTCATTACAACAATTTTTTTCAGCGTGCTTGGTTCAACTTACAATCAATTAACAAAAAATGCGTAGTCCAGTCCTGTGCAGTAATTTGAAATCTTAAAATCTAACAAGAGTTTCTCTTTCACTCTTCACGAAAAGTCCAATCCACGACTTTTCCGTTCTTCAGAGAGATTGTCTTTTCTCTTCAAAAATATGTCAGCAAAACATTATTTTCCCCACGGGGTTGGGAATCCGTCCTGATATGAGTGTTTTTCCACCAACACTCCTCTCCCGCCAAACTCTAACTGCTTCCCCCGATTCTCTTCTCCGGTCCGTTTGCTCGAACAAAAGGCTCTTCGTTCACCAATCAAAAAAGTTTTAGTTCACGTCATTAGATTAGGTTTTTAAGTCATTGGATAAAGCTTTCTTTTGGGAGGTCTTACTGAACTTTTAAATGTTCACACGGGCAATTTTCCCACGATCAGAGACATGTAGGCGGTTAGATCAGAGAAATATTTTGCTGTCTAAGCAATTTCAGTTCACAAGATTGATCGAAGCCATTCTGTGCCTTTGCATTCGGCGACATTCCTGCAAGTTAGCAGAAAAATATGAGAGCAGTTTTCCAACACCTGGGGACTTCCATCTTTGATTATTCTGCCTAATTAGCATACTGTGAGAGATTTAATGAATTCGTCACAACACCACCATTTTTAAAACATTTTCTGGGTTAAAACACGGAAAATCTGCAAAAAAGGGTTAGCTCAACATATCTGAGTGGCTCAAATAACATTTCAATCTAACCTCACTATATACATCAGTGACCTAATTTCTTATACACTGTTTACCATTGCTTGAATATCCTGCTTTAGAGAACTTTTTTTTCACACATGCTAAAATAACAATAAAACTAAAAATAATCAAATATGTACAAAAGATTGAGTTTTACTCAAAAACTTACTATTGAATTGCTTTACTTGCGTTTGTTGAACAATACGTTTTACACAAACGTTCCACTTCTTTAAAAAGAGTGTCACAAAGGCGTGAATTTCCCTTACTGTCCATACTCTCTTTCAACAGATTTTCGAAGGATTTTAGAAAAATCTTTGTGAATCCGCTCACTCCCTCCAGATTAACTTTCGAATGATAATCCTCCGTGTCAACACTCACTTCCCAATTTTCGCGTATATTTTTCGAATTTCCCTGCTGGTCGAAAACCCGCTCATCAACTTTCTTTGACCTATTCAAAAAAGTTTCTTTTTCCCCAGTACACTGAGACCGGTGATCCTTCATTTCAGGGGGAAATGACAAAAGAATTCTTTCCTGCCTTTGGGGATCTATTAAAGGGTTTATCTCGTGCCCCGGGTTCTTCCAACTATCATTAGTTTGTGATTTTTGCTTTCGCTTTATCCTTTCATTTATTAAAGCTTGCGTCTTATTACCTAAGATATAATGTTTAATTTTGGAGTGTCTATGCAGGATTGCCGCTTTCGTGTTTACATATCCGAGACCTTTTATTTCTATCTTCATATGTGCCACTCTAAAGCGTTTTGGATATTTATCAAATGTCTGTTTGAGCCAAACATATTCGTTACCTAATTTGCTTTTGTTTACCAAATTCCATGGGCAAACATCATATGTGCTCCCTGTGTCTCTGAGTACACACGCCCTCTTCCCATTTATTTTGTTTTCATTCAAAAAAGGTCGGAACAAACTTTTGTCTTCGCTTATATCGCCTAAGTGATTTATGCTCTCGAAAGACTTTACTTCCGTACTATCCCATTGTCTTTTCGGACAACGGGCCATTAGGTGAAATTCGCTTCCACACGTATGGCAACGCCTCTTTCGTTCAAAGATACGTTCCCTGTTTTTGATTTCTTTGTCTCGCCAATTTTTTTTGTCGGAATTTTTTCCTTCCCCAGAATTAGCCTCGAGTTTCATATCTTCCGATTTCCTATCATAAAAAGGTCTCGCATTCTCTTTTTTATCTGAAATCCCTTTTACTGCTTCATATTCGTCGAAACATTTAGCTAAAATTACAGGGTCTTTGTAATTTGCCCACGAATCAATGAAGTGCTCTTTCATTTCGCTAGAAGCACGGCGCTTGATCCGATCCGTTATCAATAAATTTTTCAGACTACTGAAATCTGTAACATCTAACCCATTTTACCAACCCTCTAAATAACTATTGAGCTCGAAGATAATGTCCTTCCACGGAGCATCTGGATTACGCGGATGTTTCAACAGTTTTTGACGGTACGCTTCGGGACTCATGCGGAAGCGCTCTAGCAAAAATGTTTTGACGTATTCAAAGTCATCAGTCCGATCTTGTGGTTCCCTTAAAATCAATTCTGCAATTTCGACTGGCACTAAAGCTAACAAATGCGTCACTAAGTCATCTGTCTCTATTTCCGCTTTGGTCGCCTGTCGTTCGAACAAATTTAAAAACAAAGTTATGTCAAAGCGTTCTGGATCAAATCGATGCATGATTGTTCGGAGCGGCAATTTGGGTGGGCGTTCCGACCCGCTACTGGTAGTTGAACTACGTCTATTTGCATCTTGAGTCAATCTAAGTTGTTCTAACGTAAATTCGCGTTCTTTTTGTTTTTCCTCTCTTTCTCTTTCTTCTTTCTCCCTCTCACATTCCCTTTGTTTTTCTTCATATTCCCTTTGTTTTTCCTCATATTCCCTTTGTTTTTCCAGCTTTTTCCCTTTCTTTATCCTCTTTTTCCCTTTCTTTATCCGCGGCTATCTTATCTTCTCGATCTTTTATGATATACGCAGCTTGCGTAAAGGCAAAATCTCTATCATAATCATTAGCAGCTTCGATTTTTTGGATAATTACCGGGATCCTGTCATTTTTCCCTATCTCCACTCCCAATTCTTCCGCTAAATTCTGCAAATCAATTTTCCTGCACTGTTTCAGATCAGTTACTTCTTGCATTTTAAAATTTTATGCAAATACAATATAAAGATGAAAATAATAGTTTCGCTCGCTAACTTATGCAATAGGGATTCTAACACTTTATGTAAAATTTTCTGCTACTACCCACATAATACTAACAATTTTAAATACAATTCAATTTGAGGAATAATAAAAATAGTATACATATAAAAATAAATTTTCAATATTGTAAAATTTTCAATACACTGACACGTTTTGGTGTCGATCATACAAATTTAAAACAAATTTAGAAATTTGAAATTCTGTGCTGATAAATGAACCAATACTTGATATTTCTGACACCGCAGGTAACAATTTTCCCAGTTATAACAAAATGAACACTGTTTACAACTGCTAAAAAAAATTTACCTAATGTCATATATGCAAAATATTTTAGTAGCGATAACATCTATTGTTTCACAAGTAAAACAAAGTAAAATCTTTGAAATTTTTCAATCAGGAATTACTAGACAATCGACTTATTAGAAAGATCGGAATTTTTACCTCTTTTTTTTTTTTTTTTTTTTTTTTTTTTTTAGAGAAAAAAGAAAAATTTCACATTTAGCCTGACAGTACCTCCTTATATTATTTTACTGCCAAAAGAAAATTCACTAACTCAAATTTTATGCTGATAACAAATATACATATATTTTTCCAAATATCTTAAAAGTTATTAGATTTAAAAATTTGTCATAATTTATCATGAATCAATATTCAAAATAAAAAATTTCTCAGAAATGAATTTTCTTCACCAAAGAATATATAAACAAAATGAGAGCCACTCAAAAATGAATTGAGCTTACCTTTTCTACAGTCTTTGTCTGCATCATCTGTCGCCGGTTTCGGGTCTGGCCTAGACGTCGTGGATTGCACAGGTTATCTCGATTTGTCGGCTCCTGAAGTTTCCTTGCCAGGGCTTGCTTCGGGCTTGTTCTCTATACACAAGGGCTTGCTTCCAGGATGGAACTGCGGTCTGTCGGGCCACTGCAAGGGCTTGCTTCGGTCTTTGATTTTCTCTCCTGACCTGGCGTCAGATTTTGCGCGCTTAGATGCGGGCGTTCGTCACTGCTACTGTCTGGGCTCTCTTCACTGATGCTAATCAATTTTTGTCGAAATATCCGACCCGCTTGCCACCAGCTGTTATTATTCCATGAATTGGGTATTTAGAAAAGGGGTAGCGTGGAACCTTTTAGTATGGATCAACTTCAATATGTTATTTCAAAACGAATTTTATTAAATATCGTTCTCGAATTTCTTAATATTACAACTCATTACAACAATTTTTTTCAGCGTGCTTCGTTCAACTTACAATCAATTAACAAAAAATGCATAGTCCAGTCTTGTGCAGTAATTTGAAATCTTAAAATCTAACAAGAATTTCTCTTTCACTCTTCACGAAAAGTCCAATCCACGACTTTTCCGTTCTTCAGAGAGATTGTCTTTTCTCTTCAAAAATATGTCAGCAAAACATTATTTTCCCCACGGGGTTGGGAATCCGTCCTGATATGAGTGTTTTTCCACCAACACTCCTCTCCCGCCAAACTCTAACTGCTCCCCCCCCCCGATTCTCTTCTCCGGTCCGTTTGCTCGAACAAAAGACTCTCCGTTCGCCAATCAAAAAAGTTTTAGTTCACGTCATTAGACTAGGTTTTTAAGTCATTGGGTAAAGCTTTCTTTTGGGAGGTCTTACTGAACTTTTAAATGTTCACACGGGCAATTTTTCCACGATCAGAAACCTCACATGTAGGCGGTTAGATCAGAGAAATATTTTGCTGTCTAAGCAATTTCAGTTCACAAGATTGATCGAAGCCATTCTGTGCCTTTGCATTCGGCGACATTCCTGCAAGTTAGCAGAAAAATATGAGAGAAGTTTTCCAACACCTGGGGACTTCCATCTTTGATTATTCTGCCTAATTAGCATACTGTGAGAGATTTAATGAATTCGTCACAATATGTATTTTAGTCATTTTTTGTCACCATCTTGGAAAATGGACTGCAGAATTTATGTATGTTTAAAAATAATAAAGTTCTTTACATTATAGGAAGAAATTTTAAATAAAGCAATATCGATATTTTTTATTAAAGAACGCCAACGATTCTCAGTAGCTCATGCTACTTAGTGTTGGCATATTTATTTAATTTATTTATTTTCTAAACACAATACAACTATATAAATGACAGTTACAAGTTAAAGTGGTTATCTAAAATCCATCTCTTTAAAAAAATTGATATAATTTTAAAATCAGTAATAATTTTGATTTTTAATTTGATATTTAGCAATTAAATATTGTGGTTTTGTTGTTATTTCTCGCACTAATTTTGAAATGAAAAATTGAATTCCGTTGATTTTGACTCAGAAAATCTTACATAGGTTTATAAAAAAATAATAATAACTGTTCTTTAACTTAATATAATTATAACTTATATAATTATAACTTAATATAATTATAACTTTTGTAATATTAACTTAATAGAAAAACAAAAACACTGTTTTAATATTTCATAAAAATTAACTAGCACAATCTTTTTTAACACCTTCCAACATAATTGAAAAGTGTTTATGAATTCAGTTTGTCTGTTCATTTAGCTATCTGTTCGTCTGTCCGAGTTCTAACTCGCGTAAATATATTCAGATTGCCATGTAAGTTCATATATGTTATTACGATTTACCAACACTGCAAAAAGAGTGTTGATTTTACAGTATAATACTGGCATTTCAGCTGCCAGCGCGGCAGCGTATTACTGTTTATTACTGTTAATTTTGTGGTATAATACTGGCAGCTGGTGTGCCAGTATTATACTGTAAAATCAACACTTTTTTTTTGCTGTGAAAGAAAGTTCGGTATTGAAAATGAAGTGTGTTACCATTTATGGTTAATTTACAGTTCCACTGAAAAATAATCCGTTACATGGCCAATGGGAAAAAATAGTTTTAAGTGCATTTTAATCATGTTACACTATTTCAAACATAATGTAATTGATATGCATCACTGAGGTAGACGACAACATGATGTTTTCTATAGAGTATAGAATAAGTAGCAATTACAGTTCGTTTATAGAGAAGCAATGGAGAAAACTAGCTTTCAGTGCATTTTATAGATGTTGCACTCTTTCAAACATAATGAAATTGATATACATTACTGAGGTATATGTCAACATGCTTGCTATAGGGTATAGAGTAAATAGTAATTAAAGTTAATTTACAGGAACGCACAAAAAAATTCCATTATGTATTTTATTACGGTGTATGGGGGTAAAAGCGTTTGAAGTGTATTTTAATACACCCAGAAAAAGGAATTGATTAAAACTACAAAACATGTTTTGTTGAGTACATTTTGGTTGTTTTAGCAAAATTCAAGTAAAATTGAAAAACATTTTTTGCTGACGTATTTTTTTGTCTATTTTCCTGTCGAAGTCAGTCAAATAATTCAGTTTTTATTTTAAAATTTGCATTTCGTGATCTTGTTTTTGCCAAATTAATTTAAAAAGTTAAAAATAATTCTTGTTTGAATATAATTTCTATATTTCTTAATATTTTTTAATTTTGCAACATCTATAATGAGATATCTTCTAAGAATTAAGAGGGGAGAGAAAAATACCGTTTGTGCTTATTTCTCTAGTCAGTAAAAAAAAAAAAAAAAAAATGCCATATAACTTGGTCGCCAGATGAAAAAACTTGGTCACCAGTGGCGACCGCATTTGTCAAGTCCTGGTTACAGAATACGTACAATGTGAAAGATTAAGATTAAGAGACAAATAATAAATGAGAAAACGCTTCCCTATTTCCGAATCAGTAAGCTCCTTTCGCTATGAACAAGCTTATATAGTATTTCTTCCAAAACTATTAAATGCAATTTCTGAAATTATTCGCGCGCCCAAAATACCCCGAATAAAAAAAGTTCTAATAACTCAAAAAAAAAAAAAAATTTAATCGATAAAAACAAATTATTAGCGAAAGTGGAATTATCAGTGAAAATACATGTTATATTTTGCTAACCTATATACCTTATGTGAAAAGAAAATATTGAAATATTTTGAATTTGTAAAACCCACAATAAATTTAATGTATAGCTTCCTTTCATTTACATCGTTGTTTAACAGTCTCTTAAAATATTGCCTGCCCGTTACTAAGAGACATATGTAAGATCCGCATTATTGTATACTTCATTTATAATTTTCGGATCTATAAAAACTTTTTTATAATTTCCAGTTTGATAGAAACTATATCAATTTCGTCCAAAAGTTTGATCAAAACACCCTCCTGAAGAAAGGTCCTTTTGGCTCAGTCGGAATAGTTAGATTGATTAATTTATTTCTTTCATTTTTCCTTTTAAGATATATACATTAGATTTATTACAAATTTTAAAAACTGGTCCTACTCTTTTTAAGTTCGCTATTTTAGCGAGAAAGGTAATTTGCAGGGAAATTTTAAATTGGGCTTACCAAATAAAATAGAATGAGGCAATTATATCCAACAGGTTAAAATGTTGTTGAAATCAGCTTAAAAATCGCCAGTAGCCTGTAAAATAATTAAAACTATTCAATGATTGACATAGAAAATTTTGTCTGGTCTCAGTACACGAACAACGAATTCATCCAAAATGACAAATTTTGCATGTTTTGCTTTTGTATTTCCTTGTAAACAAACTATAACATCAGCTACATACTTCATGAACATAACTCATTCAAGATACTTGCAAAATGGACACATTGCCTCAATTAAATTCTAATTGGTTCAGTATTTTGAACGTTATCGTGGTGACAAGATTTGCATTACATATATATACATATATATATATATATATATATATATATATATATATATATATATATATATATAATATATAGTATAATAATATATATTAATTACTATTTATTAATTAATAAACTCCTACTACCCCAAACTTTTTTCATTATTTTACTTTCAGTAGATTCGGAAATAGGAGGGGCAGGGGCATATTTTTCCACTATACTTTAGACTATATCGCTAAAAATATAATACCTAAAATTGAAACAAATATATTTTTGAGTTCAGCATTACGAGATCTTTCACACGATATATACAAAAATAAAACTTTTTTTCAAGTAACTTAATTAGCCCCCTAATTTTTTCCTAAACATATTTGAGAATGGCTAATAATCTGAAAATATGGAAGTAAAAATGCTTTATAACTTTGCCAAGTTTCAACTTTCTCAAATCAGTGTGCATTAAATTTATTAAATACTATTTATTAGTTAACAAACTCCTACTACCCCTATTTTTTTCATAAGTTCAGTTTCAGTAGATTCGGAAATAGGAGGGCCAGGGGCATATTTTTTCACTATACTTTAGACTATATCGCTAAAAATATAATACCTAAAATTGAAACAAATATATTTTTGAGTTCAGCATTACGAGATCTTTCACACGATATATACAAAAAGAAAACTTTTTTTCAAGTAACTTAATTAGCCCCCTAATTTTTTCCTAAACATATTTGAGAATGGCTAATAATCTGAAAATATGGAAGTAAAAATGCTTTATAACTTTGCCAAGTTTCAACTTTCTCAAATCAGTGTGCATTAAATTTATTAAATACTATTTATTAGTTAACAAACTCCTACTACCCCTAATTTTTTCATAAGTTCAGTTTCAGTAGATTCGGAAATAGGAGGGCCAGGGGCATATTTTCCCACTATACTTTAGACTATATCGCTAAAAATATAATACCTAAAATTGAAACAAATATATTTTTGAGTTCAGCATTACGAGATCTTTCACACGATATATACAAAAAGAAAACTTTTTTTCAAGTAACTTAATTAGCCCCCTAATTTTTTCCTAAACATATTTGAGAATGGCTAATAATCTGAAAATATGGAAGTAAAAATGCTTTATAACTTTGCCAAGTTTCAACTTTCTCAAATCAGTGTGCATTAAATTTATTAAATACTATTTATTAGTTAACAAACTCCTACTACCCCTAATTTTTTCATAAGTTCAGTTTCAGTAGATTCGGAAATAGGAGGGCCAGGGGCATATTTTTTCACTATACTTTAGACTATATCGCTAAAAATATAATACCTAAAATTGAAACAAATATATTTTTGAGTTCAGCATTACGAGATCTTTCACACGATATATACAAAAAGAAAACTTTTTTTCAAGTAACTTAATTAGCCCCTAATTTTTTCCTAAACATATTTGAGAATGGCTAATAATCTGAAAATATGGAAGTAAAAATGCTTTATAACTTTGCCAAGTTTCAACTTTCTCAAATCAGTGTGCATTAAATTTATTAAATACTATTTATTAGTTAACAAACTCCTACTACCCCTAATTTTTTCATAAGTTCAATTTCAGTAGATTCGGAAATAGGAGGGCCAGGGGCATATTTTTCCACTATACTTTAGACTATATCGCTAAAAATATAATACCTAAAATTGAAACAAATATATTTTTGAGTTCAGCATTACGAGATCTTTCACACGATATATACAAAAATAAAACTTTTTTTCAAGTAACTTAATTAGCCCCCTAATTTTTTCCTAAACATATTTGAGAATGGCTAATAATCTGAAAATATGGAAGTAAAAATGCTTTATAACTTTGCCAAGTTTCAACTTTCTCAAATCAGTGTGCATTAAATTTATTAAATACTATTTATTAGTTAACAAACTCCTACTACCCCTAATTTTTTCATAAGTTCAGTTTCAGTAGATTCGGAAATAGGAGGGCCAGGGGCATATTTTTTCACTATACTTTAGACTATATCGCTAAAAATATAATACCTAAAATTGAAACAAATATATTTTTCAGTTCAGCATTACGAGATCTTTCACACGATATGTACAAAAAGAAAACTTTTTTTCAAGTAACTTAATTAGCCCCCTAATTTTTTCCTAAACATATTTGAGAATGGCTAATAATCTGAAAATATGGAAGTAAAAATGCTTTATAACTTTGGCAAGTTTCAACTTTCTCAAATCAGTGTGCATTAAATTTATTAAATACTATTTATTAGTTAACAAACTCCTACTACCCCTAATTTTTTAATAAGTTCAGTTTCAGAAGATTCGGAAATCGGAGGGAGGGACATATTTTTGCAGTACACTTTCGACGATATCTCTGAAAATATAATACTAAAATTAAAGCAAATATATTTTTGAGTTTGATGTTACGAGGTCGTTCGAACGATACCCTACACCATATATAACAAGAACGAAAAATCATGCGTCAAGCATAGATTATGTAACACTTTCCAGCGCTTCCAAAATAATTTTACAAATCATACCGTTTAATAAGCTGAAAGATAACATTTAAGTAAACAATTTGGATAACGCATAACATATTTAAAAACATAATTTCAGGAATTTCCAACGTATACAATATTCGGGAAAATATCCGAATACTTTTATTCAGCCCTGTATAGGATCTATAGATGTGTATATATACTACATAGGATGCTAAATTTTAGTTCAGTTAAGAAACGCTTACACTGTAAAAAAATTTCAGAAACGTTTCTGAAAGTAACGGAGACCTGTGCTGCACGATACTAACAGAAAGGTTTCTGATTCGATCAGAAAAATGTTTCGGCTAAAACACGGAACGTTTCCGATTCGTAATGAAACCTTCCTGAATATATCTGAAACCTTCCTGAACATATCTGAAACCTTTCTGAATATATCGGAAATTTTTCATTACGGATCGAAAAAGTTTCTGAATATATCAGAAAAGTTTCTGAATATATCGGAAATCTTTCATAATATATCGGAAACTTTTCTGAATGTATCTAAAACCTTTCTGAATATATCTGAAGTGTTTCTGAATATATTTTTATCTTTTTTTATTATATATTATCTGAATTTTAAAAGAATACTGGAAAAGATAAGAATTTCTGTTCTTTTAAATATTCTAATCAAACTTTTTATTATATAATGATTCTTTTTTCTTAGCGAAATTATTCGGTATATTGCGTGATATTTTTCAGTTTATATCAAAATTTTATCAAATGTGTTTTAACCCTAATATTTAAGAATATTCACGAAGTGAATATTGGGGAATGGAGATATTTACCTTGTTTTTTAACAACATATGAAAAAAATATGGGATTCATACAGCTTCACAAATCAAGTAATTATTTTAAAAAATTAAAAAAAAATAGCATATATACTTAGAAAGAAAACTTTCAAAACTTTTCATTAACATGAAATAGACAAACTAAAGCTATACTAATATATTTTAGATACATTTCAAATAATCTAACTCCCAGCAACATAAAATGATTAAAACTTATGTATGAGCTTTCCAAAAGCAATGCAGCTTCAGAGATCTGTTTATCTGTTAATTTTTTTGGTCCTTAAAAGGTAATTTTTCATATTAAAACATTTCACAAAAATTCTCATCTTAAAACTGGACCATTCACAAAATTTTTCGTTTCAAAACAGTATCCGTCACAGAATTCTTTGTCTTTAAAACAAGACTTTACCACCTGAAAAACTGAACTTTTCACAAATTTAATAATTTAAAAATAAAATCTGACCTATCACAAAACAATTGAACTTATCAAAGTGCATAGCTTTTTTATGTGTAAAGGATAGATACAAAGGAACCTGATATAACGATAATTTCAAATTCCCAAAATTATGACCGGAATTTTTAAAAATGTTAAAAAAACTGCACAATTTCACAATAACAGGACCCTGTGAGAAAAATCTGGCCATAACCCTGAGATTAATAAAAACACCTAGGAATTTTTTTTTTCAGAATTAGAATAAAATAAATAAATATAGTTTATTTACTTTAAAACGATATTTTTAAAGTCGGACAAGTCAATTTTCAATATATAGTATTATAAAAGTTAGAGTTCTGAAACATCGTTAAAAAATATATATAAACAAACACACAGTACCGCCGGCAGATATTATTCTTTAAGAGATAAAATTGCTACTAAATGCTATTTATAAATCATATTTATTGAAGCAACATTAAAAAAACTTAAAATGAGAGACAAAGGATTTGTATTTTTATATTTTAGAGTATATTTTAATAATTATCCTTCCAACTCAAAGTATCTAAATGCTCATGTAAATAGTCAAAGTTAGGGTTAAGACATTTGTTAAAAATATTGATATAAACTGAAAAATATCACGCCATGTATGAGATAATAATGAATATAAAACAGAATCATTATAAAAAATATTATTAGAGTATTTAAAACAGCAGAAATTCTTACCTTTTCAAATATTCCTTTTTTTAAATTCTCTTTTTGGACCGCGCGAATAACTAACATTATATTCCACAGCCAACAACGTGCTGCTTTATCTTTGCCGTTAACGGCGTACACTGTTTGAAATAGTTGAGAAGAGAAATACTTGAAATGCGGACAAACTGGTTTGCTATAGAAGAGGGTCGGTTTCAATCACCTAAACCTAAACATTCGGAAAGGTTTCTGATGGTTTCAGAAAGTGAAAATAGCTATCAGATATCCGATGGTATCAGAAACATTCCTGTTAGAATACTAAACGTTCCAAATATTTTTTACAGTGTAGCACAGTTTAAAATTCTCCTTCTGGAGTTTCTGTCAATAAACGGAAATGTGTTCGCGAACTTTTGTGCTTCCCTGTATATGATCTACAGAATTTATTGTTGAAGGGGCGAGGCCAACGAGGTAAGCGCGTAACATCAGAATATTAAATTCTTCAAATTAAAATTAACTCTGATGTTACGCGCTTACCTCGTTGGCCTCGCCCCTTCAACAGTGATTATGAGACTGATGAATATATGAACTCAGAATTTATTCTTAAGGATTAATAATTGATTCTAATTAATAAAAATAATACTCAGCTCTTATGCTAGATTAAAAATTCAAGAAAACATAATTGAATTTAATAAACTATTTAAACTAATAAAACTTTAAAAACTGTATAAACAAGTTCTCCGAGATGGCGACAATAAAGGAAATGCAATTAGTAGATAAATTAAACAATAATAATTATTCTATATGAAAGTTTAAAATTAATATGTTGTTAATTAAGGAAGATTTGTACGAACTCGTAACTCAGGAACCCCCTACACCAATTAACGAAGATTGGAGAAAAAAGGATGCAAAAGCTCGCGCTTTAATAAACCTGAGTATAGACGATACGCAATTAGTTCATGTAAAACATTTAGAAACAGCAAAACAGACATGGGATAGTTTAAAAAATATTCACGAGAGAGCCAATTTGTCCAGTAAATTGTATTTGTTAAGAAAATTGTATAGTGCAAAACTTCCCGAAAATGGGAACATGCACAAACACATTACTAATATACTGGAAATAAAAGATAAGCTCTCCGCAATAGGAGAGAACATAACCGACTCGCATTTATCTGCACTTCTATTGTGCTCGTTACCTGCGAGTTATAATACACTGATAACAGCTCTCGAAACCCGAAATGAAATTGAATTAACTCCCGAATTCATCAAGAGCAAACTTACTGATGAATTTAATAAACGGGTAGAAAATAGTGAGCAAGTTGAAAACTCACAAAAGGTGTTTAAAACACAAAAGAAATACACTCAAGATTATAAAGGGCAAAACAAATATTGTACCTATTGTAAACAATCAAATCACACTTACAAACAATGCTGGCATCTCAAGAACCGAAACACACAGACCACTACACCTAAAACACAATACAAATACAAAAAGTACACATCGTTGTGTTTTGAAAATACAAAAGGTGATAGTAAAAATAAAATGAATCAATCAAAAACAGATGAAAAGGTACAAACAAATAAAAGTGAACATAAAGATGCAGCATTCATAATTGTAAATCCCGTTAATAAAACCTGGTTAATTGACTCAGGAGCGTCGTCGCATATTGCGCACGATAGAGATATATTTACAAAATTCAACGATACTGAAAAAACTACAGTAACAATTGCTAATGGGAATACATTAAATTCTTACGGTACCGGCGAAACACAAATAATGACAAAAACATCTGATGGATGTATAAATAGAATTACACTTAAAAATGTGTTATTTGTTCCACAATTGGAATCAAATTTAATTTCCGTAAGTAAAGCCACAGAACATGGCTACAAAGTATTTTTCGAAAATGAAAAATGCATACTATCGTGCAATGGAAAAATATACTTAGAAGCATTAAAGAAACATAACTTATATCAAGTTGAAACACTAGAAGAAAGTTCTCAAAATAAAATAAACATTGCACATGATTGCAGAAATAAAGATTGCCTCGAAATTTGGCATAAACGCCTTGGCCACAGAAATAATGAAAGTATAAAAGAATTAGTCAAAAATGACTTGGCCAGTGGAATAAAAATAAATAACTGTAATCATAAAACAAACTGTGAAACCTGTATAAAAACAAAGTCAACAAATGCACCGTACTCTAAATCTATCGAAAATAAAACAACAAAAGTATTAGATTTAGTACATACTGATTTATGTGGTCCTTTTAAAACGCCCACAATAGGAGGAAAAAATTACTTCCTTACATTCATAGATGACAGTTCTAGATTCACAGTTATATACTTATTAAAAGGTAAAGATGAAGTTTATGAAAAATTAAAAGACTATGTACAAATGGTCAAAACCAGACAAGGGAAATATCCGACGGCGATTAGATCGGATAACGGTGGGGAATACATAGGAAATAATACAGAAGCCTTTCTAAGGGAACATGGTATAAAACATGAGTACACAGTTCCATTTTGTCCCAGCCAGAATGGCATTGCTGAGAGAAAAAACAGAAGCTTAATTGAAATGACACGAAGCCTATTATCCGAAGCAAATTTACCTCATAGGTTCTGGGGTGAAGCGATAAATACTGCTAATCACCTCCAAAATAGGCTCCCCACTAAATTGACAAATAAAACGCCATATGAAATTTGGTTCAAAAGAAAACCAAATCTCTATTATTTACGTGTATTTGGCTGTAAAGCATACACTTACATAAACAAACACAAAAGATCTAAACTAGATGACACAGCAGAAGAGGGTATCTTCATGGGCTATGATAATAATACAAAGGGATACCGCGTATTCACTAAAAATGGTGAAATAATAATTTCCAGATCTGTAAAATTTCTGGAAGAAAAACTGAACAATTTAAACGAGAAAATTAATGAACACGAACAATTAATTGAAGATAAAAAATACATTGAAATAGAAATAGGTGACACACCCTGTACACCTGACGCGCCTAAACAATCAGAAACACATCAACCTCGTAGATCTGAAAGACAAAACAGAGGAGTACCACCTCAAAGATATACTTCCGACAATTTTATTGCTTTAGCAAATGATTGCGATACAACAGAACCTGAAAACTGGAAACAGCTTATCAAAATAAACAATCCACTAGAAAAGAAAAACTGGCTTAAAGCCACTGAAAACGAAATACAATCGTAAATGAAAAATAATACATGGGATCTAGTCGATCCTCCTCTTAATAAAAGAATCATAGGAAGTAGATGGATTTTCAAACGAAAAATTGATAGTTCAGGAAATACACAAAAATATAAAGCACGTTTTGTTGCCAAAGGTTTCAGTCAAAAATATGGGGAAGATTATCAAGAAACATTTTCACCAGTAGCACAACATTGTACCATCAAAACACTTCTTTTAGCAGCAGCTTATAATAATTTGAATGTGCGACATGTAGATATTAATACCGCTTTTCTTCATGGGAACTTAAATGAAGAAATATATACAAATCAACCTGAAGGCTATGTAAACGAACAATTTCCTGAAAAAGTTTGCAAGCTCAAAAAGGCGATCTATGGCCTCAAACAGGCCGCCAGAGCTTGGCATATTAAAATCGCTGAAACACTAGACAACTTGAACTTTATCCAAAGTACAGCAGACACATGTCTTTTCACTAGAAAAGAAAAAGATCATACATCGTACATAATAATATATGTTGATGATATACTCATTGCCAGCAAAGATGAAATAATAGAAGAAATCGTAAATTCTCTAAAACAAGAATACGAATTAAAGGATCTAGGCAATATTAGTAACTATTTAGGTACTCAAATTCAGAAATTACCTAACGGTTATTCTCTTGATCAAAAAATTAAGATTGAAAATTTAGCGAAAAAGTTCAATCTTGAAAACTCCAAACCGTGCAAAACTCCAATGGAACCAGGATATAACAAATTAAATGATGATGATAATTTAATGCCAAATAATATTAAATATCGCCAGGCACTTGGTTCATTGCTTTATATAACAACCATAACGAGACCTGACATTTCAGCAGCAGTAAACATTTTAAGTAGACGAAATGAGAATCCTCGCGAAAAAGACTGGCAAGCCGTAAAAAGAATAATAAGATATCTATATCATACTAAAGAACTAAAATTAATAATTAACACTAATGAAGAACCAATATTAAAAGTATTCGCTGATGCCGATTGGGCAGGTGATACCAAAACCCGCAGATCAACATCGGGAATATTATATATGTTGGGCAACAACCCAATTCAGTGGACGACGAAAAGGCAAAGTTGCATTGCCTTATCTTCAGCAGAGGCTGAATATGTGTCCGCAGCACATGCTAGCCAAGAAATAATTTGGTTATTGAAGTTACTTGACGATCTAGGCTTTCCACAGCAAAAACCAATCACTTTATATGAAGACAATCAAAGTACCATAAAAATGGTTGAATCAGAAAAATTCACGAAAAGATCAAAGCACATCGACGTCAAATTTAATGCCATTAAACAATATAGCGAAGAAGGCATAATTGAGTTAATATATCTTCCAACAGAAAAAATGATAGCTGATGCACTTACCAAACCTTTACCCAAGCCTCGATTCATCGAACACAGAAATTCAATGAAAATATTAGTTAATCCCCATGAACGGATTAAGAGCGAAATTGTAGAAAACTAATCCATTCATTTCAATCAACTTAATATTTTCCACTCAAAGTAAAATAAAGAAATAAGAAAAATGTTGAAACACACAAAAAACCCAACGATAATTTTTCTCTCATCTCTTCAAAACAAGTGACCTAATTTATGACTCTTAAGTTTCAAGTGTATCAAGCAATAGATATTTATTACCTCGTTATAATCATCTCTTCTAATAATGTGAAGTATGTTTATAATTTGTTATTTGTGATTATGCTATTATAAACTTATTACAGAACTAAAACATTTAAAAGGACAATTATTCATCATTAAATATATCTTGTGAACTTACAGTTGTGCAACAAAATTCTTCAGAAAAAACCCTTAATTATTTGTGAAATATATATGATAGTGACGTCAATTTGTCTCAAAGAAATGATGCAACTTTACTCGTAATTTTCCAAGCTTTGTGAAAATGAGTCAGTGTATTACTATCCTTCTGTAAAGTCACAGGAAAAATGTTTCCTGATGTTAAAATTAATCTAAATGTAAACCTTTTAAAATTTTAAGTAATGTAAAATATAATTTTTAAAATCAATCCAAACGTGAACTTATTTATTCAATGTGAATTGTGCATTAATATAATTTTTTACAAGTCTTTTTTCAGCGGTGGTACATCTACACGATTATTCAAGAAGTGTTTATAAGTTATCAAATAGTTGATATATATAAACCAGTGGATATTTCATAAATTGGATAAACCATAGAAAAGGTAAGCAATTCCTTTCCTTTCTGTATGTTGAAAACCAGAGTTAATTTTAATTCGAAGATTTTAATATTCTGATGTTTAGCGCTTACCTAGTTGGCCTCGCCCCTTCAACATTTATACACACCTGGTAATAAACAAACAGTGAGTTAAATTTAAAATCGCATTCAACTTATAACGCACTTCCAGGAATTATTGTTAACAGACAGTAGAGAATTCTTTTGTGTGTCCCTGTAAATGAACGATGACTGCTATACACACAATATTCTATAGTAAGCCTCTTGTAATGCACCTTAGTGATATATATAAATTTCAGTGCGTTTAAAATAGTGAAACATTATTTAAATAAACCGCAGACTATTTTTCTCCATAGACGTAATGTAACGGAATTCTTTTGACTGTCCCTGTAAATTAACTATAAGTGCTATGCACACCCTATTCCATATTAAGCTTCTTGTAATACACCTTAGTGATATATATCAATTACAATGTGTTTGCAATTGTGTAACATCATTAAAATAAACCGCAAATGATTTTCCCCCATATAGACCGTAATGTAACGGAATTCTTTTGAGTGTCCCTGTAAAAAAACTATAAGTGCTACACACTTCAGTTGAAATAGGGAACATGCTATAGATAACGACAATAACATATAAATATTGCAAGGCATTCCGAGCATATTTACGGGAGTTAGGGCGCAGACAGACGGCAGACGGCCATACGGCCAGACAAACCGAAGTCATAAACACTTTTCAACTAGGTTGGAAAGTGTTAAAAGGGAACTTTTTTTTTCAAATAAATTAATATCGCGACTAATTATCAACAGTTTTTTTTCGAAAATCATTATGTAATATCCTTGAATGATTTTGCGTCGATAAATACTTCGAGCGCCCGTCAACGCCCTCGCTGACCGCCCAAAAAGTAAAGTTTGTGTGTAACGAAAAAATGCGTTTTTCTCAAAATCTATGTTACCTAGGAAAATCGTGCAAGGTTTAAATAAACTCCTACTACCCCTAATTTTTTCATAATTTTAGTTTCAGTAGATTCGGAAATGGAGGGGGGGGGGGAGACATGTTTTTGCTGGGTATTTTCGACTCTATCTCTGAAAATATAATATCTAAAATTAAAAAAAATATATTTTTGTGAGTTCGGTATTACGATATTTTTCAGACGATACTCCACACGATACTCCACAGGATACTCCACACGATATACAAAAAGAAAACTTTTTTTTTTTCAAGTAACTTTATTAGCCACGTAAAGTTTTCCTAAACATATTTGTGAATGGCTATAACAATCTGAAAATATGTGGGTAAAAATGTTTTATAAGTTTCCCATGTTTTGACTTTCCACGTCCCATTACGAGAAAAAGAGCTATGACAGACGGACACACGAGTGATCTTATAATGGTTCTGTTTTTAAGTACGGAACCCTAAAAAAATAAATAAAAGGGAAAGTTTATTAGAGATCGATCACTTTTTGTTGTTATTTCTATGGGAGGGATTCTTCCAGGGTTCATTTTTTAAGGCAAATTAACTCAATTTCTCTTTTCGTATACTCAAAATCACCAGGCTGCGCGGAACATAACCCACGAAATTTGAATTATGACGACCTTATGACGTTCATGAAAAACTTAGCAAGCGGCCTTTCGCCGATTGTAATAGACCAGACCTTTTTGCAAAATTAAAAAAAAAAAAAAAAAAAAAAAAAAAAAAAGTTAAGGCGACGATATAATGTTACAAATAAATTTAAATACATATTTCTGATCTTCCTTTTTTTCTGTATGTGATGTGTTGTAACGGAAATTTTATTGTGTTTTATTGCGGCAAATGCATGTTTTGTCAGATGATGATTCTTTTCTTTTCTCTTATTAGTTTTTTTTTTACATCATAAATTTGTGTAAAGTAAATAATAACTTTTTATTTATTTAACTTGCCGCATTTTTGTTGTGGTTTAACCGAAATTGATTACGACTTATCTTCCATTAACGAAAATAAATTCGGATTGAATCCAGTTTTGAAATGACTCGTTTAAATTTAACGAAGGTGGCGTTTTTTTTTTACGTTATGTAGATAACATTAAATTTGACTCTGCTTAAGAATATTTATTTTATAACAAGAAGAAAAGATAAAAGGAGAATATCTTCTCAGCCTTTCCGCTTGAAAAATGTACAGTTTTTATAGGAAAATGAAAAATAAAATAAAATATAAACGTCTTTATCTGTACAGAAAATTGACTTATTTTTTGAATTACAAAAGTCGTAAAATACAGGGTAGTCATAATTAAAGTGCATGTGTTTGAAGGTCTGTTACAAGCTAAACTATTTGGAATATTTTAAAATGATTTGGTATTTATACTGTTTTGAGCATGCGGAAAGAAAATCTGCAATAAAAAATAATTTGAAAATTTTCCTATAGATGGCGCTGCATATCATTAAAATAATAAAAGAAAAAGAAAATTTCCTTAACTTTTAAAACTCTTTTATCACAAATTTCATATGATTCTAAGTTATGGATTTAATTACGAGAAGCTTTATTATGAAAACTAAAATTTTAGCCAAAACAAAGCTATGTTAACTCATTCGCTGCCAACCACGAGTATACTCGTGGTTTTTCAATCTAAAATTACGAATTCGTACCGAAAATTTCGAAAGAAGAATTTTTATTTTATGTAATTACGAAGTGTCTGTAATTAAATAAAGTAAATATTGCTATTAGCATTTTCTGGTATGAATTTAAATTTTCTAAATAAAATAAATTTCCTGTAATTTTAACCCAGCAGTGAACGTGTTAATATTTTATTTATTTATTTATTTATTATTATTATTATTATTATTATTTTAATATATTAAAAGGGTTATAATTATAGCACAGCTATGAAAGAATATCTCCGTCTCAAAAGATATATTGATTTAACATGGGCTATTTTTGTTAATTGTATTTTCTAATAAAACATTCCTAATATGTAAATCTCATGTATTGGTAAAATTTCGAACCAATAATTTTTATTGCATAACTCGTTTCCAAATACTCTAAACAATATAAATACCAAAGCTTTTAAAAAGCCTAATAGTTTATCTTGTACAGACCTTCAAACACACACTGCAAAAAAAAAAAAAAAAAAAAAAAAAAAAAAAAAAAAAAAAAATGTTCATTTTACTATATAATACTGACACCCCCAGCTGCCATTATAATACTGTAAAATCAACAATTTTTTTTGCAGTGCACGCACTGTAATTATGGATACCCTGTACATTTTCATAAAGCCGGGATTGATCCATATCGAATAATGCATCTCAAATTTCAACAAAAGCAATAAACTTCGACCGCCAAGTTTTAGTAGCAAAGCAAATCGACAAAAGTCATTTCACGTTGATATTTAAAAATGTGATGTAATCCTTCAATGTACGTACTGCAATGCAAAAGTTCCTGGAATTAATTGAGTATTACCCTTTAAATCTATTTTGAACTAGAAATTTTAGTCAGTAATTGAAATAAAATATATAACAACGAGGAATAATTTACTGTTTATAAAATAAAATTTCCGTTTCTAAACAAATTTATGTGATATGCAGATTATGCTAAATGCATTCTGCGAACTTTTGGATGACAGCTCGTTATGCGCTCTTCAAAACTCTATGTATCAATATTCAATTTGAAAATTAAAATGTGGAAAAATCTAAACTTTTGCAATTAAATCTCTTCTTTTATTGTATATTTTTTCGTGGGAAACACAAATCCCCAATTATACGTCCCTCAGTAGATTTTTGAGACCATTAAAATATGACATACAACCGAAATGTATTTATGTTAAAATCATTAAAATTACAGACATTACATTACAATTACATAAAACATTAAAAACATATTAAAATTGGACGTTTCGGATTTACATGAAAATAACCTTATCAACAAACATTTTTCTTAACGTAAGTCACAGTTCAAAAATATCAACACATAGAAAATGCAACGTATCAAAATGTCGAGGTTAAGAAAAATGTTTGTTGGGGATTTTCATATAAATCCGAAACGTCCAATTTTAATATGTTTTTAATGTTTTATGTAATTGTAATGTAATGTCTGTAATTTTAATGATTTTAATATAAATATAAATATGTTCAGACGTAATATTTTTGTTTACTTCAAACCGAAATGTAGCTTTAACGTGTAATACTCTTTTGACAATAAAATTTGAATTCATTCATTCTATAAATTACATCATGTAAAAATATTTTTTAAATATTTTTAAAAAGTCATTTCAAAAATATATTAAATTTATTATATATATATATATATATAAAACTTTAAGTAAAATTTAACCTATATATATATATATATATATATATATATATATATATATATATATATATATATATAATTTAAAATCATTCAAAATATTATTTTGGAAGATAAGCCAGTATAAAATAAAATAAAACACATCATTTTCGCTAACTTTTTGTTTCTGGTGGACTTTCGCTAGAATTTCAACTTTGTTTTTAATGGTAGAACCTACAGTTTTTTTAAAACACTATATTTTAGAGGCGCAAGAAATTTCCGAAGATAAAATAGCAATAAAATGAATAAGAAAGAATCTGGAGCGGGATCGTAATGAAACGACGTATAAATGAAAAACGTATAAAATGTTCTAACTCTATACGGAATTCAACACATAACGAGAAAAAGAAAAGACAAGAAGAAGTATAGATAGAAAGAAAAAAGAAGAAAAGGAAAAAGCTGTTAGCTGTTTGTGCTACCTGTCCGGACATAGAGCAAATAGAGCCACAAGTGTCCAAGAGCCCTCACGGTAAATAAAGCCAGAAGAACGTTTAATTAGTGAGTAGTCCGGTTAACACACAGAAATTCTCTGCATTATCCATATTATTTCTGATCAAAATTAACACTGTGTAATCCAAAATTACGGGCGAATTTATTCAACATTTTATTGGATCCTAGATCCCTACGAGCCGTATTTTAAGAAAAAAACTAAGTGCCGAAAAGAATATGAGTAATAAAGTACCTATGCATATTCATCTTTCTATCTGCATCGTATCCTTTTTCGAGAAAAAGCTATCAGATGTTTAAATTTACTCATTTCATCAATTGATGACAAATTCCAGTAACCATGTCATACTAATGGTCTTGTTGTACGTGTTTCCCAAGAGAAAATCGCGAAAGCAAATCGAATTTCATTCGCTTGTAGTTCTACGCTGTTTCGTTTCTCCTCCCAAGCCAGCCTCTTTTTATTAATTTTTTATTTGTAGGCAAATAATGAACGACGACCCTCAGACCATGTGAAAAAAAAAAAAAAATAAGTCCTCAAATCACGAAATCCTGTCTTACATCCCATTACAAGATCAAGCTACTCCATTACCACATCGGCTTCTCTGTCTACCAAAACTCTTGCCTAAGGTTCAATAGGACCGCCGTTCTCCTATTGGATCGTATTGCGTAAGGCGGAGTTGAAAGCTTGTCAATCAACGAGTCATGGGCGGAGAATCGATGTGCCATCGTCTTCCCACCCCTTACGATGCTAGGAGGCGGAGTCGAACGTTTGGGCGCGTGTCGCAGCCTGGTCAGTGAGTATTTGTTTCCCGCTAGAACTGGAACTAGAGGTTCGGTTATCCCCAATCTTTTCGATTATACCAATGATTTGATCCCCCCTTACCCTCCCGAGGGACTATCAACAAGGGATCGTATAGGGGATTAACCCAGTGATTGTTCGATTCTTTCAAGATTTTGTAATGCGTTCGATTTTTGAGAAGTCTCGGGTTCCCTGAGGAATTGGGTGACTTCGGTAATGGAGAAGAAGGTTTAGAACTTGTCAAAACTCTTGGACACTTGTGGAGAACATGTCATACGCGCAGTTTGGATACGCTGCGTTTACTCCTACAACACAGGTGAGTTTGAAATTATTTTATTCATTTAATAACAATTTGCACAAACTTCGAATGAGATTCGATTACGGCCAACTTCGCATTATGTCATAATACTTATAATCAATAACATAAAAGTTTTCGGAGAACCTTGTCAAATTACTGTCAAGGTCTAATCGTATTATGTAAACATTGTGAATGGCACATAAATAATTAGAAAATAATTAATTTGTTGACACTGAAACCTGATATAATTAACAATTATTTATTAATAAAATTTAATTTTTAATTATCAAATATTAATATTATTCAACATGAGATGGTTATTATATTTGACAATTGTTATAATCTCTAAAAATTATTTGACATAAAATAATAATAATAATAATAATAATAATAATAATAATAATAAAAAGAACGAAAAGGTAACAGAGTAGATTGAAATTCCTTCTTATAAGTTTAATATTATATAATATATTTTTTAAATAAACAATAACGAAATATAAATGATTTAAATTTTATATTTTATTAGATTGCTGTAAAATTTCTATTGTAGTTCTTAGTAACAACAACAACACTAGCACCGGAAATTGTAAAAAAAAAAAAAAATTATTCAACTTATTCATATCTTTATTGTTTTGTTTATTCTTTTTTATCATATGAAATTTAGGGTGCCGGCGTTGTTTGTTAATAAGTGAATTGACAGAAATTATACAACAACTTAATATTTTGAATAATAAATCTGACAAATATGTAAAAATAAAATTAAGTTTTTACTTTTCTTCATTAACTTCTATATCCGTCATAAACGTCAATTACGATAAAAATTTAATTTGTTAATTTATATAGGTAGATTCACTATTGAAAAAAAATATTGTCTTGTATTACGAAAAACTTTACTGTGGCATCATATGAAAAATTATTAATCAATTACAAAATTGCAATTATAAAGTATCCTGAAAAAATTACAGTTAATCATTTTGTGAATAAGATAATTAAATATAGATATTTATATTTAAAGAAATACATGAATAACTATATATTTTATGATTTTACTTCAGCTATTCTATTCAGTTCAACATGCCTATTTATTTGAGAATAAATAAATGTAAAATAATTATTTTATACCAGAAATACATTAAACAAATTAATTTTTATTTTATTTTATTTTTAATAATTTAACTGAAACAGATCCCTTATATGATAATACTATATCACTGAAACGTTTCGCTTTTAATCTTTTCTGGAAGATTTTTAAGCGATTTTTAACGAAAAGGAAGCCAGTGTTGCCACTTCACTACTTTAATAATACTATTATTCAGCTTGCTTGATTGCTACTACTTTTTGGAAATAGTAATATCCGCCGTATTTAATGACAGCTAAAATAACGCGAATTATACTTAAAAAAAAACTGGTTGTTTTGAAGCAATCTGAATAATAATAATAATTAAAAAAAAAGTAGCGGACTGACAACACTGAAGGAAGCAGTCATGAAACGAAAACAAATTATTTTTATTTCTGTTCTTTAGTTGCTAGTATAATTTTTAAATAAATAACGTTTCTGTGTCAAAAATCTAATTCTTTCAGTATGTTTATTAAGGAGCGAAAAGCTCACTTTGAAACTTACTAGTTTCTAAAAGCATAATGGGACTCTTACAGTTATTCATTTTATTCAGAAAATACACTTGTTTTATTTGGTAACTTAGCAGGAATTCGATGCATTAATTCACTCAAAACTTTTTATTCAGCCGGAAACAAATGATATGAATATTTTTCAGGTCTTATAAATATATTTCATATTTTGCTTGCAAAAGACTTTTTTCAGTAACATGTGACTTTACTTTTTTTGCAAGCAAAAGATGTAACTCTGTTTCATTTTTCCACCGATCTGGAATATAAAATGATTCTAAATTGTTTAAAAACACATTTTAGATAAAATGCATCTTTTTTTGAAAAGAAACAGCTGAGTAAAAAGTTTATCCGAAAATTGATATTTCTCAAATTCCAAGAAATGCTACACGTACTTTGATTGTAGTTTATTGAAACAAGATACTTCTAAAAAATTCAAAATTTTCTAAGGTTACATCTAAAATTATTAAAATAATTTACCTTATCATATTTTATAATGAATGTGTTCTGAATATTTCTTCATGAAGTGAATTTTAAGAGTATTTTTATTAGTAAATTTCATCCAATTTAAATCGAAACATTAAAAGTGATTATGTTTCAGAAGTGGTCATTCTATTTCATTCTTCTTTTATTAGACTTAGCACATTTATTTCCTGTAATACTGTCTCAATATTTCTTTTTATATTAGCCATAATGGTTAGTTATTTCAAATTTCCATTTAAAGAAAGATAATAAATTTATTCAGGCAAGTCAGATAAACCACGATCACGAAATAAAATGATAATAAAGTTAACATGAGAATTAAATGATGATACATTAGGAAGGATTTAAAATACTGGTCAATATTTTCCCCTCATTTATAAGTGACAAAGAAAAAAAATGTATTCATGAGCGATATAATAAGTATAAATAAATAAACAATATCGAAACATGAATCTATTTGTCTAGGACCCAAAGAAGATTCATTTCTGGCTCGTAGCAGAGAAACAACGACCTTTTTTTCATTCAGTTGGTGGTCGGAATATAATACAAGTCATTGCCACAACAAGGTGGAGGGGGGGGGGGGTTACGTGTTGTAAGCATCGTAGAGCATCAAAAATATGTTTTTAATCGATTAATATGTAAAATTATTTACTTATAATGAGTAATAATGCATCAAAATCTTGTTCAGACCAAAATCCTGACTATGACACATTCATAAGGTAAATTCATAAGCGAAGCAGTTTGATTTTAAAAACGAAATGGAGACTAAAATGTCATTTAACTAACTCTACATAAGGGTTGACATAGACATCTGTTTCAGAATGATATCCTAGTTTAGTTTTTATAACACAACTAGATGCAAAATAAACTTTGAATATCAAAACAAATTATAACCTTACAGCAATTCAAAAGTTTTCTTACCCATTTGTAACATATTTCTTTACGGTGATTAATCACATGGCTTGCACTGAATTTTGCGATTTTATAAAGAAAGATTAAGCAATATTTAGAAGAAAATAGATAAAAAATGACTTTTGAACTGAAGTAAAGAAATGTTTTAACACTTTTCCATACAAGCAGAGCCCGATTAAAATCATGTGGGGCCCAAGGCCTCGTACCTTTTTGGGGGCCCCCTTCAGACCATAATAGTAGCTATAATTATTTTTTTGGGGAGTATCCGGGGTTATCATTAGATGTTATGATATGTTTGCCAACTTAACCAACATTTTTTTTTTTGGTTTGGGGGAAAATAATTGCAGAAAACTAAATTTTTAACAACCTTTTTGTAAAACATTTTATTCATTTTGGGGCCCCATCAGCAATGGGCCCCAGGCCACCGCCTAGTCGGCCTGTGCGTTAATCAGGCCCTGCATACAAGAATACATTACCAAAATAGCATAAGCGAATAACATTTCTTTAATTTTTTCTCTTATTTTCCCTCTTTTTTAACTTTCAGTTCTGATTTAATTACATCAATATTAGTAATTTAGTTATAAAATGAATGACCGTTAAAATAAATACATAAAAAAAAAAAAAATAATTAAAAGTCATATTTATATGTATAAATTTTGCTGAAATTTATCTAGCTTTATACTTTTTTTCATTCTCGTAAAAGGCCAATGTTTCAATACTAATCTAATGTAACCCTTATTTGTCTCATGTGGAGTATTTATTTAGATGTATGATGCAGAGAAAAGTAAAGCCATAAAGGGGGGGGGGGGGGAGGCAAACAAAAACAAAGGATTCATTTCCTAAAGTGATGTCTTTCTGGGCTTAAACAAAACTTGGTCAGGAATTATTACAATAATTAAATTTTACGAACTGATAACTTTCGATGCTAGCTATATCCGAATATTCTTCATCGGTTGAGAGATGTTACTCGATTTTATGAAAAGATACAATAATCCAGACGAGATACATCTGGATATCTTTCCCTTTGGCGCCTTCCGCTTCCGATGGTTTGTAATTCGAACTCTTTCTTCGTAAAAATGAATCTGTTTATTGGGATTTCGGTGACTTTTTTCAGGACTGCAAGTTACTCGTATGCCATTAAAAGTGAATCTCTTATTCACTGATGATTCATTTCTTTCACAGATTAAAAAAGAAAAGGGGAATATGGCATGTAAAAAATAAACGAAACCAAGTACACCACAAAATTATAATCAGATTCCTCAAATTTCGAAAAAAGAATTAATTTTAACAAAAATTCTTAATATTATTCTAATATATTTTTATAAAAGAAAAAATCCAATAAATTTATTTACCACCTTCTATCTGAATTTATTTTCATTGATTTATTTTTGTAAGCTTTCATTAATTAGGGAAAATAAAAATAATTGTACTAAGTTTATATCATATTATACATATAATGTTATTCAGTCATTTTCCTTTTTTGCCAATTTTCATTAGAAATTATAATTACCAATAAATGACAGTTGATCTTATTAACACCACCAATAACATTATCATCATGCAGAAAAGACGAATGGCTAATTAACAAAAGAATTATGTATTTATTTTATGTTTGGTAAATATTGGTCATTACAATACTATTATCCCATTCAATAATTATAATTTAAAAATCCTGTTTATTTATTTTGTTAAATGTACTTCATTCTAACGTAATAAATTGACCTTTAGTAGAGAGACCTTTAGTAGTTCTTTGGAAATTTAGAAATAGTATTGAAACATTAGACCAGGTACTTATATCAGTTTCATTCTAAAATAAATAAATAAATAATTGGTCCATATAAGTATTTCAGTTTTTAACGCACAAAGAATGCAAACTGTAGATTTTTTAGAAAACATACCATTTCCATTTAGAAGGTAATGATTTTACGAATGATGTCTTCAAAATAGAAAATTTTAATGATAAACTGTGACTGATTTGTAATATTATATTTTTATTCAATCATCTTGCTATCAATATCATAGGATTTAACGTACTATAATATTTGTCCGTATACAAATGACTTCTTCAAATATTTCACAGGTATATGAATAGTCACAGGTATTTGATGCCTTTTTACACTTATATTCATAAATAACAACGTGAAGTCTGAACTTTTGAACAACGTGAACTTAATGTCTTATCTAAATCTTTCGTAAAAAAACAGAAAAATTGAACAAAGTTTTTCAAAATTCATCAAAGTTTTCTAACTGAGTGAGTGTGAATATCCCCTCGAAATTTGAAACTCATGGAAAAACTATTGCATGAAAAATAACATGCTCGAAAAGGTCATCTATATTTAATTTCAATGTTATATATATTTGTTATTATTATTCTACCCTATTCCTTTCACGATTCCTAGGTAAAGATCTTCACAAAGACCTAGAATTATTATTATTATATATTTGTTGTTGTTGTCGTGTTATTTTTGAATGAGTACATTTTCTGTGGATGGAAAATTTTGAGAAATAAATTTAAATCTTCATACCAGCAGCTTTTTCAGGTGTGTTACAATTTGCTAACTGGGCTCAACTGCACTGCTCTTCTTTTAGTCTCGCTACTAATGCACAGTTTTCTGTGCAAATAACATACAGTATAACCAGACAGAAATGCTGTTATTGATATTTTCTTAAAAGTCATTTCTACGTTTTCGAAACATTGGAAATATCCTCTAAATCATTTAATTTTATTCAAAAACTGTGGTTAAATTTATTAGGACTGCCGTTTAGGTTCAACTAACAACACTTACATGAAGACCCATTGACACAGACATGCTCTGAATATTTCTTGATTAATATTAATAGTCTCTTCCAGAGATTTAAATTTTATTTCTTTATAGTATTTCAATCGATCTGAAATCGCCCTAGGTTGATTCATTGAACTTTTGGTCATTTTTCTAGAAAATGAACACTATTACAAACCTGCTGATGCAAATCTTCGCCTATGGCGCTTCTGTAATCCTCTTTTTTGAAATCCAGTGTTTGTAAATTTGAGTAGAAATTTGCTGTTTATTTGTGTTCATCGCTGTTAACACCAAACTAAAACCACATATTTTAGTCAAAGTTCCTGCAGCAATTAATTAGCCCAAGACTTTTGTATATCTCTTGTACCAGTTCTTAATATAAAGAAATCGCATTTCGCATTTATTATTGTAATAATCATGAACAGCTCTAATTAACTGAAAGCAGGGGTTTACTATATATTATTTTGTATTTTAAATAAAAGGAGAAAATATTTCTAATGATCTGGTTTTCTTTTTGTTTTCTGCCTTTACTGAAAGTTATTTGCTTAGGTCTATCCGAGGCTTATCTGATTTGATTAAGAGTTTATTATTCAACAAGTACGTAAAATTAATTTTAGCTTCTGTCTCTCTGCATCCCCAATTCCCCGATACTCGTTTTATTTCAGCAGTGTAATTGAATCAACATTTGCCACAGATTTCCCTTTCTTAAAAAAATTTCTGGTTTGAATGGTCTATCTTAGCAAGACATCAAGTATCAGCAACACGTGTTTACGGTTTTCTTTCCGTAATCAATTGCTTGACATTGTAAAAGAGCGACTTAACAAACTGCAGCACTTACTGCTCTTCTAAATCCCGTAGAACTCCTGTTACCCCCATCCTTTATCCAGATCTCCATCTTCTCTCATCTATCTCAACCCATCGGAAACCAAATGGCCAAATAATATAGCGGATGAAAATATACCCCTGCTCTTTACTCAACATTCAATTCAGCTATCGGCAGGGGCTACAAAAACGCGTTCGAGGATATAATAGCCGCCTGTTTTCAATAACCCGGGCTATGAAAAGCAGGGTGAATTAGCGATAAATGGAGCGGGGAGGGTAGACTTGAAAAGCGGGGTTACGGAATAGAAAAGGCAGTGTGAAAAGTCATTAGAGTGTCAGAGTCGTCGGTTTTCTGCTCTTCAGGGGGTTGGTTTCGGGGGAAGATGGGGAGAATCATTTCCCCTTACGTGGATGCGACACCAGATGAAGCGAAGCGAATGTTTGTGATAAGGTGTTTCGATTTTGCTGTTCATTTTTGGATTTTAGGCGATGACGATGTCGGGTAAAAAAAAATGTAAATGGACCTGTCTACACCACTCCTAAATTTTGACGAAGAAAAAAAAATTAGGAATACAAACAACTTTTACGTTTAGCAATGGTGACAAATTTCTATAAAACTCATTGTTATTTGTAAATTTTCGTCATTAAATTTCGTTTATGTTGCCTCTGTGATTTGGTGAATGAAAAATGTAAATGAATCTGTCTACACCACTCCTAAATTTTGATGAAGGAAAAAATAAATCAGGAATACAACTTTCAATTCTAGCAATGGTGACAAATTTCTATAAAAGTCATTATTATTCGTAAATTTTCGTCATTAAATTTCGTTTATGTTGCTTCTGTGATTTGGATAACCGAAATAAATATAGGGGTAAAAAATGCTTCTCTAACTTTTTCTAATCTGTAATAAAATCTCGAAGAAGAGAGGCAGCTAGCTTCCTTCAACACTCATTCTCTGTTAATGATTTACTAATTTTCCTTGTTAATATTTTTAAGCAACTTCCTGTAAGGCTTATCCTAAAATGTAAATAGACCTGCCTATACCATTCCTTAATTTTTCTGAAGGAAAGAACCCAGGAGCTTTTATTTCTTTATGTTTCTATGTCTCAAAAAACTTGTGTATTTTAGAGAAAATGAATATATGCCAGTAAAATATTATCCCTTGTTTTAATCCATAATAAAATCTCGAAGTAAATAGGTAGGTTACCTTCCTTAAACACACATCTTCTTCACATTTACCAATTTCCTTTATAATATTTTTTTGTTCAACTTCCTTTAATGCATGTTATACTAATTAGTTCTTCATGTGGCACGTGGTTGTCATTCCATTTCTTCAGGTATAAACTTATATAAAACTAAAAAGATTTAGAAAGATTTAAAAGTATGATTCGACACATTTTAGCGTTCACATAATGATCGTTGTGTCATCATTAATTTCTTCATATAAACACAATCACGAATCAGCCCAGCTTCTAATTTATTGGCGTGATAAATTTTAATATTGATTTTAAACACACTATTTATTCATCGTAATCACGTTACCAGCGTTTACTGGCATTCCATTACCTGCGATCTATTCTGTTGAGCTGATTAAAATATCAGACCAGATGCTATGATCAATAAGGTTAACTGGATGAATTATGCCCTCCAGATTCGACCGGGATAGCTCAGTTGGTTAGAGCGTGGCGGCTTCAGCCAAGAGATCCCAGGTTCGAATCCTGGCCCTGACATTTTTCGTCCAGTTGGAAAATTACAACTCATACACTATTTATTCTTATTCATTATGCTTTATTAAAATACACTGCGTCAGAATTCTGTTAGTACTTTCAATTTTGGCTATATGAATTTTAAGTTTTTAATTAAATTAAACTTTTTACAAAAAATACAGATTCCAGTTACCCCCTAGGTTTCTATAAATTGCTCGATATAACTTATGTGGTGCTGGTGGTTTTGTAATACAGTTGGCTTTAAAAGTAGCTAACATAAGGTGCCTTATTTTTGAAATTTTTTTACAAAGCTGTTTTCGTTTAATTAAAGATTTTCAAAGTTTTCATTATCCTCAAGGTACAATGACGTTTGGAATAATCTTTATACTACTACAAAATTATTTTCTCTATATATGTAGGTATTCTTACTCAATGAGGTAACCAGATTTCAGAGAACAAAAAACAGGAGGTATGTTGGTAATCCTCCCCCCACCCCCCCACCCCCCTCCACACACACACACACACATACAAAAGAAAAAAAAACTGCAAACATTCTTTATAGCAGTTTTCGAACAGTAAAACAAATTCTGAATTTGCTGTAAATATTTCTGAAATTGTTTCTCTAAATTTGTTTGTTACCTATTATTTTTTAAAATAAAAACCAATATTCAGTTTATTTTGCAATTTCATTTAAGTATAGTTTCCTGGTGAATGCGTGTGTCTGTTTTATTTTATTTTATTTTATTTTATTTTATTTTTTTACACAGATTGGAGTATTTTCGCAGTTTGTCGGTAAAGAAGTGGAATTCAGTTTCTTCTTCGGATGATTCCTGTCAAAGAATTTTTTAAAATCTTTTTTTAAAGCTGTTTCCGGAAAACTAGGATAGTTAAAGTATTTTCTTGAAAACTGGAATATTTAACTCTACATTGCACGGTAGTGCACATACGAACCAATTAAAATGTAATTTTTAATAAATAAGTTCAGTTACTACGGCAAGCACTATATTTAAATAAAAATATTCGTCTTATGTAATCACAGTCGTTTGCTATTAATTAAGGTCAAGAAATTTCTCTTTAAAATTTCTGGTATCTAACCCCAAATATGAATATTAAAAAATTAATAATAATACTTCCAAAAGAAAAAATCGTGCAGTGTAGAGAAATTTTCGGGATTAGAACATTAATTCTAAAACCGGGATTATCGCAGAAAAACTGGACATCTGGTCCTCTTAATATCCACATCCAGGTTTGAATGTTTCATTTCTTTAACTACAATTACTTTCTAATTTACTATTAACATCTCTTTGTGTGACATTGGATTCCGAAAGTTGATTTCAAAAATTCCTTTTGATAACATTTACTTTCGAAAATATAAACTACTTACCTATGATAAATTAATAAAAGAAACGTTCCGCCGCCGTTTACACTGATAAAAAAAAAAAAAATGTTGATTTTAGGGTATAGTACGGGCACCCCATCTGCCAGTATTATACCGTAAAATTAAGAGTAATAAACAGTAAAATAAGCGCGGCAGTTGTATTACTGTTTTTTTTTTTTTTTTTTTTTACTGTTTATTACTGTTAATTTTACTGTATAATACTGGCAGCTGGAATGCCAGTATTATACCATAAAATCAACATTTTTTTTTTTTCCCCATAGTGTAGAATGAGATTTATATTATCTGAAGTGTCATGCACCTGTGTGGATGAAAACTTTTTCATAAATGCATCAGACAAAGAAAAAAAAAAAGGGGGGGGGGGTTGAGAACAAGCTTAAAAGACAAAATGCACGAATTCTGTATGTTATTAAGTTATTAAGGTGTCGTTTAAAAAGCAAATTAAATGTAAGAAAAGCAACTAGTTAAACGAAACGTGAAATTACTATATTAAAAAAAAAATGTTAAAAGCCAATAGCGCGGAACCACTAAACAAAACCACCAAAATCTAGAATTTCATAAAAAAGAAAACCTGTTTTTTTTTTTTTTTTTTAGATTGAAATATATTAAATCACTGCACCTTTTTTCGGAAGAAAAGTGAAGATAAAATCAAGACGGAAAAATGTAGAAACTCCTGAGAAATCAAGCGTACTTAAAATGCTTTTGCAAAAAAAAAAAAAAAAAAAAATTCCATTTTTACAAAATTTGATCTTAATAACTTATGAAATATTCAAAGAGAAATTCTTTTAAACTTATCTGATACACATATTTTCCATTTCCTGTACCATTCATGGACAACCCTATTTCAAAAAAAAAAAAAAAATTCCCCATTTTTTCTGAAATAAGTCAAACATAGAAATATCATTTTTGACAGTTTGTTTGACAGTTGTTTGACAAGAGAATGAAATGTGTGCGTGAGATATTAAAATATTGTAAACTAAATGTGAGTCATCTGTTATATCACTCGATATAACTTGAAAGCGCACAGTCATTCTTTCAAAATTGAAATGCTCTTATCTTTCTCACAAACAAGGAAATTTTTTACTATATGCTGGCATTGCATAATTCAGTTTTATAAATACTTATTGATGTAAGTTTTATCAGCATGCAAAGGATTGGTATAAACAAAGCGAGGAAAAATAAGTTTAACTTAATCAGTTTTGTTTCATAACTTGATTACATTTTCAAGTCACATGCAATATTTTCTTTAATTCATTCAATTTCAAATAAGATATTATGTTTTACCTTCCGATAGGTGAATTTTCTTCGTGCAAATTGTTAAAATTTTAAAATTTTCTCCATGAATATTTATTTTATATAATTTAGTTTCTTTCAGACTTTAATACTGATTTTCCTTTAGAGAATTTTCCTATGATTGAAACTAGAAAATAATTATTTCATTATCATACATGTAGAGTCAAAAATTATTTTTCAAATTGAGAAATTTGTTCTTTATTTCTTTTTGTTTCGTGCTATCTAATTAAACTAATATTTTCTGGTATAAATATCTTATCACACCCACTCCCCCCCCCCCCCCCCACCTTTCTCTTATAATATATAATGTATTTTTTATTTTGTCTTTAATCTATTTTTATTATTAAATATTATCACAGCGTTTTTTTTTTAAAAATATATTCCTAATACGAACCATACTCTAGTAGTAGTATGCATTATGATTTAAAAAGGATAATAGAATTTATATGGGACTGAAAATAAGTTTAATAAAATTTTACCTGAATTATGCATTTTGAGTTGAACCTGATAATACGAATACTTTATTTTTCAAGTTTCTATATGCTCCTCTCCTAATATTTAAATTAATTATTCAAATACTTATTTTGGTAGGGAAGAATATATATTAACATTTGTTCCTGTTACTATTTTCCTTAGTCTGCTACTTAATCTAATAAGAGCGAAAATTCTCTAAGGACACCTTTGGTTCCAGAAAAGTGTGTTCAGCTTATGGAAGTATATACTTAAAATTTTTAACTTAATTACAAGTGTGTATTCATGCTTCGTAAACATCAATTATATTAATTACTTATAAATAAAAAGTAATTAAACATTCACTGTTTAAATATACAGAATATTTTGTTTAATTAAAAAAATATGTAAAAAGAAATGACAATTTTTGTTTCTTTTTAGCTTAGTTGTTTGTTACTTTTGTATCTAATGTGTAAATGCCTGATAAAAAATCTGTATTTCTGTTATAAGAATGTGCTTTTAGTAGGATATGGTATTTAAAACACCAGGTTGATTCGACTATAAATCTTGAAAATACATGAAATTCACCAATATAGCGCAAAAGTTTACTTGAAATCTTCCAATATGTTACTAAAGCTACATTTTCGACAAATCATTCGTGTGTTCTGTCAACTCTGCTGCTTAGTACATTTTCCTATTAGGAAAATAATTATTGTGAAGGTTCTTTTTTCGGTCCAAAAACGAAATATTCGCTTATTTAAATTCAGAATTTCATGAATTTCTCCAAATAACAGAAAAATCTCTACGAATTGGGCGTTTAGTCAACTTGTTGCCTGTACTATTGTGTACGCAGAAAAAGGGTCCAACTTGAGTGTTCAACGTGAGAGGTGTCACTAGATTTATTTGGCAGGATGTATGTTAATATTAAGGTGTCAAGTACCTTTTAAACTGACAAATTACATGCAAAAGTCATGGCTCGCAGCATATAGGAAAAATTGTATTGTTCCCACCAAGCATCCCTAATGAATAATCTTCAGGATAAAAAATTACTTTAACAGGTGCAATAGAAATATATATAATAAAGATAATTATTTAAAAATAGTGGTACAAATAATAAAATTTATCCTATACGCTGCGAGGTCTGGTAAAAGTTACTCTAATATGGATTGTAATATACTCTAAAAACGACATATTCAAAACTGAGCAAAAAATACTCAAATCTGAGTATGTCGCATAGTCAAAATGACCCCGAATCAAAATGACTCAAGTTTGAAACATGTATATTCTCATTTTTGAAAACATGCACACACTTAAGAATAAAACATCATGTGAACATATTTGAGTATGTCCATGTTACAAAAATGAGTATGAACTGACTTCTATGTGCTCATTTTTGAGTATTTACATGTTTCAAAAATGAGTTTGAACTGATTCTAATCATTTTTGAGTATGTCCATTGTTTCAAAAATGAGTATGAACTGACCTCTATGTGCTCAGTTTAGAGTATGTCCATGTTTCAATATTCTGAGTATTTCTGGTATTTCAGAATTGAAAGCATTGGGTCGTCCTATTTGAAACAAAAAGTTTCACAACAAAATAAAAACATCGATTTACTCAGATTTGAAAATGTCATTTTTCTCAGTGTAGCTCCACATCTAATTAACTTTTGGATATGGAATTTTAAACAGTCTTTAAAAGAGACATTAAATTCTAACAGTTACTTTTCTGAAAAAAAGTCCAGATGCACATTTAAGTTTTAAATTTAATTTGCAATTTAATGCTTTTTAAATGAATATGCATTGAGCGCAGGATTTCTAAAAATTGAATTAACACTGTGAGTCATTTATTTTTTCTTTATTTTATTTTATTTTATTTTTTTGAGTACAGGTATAATGTATGTTTAAAATCGATAACACTGGACAAAATATAATAATTAATTCTTTAAGAACTCCCCCCCCCTCCCCCTCCCCCTCAAAATTTTGAATTAAAAAAGGGTTATAATTCCTAAATTTCTTACTTGATGAACATAATTAGGTGATTTTGTACATATATTGCGGGTTTATACCTACAGTCGAAATTTCATGAAATTCTATGCAGCCATTTCTTAGAAATCATACGTGCATAATGACACAAATCACTGTTTGCAGAAAATTGAATTTAAAGATCAAATTACCCCTTGATCATATAAAAAGAGCTCAAATGTTTTGGACATAACTTCCCTTCTAAAGCGAATTTTGCTTGGGGTTTCTTTTAATCAAAATTTAATATAAGCTATTAAAAAAAATGTTTATTTACTTTTAACATTTTAAAAATTATCTGATCCTTTAACTCTAACCATTAGGGGTATCCAAACTTTTGGCTTCCTCGGGCCACATTTGAGAGGAAAAATTTGTCTCGGGCCGCATTTGAACAGAAAATTGTTCCTTGGACTGCGCAATTAAAATTTTTCATACTTTGAAGATTAAATTAGAAATACAATACAGCACGCAAGTCTACATGTTATTTAATTAAAAAAAAAAAAACTTTCTTTTATATTTACGTTTCAACAAGAGCCATAAAATAAAACAAGACTGAAGCTGTCAATCTTTAGGTTTTCTAAAATTTTTATAATTAATAAATAATAATGTTGAAAAATAATAATGATGATATACATAATTATAAAATATTTGCATATCATTTCTAGAAAATTGGTATAAGAAGATATTTATTTTTTGAAAAAGGCAAGAACGTGAAAATATAAGTACAACTTTAATAGGTTTAAATTTTTTAACAACAAAAATGAAAAGGATTAAATGAATCACAAATCTCATTTATTAAGTTTTCTGCGTTATTTGCCACATTATACATACAATGTTTCCAACAAAATATTATTCAGTATCCACTTTCATATTAATTTTTCTTCCCCTCTCCCCATTCTTTCTGCGTCTGATTAATTGCTGCAAGATTACGGTTAATAAATTGATTCAACAACATTCCTAAATGCTAATGGTGTTTAATAGAAGGATTTATTAAATTTTGGAACTGTTTTAACAACGATCAACATTTTATGTTGTCACTTTCCTAATGATGATATATCGTGGCATGAATTTGGTAAATTTCTGGTACGCAGAAAAGCTAATTCTTTTGGGAATAAGGGTGAATATTTGTGTCGGGTTACACATAATATTGTGACTACAGAATGTAGTGGATGAAATATTTATAATAGTAATAATAATAATAAAACCTTGATTAATACCACTAAGCATTCGTGCACGCTTTTTCTATCATTTGTGTGTGTTATATGTTTTTTGTTTTAACATTCCTGCATTTAATTTTCATAGTTCTGAATTATTTACAAATAAATAACTAAAATGTTTATTAATGGACTAAATTTTGAGGATATCACTTACATCTGTGTATGTATATACACACTCACATGCATGCACACGCACATGCAAGTAGATAAGTTCATGTGTGTAAATGTAAGCGCAAAACTTTGACAAACTTGAATCTTGGTGCATTTTCGTAGGGCTCGCATTACTGTTTATTTTCTCAGAATTTCAATTTTTGTACTATTCACATATAAACAAGTACTCAAAAAAAGGAAAATAGCCATGTTTATCACAGTTATTTCAATGATTTAACAGGCTTTATAGAAAATTTCTTAAATATGTTTAAAAAAAGTAAAAAAAAAAAAAAAAAACCTATTAAAATTTTACTTTTTCCCCCTGTAGGAAATATAATTATAAGATATATGCTACCTTTCTCACCTTCTCCCCCCCCCCCCCTCTCTCTCTCTCTTTGTCATTAGTTTTAATAGTGGAAGAGAATTGCAGAAAGTTATAAAAATTGAATGACGTTGATACTTTAAATAATTGTGTTCTTTCTTAATACATCATACCCCCCTCCCTTTTTTTTTTTCCAGAAAAGTTAAACAGTGTATATTTTAATATACATATATTTTCATAAAAATTAAACTTTATTCAAATTTAACATCGAGAAAACCCGATTAATATTTTTTTATGCTTTTAAAATCAAAATGAGAAACCGCAAATGAAAAAATGTACATCAGTTACCGGAAAATTTTACTAATTTTTACTTTAACCCCATTTTTCAACTTCTTGATTAACATCTTAATATATCATTAGTTTTAATAATGAAATCGAACTTTGTAAAAGTACATACCTATTAACAATTTAAGCGTTCAGTATTTTATATTACAAAGAAGATCATTTAATTTTTTTTTTTTTTTTTTTTTTTTTTTTTTTTTTAAGTTTTTTTTTTGTATACTCGGTATTTCCGTACTTCTTATGTCACCCATAATTACAGAGAGGGAAAAATCTCCAGTTGAAATATCAAGACACTGAAAATTAAGTACTTCTCTCAACCCAGTTATATCCTTTCCCAGGGAATCTGAATTATTCAGCAATACTAAACCAGTCCTCAGCTCACGTCGGTAAACAATCCGTTCTTCAATGTTAAATGCATTTGCTACAGACATATATATGCATGTAGTTACGGTATATCCTGCACGGAGTCTCTCTCCAAGGGTGCTGGGAATCAACACACGCAGACTTGTCGGGAAGCTGCAGGGTGCTACTGGTAGAAATCGATTCCAAAAACCCACAAACTAAGGGGGCACCCCAGGGCCCCGGTTTCCGAAGGCCCCCCTCTAGAGGTTTGTACAACAAGTTCATTTGCCACCTGCCCGGTAACGAAATGAGTGTAGTGTCTTTATGAGGCAGTTAGTCAGATATTGCACCATAACTCAGATCATGGTAGCTACTGTGAATTAATTTATCTGTGTTCGCGGTGAGAGGGTGCCAATGGAATGGAAATGAAGTTGGTTTTGCGATATTTTCCCGATTTTTCACTTTCAATTTTCAAGTAAATTTGTTTTGCTGGACGTTGAAAAAAAAAATTATAAAACCACGCACTGAATTTTCTCTTTTTATTCGGAAAAGTAAGTTAGGAAACTTAATTAAATTAATATAAGATTGTGGGTCACTTAATTATTTTAACACAATCATACTGATTAGTAAAGAAATCATACGAGTTGTAATTTTTCGAACTGAGTGAAAAAGTGTCCTGGTCGATCACACCAACTTGGTTTTAGCTGTCAGCTCTCTTCCAACTAAGCTATCCTGGACCAATCTGGTGGACCTATTTCACTAGGAAAGAAACACCTGTGTTCTTTTACCTGTGGTTCATTCTATTGAACTGTTTCAGATGACAGACCAGATATCATTGCCAAAAAGGATGTCTGAATGAAATGTGTCCGCCGGATTCGTCCTAAACAGCTTAGTCATGGGTTTCTGATCCTGGAACCTTAGTCCTGGTCATTAGCCCTGTGATGGATAGTTTAGTTCTGATTAGAATCCCGGCCTGGAAAAAGTGTCTGGGTTAAACTCAGGACCTTGGTTTTAGCTGTCAGCTCTCTTACAACTAAGCTATCCTGGACAAATCTGATGGACTTATTTCACTCAGGAAAGAAACACTCGTGTTTCTTTACCCGTGGTTTATTATGTTGAATTGTTTCAGATAACAGACCAGATATCATTGCCAAAAATGATGTCTGAATGAAATGTGTCCGCCGGATTCGTCCTAGACAGCATAGTCATGTGTTTCTGGTCCTGGAAATTTTAGTCCTGGTCCTTAGCCCTGCATTAAGAAAAATGACACTTTCAAATCTGAGTAAATCGATGTTTTCATTTTGTTATGAAACTTTTTGTTTCAAGTAGGACGACCCAATGCTTTCAATTCTGAAATACCAGAAATACTCAGAATATTGAAACACAGACATACTCAAAACTGAGCACATGCAGGTCAGTTCATACTCATTTTTGAAACATGAACATACTCAAACATGATTAGAATCAGTTCATATACTCATTTTTGAAACATGGACAACTCAAATAGGAGCTCATGATGTTTTATGCTTGAGTGTGTGCATGTTTTCAAAAATGAGTATATACATGTTTGAAACTTGAGTAATTTGATTCGGAGCCATTTTGACTAGGCGACATGCTCAGATTTGAGTATTTTTTGCTCAGTTTTGAAAATGTCGTTTTTAGAGTGTGGATTGGATAGTTTAGTCCTGGGTTCAAATCCCGGCCTGAACACTTTTTCACTCATTTGGAAAAATTACAGCTCCTAAGATTGTGAATTTAAAATTGTTCACTTGAAATCTCCTAAGTTGTATTAGTAACTATTTTCTAATATTGAATTGTTTATTAAAAAGAAAATACAAAACTGGTTTTATAATTAACTTTGTGAAATTTCCGTTAGAGAAAATAGATTGTCAAATGCTTTATATTCTTAGTTAGGCGAAAAAAATAATGTGAGAAATTGCTAAAATGTTTGTAGGATATATTTAAAATAATAATAGAATTACTATGGTTCAGATTTGTCTTTTTTCTTACTGTCATTTGTATTTTCTATTATTATCTAACTGCAAATTTCGAATATTGTTTGCTGATAGGTGCTATATTGTTTTTACAACAATTTTTTTGTAGTAATACTCATTTAAACAAAATAAACTTAGAATTAATTTTGTTTAATTTTTACTAGAAAAGAAAAAATATATATATATATAACAAATGCTTTTTATAAAAAAATTAAATGTCGATGACAGAAAATGAATCAGTTTTATAGGACGTTTTTATTGATGGAATCAGTGAATAGTATTATCGACTCTTTCTTATTTTACCTCAGGATTCTTTTTGATAAACTTTTTGATTCTCTAAAACTTTAAATAATGGAGAATTTTTATTGACACAATTCGTATTTCTGTTTTATGATTAAAATGCGTCTTTAAAAAGCAACTTGTTGATAGAAGTAAGAAGAGTTTGGTTGTTGCTATTGTTGTTATTTAATTAATGCGAAAAGCATTATAAATGTAAACATACTTTTTTCTTTGCCATTCATTTTAAAGATAAGACTTTATTTTAGCAATATTTTGAAACAAATTTTTGTATTCTTGCGTAAGCTGCCGAAAAATATGTAATTGTATGAATAAAATACATGCTTCACTACTTTTCAGTATATTTTTCATTTTCATCTGTATATGGCATTTTTTTTTAAACCAAAGAAAATTTGAATTTTTATTATTAAGTTCGTTTGTATACTTTTAAATTTAAAAAAATGATAACAAGTTTTGCTTTAAAGAAATTTGTTATATAACGTAATTTGTTATATAAAGTAATAATTTTAAAACAGTATTTTGGCCATTTTCGGCCAAATTTGGCCACTTTTCACCATTTGGCACAATTTTAACAAAAATCTTGCATACCCCATGCTCCCAAATGGCATGGAAATTAAAATTCAAATTTTACTGCTGATATATATAATTGCTCTGCTAACATGTCTCTTATTATTGTTATGAAAAATCTTTCATTTCTAATACAGTAACTACTGCCCGTAGTAAATACGCCACGCGTCCGCGTGTTTAAAAAATCTAAGTGCGCCTGCTGAAAGGTTAATTAAGATAATTAATCAGAAAAGAAAAACGGGAGCGTGAAATGTTCTTCAAAAATTTAATTCATTTCATTCTTATAATCTGGGGAATTCTGTCCTGCTTTTGAGAAAGAATTTCTGTACACCAGTTTGTAAAATGCTTTAAATTACAAAAAATTAATTCAATTAAATTTGAGAAAAGCCATTTAAATTGGTTTTATACTTTATTTTATCTTTACTTAAAAAAATATCATTAAGCGCCAAAATTTTTGAACTAAATAAATAGGCTAAAATCAATATATTTTTTTTAAAGAATTTCTTTTTAAATTTAACCTAGCTCTATGTTTTTGCCGTGACTTTTTATTTAAAGTCAAATAAAAAACGAAAACGGAACTCAAGTTTTTTAATCTATAACTTAAATGAATAAAAGTAACGTTCTACGCATGATTCAAGTTTTAACAAATCAAACAAAGTACAACAAAATAATAGGCGATTCAGTTTGAGATAGGAACTTTAACATTTGAAGAAAAGAGAAAGTGTAGTATGTTTTTGCAGAGCATGATTATCACAGGAGCACACGAGGCATGTGCACCGGGCCCATTATTTTCAGGGTGCCGCCAAAATACATTTTGTCTATTCTCTGAAGATAGAAATTAATGCAAATTACCAACTATAGTTTATAGAAAAAATGATTTTTTCCCGTTCATGTAAACTAAACAATATCAGTTTTCTTCACTAAACGACAATAAAATGTAATGTAAACATCAAAATTTCGAAAAGAATGGATATTGCATCAAACACGTTACATTCAATCCTGGTTGAAGGATCAATTGTTTTTAGTTACGTTAAATGACTATAGTGCAAAAAAATTACCTTCTTATAATGTTTAATGCATTTTTACACGTGCCTATAATATATATTCTTTTTTCATAAAACTATGGTTTAAATTTGAAACTTCACATAAAACTGTTTGTCCTATGTTTAAAATGCAATTTTTTTTGAGAAAGGGGCCCACTACATGCATAACCTATGTGCCCCGGGACCCACATAGAGTTGATCAGGCCTTCTGTGTGTGTGTGGGGGGGGGGGGTTGAAGCAGGGCAAATTTGTCTTCATTATGTATCTGTTTGGATGCAAAAAGAATCCCAGTGGCAAAAAAATTTAAAGAGATTCGAACAGGTATTTATATATCTGAACTATTATCCACATACAGTGGCATAACTAGAATCTTCATCTGGGAGGGTGTATAGAGATGAGACGGGTTCAGTCCGGTCCCGTTAGCTCAAGCTCGTGCTCGATTTTTTTTACCAGCCTTCGAAGTAAAATTTTTATTTATTCACGAATTGAAAAAAAAAAAAAAATAAATAAACTTGCTATTTGAGAATCAAGAATGTAGTCTAAGTTTCCAGGGGTCCATCCAGGAAAATTTTGGGGCCTATTTACGGCTCCTTCACAAAAACCCATTTAATAAAACAGGGTCCTTCACAAAATTTATTTTAATAAAACAGGCCCCTTCACAACATTCCTCTTAATAAAATAGGCCCCCGTCACAAAATTCCATTCCATAAAAACGTACTCTTCATTGATTTTTTTTTATTTTGTTAGGTTTTAAAATGTTATTCGCAAACAAAACAAGTTCAAGAGAAAGAAAAACTTTAGCAGAAAGACTCCAAGAAGTATTATTATTATTAAATGTTTGATTTGAATTTGAGCAGCTGGATTTCATGTTTCATTACAAAATGTTATTTTTCAAAAAACTATAATAAATTTCACAAAAATATAACAAATTTCAGAAAAATAACTTTTACTTTTCACAAAATGGGCCCCAAGAAAAAAAAAAAAAACTTCATCGACCCCAGTTTTCATTCACAATCCTTTAAAAACCAATCTGAAAAGGAATTGAGTTGTTACTGGTGGCATATAAGGAGAGATGTTTTGATACTGAAGTCTTTGCATGGGCAGTGTTAGTAACATAAAGAAGCCGTGTGGGTTATCCCTTCTTTCCTCACATTCTGTTTGTGTTAATTCGCAAGTATTTTTCAGAATTACTGGAAAACAGAACTCATAAATTTCTGCTGTAGTTGTACAGTGATATTTTAAAGGAATAATAATTGTGACTTGTGAAAATTTTTGCCAATAGGTATAGGTATAAATAACAAACTTTCTATTTTAAACAGATTTTCTGGGACATGAAAATAATGATACGCAATGATTTCTTGAGGAAGTATTTAGGATTAATACTTATTTCTAAGTAAGGATATATTTTAAATGAGAAAATTAATCTTGACCCAATTTTTAAATGTTATTAACAATTTTATATTGCGTATTTACTGTATCAGGCTCGGGCTGTAATGAAACAAAACTTTTCGGGCTCGGGCTCAAAAAAATTGCCCGAACTCATCTCTAGTGTAAACCATTACTATTCATTATAAAGTACAAAATAAATAAAGAAAGAAAATTAAAAAATCCATTATTATACATGTTTATTGAAATACTATTTTAATTAATACGTACTGTGTAAAAACTAACATAAATAAAAATACAAATAGCCTCTCACTGCTTCTGTTTCTTTTTACCTCCTTTATTTTATTCTCTTTCACTAAAGAGTCTTGCACTATTCTTTTTTATGAAACCTTTAAATAACTGCATGGAAATTTCATTCTGCTTGTTTATACTTTCTTTTATGTTGGTTTTTACATATAATTTTGTTCAATTTAATCATTGTTTGAATTTTTGCAAGATTATATATGAATGACAATATTCATTAAATTGTGGATTAGATTAATAATTTTCTCATACCAGTTCTTCCATCTTTATAAAAAGCAAATTTTTGAATATACCACCTATATTATTATTTTAAAGCCTAAATTTTTAAAAGTATGAACGAGTATTAGTTTATATTGAGTTTACGAAAGCTTTATTTTATTATTAACGTTTATTTAGGAAATTAATTTAATTTTTACTATTTTCTGGGAGAATATGATTTTTCTCATACCAGTTCTTCCACCTTTATGAAAAGCAAATTTTTGAATATACCACCTTATATTATTATTTTAAAGCCTAAATTTTTAAAAGTATGAACGATTATTAGTTTTATTGAGTTTACGAAAGCTTTATTTTATTATTAACGTTTATTTAGGAAATTAATTTAAATTTTACTATTTTCTGGGAGAATATAATTTTTCTCATACCAGTTCTTCCACCTTTATGAAAAGCAAATTTTTGAATATACCATCTATATTACTATTTTAAAGCCTAAATTTTTTAAAGTACGAACGAGTATTAGTTTACATTGAGTTTATGAAAGGTTTATTTTATTATTAACGTTTATTTACGAAATTATTTTAATTTTTACTATTTTCTCGGATAATATAATTTTTCTCATACCAGTTCTTCCACCTTTATGAAAAGCAAATTTTTTAATATACCACCTATATATTATTATTTTAAAGCCTAAATTTTTTATAAGTACGAACGGGTATTAGTTTATATTGAGGTTACGAAAGCTTTATTTTATTATTACGTTTATTTAGGAAATTAATTTAATTGTTACTATTTTCTGGGAGAATATAATTTTTCTCATACCAGTTCTTCCACCTTTATGAAAAGCAAATGTTTGAATATACCACCTTATATTATTATTTTAAAGCCTAAATTTTTAAAAGTATGAACGAGTATTAGTTTATATTGAGTTTACGAAAGCTTTATTTTATTATTAACGTTTATTTAGGAAATTAATTTATTTTTTACTATTTTCTCGGATAATATAATTTTTCTCATACCAGTTCTTCCACCTTTATGAAAAGCAAATTTTTTAATATACCACCTATATATTATTATTTTAAAGCCTAAATTTTTAAAAGTATGAACGAGTATTAGTTTATATTGAGTTTACGAAAGCGTTATTTTATTATTAACGTTTATTTAGGAAATTAATTTAATTTTTACTATTTTCTGGGAGAATATAATTTTTCTCATACCAGTTCTTCCACCTTTATGAAAAGCAAATTTTTGAATATACCACCTTATATTATTATTTTAAAGCCTAAATTTTTAAAAGTATGAACGAGTATTAGTTTATATTGAGTTTACGAAAGCTTTATTTTATTATTAACGTTTATTTAGGAAATTAATTTAATTTTTACTATTTTCTGGGAGAATATAATTTTTTCTCATACCAGTTCTTCCACCTTTATGAAAAGCAAATTTTTGAATATACCATCTATATTATTATTTTAAAGCCTAAATTTTTTAAAGTACGAACGAGTATTAGTTTACATTGAGTTTATGAAAGGTTTATTTTATTATTAACGTTTATTTAGGAAATTAATTTAATTTTTACTATTTTCTCGGATAATATAATTTTTCTCATACCAGTTCTTCCACCTTTATGAAAAGCAAATTTTTTAATACACCACCTATATATTATTATTTTAAAGCCTAAATTTTTAAAAGTACGAACGAGTATTAGTTTATATTCAGTTTACGAAAGCTTTATTTTATTATTAACGTTTATTTAGGAAATTAATTTAATTTTTACTATTTTCCGGGAAAATATATAAATCCTAAATACCAATCAGATCCTGAAGTAAATCCCGTGCTTTAGTTTCGTCACTTCAGTAGGGAGATCAATAAATTTCATTGTCTCTGGGGAATCTCAGGAAAGCAGTACTGAACATTTCGTATTTCCTCGTGAGAATAGAGAATTTTCCGTGAGACAAAGCCTCCTATGGAGATGAATTTGGCAGAGACATGCACTCCCCATGGTCATCAAGGGTGCCTTTGGGAGGAACAGTTCCTATGGACTAGGGGAACCTCCGTTGCATATACATTTGCTTACTGTGTTTCTTAGAAGATTGATTTTCCCACCATCATGGATAATATCGCAAAATTGATTTTTTGAAGTTGTTTGAATCTGTTTTTGAAAAATTAACTTTTGCTGTTTTTTTTTTTTTCAAGTTTGTTTCTAAGCGGTATGATGCATTGATAAAAAATGACCACAAAGTAAAATAAAATAAAATAAAAAATAAAACGAAATAATAATGATAATAATGAAATCTAAAGTGCACTTTTTCCCCTGCAGGTTGAAAAATAATTTATCAGTTTTCCAAGGAAAGTTGTAAATGTTTAAATATGACTAGTGTCAAAATGAATTAATAATGTACCTTGTTATAATGTAACAGTGCCCTTGTTAGTATTTGTCTTTAACATATCTAAAATTACATACTAAGTTTATGTTAAAAAAAATATATTTCTGTACAATTCTTCCGGTTATAAATATATTTATCGTAATCAAAACGTGGAATATTTTGGAAAATTAAATATACAACTGAATGAAAAATAATATTTTTTCAATTTATTTTTGAAATTTTCATATATTACTGCCATTTTTACAATACAATTTTAATCATTTTATGGGCCTTTTTTTTCATAAAAAAGGAATAAAACAATTGGTTGGGAATGAGTTAATATGTCCTTATTTAACACAGTGTTTGTTTTTTTATCAGCATGTCTAAAATGGTTTGTTTTAAACAATATAATTACATCGATTTCAAGGAAATAAAGATTTATCTATTTCATAAACTTCAATTTTTAAATTTCCACACAGTTCTTAATGAACATTCAAGTAGCTTTAGCTTAAGATATTTTTTCATCCGATGTTATAGAACGGATCAGGTTGAAATTCATTTTTTGTAATGAAGAAGATTATAGTTGTTTCTATTGGAAAAAGCTATACCCATCAAAAGCCATCTTAAACAGATAAATTTCTATAAATTATCTTCGATTTAAATATCATTAATATTATACTTAAAAGTCTAACTAGTTCTTTCCCCAGGAAACCATTTCGAACCTGAATATTAATATTTGTTATTGCTTTCGTAAATATGAATGTTTTCGTTAGGTCAATTGGAAAAACATTCTGTTCATAAGAGCACATATATCCCCATGTAGTACTATATCGTATACAAAATGATTTCTATAGAGTATCGGGTCAAAGTTGCACCGCTCCTGAAAAGCATTTCTGAGTATAATAGCCAAATTTGTTGGTATACAGAGATATTTAAATTTAACTGTTTCCTCATTTTTATTTTTTAACAGTTATATTTATTGAATTTGTTTACTGTAAAAATCAAGAACAAATTCAATATAGTGTATCTGTGTGTGTGATTGCGATCAAGTGCAGATGCGATTAAGCATCATTTTTAAGATATCATAACGACTCTTATATCTTCAAAAAACTTGATTTCTTGTAAACTATATATGTGAAAGAGTTAATGTATTTTAGCATTAAAAAAAAACATAAGAACATTCCTATAATTGCACTAGCTATGACTAAAAATTTATTAGGTATTCTTTGTAAACAGTGATTTAAAAGCTACTATAAAGTGATTTACCTTAAAATGTGTTTATTTTTTAAATTACAAAAAATAGATGTTTTTACATGGGATTTTCTCAGATTATAAGTTATATTTTAAGACTAAACCTTAAATTTGTTTACTGTTTTACTCCCAAAAAAATTTTATGTGAAGATAAACTCTAAAATTTATACGGTATTTTCAACTACTTTAAAGCTAGAAATTTTACAGAATATATACAGATTTAGGTTCGGAATGTGCTAAAGTGTCTGAAGAAAATGTTGATAAAAGTCCGTTAAGTTAACAATATTCCGTACGCATGTTCTCATATCACTTTATCAAAAAAAAAAAAAAAAAAAAAAAAAAAAACTTTTTTTTTTCAATTTTAGGTATTTTTACATTATAATGACAATGAAGGTATCTATTTATACAGTAATTATAGTTTACTTTATTACAGTTAAAAAAGAAACGTGTTTTTAAAATATGTGCTTTCCAAGCTATGAAATTTCAAAAATGTTGATTAAAAAAACATAATAAAAAAAATAAACGCTTTTACTTTTATACTTTATGACTCTTTAAATCAGATATTTCTCGATAAGAAAAAGACAGAAAAAGTCTACGAACATACTTTAGTTTGGTCGACAGTGGTTAACAGATATTTTTCAGTTTAAGATGAACGACAATGTTATTGAAAGTCCTCATCGTACTCATTATAAACCAATGTTATTGAAAGTCCTCATCGTACTCATTATAAACCAATGTTATTGAAAGTCCTCATCGTACTCATTATAAACCATTGTTATTGAAAGTCCCCATCGTACTCATTATAAACCAATGTTATTGAAAGTCCTCATCATACTCATTATAAACCAATGTTATAGTATATCTGAAAAGTTAAATTATAACTAAATATATGTAACATAAACATATGTATATATGAATTGTTATGAAAACCAGTCGTACAAACGGCATTAAATATAAAACTGATTTATTTTCAGATCTCATTATAGTCAAGGAATTTAATTAACTTAATTAGTAGAACTTTCAATTTGAAAAATAAAGTTAATTACGTTAAAGAATCTTCAACGAAGAAAATCAAAATTACTTGAAATATCTGCCATGTGTGTCATAAAATTATTTACTGACTGAAATTATTTTTAAAAGAGAATAAAATTGCAATAATTCTCTTTCAAATTCACTATGTAAATAAGAGATTATTTTTCTGCACAGCGAGAGATACGGCACACTTTTCTAAAAATAGGATAATTATTCGCGCAATTATTCTTATTTCCCAGTTACCTGCTTTTTTAAAAAGGATTCTCATCTGTAATTGCATATGCAGATTTTCGCTGTCATCAAAATATAAAAGTGTATATATATATTTTTTTCTTTCTAGAATTCTTGATAATTCAAAATCTCAATGTAACGTCCAAAACACGTTGGATTAATTGAGGAAGTTTTAATTAAATTTTCTCCTTCGAATAAAATTTTAAGAGATTTAAAGAGAAGAGAAGCAACAGAAATTATTAACATTGCTCTAATGCTTATATTTCTATTTCAAAATTTAAAAAAAATATGGATAATTCATAAACAGTTAAAAATTTTGTTACAAGCTAATAAACAGAAAAGATTTAATTCATAATTTATTTTTTGCTTTCTTTTCCTTTACTTTGTAGGAGTTTTTCTTTTCTTTTCATTTTGAAGTAAGAACTATTGTTTTAATTAGATTTTTAATTTTTTTGTTTATTTTGAATGTAATCTGCATTTAGTTTATTGTGAGATAAAGCAGTGTAGTTGAAAAAAATTGCACTCTTTTAATTACATTATTCAAGAAGTTGAAAAATAAGGTTAAAGGAAATATTTGTAAATTTTTCCGGTAACTGAGGAATATTTTTTCATTTGCGGTTTCTCATTTTAGTTTTAAAAGCATAAAAAAATTATTAATCGAGTTTTCTCGATATTAAATTTGAATAAAGTTTAATTTTTATGAAAAAATACGTATATTCAAATGTAAACTGTTTAACTTTTCTGAAAAAAAAGGGCGGGGTATGAGGTATTCAGAAAGAACATAATTATTTAAAGTATCAACGTCATTCAATTTTTATAACTTCCTGCAATTCTCTTCCACTACTTTTTAATAATTAATTTTGTATTCCGTTTTATAACATTTCTCTTTAAATTAATTAACTGACAGTAAAACAAACAAACAACAACAAAAATAAATAAATAAATAAATAAATAAATCTGTATTGTCGTTTCTTTTCTTACTTTCAAAATTATAAATTTAAAATTGTGTAAATTAATAAAACTCGAAAATATTTTTTTTTTTTTTTTAATTTGAGGTTCTTTTTTCTGTTTTGAAAAGCAATACCTGATTAATGTGTAAAAGTCTTAATTGACATTAACTTAAAATAAATAAATAAATAAATAAAACAGCCTTCAATAAAAAGTAAAATAACTCGAAAAACTTTCTCACCGAATTAAAAAATTCCTTCGGATATTCCTCCTTGTTATAAGAAGTACGAAAAAATTTGATGCAAAGAAACTTCGTGTCGTTTTACTAATGAAGAAGATTAAACGAAGTAAGCAGATAAAGTAGTGTATTTCATACGTTTATTCGAAAATAGCAAAATTTTGATGTTGAAATTTTAAGACATAAATGTAAGAAATAGTCATTGAAAATTTTCTTTCGTATTAAATTAATTAAAAACAGAATTAAAAAAGTCTTTGACGATAGCAGTTGCCAAATGTTTCATGCACTATCAAAAATTTCAAATAAGAAAATTAATTCTGTTTTCCCCCCCTCTATAAGATAATTTTAATTACACAGTTCATATTATTATTCGGTATGCAGGAAATTGTATTTATCCCAAACAATTACAAACTTCTAAATCAAGTTCTTGTAGCATTATTTCTGAAAAAAGTGGGAGAGATAAATTCTGTGATGCATTATAATACTGCTTTAGTGCTATCCTTAAGAATTGTTAATATTCACACTTTAGATCCCCTACGTAAGGATCCTGCAATACTTCACTATAAAAACGATCAAATGTGTACCATGCCAGGCTATGGGATTGTATGGTTCACAAATAACATAATCGGCATTTTGCCATAAAATATGAAAATAAACTAATAGCACAATATTGTTGTTCTCAACGCTGCTTACAACATCTGAAAAACCATTCAATTGAGAAAACGGCTCACACGTTCTCGTTATGAGGCGAGAAAGTTTTGATTGTCCCACAAAATTGCATATCCAGAGGCAGTTTCCTCTTTTTCGAAAATTTTGAAATAAAGCTGTTTTTATTTCGATCCCTCCTTCAATTGTATTGAAGAATTTTTTGAAGTTTCCGTTATAAATTTGCATCAATAATATATTCCTAAAAACTTTACAAAATATGCCAATAGTAGTACATAAGTCAACATTCACTCTTCAAAATTTCAGTTGTTCTCCCTTTTTGTTGTGTATATAACGTTGAATAGAATTCGGACATTTCTTTAAATATACAGTATTTTGTTGCTGCACAGATTTTTCATGCTGATATCTTCTCGCGAAGATGTAAAGATATATTAATTAATAATCTGCCAATAACGTTAAGAAAAGAAATGTTTGAGATGAATGTTCTTTATACCGTGGTTCACACAAACCTTTATGCAATCTATCGATTTATTATTTATGCATAACAGAAAATCATTTGGAATCAATTTTGAAATATTTAATGGATGTGAGACCGTTACAAAAGTTGCCAACATTATACCGCGATTAAAGAAGAAAAAAAAAATCCCCCCTCCCCCGTAAATGCACTAAACTTTACTGCATACAATCGATATGCAATATCTGTCGGGGATTACAATGATAATGACTCGGGTATACACTTTGTTAATGAATAATAATATTTTTCAGTATATTTATTCATCATGTGACTTTTTAATCACTTTTGCCCGAACGTCGCTTGGGCAAGAAGAGTTTGCTTGTTTTGTTACTAAAATTTTTTGGATACCACTAATTTTTAACTATAATTTTCACTTATTAATTGGCAGACATTTTTCGATTATATAGGGCATATATTATAGTACAAAATATATATATATATAAATGGGGTTATGGCTCTATTTTTAGTTTATTGTATCAAAATAATAATACTAATAATAATAAACGAAACTGTTAAGGGGTTAAAATCTGAAAATAAAATTATAAGATAGTTTTGATCAAAATCAAAGAATCCAGTATCAAAGAATATAATACAAGAAATTCAGATTCACACACACACACAAAAGTAAAAAAAATCCAACATATTATGTAAAATGATTTTGTTCTGTTTACATTTCGGATTATTCAAAGCTGTTAGTTTATATATTTATTTAAATGTTACATGCTAAATATTTGTCAAAGACTTAAAATAATCCCTCAAAATTTTGCTGCATCCCTTCTCGTTTAATTTGAAAAATCATTCAACATTTTTCGGAGAATTTAGAGATAAAACAAAAAGCTATTCAATTTAAAAATGCTAATTACAATTCCAATCTTGGTTCATTTGTGTCTAATTCTGGATACAGCTTTCTTCTATAGGGCATGGGAGAACAAAGAGACTTTTGAAATACATGTATTAAGCAGTAATAAATTAAAAATTAACATTGTTTAAAATTTTGTTGTTACTACATTAAATATATAATGTCTCTGCATTAAATATATATATATATATATATACGTATGATTAGTTAAAACATATAATTACAAAATTCTTTTGGAGAACTAACGTAAATGATTTCTTTATATTTAACGAATATAAAGCTATATTTCAGAAGGAAAAAAAAAATACTTTTTTTTTTCTAATTGCATTAATCGGTGTCAATAACTGTGTTTTTACATCTATACACTAAAAGCCGTTTTACCAATCAAAATATGTAATTTAAATCATACTTAAAATGGATTTTAAGAATAAAAAAATATTTCTGTCTAATAGACTGTCTTTTACAATTAAAATTAAATAAATCAGTAAAAATAAACCAATATTTTCTAAAATATTACCCGGGAAACTTCAAGGCACTCTGATTGCAAAATATTTTTGATGTTTTCTTTCTTTGGTGGTCACTTTATTTGTGTATCATTAAATTATAGGACACTATAGACGCAGATTTCGGATCCCATAAACTAATTTAAAATACTTAAATTGTATTATATGGATTATATGGATTAACTTAAAATATTATATGGATTAACTTAAAATGGATTTCGAGTATAAAAAATATTCCTGTCTAACACACTCTGTCTTTTATAATTAAAATTAAATAAATAAGTAAAAATAAATCAATACTTTCTAAAATATTACCCGGAAAACCTCAAGGCACTCTGGTTGCAAAATTTTTTTGATGTTTTTTTTCTTTGTTGGCCCCTTACTTTATTTATGTATCATTAACTTATAGGGCATTAGACGCAGATTTCGGATCCCATAAACTAATTTAAAATACTTAAATTGTATTAAACTTAAAATGGATTTCGAGTATAAAAAATATTCCTGTCTAACACACTCTGTCTTTTATAATTAAAATTAAATAAATAAGTAAAAATAAATCAATACTTTCTAAACTATTACCCGGAAAACCTCAAGGCACTCTGGTTGCAAAATTTTTTTTCTTTGTTGGTCCCTTACTTTATTTATGTATCATTAACTTATAAGGGCATTAGACGCAGATTTCGGATCCCATAAACTAATTTAAAATACTTAAATTGTATTAAACTTAAAATGGATTTCGAGTATAAAAAATATTCCTGTCTAACACACTCTGTCTTTTATAATTAAAATTAAATAAATAAGTAAAAATAAATCAATACTTTCTAAAATATTACCCGGAAAACCTCAAGGCACTCTGGTTACAAAATATTTTTGATGTTTTCTTTCTTTGTTGTTCCCTTACTTTATTTATGTATCATTAAGTTATAGGACACTATGTTTATATTTCGAATCCCACAAACTAATTGTGGAACGAAGATTTCAAAGAGTTCTTCTAAAGCAATTTCTAATCAAAAGTTTTGCATAATCGCTAAATATGGAAAAAAGAAAAAGAAAAGCGTGAAATTGAGTTAGAAATTATCACATGGTGTTAGAAATTTATTTTAATGTTTTTTGAGTTTAATAGAATTTATATGTCATCATTTCACTTTTACAGTGTCGTTAATATAATATCCAGAATGATGTATGAAAAGCCACATAAGTAACAATTTTTGAATGAAATTTTACTTTTATAACTTTGGTGAAAAAAATAAACTAAAAAAATGCATTTCTTTATTTTCAAATAAAGTTTAAAAAATTCTGGTTTGAATCTAATTTCTCATTAATCATATCGAGAATTATCTTGATTTTCCTTGTGCTAACCTAAATTTAGTTAACACCATTTCCTAATCATGACGTTTGTGCTTTTTTCCCTCGTAATCAGGGAATAATAAATAGCAACAGACAAATTTCCATTAGATTTTCTGTTACATTAAATATAAATGGGTAAGATTATTAAATCAAAGTTCAGGGATAAGAAAAGTAGTTAAGTTATTGTTGCATTATGATAAATTTATCGCTCCATATCTATCAAAAGGTTCAATTATATTGGTTGAAAAACTATTTCCCAATCCCATTGCCTAAATCACATGGAAGTGTGATTTATATGCGCGTGTTATCGTTATATCTTAAAAGCGGTGTTTCAAAATGCATCAGGTTATTTTATCAGCTTCCGATCATTGTTTAATTTTATCCTTTCAGCGAAATAAGAATATATCTAACAACAGTTTAGCCTAGTTTTACATGTAATTTGAAATTCACGATTATGAAATAACACGTTTGAAGATATGTGGAGGGATTTCTATTTGTACGACTTTGCTTTATGATAAACACGACAGACATGTACCTGGTAAAGTCGGCCAAAAAGAATAATAAATAAAAAAGAGAACGCCTCATCTATTTTAATCATCAAATTGTCCCAGAGAAAAACGGAAATAGCCATTAGATAGAAAATTATGATGACTTCTTTCAAATTATGTAAAAAAAAAAAAAAAAAAAACTGGAGCGCGAGAGGTTTAGGGAGCCGTACTCATAGAGAAATTGTTCAAAACATCGAAAGTTTCAATGCGAATGCCGAATTTCGATATCATGTTTGGATTTTTTGGAAAATTGTACCCCATGATACCAAGCGAAAAGTTATTCGGTCAAATAGTCTAGTAATTATGCAGGATTAATGATCTTCTCGTTCTCGAAAGCGGTAGGATACAAAATTTAGTCACAATCGTTTGAGCCGTTATTTAGATATAATTAGCTTGACCCCGACCCATAGTCACTCAAAATGAACCACTAATCGAATTTTCTCGAACATCTGACCTAGCCCAATGGCCTTTTCGTTTCTCCAAAAATGGTAGGATACAAAATTTCGCCAAAATCGTTTGGAGCTGTTTTAAAAATAAAATTTGCATATATATACACACACACAACATTTGCCAGTATTATAATATATGATAAGGGTTATGTGGAATATTTAACTCTACTCAAATCATTTCTTTAAAATATTGCTTTTAGTATTTTATAGAATTAGAAATATTGCATTCATGTTTTAATAGTTGTAAAACAAACTGCAATGCGTGCAATTTTTTAAGTATAGCACAAAATGTACAAGTTGGAATGAGCTGTAATTTTATATTCACATGTTTAAAGCTTCTAGAAATCGATTTCTGTTAAAAAAAAATTTAGGTACACTACATATTTTCTTCGAATATTTATTTCATATTTTATATATTTTAAATTAAAAAAAAAATGTCTTTTAACCTCATAAAACTTTAACAGAAATCGATTTCTAGAAGTTTCAAATATGTGAATCCAAAATTGCATGTCATTTCGCTAAGTAGTTTTGAGTTATGCTTACAAAACTACTGGCATTGCATTTTGTTTTACAGCTATTTAAAATGAACTTAACGTAAGAAGTTTAAACTTTTAAACCGGCATAATTCCTAAAGTACTTCACCGAATAAATTCCTGTTTGGTATTCTACTGTAAAATTTTCCAGAAAATCCAGATTGAAAGAAGAAGACATAATTCTCGATATAATACAATCTCTCTCTCTCTCTCTCTCCCCCCCCCCTCTCTCTCTCCCCCCTCCCCCCCTCTCCCTCCCCCCTCTCTCTCCCTCTCTCTCTTTCAAGAAGACATAATTCTCTATATATAATACAATGGCTCTTTCTCTCTCTCTCTCTCTCTCTCTCAAGAAGACATAATTCTCTATATAATACAATGTCTCTCTCTCTCTCTCTCAAGAAGACATAATTCTATATATAATACAATGGCTCTCTCTCTCTCTCAAGAAGACATAATTCTCTATATAATACAATGTCTCTCTCTCTCTCTCTCTCAAGAAGACATAATTCTATATATAATACAATGGGTCTCTCTCTCTCTCTCATGAAGACACAATTCTCTATATAATACAATGTCTCTCTCTCTCCTCTCTCTCCCTCCTCTCCCTCTCCTCCTCTCCCTCCCCCCACTCTCTCTCTCTCTTTTTTCTCCTCCATCTGTACATTCTGCAAGGCTTCTAAAATTGAGCGAATAATAATAATAATAATAATAATAATAATAATAATAATAATTGCATAATGGAACTATAGAAAAAATGCCCACTTGTTAATAAATGCAGATGAAACAGAATCATCCCCTATTCCGACAGTTTTTTATGAATACTAAGTATAATTACTAGAATAAATTCATTTTAATGTAAAATAATGCATGTATACTTTATGTTTAATTAAATTAAAATTAGTGTTTCATATTGTTAGAAATTAATTAGTGTGTATTAGCTATCAATTAGTGCTTCATCTTGTTTTTAAAAAATTAATTAGTGTGTATTAGCTATCAATTAATGCTTCATCTTGTTTTTAAAAATTAAATTAATTAGTGATTATTAGCTATTAATTAGTGCTTATTAGCTATTTTCAAAGAAAACAACAGTCTCTTTCGAAGATTTCAGTGTTTTCACTATTTTCTGAAAATCATGTTATCATAATATATATATGTAAGTATTTAACGATTTTTCTAATTGTATATCATCGAAGCGATACCAAAATTAGTACATGCATAAAGAAAATGATATGAAATACAAAACATTTATGCAATTTGTTTTTTAAGTCTGCGTAATTTATTCGGTACCGTTTATATAAATTCTCAATGTTTCCCACTGTATCAAATATAAAAATTCTTACTGTAACAACTATACATAAATTTTCCCTGTATCAAGTACATAAATTGTCGCTATACCATGCATATAAATTTTTCTGAATCTTATGATCACTGGATATTTAATCAAGCAAACTTCATAGAGCAATAACCTCGTATTTTTTTTTCTTGCATAATTTATTATGCGCACTTTTTATTATCTTTTTAAGGAATTTTCCACGGCAAAAAAGTGTTTCGTTTGCCAAAAAGAACAAAAGAACTCTTTTTGTTCAAATCCAATTTTAATTGCGGCAACTTTTCTTGGAATATTAAGAGAAAACCAATCCTATTGACTCTTTATCGGTCATTTAGAAACCCTACAATCCCTAATTCTTTGAAACCTTTTCAATCCATTTAAATAAATGATATTGTGGCTGAATACATAATGGCGTTTGGAGATAAAATGCAACGTTAATAAGAGGGAATCGACTGATAAATAATATAATGAGATTGAAAACCTCCTGATAACGTAAGATCTTTACATTTTTTAGTTTTAATACAGTGTAAGAAATTCCGAGAAATTGACATTAAAAAAAAAAAAAAAATCTAGGTATTTGTATTTACTGATTTAACTGTCCAGTTTAATTTAAGCTTTATTTTTTTAATTGTAGTTTTCCTTCTACTAATAGTGAATTTTGATCAATTAGCTTTTAGGAGGGAGAAAAAGGAGAAAAAAAGAAAAGAAAAAGAAAATACATCTAAATTATTGGTTCTATTGTGGTGTTTTTTTTTTTAATAAAAAATATTATTTCGGTCAAAAAACAGACAGAAATAAATTTTATATTAGAGATAACTATAACAGAAAACGTATCAATAAAAAAGATATTCTTGAAAGCTCTGGTATCATAAATAACCCGTTTTCTGAACTCAAAACTAACACATTATGCGAAGCAATGAAGTCAATCATCATTGTATTCTTGGCCCATCCTTTTTTTAGCCATTAAATTAATGTTATTATACTATTATAAATACCGTTGACTGGTATCTCTTTGAAGACTAGAATGTTTCATCTCGTTTGTCTTTTTCAATCGAAGAAATTAAAAAAACGAAAAGAAAAATCATGTATACATATTTAATTATTTATTACCGCAAGCAAAAGGATCGCATGGCCAAAATGTTAAACAAAATAATTTGTAATTAAAAAAATATATATAATTAACATAAAAATAAAAAATAAAAAATGCTTATTTGTACTTTTCTCTTTATTATGATATAATTTCAAATGTAATGAGATTAGTTTGACATTTTTTTTCAGACTATCTTCTTTATGCCAAATTTAGGAATGTCAGGCTCTTAAATCTTTTTCCAATGATTCTAATCATGATCGATTTTTACTATTTCTTGCATATATGGCCAGTGAGAATAATAATTAAAAAAATATATATTTAGATTTTCATGTAATATTAGATGATACACCTTTTATTTAACCTGGAATTAGTTGTCGAATATTCCAACTCTCTAATTTCAATTATCTCTAATTTCTTATTTCTGTTAAACACTTCCTATTCAGTAGTATTTGTATTTGCTGACATTCCCTCATTAAAATCAGAAGGATTTCTTATATAAATATTGTAACAAATGAATTTGCAGAAAAATAATTTTCAAGATTTGTGTACAAAACATCTAATATTTTAGAAGGAAATAGCTAATAAAATTTTTATATGACTTAACATTATTTTTTTCTTTTCAAACCTTTCTTACTGCATTTTCTCCCAATTCTTTTCATTCGCAGCAATGTTTTATTTATTTTTTTTATTTTTTCTTCCTGAAAGTATTAATTTATATTGCAGATGTGAAACTCAATTTAAGATTTCTTAGCACATTTTTATTGAGAAATAAACCTATAAGAAATTAAAATTTATTACATAAAACTTTCTCCTGAAGTAAATCGCCTGATTTTAAATGTTTCATTTTTTTTTTTTTAAATGACAGTTTTTTTTTGTAATTTTTCAAATTTTAATAGAACTTTATTAAAAATCTTCTTGGCACACCTCAGATCATCCCATGGCACACCAATGAGCCGCGTCAGACCGATTCAACCTCACTGCTTTAGGCTCTAGAGAATGACAAGCATGGTACAATTACGGTGATTGGACACCTAGGTAAACTTTACAGTCAGTTATGCCGTCGAATTGAACTGAAATTGATCGAATTGATGCTGAAAGTAAAAATTTATAATTAATTTTTGAATTTTTCTACTAACCCCCCCCCCCTTGTTATCATAACGTCTTTTTATTTTTATTTATTTATTTATTTATTTATTTATTTTACCTTCTTGAAAAATCTCCATACTTTACTTTTTTAAAATTAGGTTACTTCTAAAATAATTATGCTATGGTCGAGAAATTAAACCAAAAATGAATTATTTTGAAGAGATGACTAATTTTATTTTTAATAGTCAACTGATTTTGGCATTACTTTAAGAACAATTTAAAAAATACAATTTAGTTACTTTTAATGCATAGAAAGGAATATTTTGCTTAGATTGAAATCTTTTAGAAAGAGAGCCAGTTAATTTTATCTCACTTGACTAAAATTTGAAAAAATGTCGTTAAAGGATAATTTTAATAAACATTATTTCATCTTTTGTTTATGCATCTGATACATGAAAGTTTTATGTAAATTATACCAAATATCATGTTATTTCATTTTGGGACTATTCTATTAAGGGGTCATAATTTTTCATTAAAGTTGCAATTTAGCATCATGTGACATTTAATTTTATTTATGATTCCCTATATAAAACAGAAATGCATAATTTTTTTTACCACTGACAACTTAATATTTATTCTATGTAGCATAATTATTTCCATGTTCTACAACTTATATTCTACTTTTTTTAATGTTTAATTTTGATATATATATATATATATTGACTTGCATTCATTGCGCACAACATTTCTCAAAAACGGATAAAGCAATTTGTATGAAACGTGGCAGATACACTCATTTTGATGCAAGGAATAACTAATATACTTCAAATTTAGTAATATAATTGCATTAGTTATTTAAAATTGGCATTTGTTTCACCAAAAAAATGATTTTTTTTTAAATAATTTAAATTAAATTAAAATAAAATAATTTTTTGATTGTTTAAAAATGAAATATATGTTTAAGGTACATTTACTTTATACATCATTATCAATATTATTTAGAACTCTAGAACCAATAGTTTTGATACAGTCTTGCGCGCAGTGGATGCTGGTCAAAGAACAATTTTAATTTAATTTTTTTTTTAATCAAAATTAAACATTTAAAAAAAAGTAAAATATCAGTTGTAGAATATTGAAATATTTATGCTACATAGAAAATATATTAAGCTATTTTATGCATTTGTGTTTTATAGTGTATCAGAAATAAAATTAAATGTGACATGATGTTAAATTGCAGTTTCGGTGAAAAAGTAAGACTCCTGGAGACCCCTTAAACTGTTATCGCCGATATACTATTTTCATTCAATTATCAAAGATTTTTCTAAATTCTCAAATCCACTCACTTTCAATAAGGTTATTCCAGTAAAGTAGTTATGTGATTTTTAATTACTTTAATACATATATCGCTTGCTCAAGAGCTTGATAAAGGAATGTAAAATGACAAAAATTAACACAGATTATGCATTAATTATGACTCATTTGCGGACTTTATTCGCCCTGGATGCAACAAATAGCATAAGTGCATATGAGATTTTTTTTTTCATCCGAAATTTTACTTTTGTTTGTACAGTATTCATCAATTAAAATCTTTTCCTTACCTCATTAATGTTGAGTATGAGCTTGAACAATAGTACAAAAGCTAAGAAAAAAAGGTAGTAAGTGATACTGCATCGCGCGAGCTGTTTAGAATATTTTTTCTCCGATCACATTAACGGAACGCATTCTTGAATTAACATTAGTATTCATATGAATTTGCTCGTGTAAATATTTCAGTTTAAAATATACTATCTAATATTTTTTTTCAAAATGATTATGTTGGATTACTGGCAGAAAGAGAACAGTTTACAGCAATATCACTGACAATCTTTATACACTTTTCAGAACACTTTTTAAAACACTTATTTTGTCACCTTTTTTAGAACACTTTGAAGCGCCCATTTTGGAACAGTTTTTAGAATACTTCTGAGAACACTTCTTTTGTTCAGCACACTTTCTTAGCGCTCTTTTTGAAAGCGATGATTTCGCAAGTGTGTGCAAATGTGCTCCCAATCCGTTCTCAAATGTGTTCCCAAGTTTAGATTTAACAGATATCCTGAGCAGAACACTTTCGGTACACTTTCAGAACACATTCTGTATAGCGAAGCATATTCGGAGCACATTAAGGTAACTGGAAAACTGTTTTTGAATCAAAGTGTTCTAAATGTGTTCCCAATGTGTTCTGGGAATTTGCAATGATAAGACAGGCAGGTGTATTTTTAAAAACTGAAAGAACGTTTGGATATTTTTACTATTTCTCTCTCTCTCTCTCTTTTTTTTTTTACTGTTAGTTACTTTATTTGTTAATTATTATTTTATTTGTTTCAGCTAATGGTGGCAAACACAAGCACAAGTTCAGTATCTTCTCCATGTTGTGCTGGTGACAGTTCAGGTAGAGCATCATCAGGCGTAGAATCTTCATCTGTGTGTTCATTACCAGCTACATATGACTCAAGATTACTCACAACGTATCATCCTAGGCTTTATGAACATCAGGGTTATCCTAACTTCACCGGGGTAGAATCTTCGGCATTTTATCCTTCACTGGTGAGTCAATTCCATTGATTATTATACAGTAACTTACGTGAGAAATACATTTGAATAATAATAATTTATAAAAAGTCAAATCATCGGGTCTTATCACACCTGTGGGGATAAAACCGCATGTAAACTTTAAACTTATAGGGAAGGAAAAATATTAGACTTTCTTATAAAGAGGGACATTTTTTTAAAATTTTACAATGTTAAACAAGGAACTAAATTAATAACATTTCAATTATAAATCTAATGATTTAATATTAAAAATATATATATATAAATTATCTTCATTACAATTTGAGAAATTGCAGAAAAGAATTTCATCTCTTTCTCAGCTTTATAAAAATCATAGTTACTCTTGTCCATCTAGTTTTGACTACCTTTTCTTCAAACATTGTTTCCGTTTCTTCAATTATTGATTTCCAATATATAATTTTTATCCCACGTAGGATATCCAGTTTTACCCCAAAAGAATGTGGTTAGGAAAGCAAGAAATACCCTTTTAAATGCTAGCAATAATTTCATTGTGGGTAATAAATATTTATTAAATATTCTACCCATAATAAAATAAAAAGATTCAGTAATTTGAAATGTGTTTATAGTTAAGAATTTTATAATAATAAAAAAAATTAAAACAAACATTAATATATATATATAATAAACTTTTAACTATAAAAACTACATAATTCCAGTATGGAGATATGGTAATGGCCGCTGCATTTTCTGGCCAAAGGCCAAGTATTTCAGCTGTTGCCCGCTAGGAGGCTGCTCAAATCGAGTCAAAACAGATATAGCCTATCTGACCCGACTTCATGGTTTTATCCTGCTTTCCCCTATATTTTGCGTCGATAAAATCTGCAGGAGAAACATTATTATTTTAATTGCCAATGTCTTCATATTTTCACTGGCATTTTTCTTAGTCCTAGTTACACAATTAGAGCTCCTTGGTCTATGAAAAGTGCGATACAAAATACATCTTCTATATGATATATTTTAAATAAAGACACATTTCATTCTAAATTTTAAATAATTGCTTGAGGGAGAGTTTGTATTTATAAAATTCCCGATTCAAATAAAACTTAATAAATATACATTTAAATGGAGGAATCTTCCATAGTCGGAGTGTCTTATAAGTTTTGGATACAGACGCTTTTGACAACAGCTATAACTTTTTTATTTTTATGGAACTTTTCCAAGGTGCATACAGTCCTTGGACCTCATACCACTTTTTATGACTAGAAAATTTCTCTTTAATATTTAATTTGCTGAATTAGTAGACACTTTCTTTAATTGCAGAATTTGTAATACTTTTCTTCCAGTTAAATAAAGCAAAAAAAAAAAATGCGGAATCTTTATCGAAAATTTCACTTTAACACAATAAAAGCGATATATATATATAACAAAGCTATAATTTGATAGAATAAAACACATTTTTATTTAAGTAGAGGGATAAAAACGATACAAAAACTAGCGTCGATAAATAATAATGTTATTTGGCGAGTAGTTTAGAAAGACTTTTGTCCAACTTGAATTAACTTTTCGTTAGATATTTTTATTATATTGTGAGCAATAGTTATTATTATTATTTAAAACTTTTCTTAAAAAAAAAAAAAAAAAAATTGAAAGATTGCAGTATAAGTTCTGTCTCACAAATTATTGGCTTTACGGTTTGGTTATAATTAACATTTCTATACGTTATTCAATAATGCAACTGTTTACTTTGTTTTATTGAGTATAAGTTAATGTCTAACAACACTTATAAGCGAAAAAGTCATGCTCACTGTATTTAGCGAAGATTTTAGTTTCCCTTGGATTATTTTTCCCTTAGGCATTTTTTTTATATTTGTAGTAAGAACAACGTTTAAAATGTTCACTGATTAAAAAACTTAGCTTCTTAAAAATAACTAAAAAAAAAAGAAAATATATCGAAAGATTAAGCATAAGTTCTACTTTGGAAATTAGATTATAATTGTCAACTGTTTACAATTAGATATAATTGTCATTTCTGCTACTCATCAAAACATTTTTTTTTTTTTACTTTATTTTATTGAATAGAAACTAACGTCTAACCTCCATTATGGTAAATACTTACGGAGCTTAATCGGAAATTCTCTTGTTATATTCTTGGAAAAAATTTAGTTTCATTTGGATTATTTTTCCTTTGGATATTTTAATTTGTGTTATAAGCAATACTTTTTTTTTTAATTTAGGTTTTTTACACATAAAAAACTATTTTAAAAAAATCGAAAGACTTATGTATGAGTTCTTCTTCGGAAATTACTGGTATACAATTAGATTATAATTAACATTTCTAGCCTACTCAACAAAACAATTTTTTTACTTTGTGTTATTGATTAAAAACTAATGTCTAACTTCCATAAGTGAAAATGTTATACTCTTGAAAAGTTCTTAGTTTTTCTTCGATTATTTTTCCGTTCGGTATTTTGATTTATTTTGCGAGCAATGCATAAAAAGTTAAGTAATTTAAAAATTTTACTTTAATAAAAAACAGACTACGAAAATATAACCGAATGCCTACACACAAATTCTTCCTCGCAAATTGTTGGTTGACAATTAGATTATAATTAACATTTCTACTACTCAACAAAACAATTGTTTATACTTTAAAGAACAAATTGTTTACGCGTACAAGTCTTTTAATACTCAGTCATATTCATGAAGTTGTTGTTTTGATATTATTTGCTTATTTGGCATAAACTAAATATACAAAAGTGAGCTGTGAAATCACCTCAGTGTCAATAGTCTTTCATAAGGTTGTTAATCCTGTTTAAATATGTATCAGTCACGATACATACTAAAAGAAAACTTATCATTAAATTGCGTATCGGTTTCAACAGCTTGGCAGAATTCGCAAGGATAATAGAGAGATATAATTAAATTTGCAGCAGCAAAACTAAAATATATTATGATGAAGAATCAGAAACAAAACAACCATTCTAGTGCTGCTCTAGCTTAAGCATCATAAAAAATTCAGTTTTGTTTTTGATTATTCAACTGACGTGATTTGATATTTTGATGTATTCGAAAATGTCAAATCTGGCTTTAAAAAAATGTTGCATTGTCTCATGAATAAATAAATAAAATGGAGTGAAATAAATATAAACAAAATTATAAAGCGGGAATATTTAAGTTCTAATCAAAATTCTGGTATCTAAATTTCATTTCATAATGCTTAATTTGAAAAATATACATAAGTTTTGTATAATCTTTCACTATGAATAAAAATTTATAAAAAAAATATCAAATTTAATGCACTTTTCTTCTTTTTTTTTTTTTTTTTTTTTTTTTTTTTTTAATTCTTTTTTTGTTTTAATTATTTTTTTCTTTTTAACCGAAAACTAATTTTGATAAAATTATATATACTAAGTCTTTACTAGTAGTCTAGTATGTTTTATGATTTTACCCTATTCATTTATGTTATGTTTTTTTCTTTCTGTTTTTTTTCCATTAATCTATATGTATAAAAGTCAAAGTGTGTGTGTATGTTCCTTATACAAATCTTAATTTTTGAACGGCTTGCACGAAACTTCACACACACACACACATATATTAAAATAAGATAACATGTGTAAACATAAATGGAAAAGAAAATGCAAAAATATGAGTATGTTATAGATTCATCAGAGGAACTTCATAAGCATAATTCATAGTTAAAATATGTTATTTCGTCGATAATTTCCGACCTTAAGCATAAAAATGACAATATTAAGTTCCTTGTAACATCTCTAAAAAATACCAGGAAAATTGAAGTAAATTAAGAGATCCAAAAAATAAATTATAATACAAATGTAATAGATAAAAAACTTACTATGTAATATACACAACTCACCAGGAAATTAAAATTGGCAAGGATGCTAGGAGATGCTAAATGTGGGGACGTATGGCAGGGAATAACTCTAGGTATTTAAAAATTTCTCAGACCGCTCTTTACTCTTTTTTTCAACCACCAGTAGCCATAGTTTATCCCTATAGAAATCTTTTACTTCTTTCCCGGTGCCAGACCCTCCCCTCCCCCCTTACACACCGAAAAAAAATAGTGGAAGAATTTGAGGAAAAGAATTATAACACGCGTATTTTATTTTTTATAAGCCAATAAAAAATCAGGCACACTCTCTATATTTTTGCATTCAAAATTGACATTATTCTGAGCAGATAATACGTATTTTAGTACATATAAAATTTAAATTTTACTATGAGAAGAATTTCAAGAAAAATATCACAACACGTGTACTTTATTTTTTTATAAGCCAATAAAGATTCAGGCATACTCGCTATATTTTTAGCATTCGAAATTGGAGTTAAAATGTGAGTAGATAATGCGTATTTTTACTATATAAAAAATTTAATTTTTACTATGAGTGTATTAAAATGATGTAGTACTATCATTTAAATGTATTTGGAGTTAAAACATTTTCTATAACGCAGACATTTCAATTTCAAGAAAACAATCTAATAAATTATGGGGTCACTTACGATAGAACAAAACAATGCATATTCAAATTAGGATCCGCCCTAATTAGAAAAAGCAAAGGAAATAAGAGAATTACGTAATTTTTATGTAATCATTCTAGACAGTGACATAACCAAGGAGGGGCAGAGGATCCGGACCCCCTGGACTCCCCCTGACTGAGTGAATTGTGCCCACCAAATTTGTCTAGAATAGCTCATTTGGTAGAGCATTTGGCAGCTTAAGCCAAAGGTCCCTGGTTCAAATCCTGACCAACTTGGACACTTTTTCACTGAGTTGGAAAATTACAACTCATATGAATTATTTACCAATTAGAATAATTGTGTTAAAATCAGTCAAGTGTTTTATCTAATTAGTTGCATTGAAAATATCTCATCGACATTTAAACAAATAATAATACAGATGGGATAAAATTTGCAACAAAAATGATATACAAAATTTTGAACCTAGCACTGCATAAGATGCATTTTATTTCTATATAGCTTAGATCGTATAACATTTTTCGAAGAAATATATTTTTGTATTCATATATGGATTTTATTGAATACCAAAAGTTTTTCCCGTTATCAAGCAAACAAAAAGGTTTAAATTTTGAATTAGGTTACCCATACTCTGTGGAAAACCAACAATACAAGCAGCAATACAGCCGAATACATTCATGCACTATGCATCAAACACATTCGAATAATTTCTCGGGAGGCCAAATCTACAGATGTTTGTTGAATCGAAAATCGGAAATGCTAACTTAGTTTTCCCTTCTGGGTGTGTCAACGTCAGTATGGTTTCCATGCATAACAGTACGGTAACTATGGAAAAGCAAATTTACAAGGCCTTGGTTTTGTTATCCCATTTCTCTAAAACAGAATAAGATCAATTGCGAAAGCAATATTGCCCTTGTTCTATCGAATTCTAGTGGATTTTGCATATTTTCTTTGGCATCACAGCTTGTGTTTTTTGAATGTTTACTCTGGGTGCTGTATAAAGAAACGGGTGTAAAATTGAAATGGAAAAGGTGGGAGTTCTAAGATAGGTGTACTGTGGAAATCTTCTTTTCGGAATTACATTTACTCAGATGCAGTATTAAAAAAAATAATAATAAAGACATCTGGATAAATATTCATATATGTAATAATAAAAAGAAATTGCCATTTTTCCTTAATTAATTTATTCCAAATTCTTACAATTCTACTTTTTCACTGTCTTTTAATAATATCTTAAATATGAATTATATTTTAATTCCATATCTTTAATCAACATATTCTTTTAATTTTTATTCTAAAAATCTTAATCTGTTAAAAGCTACACGTATTTGTAAAAACCCTTAATTTATTTCTTCTTTTGAAACATTCAATTTTTATTTCTTTAGAACGTCTCTTAGTATAATTTTTATTTTAATTAAAATTATCATTCGATATCCCATAATTCATTTCGACTCGCGCGTCTAACTTTTTCACTTCAAAATTATGCCAAGTATAATAATAAGTTCCGACTACAAAACATCTGCTATTCTACAAAATCATCGATTACCAGAATCTGTTGATATAATTCACTATGAAATGGAAAATCATTTCATATATAAGTTTAATGTATAAGGGTCTATTAAAATGGTGAATGAGAAATTTTTAAAACAACTGTAAATCGAGGTTTTTTAACACTTAGTTGATTGGCAATAATTTATGCTGTTTGAATAGGAAATTCCTGCTATTAAATAAAGCAAAGATTATTTTTCAAAATATGGTGATAAAAAAAGAAAGAAAAAAAAAACACAAAAGTTGGCTGCTACGAAGGACGAGTATACTCGTCATCAGCCAACAATGTGTTAATACGCTATAGAATTCTGGAGAAAAGAGAAAAACGGTTTTAAATTAACGACCTAGGTAAATAAAATACAAAATATTGAAGAAAAAAATAACCCATTATCAATGGCTTAAAAATAATGTTAATTTTCCTTTTTTATAGTAAAAGTTTTATACACAACGCTTTGGTTTGCTGTTTTGAGATGTTAAAGGGTATAAGATGGCTTCATATATTGCGCATATTTCAACGAACACACATTCAAAATTGGACAAAAATACCAGTTGATAAATATTTTAATTACAGTCGTGCTTCCCACGACACTCACTTTTTTTTTCATTTTATTCCATTTTATTTTTCAAAACAAGGGAAAAAAGAAAGAAACAAAAAGATGACCAAACGTGCTTTTTAACTATCAACGTATCTTTTTAACGATCTTCCAAACCTCACCATTCGAGTTAACTTTGGAATTCCTCAATTTTCCCACAACACGGGGGTGTACGAATGAGAAAAATTTCTTGTACGGAACCTAGACGCCACTCTGGGTCACAACGTCTGGCAAAGGGTAGATTCAGAACAGACAGGTTTCTACGGGAGGTTGATTTTTTATGGAACATCTTCACCTGGTATGACCCCTTGACTGTCCATCACTCTCCTCTGGTGGCCAGGTTGGTTAGAACGTGACGCCGCGCCGTCGATATCTGCGGGGGAGGATATTTTTTGTCTTTCAATTTTTTTGTTCCTGTAACAAATATCCTGTTGCCTGTCATATCGGGCCTGCGTCTTTATAAAATGCTCCGAAGGTGTTAACAAGAATGGATATGGTAATGGGATAGGTGTAACATATATGGGTGTTCCTGTATACCAGGTCTGTTACAGTCTCACGACATAAATCACACATTCACGCCTTTTCACAAAAGCTTTTTGAAGAATTTTATCACTTTATCATGAATGGAATTTAATCTGAAGATACGGGATTTACCACTTTTCATAAACTGCCAGCTTATATTGTTTTTTTTTTTTTTTTTTTTTTTTTTTTTTTTTACAAAATTTCTTTTGCGAATTGGTGTTATTCCTTTTAATTTTTTTTATTGTATATCACACTATATAAGTATTGTAAAAGAAGACATTCGTAGACGTGTAAAAATAGGCAGAAAATTCATCAGGTCATAAAATAAAAATCTTATTAATAATGTCAGCTAAAATAAGCTCAGCTTATCTTTTAACAATAATTTCAAATATATCTTTATCAGAATAGGCAGTATTATTAAAAGCAGTAAGAAGGGGAAGGGGAGTATAAGTACACTCTAAATAAAAAAGAGTGACTATTCACTCCGGAGGAGTAGGTATTAGGTAGCTTTCAATACAAAAAAGTATAAAGCTACCTATTGCACCCGTTCGGAGGAAAGCAGTTCCGAAAAATTTCGATATATTTTCACCGATCATGACCACCAGACCCCAAAACTACCCTCCGTTCAAATGTTGATTTATATATATAGATATATCCATATCCATATATATATATATATATATATATATATATATATATATATATATATATATATATATATATCTGACCTATGTCATACGATAACGCTCGTATCTATAAATCAATTTGGATGAAACTAATTGTGTGTATTAAGCTCACCAATGCCTCGACCGAGTTCGTTGGCCAGCTTAGTCCGCCATTTTGTTTCAAGATGGCGGCCATTTAAAAATTTAAAACTAAAATAAATATACAAAAAAGTTAAAAATTCAAATTTAATTATCTTTTTAATTATGTGTTAGGCCTTGATACAAGGATTCCAGAGCATTTTTGGGTTTACCTCTATCTTAAAAAATGGCTGAGATAGAGCAGTTTGAAATTCTAGGGTGGCTGACATTTTGAAACAAAACAGCACATTAACGCGATTACTCGCAAATTATTTTCTTTCATTGTTGTAATAATTTTCCCAATCATACGCATAAAACTATATATTCATATCCGTTAGCGCCAAAATTGGCGACATTGGAACAAAATTGGCAAAATTGGCGACATTGACGACACTTGGTGAAATATCGCCAAATTTGGCGACCAAAATAAGTCTTCATAAATGAAGCCAATTTGGTTATTGCTCAATAATTTGGCGAATTTCTTATTCAAATTCAGTATTAACGAATCTTTTGTAAACGTTTCTTTGCATTTTAACTTGCTGTTTTCGTGTAACATTAGCTAAAATTTTAAAACGAAGATATAGGAAAGCTACCTTTTCCTCCCGGTACAGGCCGGAAGGACTTTTTTTTGTATGTTCCTGAAGTTGTAGGTGAATAATAAAATGTACAAAATATTATAACTGTTTAATAATAAGCTCATTTTTGATAACTATTATTGATGCATTATCTGCACATTCAACTGAACTACAAAGTAATTATTGAAAGAAAATACTATACGAATGTATGTCATTAATACTTTTGAAGATCCTCTTTGTAATAATAATGATAAAAAAAATGGTTTTCTTTATTCTTTGAGGAATATCTGAGAATGTTTTACTATTGTTACAAAATAAATAAATAAAATAATAAATAATAAATAATAAATATAGATCTTTGTATAGTATAAGAAAAAAAAAAAACAATTCTTAAAAATTACTAAAATTTTTAAGTCTAAATTTTCAGTTGCATCGTTCATAATGCATGCGGCACAAAATGCTATTTATCTATTAGAACCAGTTTGACAAATATGGCACAAAGCCCAACCAAATTAATTAGGACCATATGCTAAAAAATGCTTTGTTTTCTGTAATTTTACATTCTGTGATTAAAAATAAAAAATACGCATTTTTAAAATTGAGAATAGGATAGATATCTTGATTTTAACACTTAATATCTGTTAACTATGATTTTTGTAGCAATAATTACCATAGTGCAATAATTACCATAAGTGCAATAATTACCATAAGTGCAATAATACCATAGTGCAATAATTACCCTAAGTGCAATAATTACCATAGTAGTGCGGACGAGTATATATAACTGGTGTAATTCGATACATATAATTAATCCTGAAATGGAACGATGCTCATTTTCTGTAAATCTACCACACAAGAGTAAATATGTAGCACTTACTGGTATATCATACATGATACAACATGCAATGAAGGGTTAAATTCAACGAAAACATTACTTCGTGCACATGTCTTTGATATGAGTTTACTGATACTAACAAGCCAATGAAAAGTTATATAAACGGTGTTTTAAGCTCGTTATAGTAGGTATCTGTATCATGCATCGTTAAAAATAAATATTTTTTCTGTCGATAAAAGAAGGTAACGGAATTTTGTGCTAAATTACTGTATGAACAAATATCGTATCAATTATAGGAGCCAATGCGTATGACATCAGACGTTACTGCACTTTAAAAACGACATTTTCAAAACTCAGCAAAAAACGCTCAAATCTGAGTATGTCGCATTAGTCAAAATGGCCCCGAATCAAAATTACTCAAGTTTGAAACATGTATATACTCATTTCTGAAAATATGCACACACTCAAGAATAAAACATGATGTGCTCATATTTGAGTATTTCCATGTTTCAAAAATGAGTTTGAACTGATTCTAATCATTTTTGAGTATGTCCATGTTTTAAAAATGAGTTAGAACTGACCTCTTAAAACTGACCTCAGTTTTGAGTATGTCCATGTTTCAATATTCTGAGTATTTCTGGTATTTCAGAATTGAAAACATTGGGTCATCATATTTGAAACAGAAAGTTTCATAACAAAATGCAAACATCGATTTACTCAGATTTGGAAGTGTCATTTTTCTCGGTGTGGCATTCATAAAATCACATGAAGTAAATCTGGAAAAATGTTGTTTAAAGTGCATTGGAACAAGCAAAGAAAGCAAAAAAAATCGTTTCTTCTTTTTCAAGACGTCGATTACGCATATCTGCGTCTTGGAGTTCCCAAATGTGAAGTTTCCTTAATGCACAAAGCGACCCTAACGAGTGTAATGCGAAACTATTAGAGAAGGCCGAGAGATTGATTGAAGGAGTTGATCGGCATCATTTGTGAACAAGAAGGATTCCATTAAAATGGAACAAACATTTCGTTCGATTTTCCCCCTCTTTGGCTCCAGCAGAATCGTACGTTGCAGTTGCAGGGAGCCGAGCACAAATTTCGTTCCATTTGAATGCTTTTTGAATTTTAAATCGTTTTATTTAAGAGTATCGTTGAAGAAGTTTTCAGAAGTTTCTTTGGCAAATAGCGTTTGAGAAAGCGGGCTCTTTGGAGAAATATGAATAAATTCATGAATTTATTCAACAGTGTTCGATACAAACAGCTTTCTTATTTAATCTTAGTCCGTGTTGAGACAATAAATTGACAAATGCAGAAAAGAAGTTACATGATATTAAAATTTCAATTTTGAATTATCATTTCGAATCGAAGAATTATTTTCTGACGACAGCAGTAAATCTAGAAAAGGCACTTGAAAACATATATATTTATATATAATACCATTGCACTCATATTCGTAAAGTGACGTAACTATAAAAAATATTTTTTCAGAAAAATCGAAAAAGATTTGGAAAATGAAAATAAGTTGTTTTTTATTAAACAAGAATCAAGAAATATATATATATATATATATATACATACACATATATTGTTAATCTAAAGTCAAAAGTGGCTGATTTTACTACAAAATGAATCATCTTACCACCTATTATCTGAAGATTTGCAGGCAGTAGGGCTAGGGCGTTATAACAACAGAATCGAAAAATGATAATACTGCTCTAATTCGGTCAATTTTGAGAATATTTAAAGTTTTTTTAATGAATAGATTGGAGAAGTGTGTTTGTGATTCAGTCATATTAATTTCTCAAAAATCATGTTTTTGAGTTGGATCAATTTACGAATTAGTGTACGAACTTTACATTTAGGGTTATTAATACCAGGACTGTCACTGGCTGCTATTTTTACTGTCTATTCGTACCACTTTTCACAAAGAAAGCTTTTTTTTTTTTTTTTTTTTTTTTTGGAAATAGCAATAGTAATTGAATATAGAAATAGTCGTCGGTATCAGCCCTGTTAAACTAACATAAAAAAAAAATTAAGAAGAAAGAGATGGAACCTTTCTGATTTTTTTTTAAATGCACCATTAATTTAGAATTTAGAATTTTTTTAATTTCTGGTCTAAATCAACCTTCAAAACTTTATACATTGATATAATTTTTGCTTATGCTGCCCAACTTTATCATTTATAAATAATAAACAATATTTATGACATAAATAAAAAATAATGTGTTGTATCCAAATTCTCCTATTATATGCAATAACTCACAAATAATTCGTTGATAATCTTTACTAAAAAGATGTTTAATACGTACATTAAAATAAAATATCTAAAACCTAGCACTTTCAAGCACAATCCGTGCATTCTTCAGGATTGAAAAACAGACAATACAAAATCTTTTTGCATTGTCTGTTTTTCAACCCTGAAGACGAGCACGATTGTGCTTGAAAGTGCTAGGTTTTAGATATTTTATTTTATATTTTATTTTGATGTGCGTATTAAACACCTTTTTAGTGAACATTATCAATGAATTATTTGTGAGTTATTGTACCATTGATGTTAACCAAGGAAATGCTCTCAAAAGATGTAATTCACCCATGAACCAATATCTACATGTTATTTTTTTTCTGTTTTACGACATGAATATGACATTCTCATAGTTGTTATAATAACTATTTGTCATTTAATATTAGTCAGTAACTAATGCTTATTAACCCTTTCGGGGGCAAGCACTTGTGCTCCTGTAATGTTGAATTCCCATCGGAATTTAGGAAAGAATTTAGTTCAAAATAAGAATAAGCAATTTTTCACCTTTTTCTCGTCAAAGTTAAAAAAGTAAAATTTAATTAAAAGTTTCTGGTTTGAATCAGATTAAAATTAGGCGGTATATAATATATACCACCGCCCCTCAAAGGGTTTACTATTTATTATTAACTATTTAATGTTCTTGTCAGACAATGATTCATTGTTTTAAATTTTTCATTGCTGTTTCGTCAAAGCTTGATTGCTGTTGTGCTAGCATTTCTTTTAGCATCAAACGTCATTAATATCATCATAACCATCACAATAACAACATTTGTTATCGTTGTTATCATTATTACAACACCAATTATAGTTACCAATTAAACAATATTATACTCATTATGTAAATAATGGCTAACTTGAAAGAGGATTGCAGATTCTACACGAAAACTGTTATGAGCTAGGATATTTTTTTTTTTTTTTTGCTGCATTTGTCGTGGGTGTTTCAAAAATGATAATTGTGTAAAATGTATAAGGAAGCATATATAAAAACAGTTTCTTTTGCTGCCACTGATTTTTGGAAACGTTTCCGAGTAACTTGTTCAGTGTATTAATCTGTTTTTTCAAGCACGAATACCGCGCATGCGCGGCAGCGTATTACTGCTTATTTTACAGTTTAATACTGTTAATTTTACGGTATAATACTGGCAGCTGGGATGCCAGTTTTATACTGCAAAATCAACAATTATTTTTTGCAGTGTTAATTTATCATGTTTGTCTGTAAAACATGTTTGTTGAACATGAAAATGTTTACTTGATAATTGATAATATCCTAAAAATCAATGCTTCGGGTTGAAAAACTGATTAACACTATATATAAAAACTACTCGGAAACGTTTCTGAAGTTCGGTGGAAGCAAAAGATACTTTGTTTTCATAAATGCTTCTTTAAATCTCGAATATATATTGTTTTTCGAGCTTTCTAAAAATACAAAATACTTTCCAGATTTGTGGGTAAACTTAGAAGTGGTTATTGTACATTTTCGATCGTGTGGTATATTATAATTTCGTAGATTAAGAAACATTTATTTATTTTATTTATTTTATTTATTTTTTATTTTATTTTTTACAGTGTACTGTTAAAAATTTGCAGCAAACTGTCTAGTCATTCGACCGTTTTTTGAAAAAACAGTTACATAACCGTAATTTAACTCTATTCTGACCATAATATGGGCAATGATATGGTCAGAATAGAGTTAAATTACGGTGAAGTAACCGTTTTCTATAAAACGGACTGGACAGTTTGTTGAAAAATTTTAACAGTGTTGTAATGTTTAGTCCTAATTGAACAAAACACTTAAAAAAATTAGTAATTAATGTATCTATCCATATTTATATGTGCACTTTTCAATATTTTTGCTCAATTTTCATCTAAAAAAACTTGGCGTCTTATCTGAATACGTGCAAAATGATTCAGCATTGAAAAGATACCCGTTCATCACGTAACATCACGTATTTTCATTCATAAATTGCAATATTTTACTATACGATTGAATAAAACTAAAGCAATTTTGCTGTTTTTTTTAATTATTTCTACTGTTTTGTTTATTTTTTGACCAAGTTTTCCAGTATTTTCTGGCAGGATTTCTTTCTGTTATTAAATTTACATGTATTATTTTAATGAGGTTAAAATATCAATGAGTTGAAAAAGAATAACTAAATTTCATCTAAAAGAATGTAAGGCTAATCAAATGCGGAACTACCTCTGATCTTATACATAATTTACTTACAATATCAAATACAGGGAGAAACTTTACATGTTACATAAACTTTTATCTTTTATATGTGTACAGTATAGAGCCGCGGTTCCTAAACTTTCGGATCTCACAAACTTCATGGTTTTAAATCGGACCGCTAACATAAATTTTTAAAAAACATAAATACATTTGACTAATAATGATTAATAATAAAGATTATAATGATAATAATGGTTTTCCAATATTTTCTGAGGGGAGTTCTTTCTGTCATTAAATTCACATGTATTATTTTAATGAGGTTTAAAAATACATCAATCGATGAGTATATACAAAAGAAAAAATTAATTTTATCTAAAAAATGCTTTGCTAATCAAATATAGAACTACATCTGATCGTATACATAATTTACTAAGGATATAAATTGCATATTTTCGTTCGTAGTTATACAGTGTTGTCATAAAGTTTTTTCCTGAGTACAATAATTCATTGCAGAAAAATTGATATAATCAGGCATAATGATTGTTTCAATATATTGTAAAGACATTTATGAAGTTATTAATACAAGTACTTTCATCAGTAAATTTTGATGTGAGCACCTTTGGTAGCTCGAAGAATGTCAAGGCGTAAATTCCATTTCTCGCCACGTATTTCCCGACATTTGGGCTGTCACACTAGACACAGCATCTGTGATCCTGAACTTGAGTGTTTCAATATCTTTTACTGGTGTTGCAAACACTCTGTCCTTATGTACTTCCAAAATAAAAATAAAAATCTGCAGGAGTTGATCCACTCTGTCCTGTAACAATTTCAGTAAATCTCTCACAGTCTGCTAATTAGGCAGAGTAATCAAAGATAGAAGTTCCCAAGAGTTGGAAAACTTTTCTCACGCTTAGCTGTGGGGGTGACAAGAATGCCGGTTACTACAATAGGAAAAGATGAGCTTCGATCAATCTTGTGAAACTGAAATTGCTAGACAGCAAATATTTCTCTGATCTGACCGTCTATATGTGGGGTCTCAGATCGTGGGAATTTCCTGCGTGAACATTTAAAAGTTCAGTAAGACCTCCCTAAAAAGGCTTTATCCAATGACGTAAACTAAAACTTTTTTGATTGGTGATCGGAGAATCTTTTGTTCGAGCAAACGGACCGGAGAAGAGGATCGAGAGGAGGTTAGTTAGAGTTTCGGCAGGAGAACGAGTGTTGGTGGAAAACAATCATCTCAGGACGGTTTCCCTTCTTAGTAGGGAAGGACAGGTTTGCTGACAGATTTTTGAATGAGAGAGTGCGATCTCTCTGAAGTCAAGGCAACAGCCTTGGATTTGACCTTTCGGGGAGAGTGAAAAGTAGCACTAGTTAAGACTTTAAGATTCTAAAACTACTGTAAAAGACTGGACTATTTGGTGATTTGCTATAAATTACAAGTCGAGCGAACTCAGCTAAAAAAAATTGTTGTAAATAATTTTTACCTCTAGAAATTTCAAGAACGCTTTTTAAATAAAATTTGTTCTGAAATATTTAATGAAGGTGATCAATTGTGAAACGGCTCCACGCTACCCCATTTCAAAAACACACAACATCGTGGATTCTTTACAGTCCGATACAGGAAATTTCTCATCAAGGAACTCACGAACGACGGTAGAGACAGGACTAAAAAAACTTAAGAACATGACTTTTCCATAATAAAAATTTTACAGTATTACATTCAATGATTATTTCGTAATAATTTTTTTGTAATCAGGGAAAGACTTTCTGACCACCCTATGTTATATTTTCCTAAATTAAAAAACTCTTTTTATTTTTTATTTTTTTCAGTGTAGTAATGTTTTTCGAAATCAATACATTTTCGAGAGTTAAAGGAGCATTTATAATAAAAAGAAACGTGCCCAGTTTAACTGATGGCATTGAGCTCAGAAGCTATTTACACTAATTGTATATTATACTCTTATTTCAAAGAATATTTCTCCTCGAAAAATAAAGAAATCGACAATAAAATAAGAGGGAATTAGCCTCCCGTCCCCCCCCCCTTTATATTTAACCAATGAACCCCCAAAACTAATCAGGGAAGCGCTTTATCACAATGAACCTATATACAAAATTTGAAGCAAATCGAATGATTTGACATGAAAAACCCATTTATTTAAATTAAGGGGGATTAGCCCCCCTTTCACCCCTTTATACTTAATCAATGAACCCCGAAAACTAATCAGGGAAGCGCCTTATCACAATGAACATGTATACAAAATTTGAAGCAAATCGGACAATTCTCCATGAAAAATCCATTTATCCAAATTAATGGGGGAATTGCCCCCCCCCCCCTTTATACCTAACCAATGAACTCCCAAAACTAATCAGAGAAGTGCCTTATCACAATGAACCTATATACAAAATTTGAAGCAAATCGATTGATTCGACATGAAAAACCCATTTATTTAAATTAAGGGGGATTAGCCCCCCTTTCACCCCTTTATACTTAATCAATGAACTCCGAAAACTAATGAGGGAAGCGCCTTATCACAATGAACATGTATACAAAATTTGAAGCAAATCGGACAATTCTCCATGAAAAATACATTTATCCAAATTAATGGGGGAATTGCCCCCCCCCCCTTTATACCTAACCAATGAACTCCCAAAACTAATCAGAGAAGTGCCTTATCACAATGAACCTATATACAAAATTTGAAGCAAATCGATTGATTCGACATGAAAAACCCATTTATTTAAATTAAGGGGGATTAGCCCCCCTTTCACCCCTTTATACTTAATCAATGAACCCCGAAAACTAATCAGGGAAGCGCCTTATCATAATGAACATGTATACAAAATTTGAAGCAAATCGGATAATTCTCCATGAAAAACCAATTTATTCAATTTAATGGGGGAATTGCCCCCTCCCCCCTTTATATCTAACCAATGAACTCCCAAAACTAATCAGAGAAGTGCCTTATCACAATGAACCTATAACAAAAAATGAAGCAAAACGGATATTTCTATCAAGAATTATCGCGTTACGTACATACATACATACATACAGAACGGGCGGGCACATTAGCTCCCGGGCTTTGATACCCTGTGAGCTAAAAACAAATGTTTTTTGACTGCCGCTGATTTTCAGAAACGCTTTCTGTGTAGATTTTATAGTGTATTAATCAGTTTTCTCCCCCTGGAATGTAAGTTCTTCAAATGCTATCAGTTCTCCAGTAAAACTTTTCATGTTCAACAAATATGTTTTACAAACAAACATGATAAATGAACATTAATATTATTTTGTTACTCTTTCATGTATAAATTCAGTTACGCAGATAAAAATTTTAATTGAAAATTGATATCAGCTTAAAAAATGATATTCCTGTTTGAGAAAACTGCTTAATTACACTGTAAAAAATTGGCAACAGAGGAAACATTGTTTTTATAAATGCTTTTATAAATCTCGAAAATATATGGATTTGTGAGGCTTCGGAAGCTAAAGAACCATTCTCGGAAAAGAGGGTAACTTGGAAGAGGTTATTATATATTTTCGTTCGTAGTTATATATTATATTTTCCTAGAATCAGAAACCCTTTTATTTTTTTTTATTTTTTTAACCATTAGGAAAATGGTTGTTACTTTCGGTCGAGAATGGACCAAATGATATACGCACTTTACTCTTTTAACCGTTTTTAACGAAATTCTGTAACTTTAGAAGAATTTTTTCAGCGTTTTTAACGAAATTCTGTAACTTTAGAAAAATTTATCTTTGAATAGGCAATAGAAATGCATAAAATCGTTACAAAAATGTTAAAGTTACAAAAAGGATATAGATGCAAATTATCAGATATGAAAAAAAAGCCGAATTCAAAAATTGACGTCGGATGAGAAATCGTCTTATAAAGCAAAAAACGTGGTTTTCAACTTTAATTTCCTCAAAATACCTTTAGCTCAGACATCAATCTAAACAATAGTTAAAGTTATTGTAGGAAGGACCCGATAAAATATTTTTGTTTTGGTTTCATTAATATATTGTAAATTTTTACTTTCGTGTTATATAGCGGCCCCCAAGAATGAATCGCCAAGCGACCAAGATTTATCGCCAAATTATAAAGCATGTATGACATTATAATAATATATGATATATATATAATATTTCTTGACGTATGTGGCCAAGTTATAGTCATATATGATGTATATACGATGCATATATGATGTATAATATATGACATGTGTATATAATGTATATACGACATATAGACGTATCGGAACATTTTCTCAATGGTTGTTGTATTATAATTTTTTTTCCAGTGTTCTAATGTTTTTCGAAGACTTAAAAAAAATCTGCATAATTGGTGAAATAAGCATTAAAGAACTAAAACAACATATAAAAATCGTTAAACCTTTTGTGTGCTCTAAACCTTTACATAGGCAAGAAAAATAAAATTACAGTGGTGCTATGAAGCATATCAAAAAGACATTCCTGTCATAAAGGTTTAGTTGAATATGAAATAAAACAATAGGATCATGGATATTACTACATATTTGTGACAAGATGACTACCAGTCATCTTTTTTTTTTTTTATCGTAAAACATCTTTTAATCACATGACTCAATAGCGGCTGTGGGTAAACAAAAAAGGAATAAAAAAAATAAGATTTTCCCTTTTTTTTTATTTCGCTTTGAAAGCTTTGGTTAGGTAGCTGAGGAGGAGAAAAAAGAATGGAAGAAAGAAAACCTAGTCTTTCGACCCTTCTTTTTACAATTTGTTCTACTCATTTTTTTGAATTTCTTCTAATTTTTTTCTATTATTAGCTGAAAGAAAGGGGTTACGTCTTGCTATTGATCGAAAAATCCTCATCTATTTCACCGTGGATGTCTTGACGATAAGTTTTACCCAGGGGTGATTGTGTTCCGATATTTTGTACACCACTAAATTTATACAGCAATCTTTGTCTTCTTTAATCGATAAATTCTGCGATGACATAATAAGAATATTGCTCGATAATTTTAGTGATATTCAAAATACCGGAACACAGACACCCCTGGTTTTACCTTATATTTGTAAGAAAAACTTTCAGATTATCGTTGTTTTTTAAACTTCCTTTTGTTTAGCCTTTCCTAGACCAGTTTTTGGTCCGAATATACGTATTTTTTCCATCATGTTTTTATTTTTATTTTTTATTTTATTCATTTTATCGTTCTCCAGCTAAACTAATTTTTAAGGGTGGTTGGTATGTGTAGTGTACTATTATTATCGAGGCTAACGAAAAAGACATACTGCCGCTCTACCTTTTGCGTTAGACCGTTAGAGTCACGTGATGCTCTTTTCGTACTCCTTCGTGACTTGACTCAAGCAGTCTGGCTAAAAAGAGACACGTCTAACGCACCGCGTGATATATATATATATATATATGCCTATATATATATTTTTTTTTTCCACGAAATTTGTTTTTTTCACGAAATATAAATATATGTCACGAAATTTAAAAAGTCGTAAAGATGTTACTTTATGTTGTTTTTGTTTAAGTTGTCGTCCTTATAAAGTCTTTTTACAGCGACATACTAAGTATATATATATATGATCGCTACACTGAAAAGAAAAAAAAATGTTGATTTTACAGTATAATACTGACACCCTCAGCTGCCAGCATTATACCGTAAAATTAACAGTAATAAACAGTCAAAAAAGCAGTAATACACTGCCGTGCATCCGTGGTAGTGTATTACTGCTTATTTTACTGTTTATTACTGTTAATTTTCTGGGGTGTCAGTATTATACTGCAAAATCAACATTTTTTTTTTCAGTGTACTACGCGTCAAAATGTGCTATATTGGCGACAATGCGATATAAAATGAATGTGAATGATAATAAATGAGTAACACAAAGACACTATTTTGTGCCAAATCACTCACTCATCCTTTGCACCCCAGATAGGGTAGTAATGTAAGTGCTATAAAGTAAGAAAAACACTTGAGGTTGAATTTATTATTATTATTATTATTATTATTATTATGTATAAAAATAATTTGCATTTTTCCCCTTATATATTGAAAAAAAAAAAAATAGTGCTTGAAATCAACCGCATAAAACTTTTCGAATGGTCAAATTGTGTTTGCTTTCTGGATCACTGTTTAACTATTTGTTTTGACACTTAAAATTTAAATTATTTTTTTATCAGATATTAATGAGTTGTTTTCTAATTTTTATAACAGTTAATGCAGATAAAATAAAGTTAAATAATACAAAAGTTAAAGGGCAAATATTTATAAAAATTAAAATGTAAGAGTAAGCAGTGAAATCAACAACATAAAATTTTTCGAATGACCAAATTGTGATTATTTCCTTGATTGATGTTTAACTATTCGTTTTGACAATTCACTTTACATGTATTAATTTTTTTATTATTATTATTTACATTTGTAATACGTATTTTAAATTACAAATGCTCTTACGGGTGAAAGTGAGTAAGCAAGACATTTGAAGGATGTCTGGGCATAAATAACTTTGTATAAATGTTTTTGAAATTAATGCATCCAAGAGTTGATGAAAAAAGTTAAGTATTCTACAAAATTGAAAATTAAAAAAAATACAAAGAATGATTTTGGGCTCTTTCAACTAATGACAATTTTGAATATACGATTTTCTTTATTCGATATTTATACCTGGAGAAATAATACATTTGACAATGAATTGTTTTACCTTTTTTCATATTATTTCAATGTTCTTGTAAATATATCCTTGTAATAGTTGATAATTTTACCAAAAAATACAGAAATATTCCTGGAGATGAAATTAGATTATTTACATTATTTCGAGTAACATCCATCAAGTAAGGGGAAAATCTCATTACATAGCAAATACAGATTGTAGCAAATACAGACGAATGAAACCTTATATTTTTGAGTTCCCCAATCCAACTATTTTCGTTTGTATTAAATTTTGTGAGTAGATTGTCTTTAAGAAAAATATATATATATATATTGCGAAGTTTTAAAGTTCAAAGGCCAAGCTTAATCGCGGGTCTTAACTATCCTGCAATAAAGATTAAGTAATGTTATTGATTTTATTCAATAAAATGTGTAATTATTGACTATGTTTGTTTTGTTTTCTACAGAATAGCACGAGGTGAATGACATAAGCTAGTATTTACTCAAAAGAAATGTTTAGGTTTTCGATGACTTTTAATAACCTGAAAACCTTAACCCTTTCCGGCACAGTGGTCCCACTCCGGGCACACCTAATTTTAATTCCAAACTTGCATACGGCACCAAGAATATTTTAATAAAATTTGGTTTCTATAATGAAACCTTAAAATACGGAGTTCATATTTTCTAAAAAAGTCGTTTGTAAATTCCGGTGTCAGTCAGCAATTTCTAATTTGCCGGAAAGGATTAAAACAAAAATCAGATACCGTAATTTCCGGCGTATAATCCGCGGATCAAACAATCATGTTCCGACCCAGAAATTTTATATTATAAAATGCAACTTACTATATCGCAGTAAATTTTCGACTTCAATTATTGAATAAAGTTTCTGGATTGAAACAGAATTGTTTGATCCGCGGATTATACGTCGGAAATTAAGGTACTTTGTATAGTTTTATGGCTAAATTTTTTTTTTGCCTGACGTCTTTGTAATATTTTTGACTAAAAAAGTGCATTTCTTATCGCATTATTATTTATATATAATTTTTATAATTCTAATTCAAGCGCCTGCGTCAACAATACATATTTTCCGCTCTCCTATCGCAAAATTGCTTGTTAAACTGGTGTGGATATTTAATTGATTCATCATTACCTAATAATATAAATATCGAAAACTGTTTTCACCTTCAGAATGAATACATCAAATTTTCAAAAATTATTTTCCTAAATTTTAAGTAGGCTGAAACCCCCAGTCATTGACACCTAACCAGTAACTGACACTTCACCAAAAATCTAACTCAAATAAGCATTTTGTTGTAAAATTCTGCAAAGTAATGTTATCTAGTGGTAAATGAGACACTTATTTTTATTTTGGAGTCAATTTATTCACCACTGGAGGGCTGAGAACATATTCAATGAGGAAGAAACTTTTGAGAATTTCATAAGTGCCGTTTTGAAGCAACCATCTTATTTTTAAAATTAAGGAAGTGTTTTTCTAATCTATTTGTAATGCAACCATCCTACGCTTTGTTTCTTAAAGTTATACTTGTAAACATTAGTTTAAAGATGCCTATGATACGTTAAGGGCCATGATTAGGGTGTATAGTAGTTATTTAATTTAGCTTAATGGGGGGGGGCAGTTATTGGCTCCTAGAATTTCATTTCATAAGTTATGGGTTATATTACAGAAAGTTGAAATATGTTATTTGAACTGTGTAAAAATGCATAATAACAAAGTAATTTTATCTTGCAGTAAACACCATTAAAATTTAAGTTGTTTCACCAGTGTTTGACACCAGATGTCAGTTACTGGTTCATAAATGTCAGTTATTGGATATCTGCATTACGAATAATGCAGTACTAAATATTACTTATATACTCTTATTATATACTCTGCATTACTAATAATGTAGTACAGCTTACTAAATACCACTTTTTATAATAAATATTAATGTATTTTGCTTTTATAATAAATAATAGAGTTTTTAAAAGCATTTTAAACTTTTAAAATAAAGTGTCAGTCTCTGGTTGACTTTGTGTCCGTTATTGGTGTTTCAAAATAGGGATGGTGTCAGTTACTGGAGTTTTTGACCATATTTATGAATAAAATTAATTTTTAGTTATAACATGCATAATTTTTCAAAATTTTGCCAACAATATTTTTTTAATATATCTCTACTATCCTCTCAAAAACAAAGGTAAGTATAAAATAGATTTGAATTTTTGTAATAGTGATTTGAACAAGAAATAATCCTTAAAGTGGCACTTACTGGCGGTTTCACCCTATTTTTAAAAACTTGATAAATTTTATTGTTTTTAAAATGTTTAGTCTTCTTAAAAGTACTTAAATTGTAGGATTATTTATTATTTATTTATTTTATTTTTTTAACCGCACTGCGTTTTAATTAGACGTAGTCTTAATACGTAGCCTTTGAGCGCTACGTCTCAATTAAACGCAACCGCACTAAGTCTCAATTATACTTCCTTCCGATGGTGAAAACTGTTTTTCAATATTTATCTATGTATTTAAAACGCAAAGCCGAATTTTTAAAAAGAATTTTCACATTACCTTTCTGTCGCTAAACGGAGTGGGAAACAAGTTTTGAACTGGTTTCATGTCAGAGGAGCGTTGAGAGAAGTTGAGATGGCCGATTGCGGTCTAAGGTGCCAGAAAGAGGTTCTCTAAAGAGAACGCGGGTTTGAACCTCAGAGCAAAGATACTAGTAGAGAGCAGATTCCATTATCATTTCGTCGAAAAGTTGGTCCCAAGATCAGCTCGGATTTGGCGCTTTAGAGGCTGTCTGTTTTGGCGGTAGTCGCTTTCTTGGCAACTTCGATTTCATTCAACACGGACGCAATAATCAAGTTTCTGCGGGAATGCGGAAATTCCAAGCAAGTTTTGGCGGGAGAAAAACCGGTTTGGCGCACTAAATTAGGTGGAAATCACGTTTGATGGGTAGGTGATCTTGGAGCCCCGAAGAAGGTACCAATTTGGTGTCTAGTATATTAGAAAGTCTATGGTTTGAACTAAGCTCTTGTCATAAGATGTTTCTCTGATATTGTTAGTACTCTGATAACTCAGCTGCTCCCGAGCCCGGTTATAAAAGGAGGGATTTTTATTTCTTTTAATTATTGCCAACAAATATTATTAATTAACAATTTCTGACATTTTAATGATGTTATGAACCTTTTTTCTGTTACTTTTGATTCGATTACCAAAGACCTGAATCTTCAAATTAAATTAAAACAACACACAAAGCTTGCTTACCATAATGCAATAATCAATTAGTTTATTGAATATCCAATATAAAAAAAAAATATATGAAGTTATGGGGGGATTTGAAAATATTTTCTAAAACTTATTTTTTTTTTTTTTTAAATAATAAAACAAAAGACCCTAAAATATTTGAATCCATAAATTATATTTTTGTGCAATAATAAATAGATGGTTTGAAAAAATAATATAAGAAGAAAAAAAAAATCTGAAATTAATTGTCGGAAATGGAAAGAAATTTGAATATTATATAGTTAAAAAAAAAAAAAAATTAAAAAATTCATCTTTAAAATATGCAGTTAAGTTTTAAATATGCGCGTTAATTAGATCTTTTCAGGACAGTAAAAATATGTCACGTGAAGCGGGCTGGATTGTGCTAAGTCAAAAATAACTTTCAGTTTTCTTACTTTTAATTTATTTATCTATTAAATTATTAAATAAAAAATAATTTTACTTGAAAACAGTGAAAAATAATTTTCTTTTTAAATTTTGTATTAAAAATGCTTAAATTACATACAGGTTTTATGTATAATCTACCCATGGGAAAAAAGGCGAACTTTTGTACAAAGCATATATACATAAATAGTAATATGTATTTAACTGGATAAATCTTTGAACACTTCGTTTATTTATTTTATTGTTAATGAGTGAAAGTATCTTTGGTGTTAAAAATTTTGTTAGATATTTAATTTAATTTAATTTTTATTTATACCAGTGATTTTTCTGCCTTTTTCAATTCCTACTATTAGTTCCCACTCTCCCTATATATATTTATATATCTTGTTCAAATTTTCAATCGTTAATAAAATAATTTTTATTCATCCACTCAACTTCAAATACATTTTTTTAATTACATTCATTAATTAAATTTAATTAATTAATTTTAGTTTTATATAGGATAAAAAAAAATTTGCCTCTTAATATTGTGATTCTGTCATATGTATATACATATTTATATTAATTATAATCATTTAATAAAAAGTAACTAAAATAAAATTTTTCTTTGTTGACCTAAGTAGGAATTGACTTTATTTTTTATTTTTATTCAATTCCTACTATTAGCTCACACCCTGTATATATTTATATATCCTGTTCAAATTTTCAATCGTTAATAAAATGCTTTTTATTCATCCACTGAAGTTCAAATACATTTTTTTAAAAACTTGTAGTGGATGACGCTTGATGTTAATACAATTTTTTCAAATATTAATTCATTAATTAAATTAAATTAATTAATTTTAGTTTTATATTTAATTTCTGTTCAAAAGTTTAGACTCACTCCATATTTATAGTCTCCTTCGCTTGCACGCCGCCTGATCTTCGTCCGTGAACAGACCCATTACCTTTTTACACGTGAAGGTTTCGCTATGATACTTCATTGTGAAGTTTGGTAATTTTTGAAATTCAATATTTGAAAAACAGCATAATCATTAGATTTGAAATTTATATCAAGAAAAATACAACTTTTTACCTTTCTAACGCAGTTTGTCTAACAATTTTGTGAGAAATACTTTTCGAGCTTATTAATTTTTGGTATTTTAGCTATTTATTTTTTATTTAATTTTTAATACATTTCGAAAATTTCTCTTATATAAGATATTTAGCAGGATATAAATTTAGGAATAAATACCGTTAGTGGCGAAGCGTGTAGATCTCTGGAAAAATTTTTTTCTTTTTGACCTAAGTAGGAATTGACTTAATTTTTTTTTATATATTACTTGTTTTTTTTTATTATTATTATTATTATTGCTTCTTTTTGATACTAATCAAAGAGAAAAAATATACTGTAGGCATTCGTTACATTGTTCCCAAAAGCCTTGAATGTCAGAGTTTAACATTTCTTCGTTACACCTTACTACGCAATGAGTGTTCCACCCCCCACCGATTTCAGCATCGTAATAACCCTTTCGGTCCCCCCATTACAATGAGAAGTAAATGGGGAGCAATCTGTTGGCACTCAATTTCTCCGGGACACACAGATGCGGAGAATGGCATAGCAATTAACGCCCAATAGAAAGTCAATCTCGCCTGCTCTATAGATCTGACCCGCAGACAGGTGTGCCTAATAGAACCATTAGAGCAGAAAGCGGATTAATTAGAATTTACGGCTCGGCATTTTGATGTAATGAGGGTTTTTTGGGGTTCATTGCTAAGAAAGAAACGCACTGATACGTTGTTCTGAGATGTAGAAACTCGGTAATCAGTATCAAACTGTGCAATAAATGCAACAAACACATCGATAGGAAACTGAGTTTATTATGAGATATGGCAATTTCTTTTATTTATACTTGTAATGTATTTGTTTATCTTGGTTTTACTTTTCTTTGTATTGTGCTCAGTTATGGGATAATAAAATTGCTCTGTCGTGTTTATATAGCTTTCTGTTTATGTATACTCATCGATGTTTTGAGCACATTTCATTAGGTTTTATAACGAAATGTATTTTTGCCATTTTTTAAAATTTTTATACATTGTTTTTCTTTTATGCTTTGTATTGTAGCGCCTGAAATATTAACTTTTCATATGTACTGGGTTCTTCCAAATTATAGCGATAAAACTTTACTGTGATCAAGCTAGGTTTCTTTTTCTCTTTTTTTTCCCTTTTCTTTTCTTTAACATAACGCGAATTTCTCACGCGTTTATTATGATATGAAACTGCGGATGAATTAAAGAATCAAATGAACGATATAATAACGAACAATGAAACAATATAGGCTTCTTAATGCACTTCCTGAGGTGCAACTTTACATCTAGGCGCGACATACAAGCGACTTGCAAAAACATTGTGAATCAATGGATATCATAAAATCATGTATTCAATTTTTCTATACAGTTTTCCTATTAAGTACTGTTTTCAGAATGTATATATCATGGATATTGGGAAAAACATACATCCGTCTTAGAGTACTTACTCAACAAGAATTGTGTATTCTTTATTCGTCAAAATGCCATTGCCTTCTTGGATCATATATAAGAAACCACGGGTTCTCTGGAAGGATCTTTTAAGCCATCATCTTCTTCCCCCCGTTTTTCATAATTAGATAACTTTCAAGTATTTTATAGTTAATATTCAATAGCTTAGGTTTTACCCCGAAACCTTCACACAACTTAGGTCCACAACTTAGGTTAGTTGGCTAATGGCTGCCACATCCCTTTGTGAGACAAAATAAAATATGATTTATAAGCGTTAGTTGTCAAAAAGTATGATAATTTAACAACACGTGTCTGTAAATTATACTTTATATAAGTTGTAATTTTCCCAACTGGGCGAAAAAGTCCGGGCCAGGATTCGAACCAAGGATCTCTTGGCTGAAGCTGCCAATGCTCTACCAACTGAGCAATCACTGGCAAACCTGGCGGATCTAATTCACCCAGTTAACCTCATTGATCATAGCATCTGGTCTGATATCTGAATCAGCTCAAGAGAATAAATTGCAGGTAATGGGATCTCCAGTAAACCCTGGCTACATGATTACACTAGATCAATTTTGACACAAATATTGAAATTGGATATCCAATTTGAATAATTGTGTCTAGTATACTTTATAAGTCTTTCAAATTAATATATATATATATATATATATATATATATATATATAAATGAATACACATGCGAAGACCGCAGGATAAAACACCATAAAAAGCAATGGAATGGACACCGAAGGAACCATACCCAAAAGGATGAAAAAGCAAAAATTGGAAAAGCAAAATTGGAAAACTATAAATATCTTATAGAATCTTCAGAAGTGCTTTATAAGAATGTTCATAGTAAGTATATGTTATTTCAACAAATATTATCAGCATTATGCCTAAAATCGACAATATTAAGCCCCTAATAAAATATATAAATGAAACAAGAAAATTAAGGGCCGACATGAGGTTCAAATGACAAAATAAAATGAAACAAGAAAATTAAAACCCGACATGAGGTTCAAATAGCAAAATAAATAAATAAATATGCAACTGAAATAGAAATTAGATAAATAAAAAATTATTCAACTTAAATAGTAAATAGAACATAAAATAATGTTCAAGACTATATATATATATATATATATATATATATTAAATAAATATTGTTGTAAGTTTTAATATTGTTAAATATGCCCTGTGAATGAGATCTTTAAATAATGGCTCTTTCAGTATAAACCATGCTATTCATTATGACTTGTAGGAATTTTAATAGATACTGCATGAAGATCGTGTAAATATGCTATTAGATATGTGATACCAGTAACCCAAGCAATGAGTTCATAGAAAAAAAAAAAGATAACTTTCTGTTCTTTTTCCTATGATAGTGTAATCAGGGTTTCAGAAGGAAAATCAGGATGCCTCAACTTCAGGGAACCCCACCTTGTCTACGCCACTGCACACCGATTGAATCACACATAGCGTACATAGAAAAACGCATTTGTACGATCTCCGGACCCTATTAGCCAAACAACTGTCATCATTTTGTATTTAATAACTTTTTCAACATAATAACCGGATACATGAAGGGGGGGGGGGGGGGGTGGAGAGGATAAGCTTCCTGCAAATACAGTACCTGAAACCAATATACATACTCACTAATCCGAAAAAAAAAATAGATTGGGGTATATAAAGAAAAAAAAATATTGTTCAGCAGTGGCTACTCAGGAAGCTTTATCTGTAACTGTCTAAAAAAGTCAGAAGCCATAAAAAGTGCAGGTATGCATTAAGTACCCTCTCATAAATGCATAATTCTACCGTTTCATTTTCCGGCCCGCCGGCAGTAAAAAGCCAATCACGCAAATTATCTCACTCAGCTTATCTCAATTGCACCAATAGTAAAGCAGTACGAGTTGTCACATGAGTGTATGACGTCGGAAAGATAGCAGAGGATTTCGGGTTCAACGCCGATATGATAAGAGTATTTCTTTTTAAATCCGAGATGCTGCAATAAATGGCAGGGAACTGCTTTTAGTTTCGGGTTTATGTTATTTTTAATGTAGCAATCGAGATAAACAATGCTTTCAATTCAATTTCTGAAGAATGCTAATGTAATCTTAGCGTGATCGTATCTTTCTTTTAAATCTCTTTTATTTTCACTATATAACCTTTAATATCAATTCTTTGAGGTCATATTTATTGATCATTTTATCAGATATTGGAATCTAATGTCAGAGAAAAAAATGAAATTACGAAAACCAGCTTTGTATAAGTTATTCTTTGGATTAGACTTGCATGACAAATATACACACTACGTAATTTTAATCCCCTCTAAATTTTTAGAGAACAAGTTTAGTCAATGAATTCTTGATATTTAGAAGTTTCGCAATATCCCATCATAAATATAGAAGAAGAAAAAATTGAGTAATTCCAGTTTCTGAAATATTATATTTGGTAACCAATTTTGCTTCTGTGTCTCTAGTCCGGTGTCCCTATTTTGGAACAGCTCAATATTGGACCATTGTCGGTATTTGGTTTTTGTATAAAGACAGTTTTTTTAAAAATCTTTGTATAATGCAAGTATTAGCTTTGTATATCTTTTACAATGCAATGCATTCTGAATAAATGAGAAAAAATTGCATACTGTAATGAATTCTTGATATTTAGAAGTTTCGCAATATCCCATCATAAATATAGAATAAGAAAAAATTGAGTAATTCCAGTATCTGAAATATTATATTTAGTAACCAATTTTGCTCCTGTCTCTCTAGTCCGGTGTCCCTATTTTGGATTATTAGAATTAAAAATACATTTAATATTAGAAAAACACATGTTCTAGAAGATACATTAATGTCACATAATAAAATAAATTGCAATGTAGACGTTTCAAGCTCTATACAAGCTCTTCATCAGTACAAATGTCAATCATAAACTAAAGATGTTGTTTACACATGTTCACGTTCAAAATATGTATTTAAAATATTAAATCATCAAGGAATATATGTCACAGTGGGACCACATACTGTGTATTTATTTTCCAATTTTTCTTTAAAACTATTATGTATGTTTGGCTGCGTGCCGTCTCTGAATTGGAACTTCGGTAATTTGATGTTTGAATTTGTTAATTATATTTATTAACTTTATAGTATTCTATATACACTTTATACTTATCTATCTTTAATAATAATAATTAAAAAAAATGGAGATTTGGTTAGTTTTGTTGCTAGAACTTGTTTTTTTCCCCAATGTTGACTTTATTTTTAGGCAACTTAAAAGTATCATTAACAACGTCTAACACAAAATTACGCTTATATATTTGCATATATATATTATTTTATGGCCACCGTTTAAACACAATTAGCCTGTAGTGGGTGGTCAAACGGTGTCAAATTTGCTCTGTAATCAGGATTACGTCTCCAAAATATTTTAGCAGTATGTATGTGATTTCTGTTGATGTATCGGGATCTAATTACACGTGTATCGCTGTGGTTAAAAGTTAGTTGCAATTGTAAGGAAAAATTTAATAAAAAACTGAAACTAATGTCGCAACTTTTTTGTTTTCAAGCTGTACACAGATTTAAACCTGAAATCTTCAGCAACTATATCCATTTTACTCTAATCATTATAAAGGTTGATTTCAACTGCAAAGACTGTACTTATTGATCAATATCAATTGATCATTATTGCTTATTGAGGGATTTAGGACTCTTAAAATGCCGAAAAGTGAAACAAATATACCATTTTTGTCATTTTATATCTTGAAAGTCTACTTTAAGAAAACACATTTTTTAAAGGCAGTAATTGATGCATATTTCTTCTTTCATTTCACTTTTTTTTATATCATAATGGGCAAAATTAGTTTTTATAGTTTTTTTTTTCAAAACTTTTAGATAAGGTATTTGCCGGTAAAATGGCCACCCTAAGGTTAGACATTTTAAAACAGTAGTAATAATTGTTTTAAAATAATAATAATAATTGGCTAAGAAAATGGTATATTTGGTAATTTGATGTTTGAATTGGTTAATTATATTTATTAACTTTATAGTATTCTATATACACTTTATACTTATCTATACTTTAATAATAATAATATTTATATCATAATAGGCAAAATTAGTTTTTATAGTTTTTTTTTTTTTCAAAACTTTTAGATAAGGTATTTGCCGGTAAAATGGCCACCCTAAGGTTAGACATTTTAAAACAGTAGTAATAATTGTTTTAAAATAATAATAATAATTGGCTAAGAAAGTGGTAACTTCGGTAATTTGATGTTTGAATTGGTTAATTATAACTTACGCCTGTTGAAGTTTGTTAAAAAATGCTAGTTGATGAAGGTAATATGGTCATATGTAGGTAATATGCTCATAGGTCTCATAAAATGGAAATGTCTATATTTAACGCAGAAAAAACACTAATTAGTCAAAAAAATTACATTTTGAAAATTTATAAAAATAATAGAAAAATTAATATGAAGTAAATTTAGACAAAAATTTAAAAAAGAATTAAAATAAATTTACGGAAGAAAGCATTTTTAATTTATTTTTTAACGCTTACAGCAAATGAAAACTTCTGTATCTTAACTTGTAAGGCCGACACATTTATCATACACTTCTTTACGACAAACAACACATAATCTCATATCTACAGCTTTTTCGCCCATTTGGTCATATTACCAACAAAAACCAATTTTATAAAAGTGTTCGTACTTCTGTCTGCGCACTCCGATATTGAAATTCGTTTATACCGTTAAAAAGAACCTTAAACCAGATAAAATATTATGTATAACAGTAAATACAAATGCTTTGTTTAAATAAGAAAAGTAACAAACTTATTAGAGACAAATTTATAATATAACAACGCAAATAACAACGAATCAACAATGACTGCCCTCCCGTGCACTTGATCAAGAATCGCAGGCAACCCGGTACTAAACCACGTTATTCTGACTTCCAGCAACCAACTAGGTTCAAGCGCCATCCTTTGGATTCCACTGAAATTAATAACATTATTGCGGGTTGGCCATATTACTTACATTGGCCATATTACCGTCAGATACCTTATTTGTGGAGAAGAAAATTCGAATCACAGGTTGCGCGCATGATTACAAAATAATTTAAGTGCATGTAAAGAAATTTTTTTTATATCTAATTATACGTGACAGTCTTGTGCTTACACTAAACCTAAAAAATTGTTTATTTATAGCATTTTTATGTTTTAAAAACAAAACCCCATCTTCCTTATCTAAAACTGTCAAAATTTTAACAATATTACACACACACACCAAGAAAAAAAAAGATTAACATTTAGGTTCACTTTAGAGAGCTTAGCATGCATTATATATCCTGAAAATTGTATGAAAAAATATTAAAAGGTTTTTTAACTACCTTGCGCACAATGCCCTGAAATCACCTTTCTGAGAAAAATGACTTAAGTTCTCTCTTTAAAAATATGTCATATTTAACAACTATTAAGAATGCCATTCACTTTGTTTTAAATGTTCAGAAATAAATACATATAATACATATATGCTCTTTAATATATATTATCAAAAATTGATTTTTTTTAAGGTTTAAGAGTACCAAGTCCTCTTATCATTAAAGAATTCTAAGTTTATACATATTGGAATTATTTTTATGTGACTTTCTAAAAATATTTCTTAATTTATGAAATTATTCCATAAAAAGGTTATTTGCGAATCTATTAACATATTAAATGGGTAAGTAACATTTATATGAAAATAAAAGTACATATAGTAAGACAAATTCTAAGAAAACCCATAATTGAATGAGAGCAAGCAATATTTATGTGAGACCAATCAAATAACGTCTTTTCAAATAAAACAAATTTCCAATTTGAAATTCGTGAAAAAAAATTTTTGCGAACATAAATATATATACAATACAGTACAATTAAAACTTCCCCCTCTAACTCTTTTTTTTTTTCTTATTTCTGTTTGCGTTGTTTAAAAATTGTTTAGAAAATCTAATGACAAAAGATAGCAAAAATAAGAATTTTTAAAATTAATATCTAAATAGATTTTTTAATTTGGAAGCGATATTTTTATTAATTTTTATTATTTTAATTCAATCATCCCGATTGATAAATAATTTATACGCGTTGGAAATTCCTGAACTGAGTGAAATTTTTCCAATTCACTTTTTCACTCAATCGGAAAAATTTCAACTCGCATATAATATCTAAATTAATTCATTTTTTAAAGCATTTATGTGTTAGTTATTTTTTTTATGCAAACTTTAATTATTCGACTATTGTATATATGGGTCACAAAAATATTTTTCATCAGCAATGTACGATAATAATTGAGCCATTATTCTTTTTGTGGACGTATTAGAAAAACAGGGCTAAAACTATGTGAACAGAGGCGTCATAAAACATAATAAATGGCTCAGTTATTGTTCAGACCCACTTATAATGTTTTATGGCTTTTCTTTTTTCTGTGCGCTTTTGCTTTTTTTTCTTTTTTTTCCTGTAATGAAATAGATAAAATTATTTTACAGTCTTGCTCCGTACAAGAATGAAATAGTGTACAAATGCACTTAAAAAAACATTAATGTTTTAAAAAAAAAAAACATTTTCAATTATTGCTTAATAATGATTATTTAAAAATAATGTATGTAAAATTTATAGGGATCTTTTACAAGATCACACAAAAGAAGTAGGGAATATTGGAAGTGGAGGGGAGGCAAGAAAAAATTATGTTCGTGTTACTGATTTTATACCAGTATTTGAAACAGAGAAAAATTAACATATTATTGGAAATTATTATTACATATACCCTGTTGAAATAAGTGTGTATGGTACTTATATTTCTATTACAGAGCCACACACATATAAACACATAAAAACATCAACAAAAAACAACAACAAAAACAGATCCATTGCAGTTTACTGGCAGTGAATTTGTAAGAAAGTTTTAATGACTTTATAGAATTTTAACTCACCAACATTTAAATATTTAATATTTTAGATGATATTAAAGTACATAGAAGCACGTTCATTACTATTAAGGTGTGTATACACTCTAAAAAGCTTCTGTGTGAAATTACGGTACATATCTGTCAGCAATGTGAGCAGTATATGTACCGTAAATTACTTTAAAGCACATATACCGTAAAAAGTAGTTTATATACCATATATACGGTACTGGTATATACCACTACGGTGTATATACTGTAAAACCATATATAATTGCATATAAATGTATATAATTGCATATTAAATACCTGATATATGTACTGTAAAAGCATTTTAAATTGTTATATATATTATATACTAAATAACATTTTACAACAGTTTTCGAAATATATGGACAGTGCAACCGCCAGGAAACCCCTCAGGAATGCAGTGAGAGATCACTGCTCCGGAAACCCAAAGCCCTTCTATTTTAAAAGCATGCTATTCTATTTTAAACACATGCAAATTTTGTTCGCATATATGTGCGCTACATTCCTCTCCTGCGGCGAGTTGTCAAAACAAAATTCATCGCACGCACACACATTCAGAAAAAAAAACAGCTACTAGAAATTTATAGGTTCTATTATCCGTCGTTTACGTAAAGCCACATCCGAATCTTTTCTTACTGTTCATCCGTCCCACTGACTTTACAGAAGCAAGGGTTTTCAATCCAGAGTGCACATTTGGCCTTGGTTACCCATCTTTGTCTTGATTAATATTTTGAAATTACTCTTTGTGAGTTTTCTGGTTTATTCTTTTATTTTTCCAGCATGCATAAACACAATCAATAGAAAGAGGGCGCTATTTTCAACTCGCTGAATTTTTTCCATTTATCTGCGCAGGTTTAGTATATAATGGCTTTGGGGTAGCCCGTTTACGGCATAAATACATCTTCCATTGCCAAATAAGATGAATCTAACAAAACAGGTGAATTATATATTTAAACACCACTTTTAGTTTAAATTGGTGGGAGTGGACTCCTACATTATAGTAATTTAGATAATAATTAGCAGTCGATATTCCATATTTACCTGCAAACAGTTACTTTAAGGTATACAAATAAAATGGTATATATATACTGCATTTTTAAGTTCAACGTACCGTAGAAATACTGTACTTATACCGTGAAGAATGAAAATGTTACAAATATAGTAAAAAATGACGTACATATACTGAAATTTTACGAAATGGTTTTTACAGTATAGTCCTTTTACATATACAAAGCTTTACTGAACTATTCAGATAATTATCGTTTTAAAGCGGTTATTTAATAATGTGTGTTGTTAACGGTATTATGTTTTTCTAGCGGAACTTAGCACACTCCAAATATATTAATAAGTTATGTGTTGTGGGGCATGCATCATATAATAGTTTCTGTAGATTACTACAGAAAATAATTCCAATGCATTATGCTTATTATTTGAAAGGTTTTTTATGCCTTTTATGCCTTTTTAAACGAACAAAGTTTTATTAAAATTACAAAATATTAAATTAAAAAAAAAAAGCTTTTTCGTACGCCTACTAATTATTGCTTCTATCAGTTTAACTTTACAAGCATTTATGAATAATTATATTAATATTGGTCGCCATAAAAGTCAACTGAAGCGATGACCTTGGTGACTTTTGGCGATGAAATTTTGGTTTCTATTATGAACGCAACGTAACATGGATGTAACAGATGTTTAGAAGAATTAGAAGGAACATAGTGTTACACATTTATCATTTACTCTGCGAGAATAATGTTTCTTTTCTGTTCAAAGTCATCTTTTTACTCAAATGTTCAAGAAAAACACTTCTGCTTGCCTTGTCTAAAAAATTGTCCTTCAATTAGCACTTCAACAAATCGTATTCACCCCTTCATGATGAAACAGCTATTCATGTCTCTAAAATTATACATTGATCTCTTGGGAAACCCAACATTATTTTTACGACACTTAAAATTCATTTATTCCAAAAGAAACAAAACGGAAACATCCACGATTTCACCTCCACATTGACGCTAATGCTTCAACTACCATTTACATGTTAACGTCAAATTTACCCTCTGTTGTAATAAATACGATCTCATGTCAACAAAATATTCATTACGTGATCCGTCAACTAGTTTACATGCGGCCTCTTTGAAGTAGCCGCCTTTTCGCTAAGAAGGCAAATTGATCTTTGCTCGATGTTTGCTTTGTTGTGACCTTTGCTTTCCCACATCAAAACGAACATAGACGAAATGTAAGTGATAGTTGCGCAATTCATGGTGGTTAAAAACAATGAAAGCCTATTTCTTGACATTCATGCGTGGAGGGGAGATGTTGATTCTAGAATAACAAGCATTGTTTAGTTTAAATTATGTTAGAAAAATGAGCGAGAATTGACAGAATTGGTGTGCTTGTTTTTCTGTCATAAGATGAACAGGGTTATACATTATATTTGGTTGGCAGATTATTCCTAATGATTAATGTTAACTGAAAACACACACATACACACACATGTAAGCATTTTATTACTTAATGAGTTGAATATTTTAAAAGATCTGACAAACAGAGCAAAATGAAACTTCATAGATGTAGATAAATTAATAAGATTGTAGATTTTATTTTGTGTAATAGTTTTCTTAATGATTTATGTTGAGTGAAAATACACGCACATGTACGCATTTTAGTAATCAATGAGATGGATATTTAAAAGTGTTGACAAACAGCACAAAATGTAGATCAAGTTATAGAAAAACTACGTGCATGTAATAAACCATTGTAACGAGACTGGGTATGGCAGAAGACCTGTTAAGCCGTTTTAATGACGAGAACCAGTGGTTTAAGACCAGACATCGAGTAATCGCAATCGGTTACAATCGATTACAGAAATTACCTAATTGGATAATAATAGTAATCATGCATTTTTTTGAAATAATCGCAAAATAATCATACTAAATTTTTTTCACTCCGATTACGTTCATAATCTAATCGTAATCCTACATAATCTGTATAGAAAAGTTATGCAATCGTCATTTCGCTCAAACTTAAGATTGTACCATATTTTTTTCCCCTTTTACCACCTCCCATTAAAAAAATACTTAGTATCTGCTAGTTAAACAATCTATCAAGAGAGTATTCATGTTTTTAACTCATTAGCTCACCTTGAGGTGGCAAGGGCAGAGGTTAAGCCCTGTTGCGGCGGGTCCAGTTTTCTGCATCATGATGCTACCGGCAGGGCTAAGACTCCTATAATACGAGCTGACGCATATCCATTTTGTTTCGGATTATTCCTGCCTAGTTCAGCATCAATCTACCGCAACCGGAGTTGGGGTTGCCTAAGACTCGGTTCTGATTGGCTGAACCGGTTCTGATTAGCTTGGTTTTTCGACTGAACTCCAATTTGAGACCCAAATCTGCGAGGATGCGTCAGCCTGTATTATAGGAGCTCTAGGCAGGGCTAGTCCTTAAAACGGCGCGCGCAGAGTATAGTGAAGTTGCAATCAGCTGATCAACTATTGTGCTTCGTTGGAGGTCAATGCATTTCCGCCAATCATATATGCCTATTTGTTGTTTGTGACCTCTATGATGACGTCATTTGCAACTACCCTAAAGTAGAGCTCCTATAATAGAGGCTGACGCATCCTCGCAGATTTGGTGCTCAAATTGAAGTTCAGTCGAAAAACCAAGCTAATCAGAACCGAGTCTTAGGCAACCCCACCTCCGGCTGCGGTAAATTGATGCTGAACTGAGCACTAATAATCCGAAACAAAATGGATATGCGTCAAAGCTCTAGTGTCACTCCCAGTCCTGTTACGACGAGTTAAGAGACAACTTTGATAATGCGAAGACACCCGCAAGCTAATGTTAAACCAATGGCAACGTTCTTTTCACATTTCTCGTTCGGATTGCAATATTTCTAAATTATTTACCTTTTTTTTTTTCACTTTTTTACTTTTTCAATTTTGGAGTTTATTTTTCTGAAGATGCTGATGATGATGCGGCTTTCTGAAGATGAGGGAACGCTTTCACTTTCGGAACCGGTACCGAAAGTGAAAGCGTTCCCAGGAACAAAACAACAACAACAACAGCAAAGCAACTAAAAACTAAAAAGTGAAAACGTACCCACAGTAAGACCTCGTCCTCAGATATCCCATGCAAAAAAATAAATATAAATAAAAATAAATAAATAATAATAATAAAATAAATAAATAAAATCCTTCAAAAATGTATTGAAATGTGAACAAGAAATTTGAAAAGACGATTCTTACAGGTTTAACATTAGCTTGTGAGTGTCTTGGGGCAATTCATGAAGGTTGAAAAAAAAAAAAAAAAGCCTATTTCTGGGCATACATGCATGGTGGAGTGATAGGAGGGTGTTGATTCTAAAATAACAAGCACTGTTTAGTTTAAATTATGTTAGAAAAATTAACGGGAATTGACAGAATTGGTGTGCTAATTTTTCTTGTCTAAACGAACAGGGCTACATTTTATTTGGTGGTAAGTTTTTTCTAATGATTTATGTTGTTGTTGAATGAAAATACACACATACTCATTTTTATTGGTTAATAAGTTGAATATTTACAAAGATCTGGTAAACAGAACAAAATGGAACTGAACAATGGGAACCAGAACTGTGTACATGTATTATGTAAGCCATAATTGAATTTTTATTTATGGATTTTTTTTTAATAGCATCTTTTTTCATGATTTATTTCCAATAAAAAAACATGGTTAAAAACAATGAAAGCCTATTTCTTGCTATGCGTGGCTGGCGGGGTGATATTGATTCTGAAATAACAACCATTCCTTAGTTTAAGTTGTGTTAGAAAAATGATTGTGGATTGACAAAACAGATGAGCTTTTATTTATTTATTTATTTATTTATTTATTTGTCGGATATGAACAGAGTTATTATAAACTTTATTTAGCAGTCGATTTTTCTAAGGTTTATGTTGAATGAAAACGATGACATACACCACACATCACATATGCATTTAGTATAGCTAACGAGTTGGACAGTTAAGGGGAGTCTTCACTCATTTGAAAAAACCCGCTCGCTAATGATAAACCTATGGCCAGGTTATTTTGGAATTTCTCGTTTAAATTTGAATATTTTTAAACGATTTTTTTTTTGCATTAGATAACTAATGTCAATCCTTAATATGGCTATTTTTTACTTTTTCGATTTCAGTTTCAGATTTTTTAAATAAAGGTACTTTTACTTTCGGAACCGGTTTTGAAAGGGACCTTTATTAAAAAAATCTGCAACTGAAATCGAAAAAGTAAAATATAGCCATATTAGGGGTCGACCTCAGCTATTTTATGCAAAAAAATAAAAAATCGTTTAAAAATAGTCAAATTTAAACGAGAAATTCGAAAATAACCTGACCATAGGTTTAACATTGCGAGCGGGTGTTTTAAAGTGAGTGAAGACTCCGCTTAAAGCGACCTGACAAACATAGCGAAATGGAACTGAACAATATGAAAAGGAAGTTACAGAAGAACTGCTTGCTAATAATTGAATTTATAGATGTAGATAAATAAACATTGTTGAAATATTTTATTTGGTGAATAACTTTTCTTAATCATTTATGTTGAATGGAGACAAATAGAAACATACACACAAACAATAGAAACACATATTAATTAGTTAATGAGATAAATATTTAAAATGGTCTGACAAACAAAGAAAAACGATGAGAAACTTACGTATGGTACAACTATGTATATGCACTAGACGAAATGTAAGTCAAATTTGGTAACTCATGGTGGTTAAAGACAATGAACGTATTTCTTGGCATGCATGCGAGAGGGGTAGTTGGAAAATCTTGATTCTAGAATAACAAGCATTGTTTAGTTTAAATGATGTTAGAAAGATGAGCGGTAATTGACAGAATTGGTGTTTTTTTTTTTTTTTTTTTTTTTGTCATAGATGAACAGGGTTATACAATATATTTGTTGGCATATTTTTTCTAATAACTTATGTATGGAAGTAGTAAATGGGACTGATAAAAATTAAAAGGAAATTCATGTTGGAAAATGAGAGGAAATTGACAAAATTGGTGTGCTTGTTTTATTTTATTTTATTTTATTTTATTTTATTTTTTTATTATTGTAGATGAACAGGGTTATATAAGTATATTTGGGAGCAGATCATTCCTAATGATTTATATTCACATGAAAACCAACACATGTATGCATTTTAGTAGTTAATGAATTGAATACTTAAAAAGGTACGACGAAAAGAGTAAATTGGACTGATCAAAATGAAAAGGAAATTTGTGTTAGAAAATGAGCGGTGTTTGACAATTTGCAGTGCTTGTTTTCTGTCATAGATGAACAGGGTTATACATTATATTAGCTGACAGATTTTTTCTATTGATTTATGTTCAAATGAAAACATACACATGTATGCATTTTAGTAGATAATGAATTGAATATTTAAACAGGTATGACAAAGTAGTAAATTGGACTGAATAAAATGAGGAGGAATTTTATGTTAGAAAATAAGCGGGAATTGACAGAACCAGTGTTCTTGTTTTGGTGCCATAGATGCACAGGGTTATATTTGGTGGCAGATTTTTGATTTTCCTAATGATTTATGTTGGCTGAAAACAAATTCTGACATATACGCACTTTAGTAACTAAATGAGTGGAACTGAACAAAACGAAGAGGAACTAAAAGAACTGTGTGCACGTATTTCCGTTTTGAATATTGTCATAACTAAATATATAGATCTATAGTGGGAATCTTTATTTTCAAAATTTATGTTCAAAGAAAAAAAATAAAATAAAAATTCGAAACCGAATGAAATGAGCAATAAAAAATTCATATATGATCGAGAAACATAGAGTTGCTGAATTTTTCTTTTCAAGCTCACATGATTTAGCTGAATATAGTCAGATATTCAATCAAAAAAATTATGAATTTTACGAAGAATTTTGAAATATCATTTAAAATTCTTTGGTATATGCCAGGGACGGCGGACTCTATGGCACGTGGCAGAGCATTTTCGGCAGGACATTCATTGAGGTTGTAATACAAAATACATGAATTTAGACTAGTTGGGTTTGTCAAAATTGCATTGGTTGTGAACTGAAGAAACTGAAATGCAACTTAATTAATCCCAAACTTATTCTATTGGCTGAAAATGCTTCTTAAATTAAGAAAGAAAGTGGAGACTATCGAAAAGGAAAGATTATTAGACATTATAAGCAATAATGCCAGTGGTAAACTTATGCCAATTTGGAATTCAGTGTCAGACACGAAGATCTGCTTAAAGAAACTGACGCTTGCCATTTTGACAAATTTTCCTGTTAGTTGTTATTTCCGGAAATTAACAATGTGAAAAAATCATGTCAAAACCTCTTGTCACATGATTTCAATTCCACTTGCACTCTCTTGAAAATAAGCAAATGTGAACCTGATATCAATTATTTGATATCTAATATGCAGCGCACTAGAAATATTATTAAAAAATTTATATCTAAAATTTAAGACAGTATGTTCTCCACATTTAAACCTTATTTTTGTATACCAGACATCAGGCATTAGTATAAATTTTGAAAAGCAATAGTAGTATAGATGTATCTTTTCATATTACTTTTATCCTTAAAAAACACATTACTTCCTCTTAAAATTCTTTTATATTGTCAGTAAAATACATACACTATCAGTAATCATTGAAAACATGTTTAGTTATTTCCTTTAAAAACACATAAAAATGCAGTCTGACGTCTCAAAAGGTGTATTACATACCTAATTTCTTGCACAGACTCTTTAACAATTCTTATTCTGACCCTCTTTAATTTTCATTTCACGTTTCTTGTGTCTTTATTCTTCTAAAAAATATACTAAATTTCATCCCCGGTATATAGATACATCTACACATATGCTGACTCTCCGAAAAACGTTTTCGCCTTTTCCCTGATGTCTGTTATACTAAAAATAATATTTAAATATAATACGGGCATTATAACAGAGAGGATGTTCTGTTTTCAGACTAAATATCCATATTTTTTAATCCTGAAAACCCAATTACCAATTAATTTTTATTCATAATAATTCGATCCACTAAACTTTTTAGTTGTTGGCACGTCATGGTCACGTAAAATATCTTTTGAAAAAAATTGGCACGTGGATGCGTAAAGGTTCGCCATCCATGGTATATGGAATACAATAATGCAATACAATACAATACAATACAATACATCCAAGTCATGGTACCAAGCACAAGTCATATGGTTAAAGACATGGATGGCCTTCAGAGGGAGGAAGGAAGAGGGGATAAAAATATTTTGATTCTGGAAAGTAACATTGTTTCGTTAGAAAAAAGTAAAGTAAAAGTAAATTTTGTTATGATTTACCTGCACTGAAAAAAAAAAACACATATTTGATCGCTAATTGAATAGATATGTTAAAAAGTCAAATTAAAACGGAGCAAAAAAGTGGACAAATATTGATAAAACAATTGTTTTTAGCTCGCAAGTGCTCCTGTAATTAAATTTGATATGTAACAGACTTTACCAGAAAATAACATAATTTGAGCACTTGAGAAAACGAAGTTTAAAAAAATAAACAAACAAAAAAGTATAAATAAATAAAAAATTCTGTATCGAATTGACAGCCATTACATAAATATATACATGGGCATGGGCACGTGCACACACATACAAACACGATATAAGATGGATTAACTACATCTACTTAAAAATTAAATTAATGAAGGCTACTTAAAAATTAAAAATCGGCAATATATTCCATAAAGGCACATGGTCCTTCCCAATAATTGTCAGATAATCTAAGCACTTGTTGAATCCAAACAAGCACACAAGCATTAAAAAAACAAAACAAAATCAAAGGTTTTCCGACGCATTGCTCATTATTTGTTTTGTACTTTTCCATCGATAACACCATCGTTATAAGTTGATTCTTTATTTGATCAATCTAAATCGATGCCGACTTTGATCATGATATCGTGCACGCGTATTAAGAACACGCCAGGTACCCCGACGTATTATTGTACGTTTGTTATTTAGTGAAGTACTGTTGCTTTTTCTGATAACAGGAAAAATAAACATGCGGGTGGCTTTGAGATTGAAACTTATTGCGATGTGTTTTAACGCTTTGTATGATATAGTGAAATTCCAAACATTTAAAATATCGTTTTTGCGTATTTTAGGTGATAACGAAGTCCTCAATACATAATTGAAAATTTTTAGTTATCAGAAGGTCTCATTAATAATATTTTTTGTCCAAGTTCGAAAGTTTTTCTCAATATTTCTAAAATAGCTTTGATTTTTGGAGTGGGTTATTTCAAATAGTTAAAAAGAATTTCGATTGCACAGGTAAACAGCAATACCAAGATAATAATCAGAACTATCCAATTACTCTTTATAATAAAAATTAAACAAATATATAGAAACTGAGTAAAACTGTAAATATAAATATTTTGGAAAACCCAGATTGAAAGATTCAAACGAGCTGTAAGCTGCGATAGATCTAATCAGGAATCGTAATACTGCTGTGATGAGGTACGAGATAAAGTTTTCATGTAGAGTTTTTTTTATGTAATCTCTGTGATGTGAAACAAGTAAATAGGTAACATAAGTTAATATTTCCATATGTTACGCATCAATTTTTTTATTTTTTTTTATTTTATCTAATGAAGTACTCTCAATTTTCAGCCGTATCTGACACCTGCTTGCAATTAATTATCGGAGAACTTTATAGAAAATGAAGCCATATAAGAATTTGTTACCTTATCAAAGTAAGCAAACCATCCCATCTATTAAATACGCTGTAATCTAAGGCGAAACAAAAATGCTAACGGACATTACCAGTAAGATTTGTTTACAACCTTCTGCTATGGAATTACATCCACAACACGAGTTTTTCCATATTCTGAACAAATTCCGTCCCATGTAATTCTATACGTGAATAGTTGTATAATAATACTCTACTAATGCCCAAGGGTCAAGAGGCGTTGAACTGCAAAGGTTTCGGTCAACCGCAGGGGCGGAGACCATGGAGATTACGGGGTTTCTGACTTGACAGGTGGTGACGACTGCCAGGACACTGCCAGGGTTTCACTCATCCACTCTTCTGAGATGGATCATGACACTGAGAAGACAATCCACTTTATGGGAAAGAGGATACTCGGGAGAAAAATGTAATAAAATGCGCCCATAGGGTGCCTTTCACATTTGAAGGCACTCGTCATATCAACATCCGCAAAGCGAACAACATCAACAAAAAACTGCAACCACAAATATATTAATGCTTCATCATATATAAATGATGTTATATTTTTATTTAATTCAAAATTGTGTATGTCATCATATTATGACATTCAATTATAAATTATGACATTCAATTATTAATTATGCAAGGCTACTTTTTTTCATGAATCACACATTGGAAAAAAGTGAAATCGTGATAAATGCTATTAACAATGGTGTGCTGGAGTGAATTCATTGAGTTGAAACTTTTGAGTTTGACTCACTTCATGCGAGTTTTAAGTTGAGTTTGGTTCAGTTTTTGAAAAACGAACACGAGTTCAATTAGACTAAAAAAAATACATGAATTTGAGTAAAAATTACTATTGAAACTCATTCAATTTTTTTTTTCACAATTTCCTGAAAATTTTTCGCGCTGTTAAAAATAAATGTTTTTCCTTTAAATGTCAGTTCCCACAAATTAGCAAATCTGCAGCGTAGAATTCTGAGAAAACATCCATCGCAAACTTGTGGAATGAAAAAGATATCGCGAGTTTCGCTCTTTTTTGAAAATGTGTTTGAATTGAGCGGATTCATTTTATAAATTTGGACGCAAACTTAACTCATTTTTTAGAAGTTTAGTTTGTGTTTGAATTAGTTCTACAGCACTGAGTTTGCACAACACTGGCTATTAACCGGTATTCATTTATCAATAAATATCTGCTAATTGTTTATAATTGTTATTTAATTGGTATATATGTTACTTCATCCTATATAATAATTATTATTTTAATTAAAATAATTATATAATATTGATCCAACAATTAGTGTTGAAATAATTTTTTATTGTTAATTACTGATACACCATAGTTGCCAACCTCCCGATTTTTTGAAGACCAGAAAAATCTTATAAACATTTTTGCTTTATTAAATTGCAGAAATTATAGGATTAAATAAAACAAATATTTTTACATAAAAATATTGGTATGAAAGAAATCGGGAGGTTGGCAACTATGGATACACTATATGGGCAAATGTCACCGGACACATGTCTAGAGAATCTCCACGAGTTCTTCTGAAACGTAAAGTATGTAAAGAACATGTTTGACTCCATGTTTATCATCGAAGATTTACTCATGAGGTTAATTACGGGGCCACGAACAACTTGAATAATAATAAAAAAATAATAATTTGTAAAGTACTATCCGAATGATAAATGTTTTTTTTTTTTTTTTTTTTTTTTTTTTTTTTTTTTTTTTTTTTTTACAACATTTTCGGTATATTTTGCACTTTATTCCAATATACTTTATATATTTTTTTCTTTTTAGAGAAAGAAGAATTGAATAACAGATATATATTTATCCTAAGCACCCCACAGGATAAACATATTTAGCTCTTACCAAATTAAAAAGAGAACCAAAAATGTTTATTTTATAAACATATCATTCTTCAAAAATAACGAACAATAATTTATCTCTATTCATAAAAGATTAAATATTCTTTTATTTTCAATATGCTACTCTAGTTTGATGTCGCTAGTCTTTGAGTTTGAAATGTTGCGACTCTTGGAAGAGAGTAAATAAATACATAGGCTGTTGTTTCGAATCACGGCCGCAACAAGAAAACAGTAGTCGGAACGACAAGTCTTCTCGTCGAAGTCTATTTTTAAGATCATTTTTCCGGAGTATTTTCAAAGAAGAGGGGAGATCAATTATCTCGTTTTGAGACTCATTGACTGGGAAAAACAGATGACAGATACTTTTCAAGGGAGGTTAGGTAAAGGGGTCAACGAGACGGAAAGATCCTCTTTCGCTAGGGTGCGTGGATGTCAACCTTTGGTGACAGATAGGCGTACATTTAAAGACATACATAGGTTGCGTGTATGTTCGGAAATAGAATATTTCACATGGTGAGATAGATGAAATTTCTATTATGTATTCCATAATTTGAGGAAACTTATTCAAGCTCTACCAGGGATCTGTTTAGGAAAAAATTGGGTCTTTTAAAAATCCCTCCACAAACTTTTTCATCTTGAAACAGCTCCTTCACAATTTGTCTTAAAATAAAACTTTCCTAAAACTTTTCCATCTCTAAATTGAAGCTTTCACAAATTTAACCATAGATAGATGAAATTTGTATTATGTATTCCATAATTTGAGGAAACTTATTCAAGCTCTACCAGGGATCTGTTTAGGAAAAAATTAGGTCTTTTAAAAATCCCTCCACAAACTTTTTCATCTTGAAACAGCTCCGTTACAAATTGTCTTAAAATAAAACTTTCCTAAAACTTTTCCATCTCCAAATTGAAGCTTTCACAAATTTAACCATAGATAGATGAAATTTGTATTATATGTATTCCATAATTTGAGGAAACTTATTCAAGCTCTACCAGGGATCTGTTTAGGAAAAAAATGGGTCTTTTAAAAATCCCTCCACAAACTTTTTCATCTTGAAACAGCTCCTTCACAATTTGTCTTAAAATAAAACTTTCCTAAAACTTTTCCATCTCTAAATTGAAGCTTTCACAAATTTAACCATAGATAGATGAAATTTGTATTATGTATTCCATAATTTGAGGAAACTTATTCAAGCTCTACCAGGGATCTGTTTAGGAAAAAATTAGGTCTTTTAAAAATCCCTCCACAAACTTTTTCATCTTGAAACAGCTCCGTTACAAATTGTCTTAAAATAAAACTTTCCTAAAACTTTTCCATCTCCAAATTGAAGCTTTCACAAATTTAACCATAGATAGATGAAATTTGTATTATATGTATTCCATAATTTGAGGAAACTTATTCAAGCTCTACCAGGGATCTGTTTAGGAAAAAAATGGGTCTTTTAAAAATCCCTCCACAAACTTTTTCATCTTGAAACAGCTCCTTCACAATTTGTCTTAAAATGAAACTTTCATAAAACTTTTCCATCTCTAAATTGAAGCTTTCACAAATTTAACCATAGATAGATGAAATTTGTATTATGTATTTCATAATTTGAGGAAACTTATGTAAGGTCTAACAGGGATCTGTTTAGGAAAAAATTAGGTCTTTTAAAAATCCCTCCACAAACTTTTTCATCTTGAAACAGCTCCGTTACAATTTGTCTTAAAATGAAACTTTCATAAAACTTTTCCATCTCTAAATTGAAGCTTTCACAAATTTAACCATAGATAGATGAAATTTGTATTATGTATTCCATAATTTGAGGAAACTTATGCAAGGTCTAAGAGGGATCTGTTTAGGAAAAAATTGGGTCTTTTAAAAATCCCTCCACAAACTTTTTCATCTTGAAACAGCTGCTTCACAATTTGTTTTAAAATAAAACTTTCCTAAAACTTTTCCATCTCTAAATTGAAGCTTTCACAAATTTTAACCATAGATAGATGAAATTTGTATTATATGTATTCCATAATTTGAGGAAACTTATTCAAGCTCTACCAGGGATCTGTTTAGGAAAAAATTGGGTCTTTTAAAAATCCATCCACAAGCTTTTTCATCTTGAAACAGCTGCTTCACAATTTGTTTTAAAATAAAACTTTCATAAAACTTTTCCATCTCTAAATTGAAGCTTTCACAATTTTAACCATAAATAGATGAAATTTGTATTATGTATTCCATAATTTGAGGAAACTTATGTAAGGTCTACCAGGATCTGTTTAGGAAAAACTTAGGTCTTTTAAAAATCCCTCCACAAACTTTTTCATATTGAAACAGCTCTTTCACAATTTGTCTTAAAATAAAACTTTCATAAAACTTTTCCATCTCCAAATTGAAGCTTTCACAAATTTAACCATTCCAAAGTAAAATATGACCTGTTAGAAAACAGCTGAAGATGCCAAAGAACCTATTACCTACTTTTTTAGATATATGAAGTATCTTGTTAAAACTGGATAAACAAGCACCTGAATATAACGATAATTTCAAATTCGCAAAATTACGACTATATTTTCCACAAATATGAAAAGCTGTTCACAATTTCACAAAAACAGGACCCTGTGAAAAATGTCTAGACAGAACCTTGTATACTAAATTAAAAAACGACAAGAACAACAAAGGAAAAAAAAACATGGCATCATTTGAGTAATTGAAAACTGATAAGACAATTCTCATATCAACTTTCCTATTTATAGAATGCAAGCATAGGATGCCTGTGAAAGAAACACATGCATCTTTAGTAGCATAACAATGTTATTCCAATAATGTTTACATCTTGAAAATACCATCATTGATATTGCCAACACTGGCAACATCTTTGCCGATATGAATCAAACAATATTGGCATGAAATATTGCCACAACGTTGGAATGTTTACATGCTGCCAATATTGGCATGAAATAGAGCCACAACGTTGAAGTATTTATATGTTTCATTTTATTGCCAGTATTTCTGCAACGTTCTTGTTTAATTGTAAATATTTCCAATGTAAAGTCAACATTTAAGCAATACATTGTAATACTGTGTAAGTTGACAACCAACAGTGCAACTTTAGCAGGTACGCAACCTACAAAGTTAGTCAATTTATCAAGTTTTACTGTATTGGTATTTTATTGGAAGTATTTCTGGTGAAAGCAATATTGGCGTGAGATTAGTCCCCAATATAACCAACATTGGTGTTTGCAACTATATATATATATATAAATTTTGCAAAACTACGAGACTCTATATTTAAGAACCAAATCATATTTTGACAAAAAAAAAAAAAAAAAAAAAAAAAAAAAAAAACCCTCAAATTAAAAGAACAAAATAAAAATAAAATACCATAAAATAAATAATATTTAAGAAGTATATATGAATATAGACTCGTGTAGATATTCACATATTATACACATGTATATCATCATCATTAAAATTAATAATATGTATTACTAAATGGTTTTTAACAATGAATGAAAAAGAATAAAAAAAATTGTATTTTATGCACTTATTTTATAACATGAAAAGAACACAATATATCAATAACATATATCAATAAACAGCTTAAAAAATTACTAACCGATAAGCAAATGAAAGAAGCATAAAAATTATCTATGCCGTTTCTTAATTTTTAATTAATAATAACTTTTTATTTACTTTTTCGTTTTATAAATCTTTAGCAAGGTTACATTTTAAGTGTAAATGTCGAGATTTATACTTTCAAATTTTTGTTTCATTCAGTTTTATTTTAGTGTGTGTGGTCTTCAATAGTAACAATATAAAGATATTTTTCTATGCATGCGTTTTTTCTCAGATTCTTTTTTATACTTCTGTTTTCGTTGTTATTTTCTCAGAAATATTTCAATTTCAGGAAAACTGCATTATCTCTTCACAGGCTGATTGACAGGAAAATGCTTGTGACAGATACTTTGAGCAAAGGTCGGAAGGTTAAGCAAAGGGGTCGGGAAGACTCAAGAGTCGTATTACTGTCGGGCGTCTGCCTGTTAACAGGACTGAGACATGATACGCAATGTTTCAAGACAGGGTTACATGGTTGATTGTAAAAGATAGCAATATTTTTTCCTTCAGTTGTTCTGACTAACAAAGTCTCTTCTCATGATCCCAGTTCTACCACATTAGAACAGTAGCTGAAAAATCGTGATCCAGTTCTATCGTCACAATATTTTCTCCTTCTGTTGTTCTAACTAACAAAGTCTCTTATCATGATTCCGCAATTGTACCACATTAGAGTAGCTGAAAAATCGTGATCCAGTTCTAGCTTCACAACTTACAAATTTGGCAATAGAGCATTCAGATAAATTTAAAGACTATGACATGAACAATATAAAACTTATATAGTTTTCTTTTCGCTTTATTCCAAAATCTTTCTGAAAAGGTACACGATGACACGCAGGGCTCAAACAAGTCAAAATGAAACTCAGGTCCTTGCGAAGTTTGAGGGAACCTGCCTGTAAATTCAACATAAAAATTCACATAATTGCAAATTGGTTGTTTTGTCTGTGTGGAGGAAGGACAATCTAACATGAATATTTAAACAGGGTGTTATAAAAATATATATACAGAATTAAAATTATTTTAACGTTAGGGATTATCTTCATTGAGCGCGTGGACTAATCTTAGAATGTAATTTCCCACATGTAGTTGCTTTTAAATGCGACGGACATTTGATTTCGTAAGTCCTACCTCGCCAACTATTAGTTGAAAAGATCTATCAGTATATCTTCATTTGCGGGGTTTATTATTGATCGCATTATACCCGAACGTTTTTTGTGAACATTTTCAACAGTTACACCTGCTTCGAATGTATTCTGACGCTAGCAATTGTAAGTCACGTAGGAGGATCTGTCAAACTCTGTCCAACAATGTCTGCACTTCCTCTGCATTCTCGAACATTTAGAAAACTTTAAGTGTAATTTTTTTTCGCTCAAAGCTTAGTTTAGTAAATGTCAATTTAGGTAAACCTGAAAGGAAAATAAAAACATGCCAGTTATTAGCGAATAAATTGTATATCTATTTTTTTTAAATACCCTATATAAGGTACATTAATCTAGGGTTATAAATTTGGAGGCCCCCATCTGTAAATATTTATAATACAATAAAAATACACATATTTGATCACCTTATGGGCAATGGTATTACTTGCCTCTAAAAAAATAAAAAATAAAAACATTTGAGGCTGTATAAAATTATGTTATTTGAGGACTCCTGAAACTTAGGAGACAGATCACAAGATTCCCAGAACTGTGGATTAATAAGATTCTGGTGACAAGCAGTGTTTCGCAATGACACGATAACGCTATGTTTCAAGGCACGGTTATATGGCTGAATATAGAAGATAGCAGTTTTCTCCACTTCAGTTGTAATGACTTACAAAGACTTCTTTCTACAGTTGTTAAACACACCGCAGTACTTAAAAAAAGTGCTATAGTATAACTTCAGTTTAGTTTCATTATCTGAAAATATATGGATAAAGTGTTCAAATAAGTTTAATCTATGCAATAATCCGTATTAAATTTACATGTTTTATTTTCGTTTTATTCTGAAATTCTTTCGGAAAGATGCGTAGTCAGTCATACACAATGTTTCACAATGTCATGGTAGCACTATGTTTCAAGACACGGTAGCGGGCTTAATTGTAGAAGATATCATTTATTTTTCTTCTTCAGTTGTGCTGAATTAACAGTTTTTGTATTTAACCAAGTCATTTCTCAAGAGCACATTAGTGCGACGTACCACAGTTGCTGAAATATCATGGTTCCCGTGCTTTCAGTTTCAGCTTCATAATCTCCAAATATGGTGGTACAGCTTTTAAAAGAATTTAAAGACCCTGCCATAATTAACATAAAACATATACTATATTGATTTTCTTTTCGTTTTATTCTCAAATCGTTCTGAAAAGATACACAATGTTTCGCAACGACATGATAGTACGCAATGTTTCATACACTGTTACAGGGTTAATTGTGGAAGGTAGCCTTCCCCACTTTCATTTGTGTTGATTTACAAAGTCTTTTCTCAAAAGCACAGTACTACTGCATGTCATAGTAACTGGAAAATCGTGCTTAACATAAGCTTATTTTGAGTTTCTTTATCTATAAGTATATGTCAAGAGTTCAAAAAACAAGTTTAAATTCAGTGGCATATAATCAGTATGAGATTCAAATCTTTTCTTTTCTTTATTTCAGGAAATTCTTTTGAAATGATCTCTTTTTAAACTATGCTTTCCTTCCTTTAAAATCAAGGAAGGTGTCGATTTTTTTACTCAAAGTATTAGCAAAGTTTTTGAAATAAATACTTCATAGAATTTTTCATTCTTCAAATTCTATGTATATCATTCTCTTTAAATCATAATTAAAATATTTCCCTTCCAGACCTTGAAAAGAACTCGTCATGGTTAGATAAATATGCGTAGATGTAGATTTAAGAGTTTATTTAAAAAGTCTGAAAAACTTCACTTTTTCATGAGAACTAATACTAATTTACTCCATAGATGTTAACTTTTATGCATTGCGCTTAAAATGTACACATTTCAACAGTTTTGTAGGCTTCTATCTATACTTCTACGCATTGAATTATTTAGCTGCATTCACCAAATTATTGCATTCAAAACGAATTATTGCATTCAACAAAAATGCAATATTCATAGCTATAGTATATGGCAAACAGGCTTTTATTACATGCTTAACAAATTGATAAATATCCTATTTTATGTCTCGCAGTTATATTTCACAATCGTTTCATAGCTTCACAGTTTTGGAACGTGTAGTAAAATTTATATTTTAAGGTGTGTTATTTAAATTAATGTTGCTTTAGATTATATTTAAGTAATTTTAGTGTTTGAATTTTATAATTTTTTATGGTATTTGAAAATTTCAAAATGTAAATATTTTTTATGTATGTCATATATAATTTGTGACTATAATTCTTTTGAAATTATTATGAAATTTTTAAAAGCATATTTGTAATTATTTTTTTATGTGAGAGATATTCTTTGACAATTGATGAATTGAAACATTTTCCTGCACATGTATGGAAATTTTCGGCCGAAAAAAACTGTATTTCATTGTTTCTTTAGATTATTTTAGCACTCTAGCTAAAAAACCAGAGGTTTAAACCAGAAATTAGTAAAATGGTATGATGTAACAAAATGTACGCACTTAACTATCCAAATATATGCAATAATGATTCTCAACATTAAATGCTATATTTGTCTGACATCTGTATTAAGTTATACCGATTATCTACCTCTATGGTGATGATTTTAATCTGTGATCTTTTGTATCTCTCGTGATGTGGTTGTATGGTACAAAATGATCTCTGTTGCCAAAATGTTAAATGTAATTTACTATTATATATATATATATATATATATATATATATATATGTATATATATATATATATATATATATATATATATATATATAATATAACCATAAATGAAACATTACCATAACACCAATTTAAACTATGAAATAATGATTAAGTATAATTAGTTGACAATGAAAGTATTCCCCAACACACTGAATATGGATACCAAAAACTATTTAAAAGAAGAAGAAATTAAATTAAAAATTGAATAAATGAAATTGAATGAATGAAATGAAATTTGTGGAATTTAGACAGAATTTTCAAGTCCCAAATGCCTAAATACCACAAATAAAATGAGTGGTTTCATCATCATATTAGCCATAACATTGCTAAAGAATATGATTTTGGGACTACCTACTCATAAACATTGAATCAAACCTGTGAAAAAATAAAAAATACATACAATATTAAAAAGGAAAGAAGCCATACCTATAATATACAGATAAAACATGAATATATATATATATATATATATATATATATATATATATATATATATATATATATATAGAGAGAGAGAGAGAGAGAGAGAGAGAAACCACATGTAATAATAAGTAAGTGCACCAGAGTTGACAAATTCCTTTAATTTATTATAAGATTACATGACATTACATAATATAGAATAAACACACACACACACACACATGTATGAGCCGTAGATTTTGAAAGTGGAACCAGTCCATTTTATGTTATTGCATAGATATCTAATAGTTTGCATTTGAATGGGTTTAAAAATATTCGTAAGCAGTAATAGACATAAACTAAAGATGTACCGGGTCTCCTAAAATGAACTGACTCATTTTAAAATTCAATAACTTCCAAACGGTGAAAGATTGTAAAAAAATTCTTGCAGTTGAGTAGTGTAAGATGACAGGAGTTCTTTTACTGCGATTCCTGATTTTAGTCCGAATGACCAGCAATAGATTGCGTTGCGAGTGATAGGAGTGCAATCCAGGCCAAAACTAAAATCACCCGCCTTGAAACGAAGGAAGGAGGTTCAATACATGGAGTAGGTCTTATTCGCTATTACAATCTTGTTCTTAGGGCCCGATTCTGAATAAGATTTTATTGGTGAATGAGACCCACTCCATGTATTGAATCCCCTTCCTTCACATCAATGCCGGGTGATTTCTGCTTTTGTATCAATTGGATGTATATTGTTAGCAGCGCCATCTGTTGATGATAATTCGAAATAAAATCAGGAATCGCAGTAAAAAAAAACTCCTGACATCATACATTACCCTCCCGCAAGAATTTTTTTAATATCTGTCACCGTTTGCAAGTTATTGAATTTTAAAATCAGTCAGTCAATTTTAGGACACCCAGTATATGCTTAAAGTGATAAACAGAACACATAAAGGGTTATAAAAACCTTTTAATATAAAGATCGACATGTTTCGAACGCACAAATGGCGACATTTTCAAGATCAAAATAATAAATTATCATTTTTGATCTTGATCTTGCAAATGTCGCCGTTTGTGCGTGTCAAACTTTATATTAAAATGTTTTTATAATCCTTTATGTGTTCTGTTTTATCACTTTAAGCATATATTGTGCTGTCCTCTAGAAAAACCCACAGTGAAATGTTTCTTAAGAAAAAAAAAAAAAAAAAACCTACATCAAATATTTTACTAAATTCAGTTTTTTTTTTGTTTTGTCCTGTTTTTATGCACCATTTAGAATAATAAAAATAGTTAAAAATACCTAAGGAGTGCTTTTTTAGTTTTAAAATAATTTAAATCAACAATTGCAGAATTCTGGCAAAACATTAGCTTCATTTTTATAGATTTTCTTTTTATAATAGAATTTTAGAATGATCTATACATAAATTATTATTATTTTTTTTTTTATGTTAAACCATTAATATGAAATAAAATGCTTCAATTTCAGCTGATTATGTCAGGTGTGGGTTCAGGTAACATGGGTTATTTTTTGGAAAAGTGGTTTTTTTTTCAAATTCTCGCATAATTGGCTGCCATTTTGTAATAAAGTGATAAAATGAAAAGTGATCAACATTAAAATCTTAGTCAGAACAAGCTGTAAAAATTTAGCCATGTTTAATTTTTATAAATTCTTTATTAGACTTTATATAGAGAAAATTTCAAGTTTTTTTAGAGGACAGCATAATACATCCTTAATTAAATGAAAATGCATGATTTTCTTAGACTTAATATAATTTTTTGTAGTCTACAATCTTATTGTATGTAGTAATTGTAGTTATTTATGTAGCATTTATGTAGTTTTTATGTAGCATTTATGTAGTTTTTATGTAGTATTTGTAACTTATGTAATATAATCTTATTGTATGTAAATTTAATATGGAATAATGGTTATCCGTGTTAGCCTCGTAAAAAAAAAAAAATAATGATTTTGGTATGCACCAATAGACTTGTTTCACTTTCAAAAGCAGTGATTTATCTGAAAACGTTGCTTTTCTTTGAATGGAATATAAATGTAATGACAAAAAAAAAAAAAAAAAAAAAAATTGAACATTTTATTATATTTTTTATTGTTTATTTTATTTCAGTGTTTTATTCTTCTTTAGAAAAGTTACAATAAAATAAAAATAAATTTAATTTTATAGGAAAAAGTGGAGAAAAAAATTCAGTAATAAATTGTATGCATATATTTATACTTATTCATTTAAAACGGTGAAGATTTAAAAAATATTTATGATGAAATTCTGATTGTGCTTGTTAATATTACGCAACATAATGAAATAATTCTATTCAAAGTGGGTTTGCCTCACTTTCAAAATAAAAGCATTTGAAATAACGTTGACCATATAAATCACTAGTAACAAATTTATGCTGATATTAAAAGATGCTTATTGTGAATTGATTGAAAGTATACATTTTATGTTCATTAGTAATAAGATTAAATTTTTACTTTTTTTTTTACAAAATGGATCCATTTTCAAATCAACGGCTCATATATAGTAAATGTGATGTAGGAATTCATTATCATAATTTGAGTGTAATTAGAAAGCTTAATATACATGCTTGGACACATCAAAGATTTTAATGATTCAAATTACTCCCTAAAAATATATATATATATAAAGTGTTGTAAAATACTAATATTTTTGTCCTCTTACATTAGTATTCTTTTTTATCTAGATATAAATTTAATTTTTTTTAAAATGTAAATTTGTATACTCTATCTCAGTAATTTGTATAATATTCCTAGTATGATCATGATCTTAATCATTTCTATATGATTTGACAGTGCTACGTGGGTGTTGCAGTGCTGGAAATCAGCCTAACAAATGTATTTTTCGCACTTATAGGTACTTAGGTTACTTTTTATTCTTAATAATAACATCTTAACTGGCTTTAAAAAAACTTCTAAAGAAGTGTCTTAATCACTTTTTAACAAGGAAAAGTTGTGTAATGACGGCGCAAACAAACATTTCCGTGCTTCGACAAGCTCTGTGACTTGCAAGACAGCCAAGCACATAACTTTACTTCCCAGAACGTCTGTAATGAAACAATGGGCTTTGAGAAATGAGTTTTCAGCCAGAAAGCATCCCGCTAAGCGTTAAAAATCTAATTTTAGTCCCCCAAGAAGATCTTTAATCGAGAATCTAAGAAAAGAGACCGACTAAGAAAAGATCCCAGGAATCCAGAGGGAAGACTGTTAGAGAAAAGCATGCCATACCTCATTAACGACTAAAAGCTCCTCCAAAGTTATCTACCATTGACAAACATCTTCATAGCTTTTTAAGTAGCGTTCGAAAGACACCCCTTAATGACTGGAAAATGCGACGTGGGGCGGACAGATATTGTCAGGCCTAAGGAGACCTCTGTCTTCTAAGGTCTCCCAATTTGAAAAATATTCCTTGAATGGGGATGAATTCCGTGATCACGACTCATGGTAATCGGGATCACGTTCTGTGTGAGGTTACTTTTGACAGAAATGTGTTAAAATACCACACCCTCCACTGTCGAGTGAGGGATTCATCCTTGAGTACATAGCGAGAGACAAGAATATATCACTTTTTACAACGGGGCATTGTTTCAGATTCCTTTAATAACAAGAGTCGACAACTGATATGTCGCTTCACAGATGTCGGTGAGAGAGAGAGAGAGAGACGATGAGACGATTGTTCAAGTTGGATTGATTTGTAATTGTTGGAAATTATTTATCTACTTTTGTTTCTCTCGTTTTAATGTCACTGTGTTAAAAAAAAAAAAAATAATGGTTGTTTACATTCTGGTTGTCAAGCTAATTGACAAATTAAAATAATGCAATTAAAAATGTCTATAATTATTTTTAGTTGAATTAAATATTACTAATATTACAAATTGTGAAATGAGTCTGGAATATTTTTACATAAAATAAATTTTTTTATTATTTTTCGAAGTATTTCAAAAGAGCAAGTTATTTTCACAGGATTTAAGTTATAAAATATTCAACTATCTTGACTGTTTTTTTTTAACTTTGTTATTATAAAACTAGCAGGCGGCGCGGCGCCCGCTACTCTAGTCGATTTTTTCATAAAAACTTAAAAAAAAAATTACCTTGTTCTGACGCAATCTTAATTTTGATTAAAAAAAAATTCTGCTGAAAATTACACCATTTTCTCCTGCGGTAAACTTTTTTTATTTACAAATATCCAGTCTCCATGTATCACTTCAAACTTTCTTCAATTTTACTGTGACATAAAACAGTTTCAGCTGACATCACTTCCATGTCTACGTCTACTGTGACGTATACAATGGCGCATTCGCATGGATACAAGGTCTTATAAAAGGTCTTAATAAGTTATAAGAATAAAGGTCTTAATAAGTGTTAACATTTTTAATTTAAAATATTGAAAATGTAATATTAATGAAATATTATACTGTGACATAAAACAGTTTCAGCTGACGTCACTTCTATGTCTACGATGGCGCATTCGCATGGATACAAAGGTCTTAATAAGTTATAAAGGTCTTAATAAGTTATAAGAATAAAGGTCTTAATAAGTTATAAGAATGAAGGTTTTAAAATTTAAATTTTAAAATATTAAAAAAAAATGTAATATTAATGATATATTAATTTGTTTTAAATTTGAATGGCATTTCTATAATAGCGGCAGCAAAATTTTTTCATTGGTGTGGATGACAGACAGAAATATGCAAATGATGTCATTTTCTTGTTAAAATTGAAAACAAGGAGGAAATTCAACCTCTTTGCATTCAGTTGGACAATTATTATTTCATATATTCGTTTCATATACCAAATTAGTCGTTTCATTAGGATTTTATATATATAGGGTAGATATCCAAATGTCTTAACTTTTTTTTTTTTTTTTTTTTTTATAAGTATATATTTGTATCGATATATTGAACGTTTTTCAAGCTTCGAATTTTTTTTCAATATTACAAATTTGCTATGTAACTTTTCCGGGAATTGCTGTATTTTAGTTTTTTTACAATGAAGATTTAGGAAGATGGATGTATTCGTCTTAAGTAGTAAACGTTAATTCAGATTTCTCGTAAGCAAATTTGAGTGTTTAATTTTTTTAGCATAATTTTTCAATTTTATTTCGCTTGGAGAAAGTTTGATTATTTTTGTAAAGAATGCAATTAAAAAAAAAATCTTTTCCAAATCGATTATGAAAGTTGTAGCATAATGAACATATCAGATTTGAATCTGGCTTCATTAAAGTAAGATTAATGTGCCATATCCATACTTTGATTATTCACATTTCAATATCATAAATTTTTAGGTGCTCATGTTAGTTATATTCTTATATGTAATATGATAATTTCATCGTGAAAACATGCACTGCAAATTCCCAGCACACATTGGGAACACATTTGGAACACTTTGATCCAAAAAAGTGTTCTAGTTACCTTGATGTGTGCTGAATGTGTTCCGAATATGCTCCGCTATCAAGAAAAAAAGTGTTCTGAAAGTGTACCTAAAGTGTTCTGCTAGGATATGTGTTAAATCTAATGTTGGGAACACATTTAAGAACGGATTGAGAGAACATTTGGGCACACTTACGAAATCATCGCTTTCAAAAAGTGCGCTAGAAAGTGTGCCGAACAAAATAAGTGTTTTCAGAAGTATTCTAAAAACTGTTCCAAAAAGTACGCATCAAAATGTTATAAAAAGGGCGAAAAAATAAGTGTTCTAAAAAGTGTTCTGAAAAGAGTATAAAGATTTGCAGTGTTCAAGAATGCTATATTTAAATATTGACAGAAATAAACATAGAATCTTTTGATCTTTACAGACCACAGCTTATGGAATGAAAGATGCAAGTGATCCATGGAGAGGAATTGCACCTTCAGCCTCCTACTATTACGATCCTAGTTTAGCAGCATACGGGTGAGTGCTTAACTTTATTTTAAGATTTATGAACTGACAACAGTAAACAATGATGTTTTGATAAAGTTGTTCAAATGATGTATTAATGGTCATACTGAAAAAAATTACGTTGGTGAAATTATTCAAATGATAAATTATACTGATAGGGTTATATTTAGAAAGTTTTTTCCAGTGACTAATACAGTGATTTAAATAAAACTCAAAACATTTTTTGGTCTTTCATGTGTAAGAAACAAACAAAAAATGATTAAAGTGGTTCCATTCACCTCATAAATGGATGATTTCTTGCCGTCAAATAGCATAACAGTGTCTATTTTCATCCAGTAATAATTTTGAGTAGTTAGTCGCACAATTTATATAATTTTAGTTATTTTTATAATAAAAATTTAATGAATTTTTCCGGTACTTATTTTGTATCTTTTATACAATGTGAGATGGGAAAGTAATATCTGTCTCAAGCACTTGATAGGTAAAAAAAAAAAATCTATTACTTTACAATATAAATCTTTAACAACAAATTCTGTTTGAAAATCATAAGCAAGTTTAATATTAAAGTTAAGAAACTCGAAATATTAGTAGTGTAAGAAAGAGAGTTTAGGAACAGCAGGCGGCACCGCATCAGCACCATGTCGCATCTGTACATAGTCAACAACCTGTATCACCATAGTATCACAAATAATATCACCTGTATCACGAACATAACCTAGGTTATCGATGGTGAACTTTTACGACTATAGCGCTCCCAGAGTGAAAAGTGTTAACTGTATGTTTTATAACGGATTTTCTTTTCTTTCTTTGTTTTTTAATAAAAAAAGAAATGGAATAAAAAATTGTTTTTGTAACAATTTATAATTTCAGTCTGAAATTTATAAGGGAGAACTATGCTATCACAATATAACTTTATTAAATAGATTGAATGTAACACACAAATCTGATAATTATATATAACTGTTAATAATTATATATATTTTTGCTGTCTTTTGAAATTAAAGAAGTATAAACCCAATTTTCCTTTCACCCCCCACCCCCCCGTATTATTGATGCTAATATATACTATAACTCTGGTTATTAGAAACTCATTTCTAACGATATTAATCCCGATTTTCCAGATGTTAAATTATTCTGAACCACATTTTCAACCCACTTAGATAAAGATAAAGCACTTCAGTTTTAGTGAAACCCGGATCTCAAAAACAAAAGCGAACTTTAGAAATACATGAAAGCTGAGTTTGGGGTTCTTCCATTTCAGAGTGTTGATGCATATCAAAAGGCAATAAAATATTAGATTTTGAGTCGGAATAAATTAGTAATTTGAGTTTGAGATGTATTTGTGATTAAGAAACAAGTTTTTATGGTGATTTTAGACATTTGGGTGGAGAGAGAGGCGTGCCTAAAATGACAGTAAAGTAAATTACGTTGGACTATTTTGATAGTAACGAATCAAGTGCGTTTAAATATGGATTCTTTTTTACACTCTTTTATTTAACCTAACTGGATTTATGTACATAAAGATGGAATTTTGTAATCGATTTTTCATTCACTCCCTAATACGCTAGAATTATAAAAAATATGTATACTGGTGTGTTTCCTATGACAGTACAACATTTTAATATTTTTGGAACTTAAATTATAAATTAATAAGTTAATTTTAAGGCATTTTTCCGTTAGCCGGTCACGGGTGATAACTGAAACAACGAAATATTTAAAATACTAAAAAGTAGAAAATATAAATAAAAAATTAAGAGTGTAATAATTAAAAAAATAAAAATAAAAACTTTTATTTAATTTTGAAATTAGCTGCATTTTCAAAAATTCTCTCTGATCAACAACTCTCTAAGATTTTATAAACAGTACTTTTGGCAAAACAGCTTGCCATCCTCAGTAGAGATGGCGGTTCTGCCCCTCCCACCAAAAAGAGGAGGAGAGAACCACCTTAAACGCATCGTTGTGGTATTTCTAAATTCAAAATTACTTAATTTTGCTTCCACCCTCGTCTGGCTTTATATTTTGTAACTCAACTTATAGTTCCGAAGTCTTCCTGCCCAGGCGTTTGGCACCTTATATATATATATATATATATATATATACATACATAGAGTGATATCTCGGTTTTCGTCTATAATCCGTACGAAAACAATCGGCGAAATCCGAAACCGATGAGAACCGAGACAATTATATCCATATGAATCTATGTAAACCCAATTAATTCGTTCAAACACTCCAAAATACGTATCAAAAACACATTTTCTAGAGAATAAGTACAACTTTTAATACTAAAAACAATAAATAATTAATATAGTGTTCTTAGCGTATGGTAATCAAGGCACTGTATCTGGGGTCACTTCCCTTTTTGGTCTTTTGGCAGTAGGATAACTTTAAGATCTTTCTCTGTTAAAGTTAACAATACAATCTCCACCTCTCGATTTATTGAGGCAGGCGTACCTCAAGGGGGTATTCTAAGTCCTTGGCTGTTCAACCTCTACATTAATGATATTCCTCGTTGTATTCCCGACGTCAAATTAGCACTTTATGCTGACGATACTGCCATCATGACAAGCAACATGTTACTCGACACTGTGCTAACTAAACTCCAAGCTTATATTTTGGCCCTTCAAATTTGGCTAAGACATTGGCGCATCAAAGTCAATGCTTCAAAAAGTGCCGCCATGATCTTTTCAAACAAAGCTATCACCCCAATTGCTAAACTCTCTCTAAATGGTGAATTCATACCCTGGGTCGCCAGTTATAAATATCTAGGCATTTATCTAGATTCAAAATTAACCTGGGCTAGGCAGATTCAAGACGTAATTGCCAAATCTACCAAAGCTCAAGGATCCCTTAAATCTTTACTGGCTTATCACAGCCGTCTGTCACTCTCGAATAAATTGTTACTGTATAAATCCTTCATCAGATCAACCATGACCTACGGGTCAGTTATCTGGGGGTCAGTCTGTGAAACTCGGATGCAGAAAATTCAAATTTTTCAAAACTCTTTGTTACGTAGGATTTGCAAGGCAACAACGTGTGTCCGGACTGACGTCATCCATGCTGATCTCAATATTAGGCCTATCTCGCAAGTTATTAAAAAACTTGCACAAAATTTCCACAGAGATCGACTTTTAATACCCAACGAAGCGTTGCGGTCCATTCAACCTTACATTGTAAATACCAGTAGAGGGAAGAAGAGACCACTTGCCATCTTGTGTAGAGATGACGGCTTTGCTCCGCCTTCCAAAAGAAGGCGAAGGGAACCACCCTAAACACTTCGTTGTGCTATTCCAAATTCATAAAACTTTGGTACCTGCATTGTTATTCCCATTTGACATTCCTACACTAAATTTTTCTTATTGACGTCTTCCCGCCTTGCTTTTGGCATCGGGTTCTGCTAACTTTCCTTCTTACCTCTTTTGCAATTTTAAGGAAAAAAAAATTATACTTATATTATTTTTTGCATCTTAATTGTATTTATACTTAATTATATTTGCATCTTCAAAATTAAATTATTTGAATCTTATATAAACTAATTGTTTGCATCTTATCTAAATTAAATTATTTGCATTAGTTTTTTAGATTAAAAAAATATTAATTATGATTTAGAAAAATTGTCTGGCTCTGATGGGGCCTTCCCCCCCCCCCCTTCCCCCCTATGCTCACCATTCCGACTCCAATCAAAGTATCAAAGCGCACATCCAGATTGCTCCTACATCTGCATCATTCCACCGCAACCTGCTGCGAGAGAACTTTTATATTTTTGAATCTTCTGATGCCATCTCCATAGACTGTTCTCATCTAGATGTGAAGTAAACGTGGGCATTACGCCCCACGTAGGCATTCTTCAGTAATCGTCTTTGATCTTTGAGAGTCAGAGGACTTAACGTCTTCTCAAAAAAGCTCTCCAAAGTGATCTGTTTCTGTCGTCTCTCTAAGATTTGCCTAAAATGAGGCAAGACATTATTAAACAAGTTGCTTACAAGACATTTTCTTTGGTTCCATAACAGAGCACTCGCAACCAGTAAAAAAAAAAAAAAAAAAAAAAAAAAAGCACAAAAATACACAGGAAATAAACGAAATCCGAGGCAACTGACGAAAACCGAAACAAATTTTTCACGGGAAAAATCGACAAAAACCGAAACCGACGATAACCGAAGTCAACGAAAACCGAGGTATTGTTGTATATATATATATATATGTAAATAAATGATATGTAAGTAGTCTCTTTACTGAATCAATAATCGATAAACAACAAAATACGGACTTTAATTTCAACTAATACACTTTTGGTTGAAACTATATAACAAAAATTTAGCTTACAATAATCCAGCCAGGCCTAATAACACCTTTTCCGGCTATATTCCTTTTATATCTTGCTTCATAACAAAAATTAGAAAACTGGCTCTTAGCCAAAATTCGTGATCTAAAGTATTTACAGCTCACGCATTTAAATCATGGATAATAGTATTAGAGTGTCAGTTCATTTGATGAAGTGAAGTGTTCAAACTGAAATCCTACACACATATATATATATATAAATTGTATAGCCCTGAAGACTTTTTCCACCCGTGTCCTTAGTGTTTGCTTTCACCATAGATCAATTCCAGTGCTCAGGAATTTGCTCGTTCTCGTCAAATTCCAAAAAAATTGCTAAATCCATCTATGCTCCAAAAACATTCGATACTATCAACATAGATGTGATGTTAACATAAGTATTACGACTTACGTAAGGAAATCCAAATAATCTGCATTGGTTCATTGGTTCTGTTATTTTGTATGTAAATGAAAATTTAAAAAACAGTGACAAAAACTAGCACATGGGACTGTTGAAAGTGTTCGGCATATATTATGAGGATAATATCTGCCGGAGGAGGAGATAAGTATGCTGATATATTATTATATACGAAACTTTTTATTGATATTGACTGAAAATTCATTCTTGATTTCCCTGATAATCAAACAAGTTGATAAGAAAGTTTTGAGAATAAATGCTAACAGCCATCGAACGTTATACAAATTACATTATTTGTTATAATTCTAGTTGAGTGTTACGACTTGCTGCAAAATATTCTGTAACAAATTTCACTCTATGTTTTACAGCATGGATTAATTAAAATTAAGATATTCTTATAAGCCTGGTAAAGGATAATTTGTATCAATATCAACTTGACCTTATTTTTTTTATGTTTGTATTATTGATAAAATGTCTACTGCCACATATGATTAACGGTAACATTTGCTTACGAGTGAATTTATGTTGCAATGATGGATTTGTACTTCATGTAGAATTATAATAATTTCATTTTTAAATGCATTCTCATTAACTTAAGTTTTATTTATGAAGAAATGATATTTAAAAAAAAAAGGGAACATGGCTGCAAGATATCAAATAAAGCTTTTTCGCATACTTATTATCGGTGTATTTGAGAATTTGTTTTGTGTTAATTTGTTTATGAATATTGATTATGCGTTCTTATTACCCTACCAGGCGATATTAATGAAGAAAATTTATGATAGATTATTTGTTTTTTTCACGTTTTGAACCGTTTCTTGATAAACTTGCTGTATCGTTTCTATTTTGTTGACTTTTTCGTTGGCCATTTGAATAAAGTATTTGTAAAATTAAATAAAATTAATTCACTATAGTAAAGAAAGGCTATGTTTTTATAGAAGAAAACTTGTGAATTGTTTAATTAGTAAATACAATGATTTTTAAATACAGGGTGTTTAGCCCATTCACTGCCAACCAGGAGTATACTCGTGGTTTTTCAATCTGTAATTACGAATTCGTACCGGAAATTTCGAAAGAATAATTTTATTTTAGGTAATCACGAAATGTCTGTAATTAAATAAAGTAAATATTGCTATTAATATTTTATGGTATGAATTAGAACTTTCTAACTCAAATAAAACTCCGATAATTTTAACCCGGCAGTGAACGTGTTAAAAAATAATCACCCGATTTGAAATGCGTATATTATGAAAAGTATTGAACATAGACGCTTAATATATTTCTTTTAAATGCTAAAAGGTGTAAACTAAAAACATAATATAAAGTAAAATAACTGTTATTAGGTTGTTTGACATGTTTCGCCTCACTCCGAGCCATTATCAAAAACAAATGTGAATATTCTATAATTGCACGGTCTTTGAAGTTATTATTTGAAATGCTATCATTCAATTTTCATGTACTTTTTAAAAATTACGCACGTTATTTAACATCATTAGTCACTTGAATTTACAGTTGTATTTTACTATTAATAATGTTAGATATATTTTGTTTTATATTTTTTCTTCAGAAATAATGGTATTTTTCACAAAATAAAACAAAGGCAAAACAAAATAATATAAAAAAACTATTATTTAATTTTTTGGAAACGTGAAAGTAAAATATCACTTTGGAGATGTATTTTTTAATACTTTTACTTTTGCTGTTCTTCTAAATCAGGCATGTCAAACTCGTTTACCACGAGGGCCAAATTATCTGTTGCATAGAAAGCCGCTGGCCACATTACAAATATATATATATATATATATATATATTATCATCGCACAAAATAAAATCTGTACATACCAAATATAACCTTGTTAAAAACAAACAAACAAACAAACTACACACCAAACTTCCAAAATCAGCTACCGAAAAAAAAAAAAACAGTTACCGGAAAATTTTAAGAGAAATATTTATTAACTAACAGGAATCCATTTTAGTCTTTATAATTTTTTATTATTCTGGAAAATTAAAAAATAACACGTATGAGCAAAAGTGCGCTGCCGTTTCATTTCTGGTCGAATATATGTAAAATCCCGCTCATATAAAAATTAAAAGAAAAAAGTTGAAACTCATATTTGGCATTTAAATACTTAAATCACAATCAAAATTATTTAAAACTAGTCGGATGTGCCAATCCCAAAACTTTCTTCTATCTCAATCATGTTAATACTTCTAATTTCGTCCTCACATCGCCAATAAAATCAATATTTTTCGTCATTCTGTTGTACGTCAGCTGCTTGCGAATCATCGGGTTACCGGGATGCAATCAACTGATGTATACTAAACTACGAAAAGTTCTTTTGTCCTGAACCGACAGGAACAGATAGCCTCCCTATTCCTTGGTTTTACGATTTTAGCTAATTTTACTGGAAAACACGAAGGTAAAATGCGTGGAACCCAATTAAAGAAGATTCATTCCCAGTTCTCGTCAACATTGAATTTGAATGAGAATATCGCCAAATTAGTCTTCTACAGCCAAGTTGCCTTCATTTGTGGCAACCTATTTTTGTCGCCAAATTTGACGATATTTCGTCAACTGCCGCCAAGCTTGGCGAGAATTTGACGTTGGCGAATATAAATATATAGTGTTAAGCATTTAAGAATAGGAACAATGGTTACAACAATGAAAGAAAATTTGCTGAAACCCTGTTAACTAAAACTCATAATTTAAACCCGTTTATGGATGAATTCTGCTGTCTTGTTTGAAAATGTCAACCATCCTAAAATTTCAAACCGCTATATCTCCGCCATTTTTTAATATAGAGACAAAACAAGAACTGCTCCGGATTCTCCGGATCAAGGCCGAACATTTAAGGGAAAAAACTTTTAGGATTTCAAAATTTTTTATACATCTTTTTGAATTTGAAATCTTTAAATGGCTATCACAGCGCCCCCTTCCGGCGGAATATTCCCACATTCTAGTAGGACCTGCTGGCTACAGCCAAAAACACATTAAAAATTTTTGGTTTAATTATCTGCATAACATCATACACTTTTCGATGATACAATAGTAAAAATCGAACAAAAATCGCGATGGCAGCGCCCCCTTTCGTCGAAATATCCCCGAATTCAACCTGGACCTCCAGGCTATGGTCAAAAACATAGAAAAAAATTGGTTCAATTATCTGCATAACTTCATACACTTTTTGATGCTACAATAGTGAAAATGGAACAAAAAAAATCGCTCACAGCGCCCCCTTTCGTCGAAATATCCCCAAATTCTGATAGAATCTGCTTGCCATAGCCAAAAACGTAGAGAAAAAATTAGGTTTAATTTGAAGCATAACTTCATACACTTTTCAATGGTACAATAGTGAAAATGGAACAAAAATGTCGATCACAGCGCCCCCTTTCGTCGAAATATACCCAAATTCTGATAGAATCTGCTTGCCATAGCCAAAAACATAGAAAAAAATTAGGTTTAATTTGAAGCATAACTTCATGTACTTTTAGATGGTACAATAGTAAAAATGGAACAAAAATATCGATCACAGTGTCGTCGAAATATCCCCAAATTCTAATAGAACCTGCTTGCCATAGCCAAAAACATAGAAAAAAAATTAGGTTCAATTTGAAGCATAACTTCATACACTTTTCGATGATACAATGAAGACACACAGACGGACAGACAGACATTTTGTAAAAACTTGTTTTTCGGAATCTATGACCCCTATAACGTGTAAATCCGTCGAAAACCGGAAGTCGAAAAAAAATTCGATTACAATACTTTCTTCTATTATAGATAGAAGAAAGTAAAAATATATATTATGAGGTGTATTATCCTGATCTTCGCATTTTTCTTTTAATTTTATAATTACTTCCCTTTTCAAAACCAATCATTGCACTATTATTTGCAATATAAACTAACTTTCTAAACGACAATCTTTTAGTTAAAATTTTCATAACTGAGTCAAAAATACCAGCTTTGGTGGCTGTAACGAGCATAAGAATAATTTCCAGAAGCTCTATTTTTAACTACACATCATGTCTACAAATAAAAATTGCCAATTGAGTGATATTTAGGGCATCTGTATTTCCACAAATTACAGTGTAAATAGGCAACAAATGTTAAAACTATAGATTTCATTTGATTATTGAAATTTCCGGCTATATCAAAAAAATTTCTTTTTCTTTCAAATTTCTTTAACTGCTCTGGACATTATTTCTTCTAATTCGTTGTGAATGATTTCGTCTTGCGCGCAATAATTGAATCTAACAGTTTTTTTTTTAAAGCAGATGCCTTTCACAGGTTTCATGAATACACCTTTTTTAATAAAGTACCAGCTTCAAATCTAACAATTTATCTTTCCGAAGATTTTCTAGATATTTGTGAGTACATTCTTTGCATACTCCAACAGATTTTCTACATATCAAACATACAATTTCAGTTTTTATTTGAATATAAAGGTATTGTAAAGTGTCTTTCATCAGTCTGTGATATCCATTTTCAAGTAACTTATGTTTATTCACACGGATAGAGACCTGCAACCAAGGTGCGTAGGCTCCTTGGAATTTCCAAATAGTCATTTTTTTAGATCTGAAAGTTTCTATTTGATATTTAAATTGCAGACTTTGCAGTCATCCCGTTTATTCCCAAACACTGAAATTATTTTTCTGCAATTAAATAAAGCGAGAAATTCTATTAAAAATTTTTGGTACAATTGTGCGCACCCAGACTGTAACGTATTTTTAAAAATCGTAAACTATATGTGAATACGAACATGTATGGATAAATGACATTAAAAGTAGAAAAATAAAGATCTCGTAGGATTCATTAACAATGACACGTTTATTAACCTAAATAATGAAAATAATTAATGAAGTGAAATCCAAAAGCCTCGTGTTCGACTATGTCAGCCCCAAGTATGTTCGCGGAAAGTGCATTTTCTGTAAAAAATGCCACAAGCTTGGCGGGCCACAGATAAGTTGTCGGTGGGCCAAATGTGGCCCGCGGGCCACTTGTTTGACTTGCCTGTTCTAAATTATGCATCCTTCCGTGTACTTTCCGTTTATGAATTCTTAACCCTTTCAGGGGCAGTGGTATGTTTATGAAACCACTTAATTTTAATTCACAAACGTCACAATGACACCAGAATTTTGCTAAAATCTTTTCCATTTAATATGTATGTGAAATATAGCTTTTTTCATATTTTCAAATAAATGTTTTTGTAAATTCCGGTGCCAGTCATTTATTTCAACATTTTAGTACTGAAAGTACTTTGCCCCTAAAAGGGTTAATCCCTTGAAGAGCACCGGCATATTATGTATACCACTTAATTTTAATCCTAAAATGCCGCAATGACACCAAAATTTTATAATCAAATTTTGAATTTATAAGGTACATGAGAAAAAGCTTTTACTTATTTTAAAATAAATTCCTTCGTGAATCCTTGTGTCAATCAATCATTTCAATATTTTAGCTACAAGAGTACTTTTACCCTGAAGGGGTTAAATGGAAACAAGTACATACAGTTTCCTGCAAAACCAGGAATGACACATTTTTAACAAACCAGAATTAGTTAGAAGTTTTCATTTTTTGCCTTTTCAGCTATGGAGGTTTAGATTTCAATGGTGCGCGAAGAAAGAATGTCACAAGGGACTCGACCAGCACCTTGAAGGCCTGGCTGAATGAGCATCGCAAAAATCCATACCCCACCAAAGGCGAGAAAATTATGTTAGCTATCATCACTAAGATGACACTTACACAGGTAACTTTAGATTAGTCTTCGAATTTAACTAAGTATCCAAAATTTTAATTACAACATTTTTCAATACTGATATAACTATAATAATGCCCTGTTATTTCCCGTTTGTATCTGCTTAAGCTTGGAAAATGTTAAATTTGTGAATACATTTTTGACATATGTGCTTGGGAGAAACATGTACATAACAGATGGTTTAAATATTTTAAAAAGAAGAAACGTGTTCAAATATGAGAAATGGTATGACATTAATTACGACAGAGTCGGTTTTTGTTAGGTTGATCTGTAAATAGGGCAAGGAGAGATAGAATACGGTACCTTAACCTGCCAGCCTTGCAGTTTTTTTTTAAAAGTCAAATAAACATTGAACAAACCAGAAAAATGATTTAAAGAAATGTTTCTTGTTTCTATATGGTTATTAATTAACATTTTTTGGTTAATAAAATTTCTGGTTTTATTTGACTGTGAAAAAACCCCCCAAAAAAACTGGAAGGTTGGTTTTGATGTATAACAGTTATGAGAAACTTACATTTTTAACTTTTAAAACTATATACTAGTATTAAATAGCTATATAAAATAGCTATATAGAATGGTTAGCTATATAAATAACGAAAAGCAACTTAATTGAATATGAACTGAATAAAATAATAGCTGTTAGAACAAACTAAAATAGATCAAGTTTTACTTACACAAAAACTTTAAAACATTTTCCACAATTCTCAAACATTTTTTGAGTTGCTCGTTGAAAAATTGCTATAATTGATGTCTAAATTAAAACCAATACAACTTTTGCGAAAATGAATCATTTTTATAATGTAGCTAAATAACGAAATTTAGCTCGATTTTTTTTTTTCAATCTGCGTTTATCGTTAGCTTATAGTTATAATAAACTTTGGTATCTGTTCGGATTAAAAAAAAAAAATCATTTAGTGCACGCAATAAATCCCCTTAATTTACGCTTTTTTTTAATATAAAGTAAACACATATTATGACATAAATTTATACATAGCATTCAATTTGTCTTTTAATGTTTCACTGTTTGCTCCTCTTTTTTTTTTTTTTTTTTTTTTTTAAATTATTATTGCACGAATCCTTTTTTATTTTGCACTAAACACTAAAATTTGATACACGTGTTTATTATAACAATGTATTAATAAGTAATATTTTCTACTAATGTTGATGATTGTGCAATAAATAAAATAAAAAGTTTATTTTTTAAAAATGCATTTGTACGGTAAAAGTAAAGTAACGGGATACTGAAAAATTGTGAAATTAAATTATAAATCATAAATTTAAATTATTTATCGTAAGGTCTGATTAAATTTCACATAAAATGATAGAAGGTTTGAAAATTCTTCCGACATTTTAAAAATTTTATATAAGCAAGACAGAATTTTTATTAGAAAAGGCAGAATGCTACATGAAATGAAATTGAAACATTTTTACATTAGAAATTAAAAACATTGTCATCTGAATAATATTTATATTTATTTGAGTTAATGTAATTTCAAGAGAATTGTTGAAGTAAGATTTTTTAAAAAGTATTTGATTCAATACTATTCACCGATTCATGTAGCTTTCTGCCTTTTCTAATAAAAACTCTGACTACCATTTCTAATGTAAAAATGATTCAATTTCGATTCATGTAGCTTTCTGCCTTTTCTAATAAAAATTCTGACTACCATTTCTAATGTAAAAATGACTCAATTTTGATTCATGTAGTTTTTAGCCTTTTCTAATAAAAATTATGACTACCATGTCTAATGTAAAAAGGATTCAATTTCGATTCATGTAACTTTCTGCCTTTTCTAATAAAAAATTCTGTCTACTATGTCTTACTGCAAAAATGAATCAGTTTCGATTCATGTATTTTTCTGTCTTTTCTAATAAATATTCTGACTTAGAATTTCTAATGTAAAAATGATTCAATTTCGATTCATGTAGCTTTCTACCTTTTGTAATAAAAATTCTGACGGCATTTCTAATGTAAAAATGACTCAATTTCGATTCATGTAGTTTTCTGCCTTTTCTAATAAAAATTCTGACTACCATTTCTAATGTAAAAATGAAATAAATGAGAAAAAAAAAATCTCTTTCTGCCAAACTCTGAACCCGAGAAAAAAAATGTGCTGCACGTTCGGTCACATTCTAGGCATCCATGATTTACCGTGCAGAACAGATGTTCGTAAAATAACATTTTTTATATCTTAATTAGAAGCTTAAAGAACAGTTTTAGTAGCTAAAACTTCTACGCTAATCAAGTTAATCCGAACTCTGATTAAAAAAAAATAATAATATGAGTGTGTTAAATTTATTTGTTTTGGTTCTTTACTTGAAAACGGATTCCAGCAGTTAAGAAGAAAAAAAAAGTGCTTTTAACATCAGTATAAAAGGATCTTTATGATTAAAAAAAGTCTCATTAAAATATATTTGTCAGTTTTGTTGACATATTTGTACATTGGAAATATATGCCAATAGACTTATTTGAATAAAAAGCTATCAAAAACTTAATTTTTATTTAATTATTCATTTATTTTTTGTTGGTTGGGGGGAGGGAGAAAAAGATTAAATCTGAAGCGATGATAAATTAAAACAATCACATAAAAATAAAAACGTATTTAATGCATTTATTATATCATAATAATCTTGTAATATATATACATATTTTGGTACTTAATGTATACATAAAGTAGCCTTCCGTGTTTCGAGGCATCTGTAACCGAAACTAAAGAACAGAATGACGTCGAATTTTATATTTAGAATTTTTAAGGCATAAGGAGATAAATTTTATGAAGAAAAAAAGTACTAAAAATACAATACATAACAAGAAGTACCAATGTTTTTCTGTATATTGGTACAAGAAGGATGGTTGCATACTAAGCAAACTTCATCAGTCAGTCAAAGGAATCAATCGCCTCAATATTCCCAATGCCTTTTTAAGGAAAATTAGCGGTAATGCTGTCGCTTATGCAGAAAACAATATACATATTCCATTTTATTGACAGATAAGGCAAATATTTAAAAGTTTTTTTTCTCCGACTACGCCAAAATTTCCTTCATCGGCAACTTTATGCCAAATGGTACTATTTTATTTATTTATTTTACGGATTTCATCTTCCAATTTCTTCAAAAGTCTAAATATAAAATGATGTGATCTCATTGTGTTGACTAGTTTTAGCTACAGACGTCTCAAAACAGGAAAAATTATTTTATAGCCTCAGTGTGTTATCACACACACACAAAATCACATTTTTTCTTCTGAAAATACATATAAAATATTCACAGGTCTCAACTTGGTTTGCTAATGCTCGCAGACGGCTAAAAAAAGAAAACAAAATGACTTGGGAACCAAGAAACAAAATGGACAGTGACGACGTCAAAGATTTTGACGATGACGACGACGACGATGATGACCGGAGGACAAGGAGTGAAAAAACAGATGATTCCAGGACGGGAAGATGTGAAAGTGACGATGAGAATGAAAGGCGAGGGACATCATGCGATAATTCAAGTAAGCTCTTTAGTCTATAATTCTTCTTCTTCTTATCATTATCATTATTATTAGTAGTATTAGTAGTACGTATATTCCGACGTATAACGTGCGGCAAATATACATGCAACCAAACAAACATATTTGAAATGGAAATTTCATTTAATGAAATGTAATTTATTGCTCTGTGTAGTACACATTTCACTTTATTCGTTAAGTAACATTTCTGATTCTAAATATGTTTGTCTGTCCGCGCGTTGTATGCTATAATATACGGTAGTAGTAGTAGTAAAATATCGTATTCAACAACGAGAACGTTTTTTTTTCTTATTTCTGATTAATATTCCTGTTTGTTAATGGCTTTATGCATATTTTTTACATACAAATTAAATATTTATAGTTTTAATAAAATATTTATAGTTGATATTCTACTGCTGATTGTGAAAATAGTTATCAACTGATGTTATCTTATAAAGCCAATTTTAAACATTTTTTTCCCATTTAAAATTATAGTGTTACGTTAAATCAAAATAGGAACACCAAAACTTGATCCGTGAGACATTGATCCGAATTTAATGAGAACAACCAAACCTTCTGAAATATATTTTGCATATTAATGTGTTAAACCAGCGGTTCTTAAACTTCCTGGACCTCTTTTGATGTTTGTTGCATTTTTCGGGAACCCCTATTTCATTTAATACAAGGTCGGAAAGTTTTTTGAAGTATACATTCCAAGACTGTAGTGAGAGGAGAGGGACAGTGGCCCGTCTCCATTTACCTAATTAATTTTATTAAAATGAATAACTGAATGCATCATCTGAGATGTTCAAAAGTCTGAAATTTAATAACTATAAAATTTGAGCATTAACAAAAATGGATTCAAGAATTTGCATTTTCACATGAAACAAAAAGCATAAAAATAATAATAATAGTTGGAAAGGTCCATTCATATATTTTCATTAAAAAAAAATTGTAGCTTAAAATTTATAAGTGCTACATGGCGCTACATGCCATATTATAATCTCAAATGTAGTGTTTGAAAAAACAAACTACATTAATATATAAAACTACATTAAAATTGGCATAATAATTATTTTTTTATAAAATCAAAAAATATTTATTCCTGTTTACGATGAAAATGTTGATGATATTTTTTTTGCCACTATATGTGCAACATCTGGTTCAATGTTTGAAACATACTTGCATAAACATGGTCCAATTTCTATGCTGCTTTTCTCGAGGATAGAATAAGTCTACTTTAGAAAACAGTATACTCAAAGGACTTGCAATAAGAACACTGATCAGAGAAACAAATCTGAAACAAATATCTTATAATGACACTACGGATTTCATTTTTGATTGATTGAAATTGCAGTAGCATAGTTGTTATATTTTTAATAATGGCGTTAGTTAAATAAAAATTAGTTTGACTTGCGGACCATTGGTTATAAGCTGCTCCACACTGCAAATAGAAGAGTCTTAAATTAAGACACATATGTGACTGAAAAAGGAATTCAGACACTTAAGTGTCTGAATGTGAAATTTCAAACATCATAGATGTCTAAATTTAAGACACATAAGTGTCTTACTATGATCGTGGTATAAATGAACTATCAAGGACCCGCGGATCACACTTTAAGAACCGCTGTGTTAAACCAATCAAATCTTTTATGCCATAGTTTATTACTATACAGTTGAACTCAGTCAATACGAGAAGCAAGGGAATTATAAAAGTTCCTCTCTTAACTGTTACTCGTAATACCAATGAAGATAATACAAATCTTAAAAAACACACACATAATTAAACTAATTACTACTATTAATTGATCTAATTATATCTACGCTAAAATGAATTTAATGCCATAAAGTTAACATAAAATATCCAGTATTATCTTTGTGAGTGTCATTTTATTTAGACTGGCCTGTTCTTTAGACAAAATCACAGTACTGAAGTTTAAGCCTCTAAAGAAATAGTAATTTCAAACTACATGAACAATATACAGTAATGCAACTGATCACTTCCCTTTTTCCCGGAAAAATTCGACTAACATTACAATAGTCACCAGTAATTTTCGAGCTTTTGATTTCACACATCCTTTTCATTATAACAGTGCAATAAGAGACATGAAAAGGTTGGTTAATATGGTCCAAAGTCCGGATTTAAAGGAAGAAACAAATAAAGATTTTATTCTATTATCCTTCCTTTCCATAGCTCAGTTGTAAATCTAACAATGGGGCGGTATTCGAAACATCCTTTTCTCCTCCTTTTTTCTTTCATTCTTTCAAGACCTCATTTTCTTGGGTGAGTGGGTTTTCTTGAGGGCTGAAATTCTGTCTGGTAAAATTGATAACTTGCTACATTTTAACAGACAGTTGTAATGTAGAAATATTAGGTTAGAGAAAACAGTGCTCGATAAGAAAAAGATTTCTCTCCTAATTCTACCCTGTTTTTTGCTGAAAATCACACTGGAATGATCGGATGTTTTGCCCGTATTAGCCGTGATCCTGCTTTTGTATAAAGTAAAAAGCGCGAAAATCTTAACGTGAAAACTATTCGTTTTAACCGTGCTCTCGTTTCAGCCGTGTTCGTATTAAACGAGTTTGACTGTACCAACACCAGAAATGATCTATTTAAAACATTTCATATTTGGGCAATTTCAGTTGATAAAAAATACGATACAGTGAGGATGTGATCCTGGAATAATTTATCGCAGCAAAATGATTATTCCAATAAGCAGTTAACTCTACTTATAAAATGTTCAGAAATAAGTCTCTTTGTATATTGAACCTTATCGTTTATAAGACTTTATTCTTTACTCAGTAGCTTATATTTAAAAATATCATATTTTGATAATAGGATTACAAATAACATAATATCCTGCTTTACTAGAATAATTTATCTTGCCAAAATGGTTATTCTCCTAATACGCACCTGTACTTCTAAATTGTTCAGAAATATAAGATCCTTTATATATTGAATATATCATGTATTATTAATATAAAGCTTCATTCTTTATAAAGTAGCTATGTTAAAAAATTCAATACAATGATAATATGCTCCTAGATAATGTATTTCCCGCTTATTAGAATAAATTTATCGTGGTAAAATAAAATGGTTATTTCAATAAGCAATTCGTCCGTATTTATAAAATGTTCAGCTATAATTATCTTGGTATGTTGAATCTATCAGGCATTTCTACAAGACTTCACAGTAGCCATGTTATTTTTGAATAAGTATGCTACGACATGCATACAGCATTTTTTACTGTAGCTTAAAAACAAATTACCTCCATCTGATAATGTAAACTAGTTTTTTTCTCCTTCCGATAACATCGAAAACCATAACTCAAGGGGAAAAAAATGATGAAACAGATCTATACGATTAAATTCTCAAATAATGCGACAAATTTGTGTCTTGCCGGAATGATATCTATGAATTTCTGGATGACTTCAAGAGAGGGTTTTTTGAAGAATACCGCTCAGGGGCAGGTAGGTTTCAAACATGTTCAACTGAAAGAAAAACACACCAATTATGCGATGTAAAGAGAAAAAAATCTTCTTCAAGGGGTAATATGTCACCCGATTCTTCAGTACAAATATTACGCATCGTTTGAGGTGAGATTTTGCTGATACAGTAAGCAGCTACTAGCTTAAGTAAGTGCATGTACATCTGATAAGGAATGTGCATACATATGCATACAAAACAATGATTTATGGCCTATCTAACAACTTTGCCCATTGATAGGCATGTTCATCCTGATTTCGTTTTACATAGATATGATTCTCTTTGAAGCTATTCACTGATGAAGAAAAGAGTTGATCATGATGCATATATTTCACTTGTGACCTCTAACTAATTAAATAATCTTTAAATTAAACGTGACATTGTTTCATGTCAGTGAATTTATCCCGTGCACAGTTTTTCTTCTGTAATTCTTATTAATAAATCCTTACTTAAGTAGCAAATCAATATTGGACCAATGTTGTTTCTATTGCCTAACATCTTGTCTAGTAATTGGCAATATTGGTATGAAATATTGCCTCAATATTCTAATATTTACATTTTTAATATATTGCATCAATTTAGGCTAGAAATATTTCGCCATTTTCTTGCCAATATTTCCAATGTAATGTCAATTTTTCTTCAATAATGATGTTTCAATGCAGGCATTTCCATTAGAAAGCCAATATTTCTGTAATAGTAGTATTTAATTGCAAATATTTGTAATAAAAAAATAATATTTAATCAAAATTGGAATTTCAATGGAAAGTATTTCCGAAGAATATAATATTGGCCGCCTAATTTAAACAATATACCAATATTGGTTTGTGACCAGGTATGTGCTGGAGAAAAAGAAAGCAGTAACAGGCATAATATGTTATTTTATTGCATTTAAAAAATACGTTAGTAAGCTTAAAAAATAATTGTTCATTAGTTTTTTTAACGATTATTGACTTAAAAATAAGATTAAATTGAATTAATAATTTTTTTCTCCACCAAAAAATAAAGTTTTAAACCCACTGATATGTTAAATAAGGTTTTAAATTATCTTATAAATATAAATTATAGTTGCATAGTTAACTATGTGTTGATATCTATAGGTTAAAAAAAGCCCTTACAATGACTATTTGTCTGATAATTTTTGTGCAATATTACCTTTTAGTATAGCACGTAATAAACAGTAAAACATAAACTTTGAAATTGACTGCTGTTGTCTACATGACGGTGTTAAAACACATGTATCACAAAATTATAAAATTTCTACTTGTTCTTCGACGATGATTCTAATTCTAAAACAATATAGCATTTTCTTTTGAAAGGGAAAGTAAATTTCTATGATTACTATGAAATATTGCAAAAAATTAAGGGAGTTATTAGAACACTTAAGTTTGCCTACTATGTCAAAATATGCCAATTAATCAAAGGGGTTTTACCAGAAAATCTCACTCTAAACATAGATTTTCCATATCAGAAATTTATAACTTAAGCGTGTGAACGGGTCTCAAATGATCATACAATTTATATGACGGGTCGCATAACCATTCGGGTACCATCGGGATCTCATTACCATATTAGGGGTTGCATGTAACAATGGATTTCTATGAATACGGGACTCACACGAATACAAAAAGGCTTAATTAAACGCGGACGTGAGTTTCAAAACTCGCCTTATTCAGAAAAGAAACTTTTGGCAGACCAAGTATTGTTCCAAAATACCTAGTGTATATATAAGGCGAGTTTTGAAAGTACACAAAGATTTTGCAATGCAAAAAAAAAAAAAACAAAAAAAAAAACGATAAAACTAGTTTTGTTGCAGTTTCTAGTGTTATTCGGCGCAGGTTTACTAACAAAATAATAAAGAAAACACGATTTTTTATTTATTTTTATTTTTTTAATTTTATTTTTTGGTTAAGGCGAGATTTAAACTAAACGTTTCCAAATGTATTTTTAAATAAACATCGTTGAGTTTGAATTATTTTTGATTTTTGATAGAATAAATCAAATGTTTCTAAAAGCTCTCTGATGGCCGTATAGATAGGCGTTGGAAGTTGCTAGCTGGAACTAGAGTTTAGCATCGGGTCGGTTTACACTTTTCTTTCCAAGTCAAGTTAAATGTTTCAAGCTGGTAATTTACTCTTGCGGGTCGATCCAATTTTTTTTTTTTAAAGTCTAGAATATATTTTCACATGAAAAAAAAAAAAAAAGAGTGTGAAGGGATGTTCAATAATAGACAAAATAAAGAATGATTACATCAGAAGAGAGCTTGAAATTATACCAATATTAAATAAAATAGGAAATTACAGAAGGAAATGAAGGGACCACATCGAAAGGATGGATACTGATCGTATACCAAAAGCAGCCTTTAATTATAAGACAAGGGGGAAAAGAGACAGAGGAAGGCCACGAAAAAGATGGATTGAGGTCGAACAGGCTTATAGGCTGAAACCATGTTGTGGGATGATGATGATGATGATGATGATGATGATGATGATGATGATGATGATGATGAAAAAAAAACTATATATTTGAACATTACTGATTATTATATATATGTTCATTTTTCATCATAAAAGAGAATTTTCTTATACGAAATATAATTGTAGACCATTTTTCCATAATTACATTAAAATATGGGTTAATATTCTTCTATTTCGTGTTAGGTTAAGGTTCGAGTTTAAGTATTTCGAGTTCGGGCTGACGAAATTTTTTTATTGCGTTCGGGTAGACTTTAAATGGAATTTTCGGGTTCAGTTCTGGTGTAACTCGACCCACACAGGTTGTCTATATTCTGTTGTCAATTCTGTTCTATAATATTCCAAAAGGATCATATTCCGTGCATGCGGTAAAGTGTTTAAAATGGAGATTAATGAAAAAACAACGGAAAGAGGAAGCATTTTTTACTAATTTTATGCACACTATTAGGGCAAAACATCTGCTTCCAAGGATTTACTAAATCTAATTGCTTTGTATTCGTTGAAAGCGATTTAAAAACAATGCTGCTAAATATAGATTTTTACTACTGCTTAATTTAAATGGATGACTGGACTGACACGGATCTAATGTGGATGAGTGGATATGACACACACATTTAATAGACTTTCGCACAGTTCTATTTAGATTAGGTTTGACGTATTCTGTATTTCATGGTTAAGTAATATGAGGTTAACACGAATTTTATGATCAAGGTAATCATGTTAACCAGTGCTGCACCCACGGCGTCCTTTCAAATGTTTCCTGTTATTATTTGAAAAATATATTAATAAAAATCCATTTCAAAGGATGCTTTTTTTTTTTAAATGTCAATAATATTTTCATATTTTTCAAGGACACGATTTAGGTTCCTAGCAAGGGGTGCCTGTTTAGCCCCATTTTTTATTCAGAAATTTCGAAAGAAGAATTTTTACTTTGTGTAATCACGAAATGTCTGTTATTAAATAATGCAAAAATTTCTATTCGGAATTTCAGGTATGATTTCGGAATTTCTAAATAAAAAAAAGGAGACCAAACGGGCAACCCTGGTTACTGGGTTTCCTCACAAATTTTTTTAAGATAGTGGATTTCCTGAATCGTATGGGCCTTATGGTTCATACTTTGCGATGTATGTGTATCATATAAAACGTGTGTGTATCAATTAGTGAACTGAGAGTGAGATAATATTGTTGCATGTTTTCTGTTAAGTGAATAATGACGCCCTCCATTGTCTGCGACCAGCTGGACTCCGCCCCTGCTTGCTGAAGAGTTGGACAGTCTGATGTAAACTATACGATTTTATGAATATGAGAATAAGCAAGTAAGCGATAGAATAATTTGGGTTTTTGGGAACGACTGTTTTGATAGATTTTGCAATCGAAGTTAAAAAAATGCAGCAGCTAAAACTAAGAAAATTTCTTTTAAATAATTAATAATAACAATAATTACATTACACAATAATGGTTCATCAAATTTAGGGATGTTAACGTATGATATCATAAAGGGGGGAAGGGGTTCAAAATTACCAAAATTCAATTATAAATTGATAACGTTATATATGTATAGCCCCTTAAAATTCAAACAGCAAATTTCCTTTAATGGCAAAAACAACAACAGCAACAAAATTTCTATTAATGATAAATAATAATAAAAATTTGTTATTTTACTTTTTTGCTGTAAAAATACTGTGAAATTAGAAATCTTACTATTTGGGAAGTGACAGCATCTGACATTTCATATTCATTTCAAACGAAAATCGCAAGATAGTTCAATTATTTGATTATGTCGTTTTAAAACGCCTTCAATGTCAAAAGAAACAAGACACGTATGTTTGAGATGAGTGTTATTTGAAGAAGAGGGATCAGTAAAATATTAACTTTTAATTAGATTTAGTTCATAACTTTTCTTATTTGGCGAAGATAATTTAAATCAGGTATTCCGAAACTGCGGACAGCCGGCCAACATCGGGTTGCGGCTGCTGGTTGAACATGTCTCATATGTAACAATTATAATAATCCTAATCGCCTGTCGCCCCACCAGTGTCTGAGAGGTTCTGCTCTCGAAGCTGGTAGACGGGAGGTGCTGGGTTCAAACTGTCGCGCTCGTCGATCTAACCATTCGAACTTTTCCGTGGTTTTCTTCGAACCTTGCCATAAATACGAGTTAGAATCCCTTAGAAAGACCCCACGGAGGGCACTCCCCCCTATGGCCTATATCCCTCGTGTAGATAATCGGCCGTCTTTAAATCAACAAACCTAATCCCCTGTCTGAAAACAGTTTATTATTATAAATCTGTTATTTTTACTCAAACGTATATCAAATTAAAATAGACAATAAATATAGTGGTTAAAAACTAAATCAAGAAATTTGTATACTTCCCTAACACTAAAATCTTTTTGAAAATCCGTAATCCTTTTCAACTAATAAAATTTTATTGGAAAAATTATATACCTGGCGCAACAAATACTAAAAGGGTGAATTATTAGGGGAAAGTAATAATTAGCACCTTCGTGTCGGCTTTGACTCACTTATTGCACAAAGAAATTCATACGTTTATTCTCATATCACTTCCTCAAAACTGGACTCCTCAATTTTTAACGTGATCCCTCCACAGCCTAAGATAGGAATAAATTTGTGCCAGCAGCCTCCTTCTATATACTTCATTTGCATGTAAATGAAAACGGGTAGAATGATCATCTGGCCTTCCCCGACTTTTAGATCTCTCTGAGCAAATTCCCGCCTGGCCATATTTATTAAAACCCTCTTTCTCCCCTCCTTTAACTTCCTTCCCCCCCATTCCTTACCCATTTTCCAAGCTAATCTTGCCATTCTCTGCCATTTTAACGCATTTTTTATCAGCATTTTTTCGCTATTTCCCGTTGTTCTCATTTTCTTCGCTTAATTCATTACCTAATTACATTTTCGCTCGTCTGGAAAACGTTTTAATTTATCTTCTGAGATTTTATTTTCATTTTTCAAACTCTTTTTACCCCCGAAGAACTTAACATCCACTTGTTGTGTGCTTAATTATGCATTAGATATCCCCCATTTTCACTCTCAAGTCTAGGGGGGAGGGGGTTTTGCGTATACACAAAGCGACAACAGATTTTTTTTTTCTCACTCTGTCGTCTTTTTATGCTTTTAATTATTTTCTCCCGGTAGCATGAGGTTCTCGCTTGACCCTGTTCAATAAAAATTAATAAAGTTGTATTCAATTACGGGGAAGCGTGAATAGCGGTACCAGGTTTTGGTCTATGTAATAATTTTAATTGGTTTATTCCGTGTTTGTTTTTACGGATAAATTATTCCTGATAACTCATTTGGTGTCGTATGTAAATTATTTGCGATATCTCATTTTGCCTTGTATGTAAATTGAGTTTTTTTTTTTTAATTCCCGGAAAATCAAAATAGATTATTTATTTTCTTACTTGAATGGACTGTATTTATAGAAAGTTTTACGAGTTTATTTTACTTTTATTTCCGAAGCGAATTTTCAGTAATGTTTCATGAATAAATTAATAAAATTATTTGAAATTAATTCATTAATTGTATATTTAAAAAACTATCTTGATTAAGATTTATTTCATGGTTTTAAAATAAGAATTTTTTTTATATTAAAATTTTTGCTCCCTCTCTCTCTTTTTCTGAAACAAGGTTGAATTCATGTTCTAGAGCTTTATTTAAGATTTGTTTTAAAGCTTTCAGAGCTTTGTTAGCTTACAGGGAAATGCTTGAAAATATTCATGTAACTAGTAACATGCATTCACGAATTTTGACTAACTACGCGAAATCTATAAATATGAATTACAGATCTATGAGAATTTATTTACAATAAAATAAAATTAATTTCTTTCAGGATCTATATATACATTGCTGTCCAAAAAAAAAAAAAGTTGTTTACAAATATATATTGTAAACGCGAAAATTTTTAGTTGAATGTCTGAGTCTATAGACATTTTATGTGCTTAAAAAAATACTCAAACAAAAAGAATTATACTGCATATATACCCCTTTTATATTTTACATTCTGTTTTATGAGAGAATTACAAATTGCGTACAAATATAATAGATTTCTCATTAAATGTAATTTACTCTTTATCAATTTTCTTTTTAATCACTAATGAGTTAAAACAATTGTTGGAGAGAAAAAAAATCAGATAAATTAATGGGTTAAAATTATATATTACTGAGTTTTTTTTTCTCAGTGGCTTAATTCGATAAAATGTTATTTATATAAATAAAAAAAAAAAAAAAAAAAAGAAAAAATGTATTTTTAAGTTTAAAATATAAATTTCAAGTTAAATGTACTCTTGGATAATAATAATAAAATTAAGGAAGCAACTTTTGATTAGAGTCTTTGAATTACATTTTCGAAATATGTTACTTTATAATTAAACAAAAAAGATCTTAACGATCTCTGAATTGTGTTTTTGCAGTTGACAGTGCTGCTCATTATGCATCTTCACAACTTTCTGGTCGTGGATCATATCATGTGCCTCATCATCGAGACGAGAGCAAACTCAACAACAGTGTACCTCATGGAGTCGACCCGACATCACCTAATCTCATCCCTACTTCTGAATTCACCCCAACAGACAGCTCTTCATCACCCAATCTCCCTGGACATCATCTGACATCGTCGATGGACGGGAAAACCAACATGGATGCTTCCAAGACATCGGCCGAAGACGATCCCGAGATGGCTGGAAGGACAAAACCCAAGATATGGTCACTCGCTGATACAGCCACCAGCAAAAGCCCACCAGCTGCAGGTGAAAGTACTGCTGGCAGTATGATGGACATGTTAGGACATTGTGGCTGGTTTTCAGTCAATCCTTATCAAGTCACAACTGGTGGGTTTGGTGGTTATCATCCCAGTGCATCAGCAGCATTTTCTAGCGGTCAGTGTTCTTCCTCAGGACAGGGTTTTCCACAAACGGACACTCCACCTCAAACCCCACCGAACATGAAAGTGTCAGGAGCTTCGACGAACTATTTAAATGCTCAGAGTGGTCAACTGTATAATAGTCCGACGACGGGTGGCATGAATGTCAACTCAGCAATTCAAGGTGAGACTATGTCTCGACTGATAACTAAACTTTTTATTGATGGGGTCATAAGACTTTTAAAACTTTCAAAAAGTTGGTATTTATAAAAATATATATTAGAGGATAATCTTTCATGAACATTATAAAACATACCGGATTAACAAATTCCTGTAATTACTCGAGTTATAGCCTAAAACGTACAAAGCCCCCAAATGTAAACAAGTTTAAAAGTAAAACTTTGAAGTCAGTTTTCTCAAAATGAGATTTTTGTGTATAACACGCAGGATATCTCAAAAACTTTTCAATATATTTTCATGAAATTTTCAGAAGATATATTTTATGTTAGTCTGCATAAAGTGAACCTATAATTTATTGTTTAAAAAATATTGTTTTTGGTGGTTATATTGTTGGAAATTTCAAAATTTTATACAATTTAAATAAAACTTTGTACTAAAAATATAAGAATGCTTTAAATACAAAGTTATTTAGGTTCAGGGTAATTATTACCATGTGAAGCATAATTAAGCACCAAAATTTTTGCTCTAGATGCAAAATTTCTTTTTTAAACCTGCGCGTAACCTGACATGCCATTTTTAAGATATAAATGTTCAAAATGATCATTTTTTTTTTCATTTTTTCGAATTTAAAAGTTCTATGACTCCTTAAGATTCCAATAAAATAACTGTTTGAAGTATTCTAGAACAGATTACATGTAGAGTATTTAAGAACCCTATAAGGCAGTATAGCGTGTATTAAACCATTTTATGTTATACAGTTTTTAGCGTCGGAAAGCTCCAAAATTTCATAGCATTCAAAGTATCATAACTAGGCGAGTTTTGATCATAGAAGAATGGAATTTTTACTGAGTTACTTTGTCAGAGCATAGAGAAAATATTTTCAAATAAAACTTACAGGACCCAGAGAAAGAATAAAAAAATAATAATAAATTTCTTATTTTAATGCAGCCTTTTGTAAAAACAAATGCTCTATCTAAAAGCTGTAACTTGCTTTATGTACTTTTTATAGTTGAACATATGTTTTTATCATCAACGGTTTATAAGTGATAATTGGCATAACCTTTATTTAGAAGCACCCGGCGTATATATATAAATTTATAAAGTCCTCGCGGGTGGATGGCTGGCCAACCTTGGTTTGTAGGAATATATTTTAGCTTTTATTTGATATTGAAATTAACTACACAATTTTTTTTTTTTGGCATATTTGGATTTTGGTACCACAGATTTTGTGGTAGTTTAGATTTTTATGCAATTTTTCCGAATATTTATTAAAAACAAAAACAAAAATAAAAAATACTTCTCTTCTATTTGTTATCTAAAGACTTTTCAAAAAGTTAATTATTCCTTTTTTTCCCCATTTTTTTACCATAAGTCAATATAAGCCAATAAAAGTTTGAGATCAATCTGAGATTCTAAAGCCACATATTTATCAAAAACTCACATTAAAAACTCGCAAAGATAAATTTATGCACTAATGTAACCAGAAACTTGCATGTGATTCAATGGCATGACATGCATTAATAAAGAAAAAAAAAATGTGATTTCCGCGGAATTTTGAACAAAAATAACGTTTTTCAAAGCGCAACATTCTCTTAGGCACTTAATACGGATTCATTTTTTATTCATTAAGCCGCAGGTTTTTCAACGAATGTTCAAAAGTTCATTGCCCTTTCTATTTCTTCTAGTTTTTTGCCAGCATAAGATAATTTGGTTTTGTATGATCGATGGTTTAGGTGAAATTTAAGCCAATAAAAGTTTCAGTCCTATTTGAGACTGGCTCTAAAGGAAAATACTTATCAAAACAAAGCAAAGATGAAATCACACAATGTTGTAACCTAAAACTTATTTTTTATTTAATGGCAACACGCGAATTAATAAAAAATATCAAATGTGAATTCAACGGAATTTCGAACAACCGTAACGTTTTTTTAAAAATCACTTTATTCTCTGCAGCACCTAATATAGAAGCATTTTTTATTCACAAAGTCGCAGATTTTTGAACGAATGTTGAAAAGTTCATTGCCTTTTCTTCTTCTTCCTGTTTTTAGCCAGTATGAGATCATTTTATTTTGCATGATGGATGGTTTAAATGAAATATAAGCCTATATAAACGCTTGAGACCAATTTGAGAATATCAAGGTAAATATTTATTAAAAAACGGCAAAAAAAAAAAAATACACTTACTTAATGATGTAACTAGAAACGTATCTTTGATTTAATAGCAGAACATGCATTATTAAACAAGACAAATGAGATTTCAACAGAATTTTGAACAAAATGACTTTTTTCCAAAGCACTTAATTCTTTTCGGCACCTAATACCCAGGCATTTTTTGTTCATTAAGTGGCAGGTTTTTCAGTGAATGTTCAAAAGTTCATTGCCCTTTCTGCATCTTCCTCTTCATTGTTGTCCGTTACGTTACTTGACTATGTTTGTCTCTGCTTATATTTAGTATCGTATTTGAGCGCGTGTAAGCTAATGAAGATGCATATTTATAAATTTATTGTTTATTAGCATAGGTTTTACTTTCATGTTAAACATACTTCCGATTTACGACATTGGATATCCAAGTTCTTCTGTTTAGAAAGAGCAACAAAATGAATGAGGAGAAACAATAAGATTCTCAGGCGCTCTCTCTCTTCTAATTAGAATAACGTCCAACGTATCCCCGAGGGGGCAATGTCCCCATCCTCTAATGCCACCAGAGCGAGCGAGCGAGCGAGCATCCACGGACCATCTGCAGAAAGTTGCGCAGGGCCAACAGAAAAATGATACACTAGGCAGCTGGTCAGTTATCTCCAGTGATAAAAAATTAACTCAGATTGGCCCTGGATTTTAGCTTTGGTCACAGCAACTGAATACTAATGATGTTTTATGGGTGAGAAAGCAGAGTTTTATGTTTTCCAGGTGAAATTAATGATTTCACACTGAAAGGAAGTCTGCGACGTGTATATTCTTTTCATCAACATGTAAAGTGGAACAGCACTTATAGCGAAAAGACGTGAAGTTATTTTAAGAATGTAAAATCGATATATTTAGAAAGCGATTTTCTTTTCTTTTCTTTTCTGTGCTATTATAGGAAAAAAAAAAACTCTAGAAATTAGATAAAAGTGATTAGATCAGTTGTAATATAGAAACTAAACAAAAATTAACAATGTTAAAAATTTTGGGATTTTTTTTTACAACTTTATTTTATTTATTTTTAAATATAGTGATATTATAGGATAAATAGTATAATGTTTTTACCTCTAACATTTTTTTTTTTTTTAAACTGGAGTGTTATAAGAATAAAATATAAGGAATAGGTGCTAAAGCGATTAGAGCAAAGTGATTAGACGAATTACAATATATATCGTATAAAAATTTCGAGAGGATGTTTTTTTTTTTTTTTTAATAAAACAGCCTAAATAGATAAATATTAAAGTTTTGAATAAACTGTGTGATATTATAAAAGCATAAAAAACTTCTTAAAAAGACCATAAAAATAAGGAATGCTATTCCTTATTTTTATGGTGTTATTAAGAAGTTTTTTATGTTTTTTAATTGATAAATAAATAAATAAATATATTTGTAAATAAATAAATAAATAAATAAATAAATATATTTGTATATTTTGCAATAAGTTTATATATATATATATATATATATATATATATGTGTGTGTGTGTAAATAAATAAATAAATAAATAAATAAATAAATAAATACATTTGTAAATAAATAAATAAATACATCTGTAAATAAATAAATAAATAAATAAATAAATATATTTGTTAATAAATAAATAAATAAATTTGTAAATAAATAAATAAATACATCTGTAAATAAATAAATAAATAAATAAATAAATAAATAAATAAATTTGTAAATAAATAAATAAATAAATAAATAAATATATTTGTAAATAAATAAATAAATAAATAAATATATTTGTAAATAAATAAATAAATAAATAAATATATTTGTAAATAAATAAATAAATACATATGAGGGGGTTAGAATGACAGTGAAGTAAGTCAATATTTAGTAATTTGAAAAATGAAGGGTGTTGTGAAACTTGTATTGCCGTTGCATTAAGTGGTCCAAATTGTTTTGCTCTCTAGTGCTTCCCTAAGTGAATTATGACATATTTGACTGTCACACTGAACAGAAATTGATACACGTTCAGTGAAAATATGGTTATCTAGATTTTTCAACATTTTGACTCACTCCACTGTTATTCTAACCCCCTCATATAATATGAAATTCGGTCATTTTTATTATAAGATCTTGTAAGCTATATTTGATTTCAAAGGTATTATATACATATATAACTATTTTTTTAATTTAAAAATTTCATTATATATATATATATGATTTTAGACAATAACAGATGAGATATTTTAAAGAAATAAGTGACTCGATGAAATAAAATTTAGATGCTAAGGGAAAGTAAGAAAATCTAATGATTTTGAGAGCATTATTTTATTTTTCAATACAGGATAATTTATATTATAGTAAAAAGAGGATAAATGTCATTTAAAAACTACAATGTTATGGAATAAAATAATAAAAATAAGTGGTGAGATAATTAGAAATAAGTAACAAAGTAGACATATAGAAAATAACGCAAAATGGAACGATTTAAAGATTTCGAGAAGAAAAAAAATACAGAGATATTGTTTTATAAAATAGTTGATATGTAAAAGAAAGTTGGTATGTTATAGGATGAAATTATATAAATAAGTGATAAGATAATTAGAAATAAGTGTTTAGACCAACTGAAATATAGAATCTAAAGAAAAGTGAAAAAAAAAAATCTAAAAATTTTGAAAGCAATTTTTATTTTATTTCATTTTGTTTTACTGGTATTATAACAATAATTATACCAATTTTATTAACAACAAACTTAAATACTGGTATATTACAATAGAAAAATTGTGCTGGTTTCGACCAACTTTTAGTAATGCAGTAGCTGCAACCGTAAGATGTTGAAACCTCGTTCCAACATTTGGAGATCTTGTTGAACCATAGCTTCAGATATTCCATCATCTTATAGTTGCAGCTACTGCAACCAAGCTACTGCAAGCTACTCTAATTGCACCAAAAAGTTGGATCAAATCAGTACAAAATTTTTAACAGTGTTGGAAAAAAAACTGTGTTATAGATTAAAATAATAAAAAGTATTGGTACAATAAATTAGATATAAATAACTATATGGACAGACGTATATAGAATCTAAGGCAAAATGGACGAATTAAAATTTTTAGAAGCCTTTACTTTATTTTATTTTATATTAAAATACAGAGATATATGATAAAATAGATGAAATATAAATATATAACAGTTTTTTTTGGAGAATAATATTAAAATAATATTAAAAGAATAAGAATAATTGATAAAATAATAATAAATGATTAGAATTAAAATGTTGAAGCTAAAGAAAAGTGAAAAGATACAGTTATTTCAAGAGCAATTTATTTTATTTTTTAAATATTATTTTTTGAACTGTCGAAAATTTCAAACGACAACACCTACTTTTTTTTTAATTGGAATGTGATCTTCATAGTGAAAACCATAACAGGGTGATTATAATAAAACAACCCCGATATAAATAAATATCCCGAATAAAATAAAATTCTAGAATAATCAAAAGTACCTAATAAAAATCATCAGTAAATAGAATAAAATTTTAAAACATTACATTGCATACAGAAATCAAGCAGTTGTGAATAATTATTTGTATGAATAATTATTTGTATCGGAGAGCCAATTCCTACGATAATAAATGTATACCTAAAGGAAGTAACTCAATTTACTTCGTTTGACCAATAAATGTAATTGCAGACATCTAAGATTAATATAGTTTGAAATTATGTAGTTTTGATTTAATTAATATCAATTAAAAATTAGATAAAGGCTTATTTTGTATAATAAGTTAATCATTAAAAAATTAGTTTTATCTGTAAATTCCATTCGTTCCTCTTAACTTTCATTTCTTAATATAATCTGTTTAATATTACAATTGTAAATTACACGCAGTCATTCAAATCTTAGTTTCATCTAAAAATTTCACACTTGCTTCTTAATTTTTCCTCCGTCTCAAATGTTACGACGAACGCAGTTTTTACGAAATTTTGCTCTCACAAATAACACCGAAATTAAAATTCAATTTTTATTACTGATACGTATAATTGTTCTTCTGACATGTCTCTTATTAGTGTCATGATATAGCACTATAGCAGCATTTTATAATAACGTTACTGTGGAAAACAAGTTGGAAATTGTACGTTAAACGTGACATAGGATTTAGTTCGTTTTATAACTAGCTTCACAATGTAAAAAAAATCATTCTTATTATTTCAGTGAAATAAATTATATCGTCTGCTATGAGAGAAATGAGCATGCCTTTTTTTTTCTTATTACGTATGCACGTTTATAAATGCGAATTTCTTATCTGCACCAGACAACACTGTAAAATTCACCATGGAGATCTTGCTTTCCGAATGATTACGTCTATGGTTTAATGTTTCATAATGAATGAATAATGACTCATAATGAATGAATATCCTGTGTTTATTTACTTTAATGGATTGAAATATTCGGTTGTTAACGTAATTTCCACTGAAGTTATCTCAGAATCTATACATTTTTTAATGTAACTCATCTCTCAAACAAACAATTTTTTCAACGATCATTCTAAAAATGTAACTTTTATGCAATTTTATTCGAAAAAATTATTTTGAATAAAAATGACTGCCTGGTATATGAAAAAAGAAGTGGTTTGTCCGTATTTGTTTTCCCCAGTCACATGACTTGCGCTTTTATTATATAGATTACGTATGATAGGATTTAATAGAATAAAGAAAACTTTTATTAATACCTTTTTAAGTTTTGATTCGATTTTCATAAAATTTGTAATGACTCGACAAAATTCTACAACGTTAATATATATTAAATTTCAAACCATTCGGTTGGGTAGTTTTTGAGCTGTTATATGCGGACAGACGGACGGGCCAGACGACGACTATAGGTTCTACGTATTTATATAATTACGGATGCACCTAAAAAATGTACGCCACGCGATTGCTCTTGCAAAAGATTTAAGCGCGCCCGATGAAAGGGTAAGAATCTTTTCAATACTGCAATGATAAATTATGTGCATATAAATATGCTGATGCAATAATATATTCATGTTAAAGACATATTTTTATCTCTATATTTCACGCTTCCTCGTGGGTTCCATTTCTTAATGAGCTGTTCAATATTGAAATTAAGAATTACATGCAACTATTAAAAACTTAGTTCCATCTCCAACTTTCATCCTTTTCGTTTAGCTTTCACTCCTTAACATTTTGTTCTATATTCCATTTATACATTACGTGTAATCATTGAAAACATAGATATTTTGTAAATTCCTCCCATTCTCTTAAATTTCGCCCTTTAATAATCTTTTCAATATTACAGTTATAAATTATGTACAATCATTAATAAATTAGTTTCATCAGTAAACTTTACCCTATCTTCTTAATTTGCCCTTTTTAACAATCTACAAAATGTTGTAGTTATGAATTATGTGCAACTATTAAAAACTTAGTTCGATATCAACTTTCATCGCTTTCGTTTCGCTTTCACTCCTTAATAATCTATATTTCAATTATACATTATGTGCAATCATTAAAAACTTAGTTATTTTGTAAATTTCATCCCTTCCCTTAAATTTCGCCCCTTAATAACCCTTTCAATATCACAGTTATAAATTATGTACAATCCTTAACAAATTAGTTTCATCAGTAAACTTTGCCCTTTCTTTTTAATTTGCACTCTTTAACAATCTACACACTGTTACAATTAGAAATTATGTGCAACTATTAAAAACCTAATTTCATCTCCAACTTTCAACCTTTTCATTTAGTTTTCACTCCTTAATAATTTGTTCTGTATTGCAATTATATATTATGTGCAATCATTAAAAACTTGGTTTCACATATAAATCCGTCCCCCTTCCCCCCATAAATATCCGTCCCCCTTCCTCTTAAATTTCGCTTTTTAGTAATATGATGTATATTACAGTTATAAATTATGTGCAATCATTAAAAAAATAATTTCATCAGTAAATTTTACTTTTTCTTCTTAAGTTGCACTCTTTAATAATCTACACAACGTTACAATTATAAATTATGTGCAGAAATCATAAAGTAAATTTAATCTTTAAAACTTTCCTTTTAACTTCCATTCGTCAATAATCTGCAGAATATTATAGTTATGAATTACATAAAATTATTAAAAACTTCTTTCATCTGTAAATTTCTTTTTTTTTTTTTTTATTTTCACTCCTTAATAATCTGTTCAATGTAAAAATTTATTATGAATTATGTTCAAATATTAAAATCTCAATTTCATCTGTAAATTTCACTCTTTCACAATCTACACAATGCTACAATTATAAATTATATGCAGTAATCATAAACTAAATTTGATCTTTAAAACTTTTCTCTTAACTCCCACTGATGAATAATCCGTCCAATATTAGAGTTATGAATGACATAAAATTATTAAAAGCTTCTTTCATCTGTAAATTTCCTTTTTTAAAACTTTCACTCCTTAATAATCTGTTCAATATAAAAATTTATTATGAATTATGTTCAAATATTAAAATCTTAATTTCATCTGTAAATTTCATTCTTTCACAATCTACACGATGCTACAATTATAAATTATGTGCATTATTGCAGCATAATCATAAACTAAATTTAATCCTTAAAACTTTCCTCTTAAATCCCACTGATTAATAATCCGTCCAATATTAGAGTTATGAATTAAATTATTGAAAACTTCTTTCATCTGTAATTTTTCTTTTTAAAAACTTTCCCTCCTTAATAATCTGTTCAATATAAAAATTTATTATGAATTATGTTCAATTATTAAAATCTCAATTTCATCTGTAAATTTAACTCTTTCACAATCTACACAATGCTACAATTATAAATTATGTGCAGTATAATCATAAACTAAATTTAATCCTTAAAACTTTCCTCTTAAATCTCACTGATTAATAATCCGTCCAATATTAGAGTTATGAATTAAATTATTGAGAACTTCTTTCATCTGTAATTTTTCTTTTTAAAAACTTTCCGTCCTTAATAATATGTTTAAAACAATTTATTATGAATTATGTTCAAATATTAAAATCTCAATTTCATCTGTAAATTTCATTCTTTCACAATCTACACAATGCTACAATTATAAATTATGTGCAGTATAATCATAAACTAAATTTAATCCTTAAAACTTTCCTCTTAAATCCCACTGATTAATAATCCGTCCAATATTAGAGTTATGAATGAAATTATTGAAAACTTCTTTCATCTGTAATTTTTCTTTTGAAAAACTTGCCCTCCTTAATAATATGTTTAAAACAATTTATTATGAATTATGTTCAAATATTAAAATCTCAATTTCATCTGTAAATTTCATTCTTTCACAATCTACACAATGCTACAATTATAAATTATGTGCAGTATAATCATAAACTAAATTTAATCCTTAAAACTTTCCTCTTAAATCTCACTGATTAATAATCCGTGCAATATTAGAGTTATGAATTAAATAATTGAGAACTTCTTTCATCTGTAATTTTTCTTTTTAAAAACTTTCCGTCCTTAATAATATGTTTAAAACAATTTATTATGAATCATGTTCAATTGTTAAAATCTCAATTTCATCTGTATATTTCACTTTCTTCTTCTTTTTTTTTTTTACAGGGAGTAAAAGTCCCGGATCCTATCCTTTACCTTCACAGAACCGATCATACAGGTCCGAAGTACTGCCGGAAGATTACTCAGCGACGGGGAACTTCAGACCAAACCCCCTGCAGTAGTGGCTTCACCTTATAACCCAATCAATTCTCGAGCTTCCAATACAGAAGCCACTCTCTGCATATATATATAATGGTTATTCCAGCGAATGGACTGAATTCCTGGAAAAGGTATGGTAGATTAACTGCAAAAATGTACATAGACTTTGCTGATTCTGCTTCTACACTTGTTTGTGTCACCGGTTTTAAATGATCCTGGCGATCAGAGAAGGACGCATTGTATTTCAGAAATTAGGACTGACATTGATTTTGGTTTCTTAAAGGTGTGCCAGAATTTCTTAAATTTTGTATTAACTACAAGTTTTCAATAGCACTCATAATTAATACTTTTCTTAATTAATGAGGTATCTACTGTGCAATACTGTTTATACAATTTTTCTTTCTGTTCACAATGAAAATTTTAAACTCTTTTAGCACGACACAATTATGTGAAAGGATATTTTTAATGTTTTGTTAAATATTAAGTCGTAGATAGAGAATTATCAACACTGTTAAATCTAATAATGGGGGAGCAACACATTGTACATATCAAAATAGTACTAAGCAGATGTTCAACATGCAATTTGTTTCAGATGCTCCCACAACCCAGTACAATTTTATATCATATTCACAAGTTCAGTAATATAGATTTATTCGCTTGGTTTTTATCCATTGAAACTATTTTAAAATGATTTGTTGTTCTTTTTTAAAAGTTAAGGAAAATACATAAAGCACTTAAAAAAAAAATATTAAGCTGAAAGTATTAATTTAAAATTTGTTAATTTTTCAATGTAACTGTGTACAATAAATACCATTGTTATGGATGAAGGGATTATTAAATAATTATGTTAATTATAAGATCTTTAACTGGTGTTTAATAATAATAATAATAATATTCCTTTCGTAAAAGAATCAAGTTATAACAGCGACTGTAGTTTTATAGAGATATTTTGTCTTGGCGTCGAACTTATGCTGAATCAGAAAAATGATCTTATTATTACGATGCAATGAGTATAAAGAAACATGCTTTTGAAGTTAAATTGAACTATTGCTCTATCATATCTTGAAGAAGCAGCTAAAATGTATTTTGTTGTCAAAATGTCCATCGAAAATCAAAAGTCATAATAAAATTCTTGTAGTTTTAACGTAGTACACTATAATGTCATATTTCGTAACTGTTTAAGTTTCGTAATTGTGTATGTAGTATAACTTGTGAATATGATAAATATTTTGTGAATAGGCGGCAGTTTAACTTCAGATGTAAAAATAAATATTATATTGTGAAATGAAGATTACCTTATTTGTATTTTTCACAAAGTTTTGTATAGCATTATTTTGTAAACTAGATATAAATGCATAAAATGATTCGATAATTTACTTTTCATTATCATTCATAGAAATCAAAATAACTGTTTTAATGTGCTCTGTTGAATGACCGTAAAAACCAGAATTTTTAATGCTCATTGTTAAAAATTTCAGTGCTTCATTGAACCAAAATATGGATGCTCTCATCCTATTGTACTTATGTAAGTAGCTGTAACCTTGGTGTAGTAAACTAGACACTGTTAAAAATTTTGTGCTTGGTTGGACCAACTTTGATGCCGCAGTAGCTGCAACCGTAAGATTATGAAATATTTTTCCAACATCTGGAGTTCCGGTTCCACCATACACTGAAAATTACCAGCACACATTGTGAACACATTTAGAACACTTTGATTAAATAAAAAAGTGTTCCAGTTACCTTAATGTGTACTGAATGTGTTCCGAATGTGCTCCATTATAAAGAAAGTTTTCCGAAAGTGTTCTGCTCAGGATATTTGTTAAATCTAAACTTAAGAACACATTTCAGAACGGATTGGGAATACTTTTGGGCACATTTTTGAAATCATCGCTTTCAAAAAGTGCGCTAGAAAGTGTGCTGAACAAAAGACGTGTTCTCAGAAGTATTCTAAAAACTGTTAAAAAAAATGCGCTTCAAAGTGTACTAAAAAAGGTGACAAAATAAGTGTTATGAAAAGTGTATAAACATTTGCAGTGTAGTACCAAATATTAGAACGTGTTTTTCCGATCTTATGGTTCTAGCTATACTGTAAAAAAAAAACTGTTTATATTACAGAAAAAAAATGTCAGCCTGGACGCCAGTAAAGAACTGTTTATTTTAAGGAAATAATCTATTTACTACAAACTTTCTGTTATTTTAACAGATTTCACCCTAAGTTCGTAATATATACAGATTATTTCCGTAAAATAAACAGTGTTTTACTGGCTGACAGTTTTTCTGTAAAATCAACAGATTTATTTTACAGTGTACTCCAACACCAAAAATTGTACCCAGCACTAAATTTTTAACAGTGTAACAATGAAAAGAAACAGGCGTTTTCAACCAAAGAAAGTGCCTTTCTGTGAGGGTTCATCAATTTACCAAATTAAGAATGCCAAAAACTTACATTCATATTTTGCGTCAATATATAACGAAATTTTTAACATTACTGAACTAAAAAATTATGACATGCATTAGACTTTTTAAATATCTGGAAATGCAATCTACCTTGCATATCATTATATGCATGAAAATTAGGGTAATTGTTGATTATCTTCTATTTCCATCCATCTCTTAGCTCCATACTGTATGAGTATTTCTCATTTTTACTTTAAAATATTATTTTTCATTTATGAATTTTAACTTCCCGTAAAAAAACTGTCATGTTAAAGACAGGTTGTTGAAGGGTGAAAGTGGTAGAAAAATTTTAAACTCAACACAGACTACGTTTCCTTTGCAAAGCTGTATATATTGGAATCTATCATCCCTTAACTTGTAAAAGAACACAGAAATTAGATAGCACGAAAAGAAGATAGACCTTTTTACCAGTGAATGATCGTTCGTATATATATATGTATATATATATAAAGAATTTTAATATTATTTGAATTTTATCTCTGTTAGAAATAACTTTTGCATTATACTTTAGACACAATATTAGGAATGGAATAATGTGATCCTGTGCAGTATGAAAGAATATTACGAATTAAATAAAGTAGATATAGACCGATATAATCCCAAGATTACAAAATTTAAGCGAACATTACTTTTCTTTCACTATAAAAACAAATAATCTGACTTAAATGAAAAATATAAAAACAACAATAAGATATATTAAAATTAACACGTTCACTGCCGGGTTAAAATTACTGGAATTTTATTTTATTTAGAAAGTTCGAATTCATACCAGAAAATACTAATACCTGTATTTGTTTTATTTAATTGCAGACATTTCGTGATTACATAAAATAAAAATTCTTCTTTCGAAATTTCCTGTACGAATTCGTAATTTTAGATTGAAAACCCACGAGTATATTTGTGGTTGGCAGCTAATGAGTTAAAAACAAATTAGACGTTCCTATTAGACGTAACCTAGCACCTCATCAGTAAAACCATCAATATCAACAATTGCAAAAGTTTGCAATAATTTTTTATTTACTGATGAGGTGCTAGGCTTATAGCACGAAACGTGTTATTTGTTTTTAATTTTAATATATCTTATTGTTGTTTTTATGTGTTTAAGTCTGATTATTTATTTTTATAGTGAAATTTAGGAATTCAGACATAGAATGTTTGTATATTTAAAGATTAATTTTCTTTCTTCATTTCGTAAAGTATTCAGTTATTAATTTTGAAAATTAGACGATATTATGTAATATTCACATTTCATGAATAATGGTTGTAAAACAAATTCACAAAATAAAGAAGTACTAGTCTGTTTTTTATTATTTTAAAATATGTTAATCATGAAATATGTTTTGTAATTATGGAAACTATGTCAAAAACAAATAATATAACTTATTCGTATTAATGTATGACCCTTTTGTAAAGACGCTGTAAAAATAATTAATTAATATTTGTTACTTGGTTAGACAATTTATTACGTATTATACGGTATGAACCATATAATTAATCACATATTTGGAAAAAAACATAGTTTAATTGAATTTCAGTAATCATAGCGAAATTCAAATAATTTTTTTTTAAAGTGTTAATATTGATACATTTTATATATTATTGCTACTATGTAAAAAGATACATTTAAATACGTTTTAATATTAGAATACTTTTACTTTAATATGAAGCATATAAAACAATGCGAAGAGGAATTTGAGAGTAACTTGGATATTCTCAGTTTAAATTGAAATATAAAACATTAGAGACATATCATTTAAAATATAATTAATGTTCTAAAGCATATCATCTTCATGCACGTAATTATATAATTAAAGCTTACCTTAAAGTCGTCGAAGATTACATTTTATTTATTTATTTATTATCTATATAACTTACACATTGTAACAGAAGCTACTGCTTTACCATAATTATTTTGATTATTTTATTTCCGATCACATAAAGTATTGTAATTTCAAAATAATAATTATCAATAAAACAGTGAATCCGTTTTCTAAAATATCTTTCAGAATATGTTAATATTTTAAATTATTATTTTTTATTTTTTGTACGTACTTTAAAAACTTTTATGCTTTAATGTTATTCATTGAATTATTATTATTTTTTAATTTTATTATTTTTTACAAAAACATAAATAATACTGTCTCTCTCTCTCTTTATCTCGTTTTAATTTGGTAATACGAAATTTAAATAAAATAATGATATTGGTTTATTTGAATAATTATTTATTTTAATAACATGTTTAAAAGAAAATGCAGATGTATTATGTTGAGGCTCGGCCGTAAGTGTAACCGTTACTGTCTCCATCTCATCTTATTTTTTGTTAGCATTAAAAAGAAATAATGGGATAATATATTAAGAGAGCTGTACGGCTACTAAATTACTTTCAGTATTTCCTTCATCATCTAAAATATTTATTTTAAAAAAATCATCGAAAATAATAATAAAAACATTTTATACATCTCCAAGGTTCATAAACTGTTAAGTTTAATAGTTATGAAAACTTTTTTTTAATGAGAAATCGAAAAAAAATAAAAATAAATTATGTTTCACATTGTTCACATTGTGTTGTAATAACCTTTTTTAATAAATAAATTATAATAACTTATTTTTAAATAATAACAAATGGTGATATGTTAAAATAAGTTGTTTTTTAAAGAAATTTATTTTTCAATATTATTTTCTTATTTTGTATAATTTTTTTATAAAAGATCAAAGAAAGAAATTGTAAATATAATTTTACAAACCAGAAATACTTTTAAAGTTTTTGTATTTAGTAATAACTATTATTTTTTAAATTTAATAAGAACTTAAGGTTACCTTTAGGACAGGGGTCTTCAACTTTTCCGACTCGGGAACCACAACAATAAAATTCTTAAAGTTCCACAGCCCACCCATAGTGCAATTAAATAGTGTAGGCAAGAAATGCATATATGCCTAGGTGCACCAGAGGCGTGTTGTACATAGGCTCTGCGGAACTACAAATTTTGATATTCTTCTTGATTCACACACACAGAAAAACAAATATTTCTATTTCCAAGCAATATTTCTATTTCCGAGCAATATTAATTTTAACACGAGAAAATCTATACAATTATTTAATGTTAATTTATCAGGTAGCACTAAAAAAATCAAAAGACGCTAGTAATGCTGTTTTTCCCACAGTTACCACAATGATACATCACCGAGTACATGCATACAACAAAGGCCCTGCTGATCTTAAAAAGTTCCTTCTTTTTAGGACACGAAAAAAGTCACAATTTTTAACACTGGGTCAATCATTCCACATACACTGAGAAAAATTACACTTTTAAATCTCAGTAAATCGATGTTTTCATTTTGTTATGAAACTTTTTGTTTAAAAAATGATGACCCAATGCTTTCAATATTGAAATACCAGAAATACTCAGAATATTAAAACATGGACATACTCAAAACTGAGCACATAGAAGTCAGTTCATACTCATTTTTGAAACATGGACATACTCAAATATGAGCATATGATGTTTTATTCTTGAGTGTGTGCATATTTTCAGAAATGAGTATATACATGTTTCAAACTTGTGTAATTTTGATTCGGAGCCATTTTGACTATATGGGACATACTCAGATTTGAGTATTTTTTGTTCAGTTTTGCAAATGTCGTTTTTAGAGTGTAGGCCCTTTTTAAACAAAAAAACCCATCTTCCTAAAATTTGTAACATAGGTCTTTCTTCTAGACATCCATTTAATTAATATGTTTATCACAGAAATAAGAAACATTTATTTTATAAATTATCTACCTTGAAACAAATTTACTTAAAAATAAATAAATAAAAAAGCATAAAAGTTGGCGCAATTATGGATTTGCCCTAATAAGACGCTTTGGACAACGTTCAAAGTCGCTGAAAGCTTTTCGTTCGTAATATTCGAAATAACACGTCGGACAACCGGTACAACGGTTGAAGACCCCTACTTTAGAATATTTGAAAACGTTGATTTTATGCCGACGCCTAAAAGTGTGTTCGGACACCAACTTGCTCAACCTAGGTAATCCATCTTCTAGACATCATCTGTCCCCATGCAAAGCGAATTTTATGAGAAAGCAATATTGATTGCACATTTTTTTGGGCTCAATGTTTAATGGCTGTTGATAGCTTGGCAGCATTTCGCTCAAAATAGGAAAATATTTAGTTTGTACTGTAGAAATTCGTAGCTCAATACAGTAAAATTTGATGTTAAAATTTTTTTACATCAAAGAGATAGGGATTTTCACAAACTGAAAACTACACATTCACACAGTCGTATATTTTATGTCTAAAGAAAATGAATCATCAAAACTACCTATTCCTTTTACTCTGTTAATTTTTTTTCTCATTAATTTATATTAACTAATGAACTCTTTACTAAAGTATGATTTATTTTTTTCAAAATGTTAACTATTTTGTATTTAAAAATGCTAATAATTTATTTTAATTTAAAATAAAAAATTTTTATTTTACAATTTAATGGAGTAAAAGTTATTATAAAAAAACTTTTATATTATATAGTGAGTGATATTCACAAATTTAAAGTTAGACACAAAGTCGTGTATTTTATATGAATTATAGAAAACTAATAAAACTAAGGTCTATTTGATTTTTTTTAAAAATTAGTTTATATAAATTCTAAACACAATTATGATTTTTTTTTAATTTGACTATTTCGTATTTAAACAATGCTAATGATTTATTTCAATTTAAAAGTGAATAAAAATTTTAAATAAATAAAATTTATGAATAAAATTTTTAAAAAGTCATAAAATAAGTTTTATGATTTGAAAAAGTCTTGTACTTGAAAATAAATCAATACAAAAAAATTAAGTATATTCAATAAGGGGCTGTCCATAAATGATGTCACACTTTTTTTCAATATTTTTGATCCCCCTCCCCCCCCTTAGTCACAAAGTGTCACACTTCACCATCCCCCCTCCCCCTTGTCATATGTCACGCTATATTACATAGACATATACTCGGAGTTCAGAAACAAAGCACTACGTTATGGATCATGTTTCAAATTTTATTTTCCAACTTTAACTATAAGTTTTAATGACATTTGTGAGCATAACAATACAAATTATTCGTGTATTTATTTTGTATAAAATAAGATTAAGGTTTACGACAAAAACATAATTAATATACAACAAAGTAATACAATTAGTAATAAAATATTTATATATATATATTTTTTTTAAAGAAAGGAATATAAGTGAAAACAAATTACGTGAAAGTTGTTTTAGTCCGATTCAAAAATGCACTCAAATTCTGGTAATTTCAAAATAACTTCAAAATTTAATCTGCTGATTTTAATGATTTTATTTTAACCAAAATGTGTGATGTCACACTTCTTCCTACCCCCTCCAACCCCCTTGTCACAAACTGTCACAATTTCATGAATCCCCCTCCCCCCCTCCAAGCGTGACATCATTTATGGACGGCCCCTAACGTAAATTTGTAATTTTTGGAAAAAATGGAAAAGTGAATGGAATTTATGAAATCAATAGACAAAACATTCACATGGTATTTTTATTTTTTAAATGTGATTGAATGATTTTGTTTACTTTTATATTTATGTAACCGATAAATTTTAATATTTTATACTGTGATTACTGTTACATTTATGTATATTTTCGATTTTTTGTAAACTTTCTTTTTCATAAACAGTGATAATTAATATTGTTTATCACAAAACAACAAATTTTGCTTCCGGTGAACAAAATTCATAAGTGAACAAACAAATGAATAAATAAAATAGAGGATACGATGCTTTTGAAGAGCTCAGTGTTTTGTTTTAGCGTTATGTTTAGTGCCAGAATATTTATTAAATTAAAAGAATGTTGTTTACTATCTTTGAAAGAAGCTATATTATGTCGCATCACGCTGTGTTTTTTGGTGTTATAAATAAGTATCTTCAAATGCAGTTATAAAAAAGGATGTTTCCCGAAAATTTCGCTTTGTGAAATGTTCATATATGAGAGATGCTCACTGAATTATGTATCAAGAACTCCCCTCTATTATATCACTTGCCTGTGATAGTTATCTGTAAACATTTTCACTTGTAGTCTAAAGAATGTCTTTTATTCTGAGGATTGGTCTGTAAATTATGTACTGTAAATAATAATACCACACTCAAATCGCCCTCACTTGTCTTTCTAAGAATTTTCTCTCTCATATCATTGTAAATAACAAATATTTAATAAATCATACTCACTACTCTATGCAATGTGTGTTTTGTTTATCTTTTGTGTATTTCTTTTTTATAAATACCTGAAGAAGCTGACAAGCTTGCGCTATAAATCGACACCTGACAAGCTTGCGCTATAAATGGCAAATTGTGGTCATCTTGCCAATTTTTCCTTAGTTTTGCATATTTATTTAATGGCACTGAAAGTGTTATCTTACGTTAGTCTGCCAAATAAATATTTATTGTTACGTTATGTATTGAAAAAAAGGAAATGCCTGAGAATTATTTAAAAATAATAATAAAGTTAAGTCTCATCGTCAAGTTAAGTTTTCAAATAAACTTTATTTGAAATACATTTTTTGTTCTACTCGATAGAGTAAAAGTTGGATTTTTTAGAAATGAAGACATATGCCATCAAAACGAAAGTGATAGTGCATGTCTCAGCATCTAGTGTCACTTTTTTGCTTGGCGCTAATGATGGACACGTTTCTGCTTTATAATGTATATGTAAGGTTTTTTAAAAATCCATTCAGAGATTATTCTAAATTTGCAAACATGAAGATAATATAATAGGGGCTTCATCCGCTTAAAGTTTGAAAAAAAAAGGGCTAAGTCTAACTTTTTTAAAAATAAAAATTTCCCTGGTGCAATGAAGGGAAGAATTTAACTAATCCAAACTCTACCAAGAATATTAAAAAACTGATAAAATGCATACAAAATCTAATTTTGTTCAGATAAATACGTGATGAATGAAACACAATGTAAATAAACGAATAAACAACCAAGTTTCTATTTAGAATATACCAGTTTCAAGTAGTAGCTTAGGGTGTGTTTTGAGCTCCTGGAACAATTCAAAATGTAACCCCATGTTTCTCCCGAGATATTTACTCCCTGGCTATCTACGATACACCGTTGGTTTCAAGGCTACATAATAGGAATCTTCAGTGCAAAATGAACGAATTGTCAGAGAGAGATTAATACAAGGTATTCGAATAGTCACTGTGCACTTTTTTAATCATAAGAAAATATCTACTCATAGGAATATATAATGATAACATACTAAAGGGGCTTTTTCCTCGTAGAAATAGAAAGATTAAAGAAAAGTTGAATATTTTTTTTAATTAAAAGTATATTTCATTACAAACACTTTGAAATTATTATAATGATATTATATAATACTATAGGTCTTATTATATAATACTGTAAGTTCGAATTTTTTCTTTTTTTTAAATAAAAAGCACATTTTACAACAAAATCTAAAAAAATATGATGATTATTTAAAACATTCAATCGTCTAGCGTTTAAAAAAGTTTAATTTTTTTTTCTTTTTCAATGAAAAACACATTGTATTACAAATTATATGAAGGTATCTTAAAATACACAATACTGTCTCTGTTCTGTGAAGAAAAAATAGAAATTACACTGCTAAATAAGTCTTGTAGATGATATCTTGCGAAGTGGTTTGGTCGGCAAAGGTCTTTTCGATATGAATCAAAAGCTCACATAAACTGCTCACCTAAAAATAAAACAAAAAAGTACAAAATAAAAAAACTGACTTATCAAATGTTATTTACGTGCCAGAAAGGGAAAAAAAATAAATTTAAAAATACAGGTTAAAATTAAAGTTAGAAGTTAACAATAAAATTAAATAAATACCAATTAAAGTTAAAAGTAATAAAAATTAAAGTTAACAATAAAATTAAATTAATAAAACTAAACAATTAAAATTAATTAAAAACTAAATAAATTACATTAAATCAAACAATTAAATTAAACAATAAAAAATGAAGATAAAAGTTAGCTATAAAGTTTAAAAAGATAACAATAATTTTCAATTTTTGTTTTAAAATAAAACACATCTAAATAAATAGCCAAAGTTATAACATAGGCTTATCAACATATTCACATGTATATGTCTCAAATCATCAGCTAAACATTTAACCACAAATCTACATATATGTTTAAAAATTCTAAATTTGCACATCTACAAAACTATATCTACGCAACTACCCGTACATCTACATATTAAAATCCACATTTCTACGCTTACATAAACATCTACATTTACATCTACATAATATTACAAAAAGGTGGAACAGAATCTAGGAACCAGAATATATCATTCTTTAAAATTTATTGCATAGCAAACCAGGATCGCAATCAAGTTATTTATTCAAAAATGAGGTGGCTCATTTAAAGCACAACCCAGATATCTGTTCAAAATTTCAGCAAAGCAGAGGGCTCCTAGACTCCTAACTACTGGACTACTAACTTACCTAGACTCCTAACCAGAAGGATATAAGTACATCTATGAATCACACAACTATATGTCTCAAATCAAGAGCTAAACATTTGCACTTAAATCTATATTACGATTAAAAAATCTACGTTTGAACATCTACAAATTTGTCTACGCAACTACCCATACATTTACATGTTAATTTCCTCAAAATCTACATCTACATATATAACTTGAATGTTACAAAAAATAGAAATAACTTCAATATTTATTGCATACCAAACCAGGGTCATAATCAACTAATTTATTAAAAATGGGGTGGCTCATTTCAAGCCTAACTCGGATTTTTGTTCTTAACTTCAACAGAGCAAAGAGCACATACCGAGACTTCTAACCCGAAGTATAAACTCATCTGTGCATTCACATATATGTGTCTCAAATAAACAGCTAACCATTTAGACTAAAATCTATATGTACGTTTATAGAAATCTACATTTACAATTTCTACAAAACTACATCTACGCGACTATCCCTAAATCTACATATTAAAATCCACACATCTACATCAATATATACGTATAGAATATTACAAGAAAAATGGAACAAACTTTAATATTTATTGCATAGAAAACCAGGATCGTAATCGACTTATTCACTCAAAAACCGGGTGCCTAACTTGAAGTATAACCCTGATATATGTTTAAAAATTTACCAGAGAAGATTGCACTTACCCAGACTCCTAACCTGAAGGATAAACTCATCTATGAATTCATTTCTGTATGTATTCAATCAACATCTAAACATTTGCACCTAAATCTACATATACGTTTTAAAAAAATCTACATTTGCACATCTATAAATATACATCTACGCAAATACTCATACATCTAGAAAATAAAATTTATATATCTACATCTACATATCTATCTAGAATGTTTAAAAAAAATTGAAAAACTTTAATATATATTGCATAGAAAACCAGGGTCGCAATGTTAATTAAAGAAAAGGGGGGCTAATGTCAAGTTGAACCAGGATTTTTGTTCATAAATTTAACAGAGGAAAGAGCACTTATGTAAGCTCCTAACCCGAAGCATAAGCTCATCTATGCATTCACATCATGGTGAGATATTGGAAACGCGATTAACAGGGAGATATAAAATTCGAAAATAGGGAATAATACTTAAGATACGGTTTTTGGCATCGGCTTTTCAAATTATTCGAAGGAATAGAGAGTGAATGGGGAAAAAATTGCGTTCTGATACATAAACCCACATCATATATGTTTACAAATCAACAGAAAAATATTTACACCTAAATATACATGGGCGTTTGTTTATAAAAATCTACATTTGCACGTCTACAAATCTACATTTATTCAACTTCCCCCACATCTAGATATTAAAATCCATACATTTACATCTACATATCTACCTAAAATATTACATAAAAATGGAGGAATCTTTAATATTAATTGCATAACCAGGGTTGCAATCAACTTATTCATGAAAAAAATAAGATGGCTCAGTTCAAGTCCAACCAGGATTTTTGTTCTTATTTTTAACAGAACAAGGTGCCTAGAATTCAAAACGAAGAAAAAATCTATGCATTCACATCTACAAGTCTGAAATCAACGGCTAAGCATTTATAGCTAAATCTACATATACGTTTAAAAATCTACTTTTCACATCTACATCTACGCAACTACCTCTACACCTACATATTAAAATCTAAACATCAACATCTACATAGATATACAGAAAATTACGAAAAAATGGAACAAACTTTAATATTTATTGCATAGCAAACCAAGATCGCGATCAATTTATTTATTAAGCTCGCTTCAAGCCCAATCGGGATTTGCGTTCATAACTTTAATAGAGCAAAGAATACTTACCTAGAATCGTAATCCGAAAGATAAACTTATCTATATATTCACATCTATTTATCTCAAATCAACAGCTAAGCATTTGGTTTTAAATCTGGATGTAAGTTTATCAAAATGTACATTTACACATGTACAAATCTACATCTACGCAACTACCCCTACATCTACATATTAAAATCCACACTTCTACTTCTACATATTTGCACAGAATATTACAAAAAAGATGGAACAAATTTTAATATTTATTGCATAGCAAACCAGGATCGCAATAAACTTATTCATTCTAAAAACAATATAGAAAACACCATCGGGTTTTCAAAGATTACAAGAGTTGAAGCATCTACTTATTAAAATCCACACATCTACATCTAAATCTACATCTACATAATATTACAAAAATATGGAACAGAATCTAGGAACCAGAATATATCATTCTTTAAAATTTATTGCATAGCAAATCAGGATCGCGATCAATTTATTCATTTAAAAAGGGGCTGTTTCACTTCAAGCACAACCCAGATAACTGTTCAAAATTTGATCAGACGAGAGGGTACTTATCTAGACTCGTAACCCGAATGATAAACTCATCTATGCAGTCACTTCTACACCTCTCATATCAACAGCTAAACATTTACACCTAAATCTACATATACGTTTAAAAAATCTACAATTGCACATTTATAAATATACATCTACGCAACTACCCCTACATCTACATGTTAAAATCTACGTATCTACATCTACATATATAACTAGAATGTTACAAAAAATGGAAATAACTTCAATATTTATTGCATATGAAAACAGGGTCACAATCAACTAATTCATTAAAAATGGGATGGCTCATTTCATGCCTAACCTGGATTTTTGTTCTTAACTTCAACAGAGCAAAGAAATCTTACCTAGACTTCTAGCCCGAAGTATAAACTCATCTGTGCATTCACATCTATGTGTTTCAAATAAACAGCTCAGCATTTCGACTAAAATCTACATGTAAGTTTATAGAAATCTACATTTACACTTTCTACAAATCTGCATTTACGCAATTACCCCTACATCTACATATTATAATACACTCATCTACACCTACATATATACACAGAATATTGAAAAAAAAAAAAAGGAACAAACTTTAATATTTATTTAAACCAAGATCATAATAAACTTATCCACTCAAAAATACCCATCTCACTTGAAATACAACCTCGATATCTGTTTAAATGTTTACCAGAGGAGAGGGCACTTATCCAGCTCCTAACCCGAAGAATAAACTCATCTATGAAGTCACGTCTATTTGTATTCTATCAACATCTAAACATTTGCACCTAAATCTACATATGTGCTTAAAATATCTACATTTGCACATCTATAAATCTACATCTACGCAACAACTCCTACATCTAGATGTTAAAAATCTATATATCTACATCTACATACCTATCTAGAATATTTCAAAAAATTGAAAAACTTTAATATTTATTGCAAAAAAACCAGGGTCGCAACCAACATGATAATTTAAAAAAAAGGGTGGCTCACGTCAAGTTGAACCAGGATTTTTGATCATAAATTTAACAAAGGAAAGTGCACTTACGTAAACTCTTAAGCTGAAGCATAAGCTCATCTATGCATTCACATCATATATGCTTACAAATCAACAGATAAATATGGACACCTAAATGTACATGGACGTTTATAAAAATCTACTCTTACACGTCTACAAATCTACATCTATTCAACTTCCCCACATTTACATATTAAAATCTACACATCTACATCTACATATCTATCTAGAATATTGCATAAAAATGCGGAAATCTTTAATATTAATTGCATAGAAAACCAGGGTTGCAATGTACTTATTCATGAAAAAAATAGGGTGGCTCAGTTTAAGCCCAACCCGGATTTTCGTTCATAACTTTAACAAATCAAAGAGCACTTATGTAGACTCCTAACGTCCTAATTCGAAAAAAAATTTCATCTGTGCATTGAAATATATTTGTTTCAAATCAACAGCTAAATATTTACACCTAAGTCTCATAAACGTTTAAAAAATCTACATTTGTGCATCTCAATTTCGACACCAACTCAATTTAATCGTACATCTAAATACTAATATCCACACTTCTACATCTACATGTCTATACAGAAAACAGAATATTTCAATTAGATGGAACAAAGTTTAATATTTATTGCATAGCAAACCAGGATCGAAATCAACATATTCATTCCAAAATGGGTCAGCTCACTTCATGTACAAAACAAATCAGATGTATATCTAAACCTCAGCAGAGCAGAGAGCTATTATCCCTATATCTACATGTTAAAATCTACGCATCTACATCTATCTACAATGTTAAAAAAATGGAAAAACTTGAATAATTATGCACAGAAAATCAGGGTTGAAATCGACTTCTTCATCAAAAAATAGGGTGGCTCATTTCAAGCCCAACCCGGATTTTTGTTCATAACTTTAACAGAGCAAAGAGCATTTACCTAACCCAATGAATGAACTCATCTATGCATTCACATCTATATGTCTCAAACAAACAGCTAAGCATTTAAACATAAATCTACATGTACGTTTATATAAATCTACATTTACACGTCTACAAATCTATATCTACCAACTACCCCTACATCTACATATTAAAATCCACATTTCTACGCTTACGTATTTGTACAGAATATTACAGAAAAGATGGAACATATTTTAATATTTATTGCATAGCAAACCAGGATCGCAATCAACTTATTCATTCTAAAAACAATATAGAAAACACCATCGGGTTTTCGAAGATAGCAAGAGCTGAAGCAAGATTGACAAGAAAATAAAGAGAAAGGATACGATAAATGGGACCAACAAAAAAGATGGCATCTCTTTCTTGCTATACAAAAATGGAAGCAAATAGTTAACATAGAATACTAAGAAGGAGAAAAGATTGAAAAAAATTTCTACAATATGGTTAACGTAAATGGAAACAATTCTAAAAGTAAAAGTAAATAAAATAATGTATAGTCCCTTTAGTAAAATCCAGGCTATTATTTTTTATATATATTTTTTTATAATGCTTTGCAAAATTTTTGAAAACTAACGTACTTTTAATAAATTAAATAGCATGAAGCATCTTCAGGAAAAAACAATAGAAAGCAAAAATGATGGCAAAAATTCATTATTCCAGGATGCGTAGGAGTGCTTACATTTGAATACCACGTTTTCCCGTGGTTATTAAAACCCAGAATTCTGCTATTAGATAAAGCTAAATTAGTTTTCTAAAATAATGGCTGTTAAATGTAAACAGATCTATGTACCATTCATTAAAAAATCTTGTAAATTTGCCACCCCCTCCCTTACCAAAAAATAAAATAAAAAAGGCAGTTTTATTTGAATTTTTGTATTTTTTAAATAGATAAATGTTAAGCTATTTACGTTCAAAGAAAAATATTATTTTTTTCTTTCCTTGAAATAAGCAGTTTTTTTGCTGCCATTACAATTGACAGTTTCCCTCTCAAGTTGAAGGATTTATTTATTTATTTTATTTTATTTATTTATTTATTTTTACAGGGAATAAAACAACATTAAATAGTATCGCGATATTTTAGGTTGCATTCAATAAATATTGTATCTGTTCAGTAAGAAGTGCGTGTGTGTGTGTGTGTGTGGGGGGGGGGGGGGGGGGGGGTGAGATTAGCGAGATATGATTTCTCCGTTTTTTCTTTCTTTTCCTGAAGTCCTTATAGTAGATTTCGAACGATTATAAAAAATTCGAATTTGAAGATTTTTTTTCCCATTCTGTATCTCTGAAACTTTTTCAAACAAAGACGCGTGGGTTGTTAGTTGCTGATACTTTATCTTGCTTCTCAATATTAACACGCATTTTTACTAAAGTAAAAAAGAAAATGTTATCAGTCTTTTTATCTATATTTCAAACATAGTTTTTAAAGTGCATATCGCCGAGAGATGAAAAACTGCGCAGCAATGATTGAAAAGTTTGTTAGATAAGATTTAAAAAAAAATTAAATCTCTAAGTTTTGAATTACTTTAACACTTCTCTCTACGCCCTCTGTCGTTGAATCTGTAAATAAGAAATCATAAGATTAAACATAATTATATTTGAAACAAGAAAATTTCCCAGAATTTCGACAAATTTTATTCTTTTTTTTTTTTTTTTTTTGGTCTGTCGTATTCTTTTTTATTTCATACTTTGCATGCGGGAAATATAAAGAGAAAAAAAATTAAATCCATTTGCAAAAAAATTCTATCTGAAAAATCTTTCTAATTAGAAAGAATCAAACACTTTGATCTTACAAAAATTGAAGGTTTATCTTACATAAAATCCTACATAACTTTTCTGAGTTTAGTTAGTTAAAAGTACAGTGAATTCCTGAAAAAATTAACTAAATCCAGAAAACATTCAATAAAATGTTTTTTTGTTTCTAAATGTCCTTTTAATTCGAGGCTGGCTGTCATTTCTCCAACTCCAAGACTCTTTATCTTATAGACCAGTTGGAAAAACATTAAACTTTTTAAATATTACAGCTAATATACAGAGATGTCCTTCCTAGAAAAATTGCATATGAATGCCACTTCCCGCTGTTGAGTTACAAATTGTCGAAATGCTAATTTTTGAAATTTTTCAATATTTAAATTATTCTGCTTCAGTAGAGAAAAGATGTAACAGACTGATTTTGTTTCTGGACACGCTCGCAAGTAGCGAACAAAACACATATAAAAATGTATACTGTTCTCACTTTATTTTCATGAGATATAATGGTTCAAAAACTGGCACTTTTACTACTATTTAAATATATTTAAAGTACTCAATTAGAGAAACAAAAATCGATACAGACAAATCCACAACAATTATACGATCTAAATAAAAAGTTTGTGCAGATTTCAGATCTTTTTGAATTTTTTGTTTACCTTTATTAGTTCAGAAAATCTGCAAGATTTTATAAACCTTGAATTTTGTAAAATCGCAGTTTTCAACTCCTCTAATAAAACATATTTTTAAGATAGATTTTTTTTGCAAATAGATTTTTAATTCTTTTCTGTACACGTTTCCGCATGCAAAGTATGGGGGAAATAACAAAAATTGTTCGGAAACCAAAATTAAAATAAAATAAAATAAAAAAATAGTCGAAATTCTATGAAATGGCCCAATGTTAATCCATTCATGCCGGAGATATATTTTAACAATTTCTGGGTTATGTAGAAAAATTTATAAAAAGAGGAATCTAAAGCGACAATGAGATGTATCAATGAGGTGGACTATAACATGCTTTTTGTGGAATATGGAATAAGTAGCAACTACGTTTGTTGCCAAAATTGTGGACACTTTTTGAAAATTGAATGTTTTTAAACTTTGAATGCTTCCATAAACTGTTCTTTTTCATGCAGTGCAATGATTCGTATATCAAATGAAAATAAATTCAATGCGGAATTCAAGAGAATAAACAGAGGTAAAATATTCGAACTACAAGAGAAGTTATGCAGTGAAAAAAACACTTAGGGTGAAAATTTCCGTGTTCTTACGATGTTTCTGTTTTATCAGTATTTCGTTGTGTATACTTTATTTTTCAAAACAGTAGCACATTGACATAGCATTGAGTTAATTAATGTTTGGGGCTCTTCTTTCTTTATTATGTGGTACCATGAGACAATTATATAGGCTGAATTAATTATTTTTTTATTGAATGGATGCCTGATATGTACCAGCTTTTTCAAACGGAATCATTAATGCTCTACGACAGCCATACTCAACCTGCGGCCCGCGGGCCGCATATGTCTCGACGATTTTAATGTACAGCCCGACACATACAATCATTAATCGATAATATTAAAAATACTTGAGATGTGCGAAAAAGTATTTAAGACCTTCTGTGTTGTTTTATTTATTTTCATGGGAAGACAAAATCTGTCCTGCTATTTATAATTAATTCAAAATTATGTTAAAACTTATAAAATGCCATTTTCTTAGTCAAAAGTCCTTTTTACACGTAGTCCTATTTGTCCTACAGTATTGTACACATTTCTAATCTTCAAAATTAATCAACCATTATTTCAAATTAATTAAATTTGCAGTATACATTTCTAGATATATAAAAAAGCTTTTAGATTGATCAAAAGACTGATTTATTAGAGAAAAGGATTATTTTCTTTAAAGCTTGTAAATTCTGCGTTGCTACATTATTACGTATTACACTTATACATATAATACTGCTTTTTAGGGTTAAATGTTTGCCGTGAAAAAAATTAGCACCAAAATATTTTTATACGAATATTTCCAAACAACAAACTTCGAGGCATATTTCTACAACATTTGCAAGAGGAATCTATACCACGAAGTTTATGGTTTGGAAATAGTGGTGTAAATTTTTTTATGACATTTATTCCACGCTATACGTTCAACCCTACCGATAATATTAACTTTGTTAGATTGATTGGTTATACTACTTATGTTAAATCACTATTTTAATTAATATTTTTTATCCTTTTTTGTGTGTTGCGGCCCACCTAACATCACAAACACATGTTTGCGGTCCGCGGGAAAAAAAGGTTGAGTATGGCTGCTCTACGGTTTTCAGGTCTGGGCTATTTCCTGGCCATCCCAGCACCAGTATGCCATTCTCTGTGAACCACTGTTTACATATTCGTGCAGTTTGGCAAAGAGCTGAATCCTGCTGGTAAGAATTGGGATATTATTTGGAAAAAGAACCCTGATAGAAGATTGAAGTTTTTGTTGTCGGGTGGTGTCAATGTACTTTTTGCTCTTCAGTGTGCCATCTATGACAAGAAGGCGACCTACAGCATTTGCTGACATACATGCACAGATCATAACATGTGTAGGATACTTTGTTGTTGCTTGAATGCAATCTGGATGTGTATCTCTTTCTCGATTCGAAGGATCAGATATTTTATCCCATCATTACCAAATATTTTAGTTTTCTCCCTCCATATCACTTGTTTATACTGACTTTCTGTCTTTTTTTTTTTTTTTTTTTTTTTTATTTTTTTTTTTTTTTACTCACAGTATTTAATTTTGCTTTTTTTCCCCCATGAATCCTACCGTTTAAACCAAATTTCGTTAGTCTTTTCCGTACCGTTCTTGCACTGACAAAAACAACAGTTGCACTCAATTCACTGCTATAATGGTCGCAGATGTCATCCATATGTCTGTCTTTGAGGCAAATTTGTTTTATTCTACTGTCATCAATAGCTGTTGTGCATTTTTTTTCGACCTTTTTCTTCTTCATTTTCTATAGATTGTGTTTCCTGATAGCGTAAACAAAACTTTCCTATCCTGATGTTGTCGCATTCCTACCAACTTTTCTCGCAATTGCTGCATACGAAAGACCATTTTCACGTAACACAACAATCAGTACATGTATTACACGATGTAACACAACAACCTGGTGTTTGATGACCATTCACCACTTTGCCTCTACAACATTGTTTTATTTGTATTTTACACTGTCAATGGCACTGAACAATACACACAAACATCCAACCATAATTGCATTTCAGTAACCAACTTTATTCTGCAAAATAAAACAGCCAAATTGACCTTTAACACTTTTGAACATGATCTTGCACCTGCTTATAACCGACCGTAGACCATTAGTCCTCAGAACGAAGATTCCGATTGGCTGGTGGTAGCTGTTACTAAAATCCGTTTCTTGAATCTCACGTATCTGTCCTTCTTTGTCTGACTAAAATTAGCATAACTCTTCTTGTAATGCAAATAAATATGAATTTACGTGATTGGCTAATCTGCTTGCTAGACCGGCCGGTTCTTTTGCATAAAATAATACATTGTATGAAATTTATAGAAAATAATGAATTCTTTTCTCCAATCCTCTGCCTTTTTAGCTTCCTGCCAGCACTCCTCTTCTCACTTATCCGAACAGGAACTCTTTAACTGCTTCAATTTGTATTGTTTTATCGGGGCTGGTAAATTCTGGCATTTTCCCACTGTAAATTTTGTACATATTTATCAGTTCATATTATTAGTTTGTTTTATTTTCATTAATATCTGTAAAATAATAATTGTCAACTTGTTTAATATTACTTTACCACTATACTCCTTCATAAGCATCGTATATTCTTTCCAAACCCTCTTTTACCTTTACCAAATTTGTTAAGTTAAACTAATGTGCACCCTTAATAGAGTTAAGTATGTAAAGTTACACAAAAGTGAGATTTGTTAATAATTAAGTTAAACTAAAGAGCGATCTTAACTTGGTTGGTGTTCAGTTAAATAATTGTGTACTTAATTGTACATTGTAAAAACTGTCTAACCTTCAACACATTGTATGTATGTTAAAGTAAACAGCGGGTTTGTGTATTCTCCCCGGGATTGCACTTACACTCTAAAATGAAAGCTGGGTTCCCTGGCTAGTCATTCCTTGTCATCCATTGTAATGAAAATACTATGTAAACTATGTTTATTGTTTTGATTTTAGCATTAAAATTTCTTTTACTTGATGTATGAATCAGTGCACTATGCGTGAGGTGTAACAGCTTTTAAAAGCATTCAAATTTGAAAATTACACAAATTTCAAAAAGCGTCAGCAGTTTTGGCAACCACTGTATCGTTCGTTTGAAAGGATGCACAGAAGTGTTCCACTCTAGCATGATCTATGGGGGAGGGGTAAGATGTTTCGTGCATTTTAGTGATGATACGATACATACGGATCAAATAAAAGGCGGCTGCACCAGGGCCTGATTATCCAAAAAGCACGTGAAGCACGCATGCTTCCCTTCTAAAATTTAAAAGGGGCCCCAAAATGACTGTGAAGAGGTCCCTCTAATTCCCATTTTAATTTTTTTACATTGTATTTGTAATTTTTTTGGAAGTTTGCTTAATCCAAAAGGAAATCCACACACTACTTCATGAAACTTATTTAACAGGAAATTTGAATGTCATCAATAGGATTTTAATTAATTATATAGCATCCTGATGTGCCTGTTAGAAACCACCCGGGAAAATGAACATACAGCTATAGGTACTAAATATATCTGAAGAATATACAGGGAATCTAAAAAACCTGTTTAATGAAATATATGTGACTCCCGGGAATAATATTAAGTATCATTGGTGAGTTTTCATGAATGAAGAATTAAGAAAATTTTGCCAAATGAAGAGGCCCTAAACTACTACCGTGCTTCCCCTAGATTCAGAGGTTAATCGAGCCCTGGGCTGCACAAAGGATTTCGCACATATTTCCGGAAATGGACATCAATTGTTGAAAATGGATTTTTACTGCGTCATGTGTTTTTTAAATTGTTTATTTAGATACTATATCTAATTTCCTGGTATGTAAAAATGAAATTTCTTAATCATATTCTGTTAGTGTTGGAAAGTGTTTCATAATCTATTCCTGATGCATGATATTTCATTTATGAAATTCAAAATAAAATTAATTTTTCAGAAACTGACCATTTTGATCAATTATTCCTATACGTTTATAACTGGCAATAGATAGTCGAAATATGAAGCAATCAAACCGGGTTCACATTAAGTGTGTAGTAATATGATTTACTTGTATAACATATTTAAATCCACTTTCTGATAGAACTTTATGTACTCTGAACGAAAATTCTGTAAGATATTAATTTTGGAAATTTTGTAAACTGGCTGAAGGTTTTCTTTCTATAGTCAATTTTAACACTAAAACGGCGGTCATTTTGACTCCTGAGCACTTTTGTCCGTTGATTACTTTTGTTTGGTTGGAAGAAATTTTTCGATTTTTCCTAAATAGATAACAAGTATTTAAAAAAATCAGCATTCTAGATTTGTTAGTTTTTGAAATATTGGACAGTATTGAATATATATGTATGTGAAATATTGATGAAAAAAATATTAATTTATAAATTGTGTTTTATTTTAATTAGCATTAGTTTTAATTTGTGAAACCAATCAATTTTTATATGAAATTAATGAGTTATTTGAGTAGTTGTAGTATGATCCAATTGATCGCCCTGTAGGTGTTACATTTACAGTATTTTAAAAATTCAACAAATTATCAAGTAATATTAAATATAAATTAAATATAAATGATGGAATACACGTAAATTTTTTCCGATGTATGGCATTTAAAATTGTTTTATCGTTGTTATTTCAGTGGTTTCATCGATGGGTCAAAATGACCCCTTCCGGCCGTTCCAGTAGGTAAGGCTTTTCCGCCGTTCTAGCGTTAAAAACTTATTATATGCTTTGGTACATGCACTCGGAAAATAAGTTCGTCAAAAAAACATTAAAAGAACTGACAGTAAGCTGCTGGAACGCCCCTAAGATTGGAAAAGATTTTTTTATTATTTGAAGTTTTTACATCTTTTGACAGGAGAATTTGAGGAAATTTTGAGCTTCGGTTCACGAAATTTTCGAATTTTGAAGGATAAAGGACATATATTTCAAATACGTTTATTTGAGGTGATTTGAGGAAAATACAGCTTTAGATTGGAGGATTTCAGGTAATTTTTATGATGGATTGGGGAATTTTCTGTACTTTAGGGTAAAATGTATAAACCAAAGCAGATATTTTCATGTTTAAATAATAAAATAAAATAAAATAAAAAAACACTAAATAAAAAAATTTCAATTCACAGAGTTCTTTGAGTTTGTGTTTTTTTAAAAATATATATTAGGTGTCTCATAAATATGTAAAAATTTTAAAGATTCATAATAATTGAAGGGATTGTTAAAACTGAATGCGATTGGTGGGACACGTATTTTAATAAAGAGGATTTTATTTTTTCTTTAACGACAAAAACATTGTTTGTAATGTTTGCCTGTAGGGAACGCTTCAACATCTAAAACTTATGAAATATGTAAACCAGAATTCTAGAAAATGAAGAATCGGAAATTGACAGATTATATCGAGTTAGTTAAGTTGTTACTGGCGAAATTGGTCGAGCATACAATCAGAAAAAAAACGCGAATCGAGGGCTTGTTTCTTTTTTTTTTCTTTAAAACACGAAAATTTCTGCTTTAATTTGTTCATTTTCTTTCAAAATACAGAAAATTCTCCCAAACTAATGAAAGAATTACCTGATATACTGTAATCTAAAGCTGCATTTTAGTTAAATTACAGGGATGCTTCGGCAAACGTGTTATTTTTTCGTTGTTAGAAACGATTTTTTTCACATGTCCTTTAAACCTTTGTTGGATATTCCATTAATAAAATATATTTTACTACTTTTTGCAATATTAAGAATTTTACCTACATGGTTGTTGATTTAATGTCACATTTTAAAACTGGCAGTATGTTCATAAATCACGGATCATTTAGTACTGAGAAGTTTGAAGTTCGTGATCGAACATCGGGCGTCCGCGACAGGATTTCTAACTGCGAAGTAAGCAACTTTTGTTTATTTATTATGGACCTTATTATTATCGATAAATTAAAACCAGTTTGTAAATAGAATAGAAGGCTTTTTACGAAAGCCTACAATGAATACACTAAGAAATCGAACTATCGGTAGAAGAAAAAATTGTACAGTTAAGATCAATTGAAGAGAAAGCAAAAGTAATGCTAGAAATTGGGTATGCCATTAGGCAAAAACAGCTTGATAATGTGATAGCTGATGAAACTGATGATGAAATAGAAAACGAAATTAACGAGTCAGAGGCTTATATTGATAAATGGTGAATTTTAGAATAGAAATGATTTAAACTTACACAATTAGATAATGAAAATTCTGTTATATGTGAATCTTCGCAAAACACGTTTTTAAATTAAGGTAAAGCCAGGAGAGATGACGCAGTCGGAGAGATTGTGCACATAGAGATTTGGGGGGAAGGAGTAGAGTGAGCGTGCAGCGACTCCAGGTAGTTGTTCAACAACAGTAGTGGAGTGTCTACTTGAAAGTGCACGTTGATTGCTTTGAGCGTTTAAGATAATGTATTGCTATTTTGTTTTGTTTTCCCAAAGTAAGTGCTTGAATTTTCATAGCTCTTCATCAGAATTTCTATACAATGTCAATAGTACAAAATATTTTAAACTTAAACAATTTCTCATAAGCTACTAATCTAGACTAACAATGTGAACATCAACGGTTCGTTTTAGAAGAGGTCATGTTTAAATAAAAGGCCGCGCAATCTTTCCTACCGAAATTGGAGAGTTTGCGCATTTGCTACTTAGGAGAGATGGCGCAGTGTTCCCATTCGTTTCCATGGTAGGAGAGATTACGCAGCTTATTGGTAAATTTGCATAAAAAAATGAAAATTGAAAATGGACTAATTTTAAGTTAAACGTGTTATTAAGTAACATTATTTTATTTTTTAATCTTATCTGGACTTGCTTTTTCTGATTCTTTATTTTTTTCCCCTTTAATTAAAATTTTTTAATCGTTTTTAAAATTATTTCCTTTTTCTGATTCTTTAATTATTAGGTTGAAATATTCACTCCTAATACAATAATATTTGTTCACAAAAACCTTAAAGCAACGTCATTTAAGTGTAATTATTACTGTTAACAATTTAATTGTAGTTATTATAAGTAACAATCTCTCTTACCCATGTGCGCAATCACACCAACCCTATAAGGAGAGATTGCGCAAAATAACTTTCTTGGTTTTATTACAATTGTTCTATTAAATTGCAACATAACAACAAAATAGCAATGGAAATGCATAAAAAACAAGTGAAGTAAAAGTTATTCATGAATAGTTTAGCAAAAAATTAATATTTAGATTTTTTATTGCTATTCTTTTGAATTGTGCGCAGACTATCCTAGCTTTACCTTATACTAAAATACAATTGCCCGTGTTTGACGGAAATATTAAAAACTGGTTAGGACAAACATGATATATTTGCCTATTTTTCATAAGCTATGGAAAAGACATCACCAGGCGATGAACAGAATAAAAGCTTTTCTCCAGAAGCTAAAAGTTATGATAAACCGTTGAAACAACTCCATTCCCGTTTTGGTAAGGAATATCTATTAATTGAAGTTTATGTCAAGGATAATCTTTCTTTAGTACTGCAAAAGAATTCAAATCATAAGTGTTTTTAACATAAACTGTACGATAGTTTACAGTCAAAACTATACGCGTTGGAAGTTCTTGGTGTGACTAGTGATAAGTATGCTGCAATGTTCTATCCGTTGGTAGAGTCTTTATTACCTGACGAAACACATTGCGTCCGGGAAGGTCTTAGAGCTCAATACCGAAGAAATAAAAAATAGTGCAACGGATAATAAAATCCTACGGTACAAGAAAAGAGCATGAACGCTTTACATTGTACTAATTTAGATAATTTGATCTTATTTCTACTAGAAGAAATCGAAAGTGAGGAATGTGTTTTCATAGGAAGTAGTCGTTTTGATGCTAATATGCACACTCGACAATCAAAGATTATACGTACAAATTTTAACTGTGAACAATCTGCTTACAGATCAACGGCCGCTTCATTAATTAAGGCGTCAAATGAAACACAGAGTATGTGTATATTTTGTTCAAGTGTGCATAAATCAAGGGATTGTTTTAAAGCACGTAAGACGCCTGAAGCTGAAAGACAAGCTGCGGCGGAAAAGACACACTGTTGCTTTTTATGCTTGAAGAAAAGTTATGTCGTTGCTAAATACAGAATGAAAGCTGGTTGTTTACTCTATGGGAAAATACACCATTTACCTTTATGTAGAAGTTTCCGAAAACAATAAAATAATGTTAATATTGCGAAAAACGATGAGCTATTTTTTCGAGATCACCTAATGTAATTCTATAGACATTAGTTGTTACGTTGCGAGAGCGTGATAAGAAGTGTAGAACTCGTGCTATAGTTGATACAGCATCACAACGATTGTATATTTGGAAGAGTACTGCTGAATCAATGGGATATGAATGTGTCAGAAAGGGACAGACACTCCTTGTTTGAGGGAAATACTACTGGGGTTATTACAAAGTTTTTATTATAGATATTTCAAAAGTTGACGGAAGTTATAACTGTCATTTCATTGTTCTTGGACAAGAGGTGATTTGTAATTCTATACCACCAATAGCACAAAGTGAGTGGATTCAAGAGATTGAGACATTCAACATCTATCTCCGTGATCGAAAAGCCTGTCCTATAGAAATTTTAATAGAGCTGTTGTAGTTAGGAAGCATTTGACCGGAGGATATAAATTTCTTGTTTTGGGACTTATTGCAGTTGATAACAAGTTAGGATGAACTATCATGGGTAAAAATCCCATTTCAGACGCTCATAAAAGTAGCGCGTTATTTGTTACAACTCATTGATTAAAGACACAGTGATTTCTGACTTGTGGACGCTCGATTTACTCGGAATTTTGGGCCCATCAGAGAAGAGAACAAAAGAGGAACTCCATCCAGCAGCAAAAGAACTTTTTTGAGTACAGTTGAGGTTGATAAAGATGATCGGGTTGTGATTCATTTACCGTGGCTTGACGATCATCCTCAACAAGTAATTGTGATAATTTTAACTTACATTGAAGTGATAAGAGTCTAACATTAAAACATTAAGATAAGAAAATCTAGTATGTATAATTTCATTAAAGTTGCGACAGACATTATGACTGATAGGAAATTAGATTTAAGAGGATGGGAGTGATCTGGTGAAGACTGCAAAGTTTTAGAGTCTATATATTTTTTAGGAATGTTGTGAGAGCATGGTAGTGACTTTCTTAGTCTAAACGTGACAAGCACAGATCATTATTCACTTGGAAAGATAAGGTATCTGCAGGTAATGTGGCCACCCTAAAGTTAGCAATTTTTAAACGGTAATAGTAACTGGTTAAAATATATATATATATAAAATTGAATAACAAAGCAGATCCTTTTTAGCACTAGAAAAATATGTTAAAAATTTGTACCTGCAGCAGTTTTTTCAAACAAAAACGAGTTGATGAATGTAATATGGCCACATGCTGGTAATATGTCCATAGGTGAAATAAAATAAAATATTTATATAAAATGTTTAAAAAACAACATTTATTACAAAACCAAATTTATTATTTCAAAATTTTAAAAATAATAAAAAAATAACCCTGAAAAAATTTTTGAACAAATTTTGAAGCGATTATGAAACTTGTATCGTAAAAAATGTTTTTAATTTAATTTTAACCGCACATGTCGGGCAAATAAATTTTTTTGTATTTTTACTGATAAATTCGACACTTCCCTCGTGCGCATAATTACTACAAATAACACATTATCTCATATCTATAGCCGTTTCTACCTGCCTGGCCATATTGCCAACAAAAATCAATTTTATAAAAGTTCTCGTTATTCTGTCGGCACACTCCGATATTGAAATACGTTTATGCTTTTAAAAATCTCATGTATACAAATTATCATAAACTTTGTTTAAATTAGATAAATAACAAACCTACCAGATACAAATTTATAACATGCCAACGTAACTGACAGCAAAACACCGATGTCTGCTCTCTTGTGCACGTGGTCTGAGAATGCGGCCAAAGCGGTGCTAAACCAACTCTTCTGACTTCCCGCGACTGGATTAAAGTGCTATTTTTTTATTTCACTCAAACTAGTAACAGTATTACGAATTGGCCATATTAACTGCATTGGCCATATTACCATTAGATACCTTATCTAAAAAAATAATTTTGGCAGCAGCCTATAAGACTTTTTACCCTTTGGATACGGCCTTCCCTGTTACTTTACTTCCTAAACTTTTGCTGCAACGCTTGTGGAAGTCGAAATTTTCATAGGACGAAGATGGAGATTGTGAAACTAAATTAGAGTTTGTAAAATGGATGAAAAACCTACATTATCTGAAAGACGTTAATATAATGAGGTGACTGCAATGCGATGTTAAAGTTGTATTTCTATTGTGATTTACACTCAAGAGCCAAAACATTATGACCACCCCCACATTTTTGGAATGAACTCGCCTGGATGACGTGGAAGGTACGTGATCAGGTGGGAGTGGTATCTAACTGCTGCTGGAGAGTCTGAGGAATCATTCTTGTGCTTACATTTGTGTGTGATCGGAAAGGCTGAGGATCTAAGCGACTTTGATTGAGGGCAGATTGTAATGGATCGATGGCTCGGAACAAGCATTTCCGAAACTGCACGACTCCTGGGTTGTTCGCGATCTACAGTTGTTAGTACTTATGCAAAGTGGATGAATGACGGTGAAACCAGCAGTAGACGCCATGGTGTTGGACGTCCACACGTTATCAAAGAAAAAGGACGTCGGAGATTGTCCCGCTTGGTGAAGGAAAACCGGCGTCAGACAGTGTCTCAGCTGACATTCCAATACAATGCCGGTCCAAGTAGAGTTGTATCGGAGCACACAGTTCAGCGGACACTGTTGGATATGGGGTTACGCAGCAGACGTCCTACTCGTGTGCCTCTATTGACCAAGCGTCATCGCCAACTATGCCTACACTGAGTCCGGGAACATCGCGACTGGACCATGGATCAGTGGGAGAGAGTTGCCTGGTCAGATGAATCAAGGTTTGTCATTCATCACGCCAATGGCCGCGTCAGGGTACGCCGTCTTCCAGACCAACGGTTGCTCCCTCAATGTACCATAGCTCATACAAAGGCCGGTGGTGGCGGTATTATGCTTTGGGGAACGTTCTTATGGACGTCTCTGGGACCCGTGGTTGTGGTACAGCAGACCTTGACGCTTCGGAGTATCTGAACATCATTGCGGACAAGTTGCACCCTTACATGGCGTCTGTCTTCCCAACTGGAAATGTAGTCTTCCAGAAGGATAATGCGCCTTGTCACAAGGCTCAAATTGTGTTGGAGTGGTTCCAAGAACATAATGCTGAATTTCCGTTAATTCCTGGCTGCCTATCTCACCAGATCTCAATCCGCTAGAACACATTTGGGATGTCATGGAACGTCAGCTCAGAGTTTAAATACCACCAAGTCGCAATATCTCGAATTTGTGTGACCGTTGCTTAAACATCTGGTACAATCTGTCTCCGGCCATCTACCAAGGACTTGTGGCTAACATGCCAAGGAAGGTTGCAGCCGTGTTGCGGGCCAAAGAGGGGACAACTCGTTATTGACAGGAGATCATAATGTTTTGACTCTTGAGTGTAAATAAACTTCCATATTCAAAGTTGCTTTTGTCAGAATTTGCACATCAGCAGGCTCTGTAAAAATTCATTTGTTGCGATCAAAAGGTAGGATTACTTCTTGTGGTGAAAAGAACGACATCATCCATCTCTTCAAGAATCCTTATCCAATGAACAGACACTTTCTGAATATCGTTTGAGCTTGGAAAGATCAATGGTTGATGCCATAAAAGAAATTCAAAGACTGAAATCTAATTGAAACATTGAAGAAAAGAAAAGTTCTAATGAGAAGGAAAGGGATGATTTAAATGATTCGATATCACAAGTGCAGAAACAAGTAGAAGAATTCAGAAATGAACATAGTAGATGTATTTCCAAAATTTATCAATTAAAGAAAAAAAGAAAATATAAGAAAAATGTTGAAAAAGATTTAGCTACAGATATTACTGGCATACATCATCATGATGAAATAATTAGGAGATTTGAGAGAGAAACGAAAAGACTGGCTGAAAAAGTGGGAAATTTGGAATTCAGTCTGGCAGCTGTCACTAAGGAAAAAGAAAAATTGACAGAAAAATTTGATGAAATGAAAAAAAAAAGAATATTTCAGAGTATGGGCTGGAACTTAGAACTGTGAAGTCAGCCAACGAATATGTTGAATCTAAAGTTTCCAAATACCTCTAATCCCGGAAATATACTGAAACTAACCTAACAAGTTTAAAAGAAACAATAATCAAGAATAGTAAAAAACAAATAGAGTAAAAATGAGTACAAATTGCAGATTTCAGAGTTAGAACATACTATTGAAAACCCAAACAACAGCTATCTGAAAATGATAGCACAGTATCTACATTAGAAGATGGTTTTGAGAGTTAGAAAACACTATTGAAAACCTGAAACAGCAGTTATCTGAAGATGATAGCATAGTATCTAAGTAACTACATTAGAAGATAGAATTTTCCAGTTTGAAACTGAAAAAGAAAATGTTATTCAAGAAAATGAAGAAATAATGAGGAAACTGAAAGAGAAAATCAGTACTAAGAGTATTGAAAAGTTGAAATTCCGGGAAGATCTAAGATAGAGATTTAAATATGAATACCCATCACTATTGATTCTCCGAAGATGTAGAAATAATGATAAGTTGAGAGTTAAGGATACAGTGCTTATAGACAGCTACTCAACAAAGCACATTAACTGGCCGCTAGAAATTGTGTTAGAGATGCACCCGGGAAAAGATGAAATATCAAGTGTTGCAAAGTTGAAAACATTTATAGGGAAAAGGATATGCACTTTACAGAAACTTTATCAATTACAAATACCACCAAGAACTGATGCAGATGTTTAGGAAAACACTTATAATACAACAGAACTGCCTATGGTAGCTAATGCTTCCACTTTAGAAATTTCCGAGAGATCTTACTTAAAGGCAAAGTGTGTTTTCCATTCCAAAATGCAAAGAGACTCCTTCAATAATGTTTAGAGCTGGGAAGAAAATTGAAGGCGAATCACCTGAACTTATAAAATTATGTTCTCTCTATTTTTAAAGTATATCACTTAGACCTATTTGTAAAATTATTTTGTACTTTGTTGCTATGTCACATTTGTATTTAACATTGCAATGTGAGATATGTTGGATATTCCATTTAAATAATACTATTTTCTTACTTTTTGCAATATTATGTATTTTACCTCCATGGTTGTTGATTTAATGTCACATTTTAAAATTGGCAATATGTGCTTTGTTTAAATCTGTGTAGCAACGTTTTACAGTTTTTTTTTCCAGAGAATAAATAAAATGTTGTTGTTGATATGGCTGTTCTTTTTTTATTGCGATACATTGCTTTCATCTACATATATACCAGTCTTTTGAAATATAATTGCGCATTTATCCATTAAATAAATATGAGTGTGATGTTTTGAAGTCTTGAAAACAGCTTAGTTCACAAATCACGGATAATTTAGTACTGAGAAATTTGAAGTTCGTGATCGAACAAACTCAAAACACGAAACATACGCAAACCAAAGCTCACAATTTCCTAAAATTCCACAGTCAAAAGACGAAAATTTCTTCAAATAGCATAAAAATATTTTCTATTCAAAGGGATGTTCTGGTAACTTGCTGCCTGCACTTTTTGCATTTTTTGATGTTTTTGAGAATGTACGTAATAGTCCGTGTTCTTTAGTATTATTGAAAAAAAGCCATTCATCGCGAGAATTTTTGCCTCCTTCCATGCCTGCTGTATGCTTCATTTAAAATAATATATGCTTCATTTAAAATAATATAAATGTTTTATTCTTGAAAACAAGTAATAAGTCTTGAAAACCTCTTAGTTCACAAATCACGGATAATTTAGTACTGAGAAATTTGAAGTACGTGATCGAACAAACTCAAAACACGAAACATTCGCGAACCGAAGCTCATAATTTCCTAAAATCCCACAGTTAAAATACGAAAATTTCTTCAAATAACATAAAAATCTCTTCCATTCAAAGGGATGTTCTGGTAACTTGCTACCTGTACTTTTTGCATTTTTTAAGAATTTATTTTTCAGAATATACGTGCTTTGTCCGTGTTCTTTAGCATAATTGAAAAAAGCTATTTATCGCAAGAATTTCTACCTCCTTCCATGCCTGCTGTATGCTTCATTTAAAGACGTTCTCTCGCCTGCAAAGTGTATTTTTTGGGATGGCGAACACACTCAACATTGGTATAAAATGCTTGCAAAGTTTCACTAAACTCCAGTTAACATTAAAATGATAAAAGTCTGGTATGACACACAATTAAAGGCAAAAAAAAAAAGTCTTAATAACACCATAAAAATAAGAAATAAGGAGCAAGACTCGAGTCTTGCTCCAACTTTCTAATGGGTGGCAAGTCTTTCTTGCGGCTTATGAAGAAATTTTTTCAAAACATTCTCCATTTCATATTTTTATGATGTTATTAAGAAGTTTTTTGCCTGTAATCAAATAGACGTTGTTTATCATAAAATTATCTGATTTTAATTCCTGCAGCACATTTGTTGGTAAATAATTCAACTAAATATTTTATCGCATTTTAAAAAATCACCCAACTTTATTGATTATTTCCATTTTTATGGATTTGTGAAATATTAACAAATTTATGGGACACTTGGTTGTCAACTATCTCCAGAGAGAAATATGCCAGTGTAAAGTTTGTGGACATTCAGTGTGATAAATACACAGCTCAACAAGTATTTTGGTACCGAGGATTTTTGAGCTGATTTTAAGTACACTGTAAAAATATGTCCTGAAATTAACAGGTGTTATTCTGTGAATTTTCCCTTTTTTTAAGTGAGAAATTCCGTTTTGGGTAAAAAGTGTAACTTTTCCTGGAATTAACGGAAATTTTCAATTTACTGCTAGAGATATAACTGAAAGTTTCCGTAAGGCGAGAGTAAAGTCTCTGAGAACGGAACTTTTCCGGCGAGACATGTTCTGTTCCGACGCTGATTGGAGGATATATTAGTTTGTCAGTCTTTGTCCTGTGTCAACATCCCCTATAGAACTCCGGAAGAGGCAATATGGCCGATCTGCTTCACCTGCCCAGTTCACCTTAAGGATTAAATGCGATAGCACGTGCTTTTTAGAATTTACAATTGTAATAATAAGTACGACTTTGGATGTAGACATATTTTACAGAATAAAAGTAAGTTTTATCTTTGTTTTTTATATCATTGTTTTAATAACATTATATGTATAATTTCTTTATATGTTTGTAAGATATAAATTTAGTTTTTAAACCACGTGTATATTACGACAATAGCTTTCAATCATTTGTATAGAATAAGTATTTTGTCTTAAGTCATAAAAAAGGGATGATTTTGCATTTTATCTGATTGTTATTTTTTTCAACTCACTATTTCCTCACCGGACTTTGTTATTAATTTATGTGTAATATGTGTCTAAAGATAATCTTTATTCATGCAGATTTAAAAAGGAAAAAAAGATCTCCGTTCTTTAGCTATGCTTTATTTCGTTATTATATATTTTTCAAAATTCCAGTTTATGCGTTTGTATTCGAATATACTTTTTAAATCATATAATTATTTTACTTTCTAACAGTTTCTAATCATTTACTATGAGTAATCTGGATGCACTGTTTTATTTATTTATTTATTTATTTATTTATTTTAATTTTAAAGTTGATTTTATGGGAGCAAATTATTATTATTATTACTATTTATTCTCTTTATGATTAGAGAATGCTGATAGTTGTTTGATCTTGTAAGTGTTATTTTTTTTACATTTATTTTTCAATAGCACCTAGCGATATTTATAGAGTTATAGGTTGACTTGTAAAATTATTGTAGCATATATATATATATATATATATATATATAAATAGTTTCGATATGAACAATTTGAGTACAATGAGGCCTTGTTATTAATTATTTATATTTGATGGTTTAAATACCAGAAAGTGTTTACATCCGCATAAGGGTGGGGGGGGGGGGTAATGACTACATTGAATAAACAAAAACTTTAAATAGATAAAGAAAATAATTTAACATATATAAATATATATACATATGATTTAAACTAGCAAGTATTTTCGAATACAAACTAACGGATAAACGAATTAAAAGCTAAAAAACAAGTAAAATTTTTCTTTTATGATTTACTGAAATACGTTTTCATTCTCTCTCTAGGCAAATGAGTCCAATTTTTGTCTTCAAAAAACGAGATTTCTATCTTACATATGTATAACAGAATTGATTATACATACTAATGATATTAAAACAGTGATATAAATAAATAAGAGATAACACTTAGTGCCCCAAGTCTTTAAAATATGTCTCAGTATGAAATAAGAAAAAAATATATATAAATAAACAGTGAAGAGGGGGGGGGGGGAATCGAAAAATATATATTAATAACAAGTGCTAAAAATTTTATAGTTATACTGTTAGGAAATGGAAGCTATGGATATCTTTGAAAAACAATTATATAAATTTTTTTAAATGCTGCGATTACATTTTTTTTTCTTCTTTCAAAATTTCTCACACAATGTATTTTTTTAGTATATTCTTTTTCTGTATTTTCAGATATCAGTTTATGAAAATTTTGGCTACTTAAAAGGACTTTTCACAAAATTTTTTCACCTCCAAACAGAACCTTTCACAAGTTTAATCATTTAAAAATAAAATCTGATCCGCCACAAAACAACTCAACTGATCACAGAACATATTACTTAGCTGTTTCCTGTGTAAAGTATATACAGTAACCTGTATATAACGATAATTTACAAAATTTACAAAATTATAACTAGAATTTTCACAAATATAAAAAAAAAAACTCTAAAATTTCATAAAAACAGGACACTGCGAGGAAAATCTGCGCAGATCCCTGATTTTTATTTCTAGATCATCAAATTTTAGTCATGTTAAATAATTTAGCTCCAGGGTTTGAATGCTATTTTAAATAATCATTAAAATTGCAAATTTTAGTATACTTTATGGAAAAATTGCAATATTGTTATAATTGAGCTTCAGATTTTTTCTAAAAATATTTTTTCATATAAATATATTTAATTCTTTAATAAAGTTTTTTTTTCATTTCTAAATTAAATCACATTTATTGCCTTTTATAAAATTTTGTGTATTAAATATAAGTCTCCTAATAATATCTCCTAAGAAATTAACATTTTTAACTTCTTTTTTCTGTGTACAATTCTTACAGAATGTCTCTTTTCTTTTTGGTGTCAAAATATTTCTAAATTATACATTTAATTTTATCTGAAGTTTTAAAATATTACTTGGTTTTGCTATGATTTTAACACATACAATTATAAATAAAATATATATTTCAGAAATATTTTGACCACTACAAAAGAGACATTCTTTAAGTAGAGTACAAAGAAAAAAAAAGTTAAAATATTTAATTCCTAAGAATAAAAATACAAAGAAAAAAATTATAACCGCCACAGATAGGTTTAATATAAGTGTAGGGAATTTGAGATCTCACTTTCCCCTTTATGGGAGAAATATCGAACAGATAATAAAAACTGAAAATATCAGTTTTGTAAAACGGAAAATAACCGTCCTGAAAACTGAAAATGTCAGTTTCTAAAACAGAACATTTCAATCCTAAAACTGAAAATTTCAGTTTCTAAAACAAAACATTTCAGTTCCTAAAACGGAACTTTTCAGTTTCGAAAAAGGAACTTTTCAGTTTCGAAAACGGAACTTCTCAGTTTCGAAAACGGAACTTCTCAGTTTTGAAAACGGAAAAAACCCACAAAAGTGACTTTCTGGGAAAAAACGGAAAAGTTACGGCAACTCTGCTGCCAGTACCTTTTCCGTTTTTTCACAGGAGTTTGTTTTTATAGTGTAGTATATTTGGTGTGCTGATTTCAAATATAACATTAATTTTTGCCCATGAGATTTATGTTTTGAGATATAAACATCACCTGATCTGTGTTAATTAATTTCATGCAAGGCCTTTGATTCACATAATAGAACACAAAACGTTAACGAACATAGTCCAATTTTATTTTCTTGAAATTTTAGTGGCATTAATATAACATAATAACATTACAGTAACATTGTAGAGGCTCAAATAACACTCTTTCTTGAAAATAATAGAATGAAACCGTAGCTGAAAAGAAAATTAGTTTAGGAAACTTCTTTTGTTGTATATTCTCGAATGGACTTTGTTTGGACAGTCGATTTGTAAGTTCTAGCATAAATTTTCCATCATATGTATAGCCAATCTTTCTTGATAGTAATCTTCCATTTTTTTTTAATGTCCTGGCAAAATCTTTCAGCTTGCTATTCATTCATATCACCCAAATATTTTGGAAAACGGTCCAAGTGACTGTGTAAATAATGAACCTTTATGCTCATATTACAATTAAGGTCCCTGAAATTAATAAGAATGTTGTTACCTAGCTCAGCATAGTTTTGAACTTCGTGGTTGTCCAGAAAGTTTCTAACAACCAGGAAGAATGACGTCCACGCATTTCCCTCACGCTCATTCATAGAATCTACGAAGGAATGGAATCTGCAAGGATCGCTTATGACCTGTTTTATTCCAGGACCATTAAAAACTCCAGCTTTCAGTTTTTCTGTACTTAATCCAGGCATTTTTCGTGCTATATACCCAAAGAATGGTCCATTCTGATCAAGAGCCTTCACACACTGTTTCATCACGACTAGCTTTATATGCAATGGAAGCAATATGACTTTGTATCTCGAACTAAGGGTTTACGAATGATTTTTTTTCTCCTACAAGCATGTTTTCTCTCATAGCCCACTCTTCCCTCATCCTGTGGTCTCCTTTGGCTCTGATGTCACAGAAACACACACACACACAAAAGGATATTTTGTGTAGCCACTATCCTGACCAAGGAAAAAAACGATCATTTTTAAATCAACTTAAATTACTCATTGATGTTGAGCCCTTCAGCAACGCTAACCTGAGGCTGAAGATCGGTGAGATCGCGATGTGCCGCAGACTGAGCATGCGCAAAACGTATAGCTAGTAGAGATAAAATGTTTTCAGATTTGGGATTAACATGCCCAATATAACCTAAATCAGTTCGAACATTCCAGGCACCAAACAACTTTTTAAAATTTAGTAATTTTCGTAAAAAGTAAGTTAGTGACAATTTGTTAATAGAAAAGAATAAATTACTGAGGACAAACAAAATATAAGAAAAAAATTGCTGTGCTTACATAATTTTACTTCAATTAAAGTAATCTCTCATATTAATCTGCAATAGTTGAACTAATGATCTTTTTACCTCACCATTTTCCAGTCACTCTACGCACACAAAATTTTGGTCTCTTACATCGCATTTTGATTGGTACTATGGGTGAACAGCTCTTAGTAATTTTTGAACCGGTAGCAATTTTTGATGGTGCAATGATTTCTTTCTCTTCATCAATATCACTGACAATTAATAGCTATCTCAATAAACACATTTACACCAAATTCAGCTGTTGAAGGAATAATGTACAGGACTTGTTTCGACTCTGTTCGGTCATTTTGTGAAAAAATTACCCGCATTATCCGATGAGTAGTACGTTAAGCGATGTCTTTACCTTGCAAATAGAAAACGATGGCGAAAACGAAATTGACCTCGTTAACGGAGATACGTAGACGCATTACGGGCGATAACGGAGACGCATTAACCTCTTCAGGCCTAAGGTAGACAATTGTGGACCTCTATTTTTTCCTCGTAAAAACTAAACAGTTTGATTTTTTTTACATTTTGACTTTACTTCTATATAGCTCTAAATATTTTTTGCTTTGGAACAAAACCTATAAATGGCAGCACTGATGCTTATTTCCTCATAATATAAATGTTATTTTCACCCGAGTTTACAAAATGCCTCCAAGACACTGTGGCCAAGAAAGTAAGGTATTTTCATAATTATTTAACTTAAACCCTTTACAATAAAAAGTTTTGACGATTTGTAGGTAATTCACTTCTTTAAGGGCCTCCAATCTGTTATTGCGTGAATTAGATTATTGATGATTAAATTGATATTTTAAAGGGTCTAGTAATTTTAGATCCATATTTGAGTGTGTGTGAACTTAAATTACTATTGTCTTAAAGTATTAATTTCAGAAAAAGGGCTCTTTCTTTCATCAGTGGTGTCATTTTGTTTGTGCAAAAGTGATGTGTATTTGTAGTGTTATTTTACCTTCACTTTTGTTTGTGCAAAAGTGAATGCATATTTGTAGTGTTATTTTACCCCCAGGTCTCAAGAGATTAACGAGAGTACACTGTAGTATCAATAGCTGTCATAAAGTACCACGTCTATCTTATTTTTCCTATGAAATAAGCGAAACTAATTCTTTTATATCTGTGAGGTCACGACGATGACCGGAGAAAAAAAAAATGTAGGAGGTGGGGAGGGTAAGAGAATCAGAACAAAATTAGAAATCGTAAATGCATCGGCACCTTATCTTTCTGCTGAAAAGTGCATCTAAAGTCCACTACAAATAACAGCACAAAACACTAATGTAGGGAAAAAAGAGAAGCGACAGTTTTTAACGGGAGCATTTGTAAAGAGATAAGGGCGGCGTAAACAGTCTGGAGCTGAAATGAGCACGATGAAAACTCTCTCATGTCAATGAACACGCGTTAATGAGCGCAGTCCGAACAAATAAACAGCCCCTTGATCAAAGATCCCACACCCGACAAGATGAGCTGAGCTTGCGAAATACGAGGGGAAAAAAAGAGAGGAAATGTTTATAAAAGTGAAGCTGTAAATTAGAGGAAATATGTTTGAGGGAAATGGAAATTCACACAAATATTTGGGAGTGAAAGGAACATTATTGGATCATTTTGAAACTTCGGTTGACACTTTTAACAAGATGAATGGCGGGTGGGAGTATAATCAAAGATAATTATTTCGGTTATTCATAAACAATAATTACGTTAATTTATTTTATAGTTTTAATGCATAAGAAATTTCTCTGTACGAAGTCGAGATCACGTTACGATCTAAAAGTTTTAGTTAGAAGTAATTACTATATCACAGATTAAGTGTGTTTTAATAAAGAAATTCAGTGAAAAGTTTCAATAATCTCATATCACTGAAAACGCACTAATAAGCTCAGTCTGAAGAAATTAACAGCCTTTTGATCAGATCCCATAACGGACAAGACTCAGCGGGGAGAGAAGGGAGATATTTATAAAAGTGATGCTGCAAATTATAGGAAATACGTTTGAGGGATATGTAGACAAATAATTGTGGGAGAAAAGAGCAATATTGGATCATGTTCAAAGCTGGGTTAATAGTTTTAACATGATAAATGGCGGTTAGATTGTAATAATTAATAGTTCTATAATTTCGTTTATTCATAAGCAGTATTACATTAACTGATCTTATAAATTAATGTACATGCAATTTATCTTTACGAGATCAAGACCTAATTACTAGCTAAATATTTTAGTAAGAAATAATTGCCATATGACTGATTAATAGAATCCGCACAAATAAATAGCCCTTGATCAAAGTTCCCACATCCAACAAGATCAGCTGAGCTTGCAAAACACGAGAAGTAGAAAAAAGAGAGGAAATGTTTATAAAAGTGATGCTGTAAATTAAAGGAATTACTAGATAGTACCCGTCAAGATTTGACGGTAAATAACTTGAAAGTTCCTTTAGAAATATGCTTTTATTTTTAATTAGCTGCTTTTAAATTAATTAAGTATTGAAAATTTTATGAATTGTTATATTGTGTAAGCGATTCATATATATATAAGAAGATAGATTGTGTTGCAAGTCCAGCCTACTCAACCAATGAAGTGAAATAATTTTAAGCTTGTAATTTACATCCTAATATACTTGAATTAATTTAGCAAGAATTTAACTAAAAATATTAATTGAATGATTTATTTTAACTTACTACAGTCTCAAACTTTTAAAAAAATATACACTATTTAGAATTTTCTGTTTTTTAAAACCTTTAAATTTTTTCATTAATTTTATTTTTATCAGCCTGATTCTAAAACCCCTATAAACCATGGATATCAAGGTGATTTCTTTTATAATGCTTATATGGATATTTTTGCTTCTTTCTTTCTTTTTTTTTAAGGACAATAATTATTTACTTTTCTTAGTTATACAAATATATCTTATTGATAATGGTCATACAAAATATAGATAAAAGTTTAGATCACTTTATTTAATCGACAACTACATGCAAAATCTTTTAATTTAAATATTTATAATATAAAATAAGTAATTAAAAGAATATTGTCGGTTGTTAAATTTTATTTACCATAGTCCCAATATTTTGAAAAAATAACAATATTTAGTATTTCTGATATATATATATTTTTAAACTATACGACCGTTAAAATTTTTCATTAAATTAATATTTATCAGTCTGATTCTAAAACCCTGAATTTAAAATTTGATGTTGGCAGCTAACGATTTATAATACATATTTCTTAATTACTTGAATTTATATTTTCCATTTTCACACATTGTTTAATTGTTAAATCATGGATATCAAGATAATTTAGAGTTCCTGTATGAATATTTTTCATTCTTTTTTTTTTCTGTTCCTTTATTTTTCCTTTTTTACGAAAAATAATTACATACTTAACATCATATTATATGTATGACATCTTGATAATGGTCATTTCAAGTATAATAAAAATTGTAGACCATTTCAATTTATTTAATCGATAATTACATGCGCGATCTTCTAATTTAAATACTTTTAATATAAATTTAGTAATTAAAACAAAATATTCTTATGTGTTAAAATTGACTTAATTATAAAGCATTCGAATAATAATAATAAAAATACAAATTATATAACTTTCCCTCCTGAATTAAATATGGCATTATTGAAATGAATATGAATGCCATTAAAATAAGAAAAATAATTCTGTCCAGAGTGGGTACCGAACTCACACGATGATCGGGACAGAGAAGCACCGCGCCTAATACCACTCGGCCACCCTTTTCTCGTTCGAGTGTACTTTTAAACTGGTTAGATTCTAGATTTAATTTTACGCATGCGCAAATGGGTCATTTTCGTGTGAAAAGTGGATTTGACAAAAATCCCCTTTCTTTTTAATATATAGGATGTTTGAGGGAAATGTTAAATGTATAGAAATAATTGCGAGTGAAATTATCTGTATTGGATCGTCTTCCAACTTCAGTTGATAGTTTTAACAAGATGAATTGTGATTGGTTGGAAAGTGTAATCATGAATAGTTATCTCGCTTTAGCTGTGTCTTGTATTTGGAATAGTTATATTAACTTATCTGAGGGTGTTAATAGATAAGAAATCTCTCTTTATGACATAAAGATCTCATTACAAAGAAAATGGTTTAAGACGTAATTAATATATCACAGATTGATTAATAGAGTTTTGATAAAGAAAAATAATTAAAAGTTTCAATCGTCCACCAGATTTTCCTGTCAATATAAAAATAAGAACAACTGATTTAAGAAAACTCTAAAAATTAAGTAGAAAATATTTAGAGAAATGATTAAAAAGTGTTATTGCGGGGAATAGATGACAATGCGGTGCATTCTAAATACAGCGTGATACGTGCTTATATTCATTAATTGTCGCATGTTTCTGGATATATTCAGAAACATCGTGTGAGTTCGGTACCCACTCTGGACCGAATGATTTTTCTTATTTTATTGGCATTCATATTCATTTCAATAATGCCATATTTAATTCAGGAGGGAAAGTTATATAATTTGTTTTTTTATTATTATTATTCGAATGCTTTATACTTAAGGTCTGGATATATTTCAGTCAAATTAAATTTTTTTTACCTGATTACCCATACATAAGCTCTTTTTATTGAATTTATATTAATTGGAGAACGTTATTTAGAATGGCTCGAAATATAACAGACCTTCTAATTATATAATTAGTTAAACGTGCTTCACCAATAAGAGAGAGATATACGCTGATTAGTATCCAAAGAAGATAATTGGAATGAATTTTTTTTTTAAACAAAAGAATTGCAAAGCGAGGGTCAACTGTGTGGCCGGCTTCATCTTCAAAATGTTCACTGAATGAATTTATCCTGCGAGAACAACGTAAAAGTTGTTGTATAGAGACAGGCCTACAAAAACTTTCATATTTCAGTTAAAGAGCATAATTTTACACCTTCGTGTTTTTGATTGCCTTTTAACCCTCTATTCCTCGGTAAGTTCACTATCGTTTTCCCGGAAATGAAATTTTTGCAGCAATTCAAATTAACTGTTTAGCAATGATACATGTAATTGGTTTTATCATGTCGAAAGGAAAGCAACTCTTATCAAGATGCGTTAAACTAAGACACTGTATGGTAAGAAAAAAATAATATGATTTCTTTTTTTATATTCAGAATAATTGTTCTGTGTCATTCTCATTTCTATGAAGGTTATTACATTTAAAATATAACTTTTTAATGCCTGTAACTGTTTTTCGTGATTTTCTTTCTAACACTTAATAAATAGTTAGAAAGTGTTAATAGTCTGTATGTCTGGTATAGTCTGGTAATAGTCTGTATAGTCGGTTTGTCTGTATGTCTATCCATTGATTTGAGTTATAACTTCCATAAATATTTTTCGATTGCTGCGAAATTTAAATATATTTTTAAGGATTAACGGTCACTATAGTGTGTTTCTTATTGAAAACAATATGCGTAGCATTTATAGTACCTTTTTAGAGACACATGAAAAAATTCAATACATTACGGCTGATGGACGGTTATTATTTGATGTGCATTTTAGTTACGTTAATTTTAGACAGAACCAAACGAATATATGTTATATTGATTTAACACAACGTTTTCTCAATTGAAAATGTTGTGCATAATATTTATGGTTCATTTACAGGGAGTTTACAAAATTTGGGATACATTTCAGTCGATGGATGGTAATTTTTTGTAAAGCGCTTTAATCTTGTTAAACTATTGCAAACCGATCAAAACTATATAAGATATGTTTTTGAGGTTCACCACAGCATGTTTTCTATTATTTATGGAAAAATGGTGAATTTTCAGGTTTATGATTATTTTTAAAGCCACACAAAACATCATTTTATAGGCTCGATGTCTCATATTTTCAATTAATGTCTTTATTTCAGTTATTACTTTACATGATGCTGAAATTAATTTTCATTTCTACATTTTTACTTACCCATCATACGTAGTATAGGGTAAGTCTTGCAATCGTTTTGAAAAAAAAAAAAAAATTGACGAATTTACAGGTTTCAGACACTGGAGATTCCGAAAAACATATTTTTAGAAAAATTTTATTTGCCGTCCGTCTGTCTGTGTGTGTGTCTGCGTGTCTGTGTGTCTGTAAACGCACTATCTCCCGAACATATTGAGATAGAGACTTGAAATTCGGTATGTACTTAGTATGTAATAATGGGAAGAAGCTTATTGAATTTCAGTAACCTCGATTATCCGGAACTATTTTTTTCGGACTCTCGAAATATTCGTTCCGAAAAAAGGTATATAAAATTTTTAGAAGTTGTTTTTTTAAGGAGTGAATATAAAAGACAATAAAAAAACAAATTTTGCATAAAGAATGAAGTCGATGGGATAATGAGTTGCCGAGATATTTGTAATCACATTTTCCACACTCTTTGATTTTTCATGACTCTGTATTTCATTCAAATTTCAATTCAAAGATACATTTTAATCGGAAAAGAGACACGTAATCCGACGCAGTAAACTGTTAGTTAATATGAGTATCCTTTTTAGAGTTATAAGGCTGTTTCTCTTACACAATTCAGTAATAGAGCATTTAATGTTTATGACGTCATCAAGCCACGATTTCATTCGAATTGCAATGCATTTTATAAATAGTTTACACATGTTTTATTTTCATATTTTATATTATGCATATCCATGATGGGTAAGAATTACGGTGGCTCCCCAACGACTAGTTTTTTCATTTATACATTTTTAGAGACAGTCCTGCAAAAACAAAAAATGGAACTTTATTGCAAACATTAGATTTTTAAAAAATTGATTCTGATAGGCTTTTCTCTATGGGTCTTCTATTTAAAGAGCATTAGTTCAACAGTTCAGCAACTTTTCCATAAATTAGTAGTGAACACAGCGTGTCGTTCTAAAACCAAAGCTGTCATGCTGAGACTGTGATCTCTAGTCAAACATTTTACTGGGTAAGAAGGAGAACGCGATCTAAATATGTTTGCATCACATCAATTTACGACAGACATCCCAAAGTGTCAGTTGCTATGATTAAAGTAGAAACATAAAAAAATATATAAATTTCAACGATAACATATATTTAAATATAAAATGATATGATGTTTCACATGGGTTTTACTTGCAAAAAGAAATATTTCTCAAAGAAAGAAAAAAATATTAAAACATTTTTTTTTACCTTGATATTTTGTGAACTTGCCAAAAAGTTTTAACATTCCACAGTTTATAAAATGTATAGTTAAAAAACAACACGTTGATTTACAAATATATGATGGATAAATATATAGTAGATAGAGAGCATTATTATTATCACCTATAACTTGTACTTTTCGCTGATGCAGTTTCAATGCTGACCTGTGTACCATGCATCGTATATTGGTCCAATCTAATCAATCGAATGTATGTCAAGAGAAATAACTAATGACATAAATTGCAATATATATTTAACAAATATATCGAAACATAAAACTATCCTCTTATTTTTTTTATCTAAAAAAGTAACATGAATAAAAATTTGTATTCTAATATTCACTTATTTTTAAAACTTAACACATAAAAAAAAAAAAAAAAAAAAAAAAAAAAAAAAAAAAAAAAAACACGATAAATGAAAAGTAACAGATTTTCATGTTTTTAGTTATATAAAATTTGGTAGCAGATGACAGAGACAAAACGAAAGCAAATAATTAAAAATGTTATTCATTAGAAAATTTGAGCATATTTTTTAGCAGTTTTTTAATCAGAAATGTATATTTCTTAACATTACGCATATTTCTCTAAATATTGAAATTTGAAAATTTGAGCATATTTTTGAGCAGTTTTTTAATCAGAAATGTATATGTCTTCAAACATTGCGCATATTTCTCAAAATATTGAATTGCTCAGTAAATCAGGAATTTGATAAATGATGAGCGAGGCTATGAATCACAATATTCTGGCCATATGGCTATAATGTGTCAAGCAACATTAATAGAAGAATTATTATTTTTAGAAAACTTCCATTCAGAGCAGTATCATCTATAGTCTATTCAAACAAAACACAAAAATGGAAAAGTGCAATTGATTCACCCAATAAATTGTCAATATTTCATAATTGTTCAATGTGAATGCCAACTTTTTGATGAATGTTTTTGAATCATTTGAAGTTAAAAGATTCATACTAGAATTTTCTGGAAATAGATTAAAAAAAAATTTCTTGTCTAGGTTATTTTAATTTAAACAATTCTGCGCTCTAGCACAGCGAATGCAAGGTGCTTCAAGAAATATGAGAGATATAGAGTGGTAGAACACGCTACCACAAACAATTTTTGCATATAGGAAAACAGAGTCGTAATCGAAACTCACTTATACAGTTTAAAATAAGGGTGTTCCACTCTACTTAGAACTCGGATTTTTGTTCATAACTTAAAACATATATCTTAACTGAAATTTTCAACAAGTTTATCTTGCCTTCTGTAAAATATAACGAAATAATTACATATGATAGAAGTGGCAACACCATCATACGAACGGCCGGCGTTGAACTAAACGTCCCATATTTCGGAATGTAATTAGTATTATATACGCTGTACACTGTCCAAATCCCCGTGCACTTCCATCATATTTTACTTAACTCAAGGTAAATCTGTCGAAAATTTCATTAAAACAACTTCATTTATGTTAAATTTATGAACAGAAATCCGGATTTGACATCCCGCATTTTCGACTGATTCAATTAACTGTGGTCTTCGTGACCTTATACAAAATATGTTTGCTGTCACGTGCTCTACCACCTCTCTGAAATCTTCTGAACCACCTTTTGAAAGACCCTGTATTTTTATGACACGCGAGGTGAAGCGGACAAAAGCAATGGATGTGGTCATTTCTATTCGAAAAATAAGCATTTCGAGTGCATGAAAGTTTTTTAAAGGTTTTTAGTTGTAATTGAACCGTATTTGGGGGTAACCCATTCTAACAGAAAATAAGTAAACTCAAGTTTATTTAAAAAAAAAAATCTTTTCACATTGATGAATGCATTCATTCGTATTTACACATGTTTCACAAGACATTTGTCAAAGTTAATTTCTCGAAGGATGTGTAATTCAAACAGAGGTTTGAAATACCATGATCATTTAGATCGAGATAAAAAAAAAGTCCTCAACAAGAGAAAAAAATCTGAAAATCGACCGTGGTGTGGGCAATTTTCGGTTTCACTCTCTGCCATTCATCAACACTTCAAAAACACACGCGTTCGACTGCGTTCTAAAGTTCTGGAAAATGGTGGAAAGGGGGGGAGGGATGAAAAATCCTGGAGAGTTATAGATATATGAAGTCCTGGGGGAAGGAGAACTATAATAAAATAAGCGAAGAATTTTCCACTAGGGGGGTGCCTGTCCTAAACGGCTCTTCGAAGGTTGCCACAGAGATGACGCAAAACATTAGGTGCGCGTGCGATTGAAGGCGAATTCATCACGTTGGAGGTTCTGGAACGCCCCCTCCCCCGCAAGCACAAAGGGATGCCGCTTAAACAGAAAATATCTAAAAGCATCTTTTGATCTTTTTATTTTGCGTTTGGATTCTCTCACAGCGGGATTTTTCGCGGGGTTTCAGAAAAGTTCGCCCAAGTTGTTCTTTTATTATCGTGTCGGTGTTTTGTTGTCGAACGAAAGGGTAGTCGGCGGGGTAGGGCATCAGGGGGTGGGACAAACTACAACTTGATTTTCGATTGCTGCTGACAAGAATCGTTTGTTGAGTGTGAATATTTATTTCTGAAAATATCAAAGAGAGCGCTAATAATTCATGAGTCACACTATGTGTGGATTGCTTGGTGTGTTTTTGCGGAAAGAAAGTTATCAGTAACTTGTGACACTCGATAATTTACTGATGATCTCGAATGCATAAATTCGTGAACTAAGCTAGCTTATTAATGAACGCGTCGAAATGAATAGATTTACAGGGGTTCCAGTTATTATTTGAAAGTCAATTTTAATTTTTTTCAGAAAAGTTACATTAGCGGTATTAGGGCGTTGTAGTTTAGGAGCATGTATTAGCCCTGAAATTGTTTTGTAAAAATGTACAATTAGTAAAACAAGCATTTCGTTGCTGAAGATTGGGATTGTGTCTGAATATGTTTGATTATGGTTTTAAAAGAACATTTCTGATTAGAAGACTTTTTTGTATAGTGTCACTGGTACTTAATAAATGGATATTGTTTACAAAAGTTAAAAGCAGGGTTTATCTTTTTAAAATATTTAAATATGATCTTGATAAATTTTGCATAAAATACAATGTAAAGGGACTCTTTTATTTAATATGATTTCTAGCTGTGTAGCAATCCGATGTTGCAGTTGCATTGTACAAGATGTTTCGATTCTTCAAGGAAAAAATAAGTCTAATTTTATTCTACATTTTACAAAAACTTATAATATTAGTTTTATTAAATTTATTATTATAAGTAAGAAATCTTATTTAAAATGCTGGTATTTTGAAAATTATGAAAAATTTACATAAATTACGTTTTTTTGATGCAGTTTCAATCAAATGCTTTTATAAAAGAGTACGGATTTTTGAGCAGTAAAATTTGATTGTTAGACAGTATTTTGGATAAAAATTGGGATCTTGAACTAGGCGAGCCTGCAGTTCTAGCTAAGCTATTGTTTGTTTACTTGTTACTTTCTTCTGTCTTTACAAGAAGAAAGTATTGGATTCATGAAAATTTTCGATTTCTGGTTTTCGACGGATTTATACGTTTTAGAAGGTCCTGAACATGATTTGACTGCTTTTAGAAAATGTCTGTTGGTCTGTATGTTACAAAAGTTTTGTGGGCGCAGGCTATCTCAGGAACTAATGCACGAAATTTAATAAAACTTTATATTCAGTTAGTCCTTGATATAAATTGGTGCTGATTAGTTTTTGGTGAAAATTGCCCGACAGGTGGCGCTGCTATGCTGCATTTTTCGCGATTTCTGCAATACCTCTATCTCAAGAACAAATGTACTTATTTTCATCAAACTTCAAATTCAGTTAGATCTTGATATAAATAGACGCTGATTCCGTTTTGATGTAGATATCACAACAGGTGGCACTGCTATATCACTTTTTTCATTATTTTTACGATAGCTATATCTCAAGCACTAATGCACGGAATTTCATCAAACTTCAGATTCTGTTAGACCTTGACATAAATAGATGCTGGTTACGTTTTGGTGTAAATAGCCCAACGCCAACAGGTAGCGCTGCTATGCTACTTTTTTCATTATTATCACGATAACTATATATCTCAAGAACTAATGCACGGATTTTCATCAAACTTCAGATTCTGTTAGACCTTGACATAAGTTGTTTTTGATTAGGTTTTGGTCTAAATCTCCCAACAGGTGGCGCTGCTATGCTGCATTTTGCAGGATTTACGCGATTATAGCAATAGTCATATCTCAAGAACTAATGCACGGAAAGTAGGGGTAAAATGTGAGTCCGAAAACAGTGGTGCTGTGGTGCCGAGTTGAGTTGAGTTGTTTCCCTCCTGCTGGTGAGTTGAGTTGTTTTCCTCCTGGATGTTGAGTTGAGTTGTTTCCCTCCTGCTGCTGAGTTGAGTTGTTTTCCTCCTGGATGTTGAGTTGTTTGCTTGCTGCATGTTTTGGTTTCGGTTTCAAGTTTTGTTTTAGAGAATGGCAACACGTGAATGTTTTGGTTTCGGTTTCAAGTTTTGTTTTAGAGAATGGCAACACCGAATTACTTTTCTGAAAATGGCAACACGTGAATGTTTTGGTTTCGGTTTCAAGTTTTGTTTTAGAGAATGACAACGCCGAATTACTTTTTTGAAAATGGCAACACGTTAACGTTGAACTTGTAAAATTTTTGATAGATTTCACGTGTTTACGGTATTTAATTAATTGAGAATATTGTTTTAAATAATTTAAACTTAATGAATGAGGAATTACATTTAAATAAATTGAATTTGCTATTTTTCTCGCAAGGTAAAATCACGTGACGTCACGCAATCCTGCTTCAACAGATTCATTCGTGTTGGCACTCGAACGCTGACTCACGTGGTTATGACGTCATGTTTTCATGCCAGAACACAAGAAATACCTTTTGTTCGTGAACTCGACTTGTTTTTTTCTATTAAAATCTCGTTTAACTGTAAAGTAGAGTTGTTTAAATGACTATTAACTGTAACCGATAAGGAAAAACTTTCTTATTCAGCATTTGGCATCAGTTGTATTTGTCAGTTGCTTACAGTTTTCTGCAGGGTGTAGCATCGTTTGGTGAATTGTGGATTTTATTGAAGTATTTGTGCAGATTTTTTAACAAAGTTTTAAAATGAAAAGACTTAGTTCCGATATCTGTAATTTGGAATCCAGAATGCGAAAGAAAGCGGCTAAAGACTTAACAATTAAAAATGAAAATAGTGGTGCTACAAAGATTTTAGCACAGAATGTTCGTGTTAATTCGTCGGGGAATGCTGCCTACACTCTAGACTCTTTGCCTAAAGATATGATCCATCTAGGAGGTGAAATGTTCGTCAAAGTGTCTAATTTCCTTGGACAAACACGCATTCATGTTAGAAGACATGTTTGCGACGAAGACGGGTTTTATTATCCTACGAAAGATGGGATTTCTCTTTCTCCTAAAGTGTGGCTTTCATTCTGTAGTGAAGTGAACAGTGTGCTAAACCACAGATCATCTGACAAAGTATTTGTGATAGATAGAGACTTGTGTGTGTCCAAGCAAATCAAAGATGATTTTCCACTCTTTGTTTTTCAAAGACTTTTTCAACGAAAAAACTTAAGTATGCAGTTTGTGTCGGAACATGTTGTGCTTAGAGCATGCGAGTTCGGTAAACTCGCTTTTCACAAAGATTTTATAACAGAATGTCTAAAAGACAGTCTAATTACTTACACTTTGTTCAATAACATTAGCAAAGAAATAAATAACCCAAACCTGGATTTCAAACCAGATGATACTCGTGACGGATTTCTTCAACTGATTGAATCTCTGGGTAAATGCTTATGCACTTCAATTACTCTTAAAATTTCAGAACTTATAAACTGTCGCGGATGTAGAGACAATTATCAAGTAGATTTTATGCACGATTGTCTTTCTAAAAGTAGAACTGATAAATTTGGTGAATATTTCGATCAAGCATTGTTTCAAATAAATTTGAGTGATGTAGCTAAAGACATTGTGCTGAAAAACTTAAATGTTGATTTTGATTTTGTATTGGGTCAGAGAGAATTTTTCGATGCTGTCGATGTAAAAGAACTAATTAAAAGTATTGAAAAAATGTATGTTTCAGATGAACAAAATGAGTTTGAGCAATTAATGATTTCATTGTAATTATATTTGTAATTTTTTAGATCTGAATAAATGTATATTTGCATAGTATTTTTTTGTCTTCTTTCTTTTTTCTTTTTTTTTTTCATAAAATAAATAAGATTGTTACAAGTTGATTTTTTTTTTTTACTTCAGAAAATGAAATATATATATATATATATATATATATATATATATATATATTTTGACTTCAGAAAATGAAAAAAAAAATATATATATATATATTTTGACTTCAGAAAATGAAAAAAAATATTTATATATATTTTGACTTTAGAAAATGAAAACAGAAATATATATATTTTTTTCATACTTTGATTCTTTCAACATTTTTCTTAAACATAAGACTTTTTACTTAGCTTAATTTTTTTTTTTTTTTTTTTTTTTTTTTTTTTTTTTTTTTTTTTTACTGAACTTAAAACTTTTTTACTATACTTTAAAAAATTATCCTAAACATAAAACTTTTTTCCTACACATAATTATTTTCTGAAGTAAAAAAAAAAAATTTTTTTAAGAAAAAACAATCTTAAAGTTTACATTTTTGCAAAATGACGAAAACACATAAACACAGTCATACACATAAATATTTAAAAATAGAAACATTTTATTTGGTTCATAAAATACATTGCAGTTGCAAGCATATTTTTCTACAATTTTTCAATCCATTTTTAACCAAGGTACTGGTGATATTGGTAAAGTGACATGGTAAGATGATCTTCTTTTTCCATGATGGGGTTGCGGTCTTGCATAAATGGTTTTCGGTTCATTCTTTAAATATTTGTTTTTTATAAAGTCTTGAGGAAAGCTGATAGAATTTAAAAGTTCTTGAAACTGTTCAAAAGCAATAGGTTTTTTAGTTCTATCTCTTAATAAAAAATTGATCAGCTGGATAATATCTGATCCCACGATTGCAGTATCATCTATTTTCAGTTCTTTGTTTTTTGTATAGAAAATTTTCTTTTCTTTTAAAAAAGCAATAATTTTTACAGCAGTATTTTTATGTTTCACTGGAACAGAGCTTAGAATTTCATTTTCTATATCGGAAGACTTTTCAAAGTGTTTCTCAGGAAGTAGTTCCTCAGTGGGTTTGACCGCATTCATATCTGGAAATGACACAAACTTTTGCAAAATTTGTGTGTAAAGCTTCGCTTTTTCATCATCCCCCAATTTTCTTTTCAAAATAATCTGAATCTGTTTATCTAAATCACTTAAATGTTCATCGTTAAACTCTTGATCTCTGTCAGCAGGAACAAGCCTAAATTTACGAGCGAGCTCCATTGATCAGAGTACTGAGCAATGACACTGCAGCAGGAATAAGTATAGACAAAAAACCTTCTCCTTTTTGAACGAGAAGTCGTCTTTTCTTAAACAAAGGAAGTTTCTTATCTCCCAGTCGACGCAATGTTCTTTTATGAGCGGATAATCTATTTTTTTGACGTTTAGAGACAGGTATGTTACCTTTTAGAAGATTTAAGGCGCATTCACAGACACCTTTTATAATACTATTGGGGCACTTTTTAAGAAAGGCTGCTTTTTGCTTTGTCTTGCTTAACAATTTGAGATGTTCCAACGTCGACATCCTGAGTATAAATGATGATCGATGAGCTTAATCTTTCTTTTATATGCATGCCGTAAGAAAAAGCTTTCGTCAAAGCACAATGTTTAAAACAGTATTTGTGACTGGGGCAGTTTATATCTAAAATATTTAATAAATCAATCTTAGGGCAGTTAAAATCATTCAGATTCAAAATCTTTCGTCCAGACATTCGTTCTAAAAACTTTGTTTTTTCTAATCCTTTGGTATAGACATTTTTATAAGAAGTAAACAAGGATAAAAGTATAGGCTCCAATGCTGAAAAGGGTAAATCACCACTATTCCAATGCAAACCATGACGGTAACGAGTCAGCCAGGTAAACGTCTTTCTGTGTTTGAAGGATAGCTGCATCCAAGGATGCGGAGGGAGGAAACTCCAACGGGCATGATACCCATGATCCACTGCATAAAAGGCGAGTTCTTTGATAATAAAATCACTTGAATTTATCTGAAACCCCTCGAATTCAACAACAACGGACGACATGTTGACCGGATGACACCCTCTGTACAAATGGCTTATCGAAGTTCGTACACGTAATGCTTATCATCAGGAAATATTTTTGTGCGCAAGCGTAAGCTTTCGAAAGAATCCTGTCTTAAATCAATGAATAAATAGCTGAAAGGTAATGCAGTAGCATCGTTAAAAATTTCTTGAAAAGCCTTGGTTTTACCAGGAAACATTTGTCTGGCTAAATGCATTACTTGGCTTTTATCTCGAAGATTTTTGTATAGTACCATGTAATGGGAATTTAAATTCATATTTCGCATTTCTTTGCCACGATGAAACAAGTTTTGGGTTATAAAAATGACTGATAGATTTCGGTGATGACTGCCTTTCGTGAAAAGTTTGCTCATTCGCTTATCACTGGCTAACTCTGTCATTAAATCATCGATAATAATTAAAGCATCATGCAGGGAGTTAAGGTTAGAGGGTAAACCTTCTTCAAACTGTACACCTTTCATGGAATTGAAAAGGGGTTGATAGCTTCCATAACAGTATATAATGCTTGTTGGCATAGGTTGAAAATATTTAGAATCAATTAATTTTTTAACAAATATAGTCTTACCTGAGCCCGTCGGCCCAGCAATCAGAACAGTCGAAGGATGTACTAACTTGAGTAATTCCATGCTTTAAATGAAAAAAAATAATGAAAAGTTTGATTTTTATAGTTTTTTTGCTTATTTCGACGAATTACTTTTATGGTTTTGCTAGAAAAAAGTCATGTACATGCACTTTTTTCTAAAAAACAAAACAAATGACTCATTTTAATGTAATATACCATAAGTGATCGGATTTTTAAAAAAAACAGTCAACACACATTAAATAAGAGAATTTTTTTTTTTATTTTTTAAAAATCATGTTTACAGCATATCTTTTTTTGACAAATTGATACATTCGAAAATCATTCTTCTTTCTGGATAATACTTTTGTAATAGAATCCATGCAAAGTCCTTGACATCGTTTTAAAAGAAAGAAAATACAATATTGTCCACAGACATTGGAAGTTAAACTTTGAAGCATTGCCTTGTTCCAACGAATTCGGGGATACTTGTTCACAAATCTTGTGATATCTTCTCCATAGGTTTCGGGAGGAAGTCCGTAAGAATCAAAAAATTCAAGAGTTTTTTTGTCTTGAACGTAAACCGCTAGCCAATGGGATCCTTTTTCATCATGTTTATCAGTATTGAGCACTAACGCACAGGGAAACTTTCGAATTTTAGGTATTTTGTCGGAAGGAAAAACGCCTGCAAAATATCTCGCAGAAACAAGATCACGAGATAAAATTCTATAAATCTGTGATGAATTCATTAGTTTCCAAAATCATACAGAATATTTCGAGATTTGTTGATTTCGATTAAATTTTCAAATTCAGCATACACTAGCAAAGAGACTGTTTGCGCCAAAGTCGTTCCGAACTTAATTTCTAATCTTAAATTGCTATGGCGAATAAGATTAAGATGTGAACCATCACATAAATCAGGTGACAGATCAAAACAAAATAATGAATACCCCTGTGAAAATTCTGATCTTGAAAGGTACAAGCCTTTGTTTTCTGCATTCATAAATAAACTCTGATAAGCTCGAATGTATAAATTATTTTCAAAATCAGGTTGTAGTGGATTGTGTGGAACAGGCTGACCGTCCACATAGACGCCTATGAAATTAATATTGTAATGTTTGAACTCAAAAGGAGACTTTTTATAGTCGCCGTTAAATGAGTCATTATCCACACAAGCGATCACGATGCGATTGGGCATCTGGCCTGTAAAAATATTATCTTGCACAAAACTCATATTGCCGGTAGGGATGGAATATGTTTTGCAAAGCACTCTGTTAATAGGGTATTTGGCTGTTGTTTTTTCTAAGCTTTTAGCATGTCCTAAGACAACGCCAGGGCTTACTCGTACTTTACGGACAAATAAGGAAGCGTGTTCCAGGGAAACTTTAAACTCCCCTTCACCTGCCAACAAACAAAACTCTGGTTTACTACGAATCAGTTTAATTTTCACATCTACCATGTTAAGGAGAAGTCTTTCTTGGTGAAACATGTCCAGGTGTAATCGACCAATCATATCAACTGAAGCACTGTGTTTAGTCATTTCGGCACGTTTACTAAATCCTTTATTGGGGTTTGCATCTGCCGGATCCACAACATTCATACGACCAGCAGTATCTTTAAAAAATAATTCTGAGGAAAGTTGAGACGTTTTTGCATCATAGCCATGATTCAGTAATTTCTCTATCATGGCTCTGTAAGGATAAGTATTATTACTGGAAGAAACGAGTCTATCGTTAAGACTAATATCAACTTGGGAAAACATGGAATGCAAAAAAAGATTGACGGGTCCAACTTTACATTGATCCGGAATGGGTTTGCCATCCTTTTTTAAAATCTTTACTTTGACATATAACTGAGTTTGAGATAAATCAAGGTAATCTTCTCCGCTTCCAGAAACATTAAATTCTACAGGACCTCCATCAGAAGCATTGGAAAGTGGGTGAAATTCCACCCACTGGCCTCTTTCAATAACTGTTTGAGTAGGAGGGAGATGAAATAGTTCTAATTCCGATTTAGCACATTCCGGAGAGTCCTTTAAAAGAAAAGCCATAGTAAATAATGCGTATATTAACAGTCAAAAATATCACGTCTTTCCACCTTCCGTGTTTTCGATGAAATGATGTGTTTCGCAGGTTTTCTCTTCCTTTTAAGCTTTCCATGTCCAATCATTCGATCCGCTTTTTCGACTGCTTTTTTAGCTAATTTCTTTCCACTTTCTTTAGATCGTGTTTTGAGAGACGATTTAAAATTTTCACCTGATAACACATCATTCGCAACCATAGTGCCTGTTCGTAATGCTTCTTTTCCAATTGTTTTGGCACCACTTATCAAAAATGGCATCGCACTGCGAAACAATTTAGCAAAAAATCCGCCTATACCGTATCCTCTCTGCAAAACTGTTCCTCGATAGTAAGGCAAACCATCTCCCGTTTGCCCTGCATAATAATCTTCGAACTTTTGTGTACAACATGTATAAGGCACCAACATTTTGTTGATCTTTCTTTATCGCAATCAGAAAGGAAAATGAGGTTAATTTAAACGTAAGGCTCTTTTATATGATTTGTCGTAATCGAAAATGCAACGTTACAAAAACTTTACCTCTTTCAAAAGGCACTAAATCTCCAGAATGAAGTCTGATATCAATTTGTACCGTTTGGAAATGTTGACGAATAACTGGTACGTACAATGGTCTCGGATAATGAGCGTTAATAATTTCGCCATCGCTTCCTTCGACAGACACAATTTTTAATAGAGGGGCTTGTACATCACCTACTATTTGAGGCTCCACGAGATCACAGTACACATACATCACGGAAAACGATGACTTTGGGTCGGCAACAAAAGGACTTTGTTGCAATCCTGTAAATTCCCCGGGTTCAAACCCTAAAAGGTCTGCTAAACCTTCATAGAGAACTACTTTCGATTTTTTATCTGTCTTGATTGTAACTTTTTTCGTAACAGGGTGAAAATGAAATTCAATCTTATTTTTATGCGATGGTATTGTCATACTTTTAATGAGGTCCGGTATGGTTTCATAACATCCAGAAGGAACTCTCCTACCTTCAAATTTTCCATCCCCCAAGTCAAAACCAAACAAATTATTAGCATTTCTAACGTTATACCATGTATGCGGATAAATGAAATCGACCAAAGCCATTTCCCATTCACCGTTTAAATTTATAGGGGTGGGTAGTTGGGTTGTAAATTGTGATATTTTATTATTTGGGAAAAAGCTCATAGAGCTGTCGCTGATCAGTGTGACGTAGAACGACATCTTTTGATAAAATGAACGGTAAGTATGATGACTACTCTATTTATATCATTCGAATATCTTTTACCCATGCGTTGAATTTTTCAGGATATCCTTGAAATTTCACAAAATAATGAACTTTTCCATTTCGTTTCCTTTTCTTCAAAACTTTCTCTACAGGATAAAAACCCGAATCTGAAACCTTTTGTAGCTCTTGTTTGTAAAATGTTCCTTTTATTATTTCTCCTGCTAAATCTTTTAATTTATAGACAACAGGCACTCGATGTATGATTTTATGAATAGTAAAAATTTCTCTTGTCCAATTTTGTTCGTATCCTTTCTCAAAACGAAGTTTCTCCTTACTTATGCGAACGGTATCACCCAGAATCAAGTCATATTTCTTTGCAGGGATTTTATCATTTGTGTACAATGTTTTCCAAACCTGACTTTGATTGTTAAAGTTTACTGCTACAGGTTCCATTTTGATGCTACGATGCCACGTACTATTATAACTTTCAACTAATTTGTCTATTACATCAATATAACGTTTCGTATTCATTTCGGTAAAATACTTATACATTTTTGTTTTTAAAGTACGATTAAAACGTTCAACTACCGAGGCTTTTGTTGAATTATGCGTTGTAAAAAAATCAACGCCTTTTTCTTTTAAATAATTTTGAAAAGGACTATTCAGAAATTCTTTCCCTGAATCTGCCTGCACCCGGACGGGAATTCTTTCAGAAAATATAGTTTTAAATGCATTAACAATCGTGTTTGATTTCTTATCTTTTAATGGAATTGCCCAGGCGTACTTTGATAAAATATCTATACAAGTAAGCAAATATCTATAACCATCGTTATAGGATGCTAGAGATTGCATATCCGCTAAATCAGTCTGAAACTGTTCATTTAATTTCTTTACGATAAAACCCTGTTCCTTAAAAACTTATGCTTCAGCGGTTTGTGTAATGTATAAGAATCTTTCGTCTGCAGCCAAGATTTAATATCTTTAATTTTAACACGACCTTTCATAGCACGATGCAAAGATCTGACGCCACCAAAGCTAGCTGGATGAGCTGGATTCTTATATGCCTCATTCAAAATGTCTGCTACTGACGTCATTTTCTTTTAAACAATATTTTTTTTTTATATTTATTATTTAGCATGCAGAGTGAAAACAGACGTCTAAACAGTTTGGTTTCTACTTTAAAACTATTTTATAACAATCACAGCACCCTATTTATAGTTCATACCCCCCCCCCCACCCCCCCCCCCAAAAAAAATGTATATATATATATATATATATATATATATATATATATAAAATAATGTAAAAAAATCTTTTTTAAAATATGATAACCATAGTAAACAATACACAGCATGGAAAAAAATCACACAAAGCAAAGCATACAGTGTTAATGTAATTTTTATTCAATATTTATACATTCAAAATTACATAAATAATAACAAAAAAAAATATTTGTTCATCAAATCATCATGATAATACACAGATTTTTTTTTTTTTTTTTTTTTTTTTTTTTTCATCTAATGAAATTTGCAGTCTTGAGAAATTAATTTCAGTATAACCATTAAAAAAAAAAAAAAAAAAAAAAAAATCCAGTTTTTAAAAATATGAAGTATGAGTATGACATACTAGTTTCAACTGAAAATACGTACGAGTAGGCTAAAAGGAGTTTTAAATAAGTTTAAGGAATAGATAGAAAATTCAAAGTATGCTATAATGTCCAAAGGGTAAAGTGTTAGTTTTATTTTCTAAGATATGACGTTTTTCATCTTTAGAGGAAAGTGCTAATTTATTTTGTTTTACAGAAAAAATAGTATGCTTTTTCGAACGAATTAAATTCATCGTTGTTAGTTTTTCTTCTTCGTTGAATAGACAATTATAATAGTCTTCAAATATAATTTTGTTGTCTAAACAAGTTTTTTTCACACCTTTTAATTTTTTTATCACAGTTTCATCCTGAACTTTAAATGTGTACATTTTAGAACGTAAACCGATAAATTCTGTCATTATCTTACCATTGCACTCGTCTTTAAATTTTCCTAATATTTTTTTATTGACTAGAGGCATACGAAAGGTATTCTCAGGGTGATAGTCAGATGTATCAAAATAATCAATGTGATGTTTTATGTCCTCGTATACATCCTCAGTGCGTATATCATAAATAAGGCTGTCAGTATCAGTGTATAATAATTTTAAATCCGATCCATATTTAGTCTGCATAAAATTATAGTGGAATTTGTACATCAGGGTTTTAGACAAATCAAGAATGCACATACCCACTATAATGGGTTTATTAAAAGTAATACACGTGCGTCTCATGTGGATTGCGGCCAAATTTTCAGAGAAAATAGTCCTATCTTTAAAATTAGGTTTTGCAACTAATTTCTCTAATCGTTTATCGTTATTACACAAACGGATATCGACACGTTTTCTAAGAGACTCCATAGTCTTTCCAAATACGGCGTTATTCATCAACTTGTAAAAGTTTTTTTCAAAATTATTTTTAGATTGACTACGACAAGCCGTATTTAGGTCTATATATGATTTTAGCCAAGGAGTTTGTTTGAAGCGTAGGACTCTGTGAATTTTTGTTATGCGCAAACCTAAATTTAAACATTGTTTTAAATTTCGGTAATGAATGATATATTTGTCTTTATTGTGCAAAGTAGTTAGTAATCGTTTTTCTTTACAGCCGGGTGGGGTTTCATTCAGAGGAGTTAAGGGTAAATCTGAATGCATATCGTGAATTTCTGACGGGTATTCGATATCTACTTCCAGAATGTAACCTAACGGGGAATCATCAGAGATGCTTAAAACATCGATGTTTGTATCCTCCCAAGAAAAGTGATTAAGCGGTAAATACTCGCTCATGGCCCACCCGTAAAGATTGTTTGCGTCTAAATAAAGAAGGAAATTGGAAGGCTCCTCAGATTTATAATTTATCATATATTTGTTATTAGCTTTGGAGTATCGGTGAGAGCATTGCGATATCCCACCTCTAATGCCCTTTTCAACAAATAATAACATCTCATAATCGGTGAGCAATTCAATTTCTACCTTCGTCATTTTTAACATCGCATCCCAGGAAAGACCAGGAGCAGTGAAATACCAAGCGGGGTCTAAATTATAAGTCTGTAAGCAAATTCGTCGAAAATTTTCAAAAACATCACACAAAAGTAATACATCGCTTTTAATGTATAAATCTGAATACTCGCCTAAAGTTTTAATTTCGAAACAATCCCAAACTTGTTGCGCGTGTCTATAATCTTCTTCGGAAACATCACACTCATTCAATTTATTATAAAAAAAATTTCGTGGTGGTAAACATGTATCTAAACATTTACTTTCATCCGAGACATAATCATATGGGTATACACCTTTCCTGAGAAGTAAGTCTACTTTATCACTCGGAAAGAAAGTAAGAGTATGAAAAAATTGCTCTCGCATTAAATTTTTACTCAGAGCATCCAAGCTACTCGCCATAAATCGAAAGGAATCCAAAAATCTTATTTTCATTTTAGCGGATATTTGTTTCGAGGCAGAAATATATTTTTCCTCCGTTTGGGCTATTAATTCGATAGGACGATCGTCGGTGCCAAATTCTCTTATAAATAAATGCAGGTCATAATTACTCAAATTATGAAAAAAAATAGGTAGAAAACGAGGAGTTTTGTATTTTAAATTGCAGCTATTACAAGCGGCCCCCCTATAAATACCTTTTACATGGCAATGATCGCGTACTTTTAGATTAGCAGCAGTAAATTTAGTATTGCATAAGTAACATGAAATTGCTTCATTGTAAGTTTTTAAATTTTCCTCACTTAAAGGAAGCATGGGTTTAGGGTTTGTATAAATATCTTCTATGTGTTTTGCTTCTTCCAAAATGCGCTTAAAAAATATTTTAGCTGCATTCGGACCTCGATATGTAACAGGAGGTTTGTAGACATTTTCAGAGTAGACGACATAATAACAAAAAGACATAGGTATATGTTTTTGATAGGCATTTGTAAAAGATTGATCGCTTGAAGGTTCACATTGGTTTATGGGTGCGGTGAAACATTCAAAATCTGCATATATCACAAAGGGAATCTTTTGCATATGCTGAATATTTTTAAATTTAAGAACTTTATCGTGCGGCATTTCAACACGTACAGCCTCGTGTTGAGAACAGTTAGTCTTATGATTAAAAAGTGAATCAGCTGATGGGAAAAATAATAAGCATCGGCGGCATATATGCTTAATAGAACGATTTTTAGAAAGTTGACTGGATACAAGGCGTGATAAATTTTTTATCCAACAATAATGATTGGCGGTCTCGTTTTTAATCAATAGTAAATCCACATGGATATTTTTTTCATTATCCGTAATAAACAGAGGATAAATCCGAAAATTATCCGTATACGCATATACATTTATTGAAAGAGAATTCATTTTCTCGAATTTGGGTATATCCTTAAACTCAACAGGAAAAGAAATGCCAGAAAAATCTAAATCATTAGAAAATGATTCGTATTTGCTTAATCGATTAGGATTTTCATTCTGGGGGTGTAGGGCAGAGAGTACAGCCCACTTAAAACATTGCTGATCATTATTTCTAACATTAACGGTTGCTTGTTTAGCCTTTATAATTTCTGGTAAATCAATAAAAGAACTACCCCTCAAAGGTTTATACTTACTCGTACGTATTTCCAAAGCTTTAATTTCACGGAGGGTCCATCCGGAATCTTTCTCTTGAAAATCATAGCTTTCGGTGATTAATTTTTCTTGAAATTCATCAAAGATGGCACCAATATTTGAAGATTGTAAAATAATAGTGTTTTTCGTTTTGAAACATTTTTCTTCTATTGTAGTCTCACTCTGCAGAATTTTTTCGTAAATACACAAGAGTCTTACATTTACAGTCAGTTCACATTGTCTAAGTTCATTTGAGACGACTTCAATGAATTCGGTTTTCTTTCCAGTAAGAAAGGTATTTATGTCTAGGTGACCATCGTTATTGAGCAGCGTTACATCCTTTAAGCGTCCATTAAAGGCACTTCGAGAAGGTTTCTGAATGCGGGGAAGGGGAAGGCTTGCTTCAGCTCGTGTCCGTTTGGTGCTTGTAGAGGGTTCATTACACAAGCGCTTTGCAGTTTGTGTCCGTTGTTGAGCTTTGCATGCTCCAGATTTTTCATGTCGGTGTAGAGCGTCGAGTCGGGAAAATGATGCTCCACAAGACAAACACTGCTTGGATGCGTCTCCATGTATGTAGCGTTGGTGTCTCAACAGGCTGCGACGGGCAGTGAAATGAGATCCGCATGTCTCACAGGTGAAGTTCGTAGTTGCAGAAGCTGGCACATCAGGTACTGCTGAATCACTGGTACTAATAAAATTCATTTCTTTCTGGGAAAGCGGATTCTCTTGAGTAACTGAGCCGGTAGCAGGATCATGAGAATTCATCATAGGAATATCATTATCTTCGAGAATATTGATTTCTCTCTGGGAAAGCGGATTCTCCATAAAAATTTGGCTGACTGATCCGATAATAGGATCATCAGAATCTCGCATGGAAATGTTGTCATCTTCGAAAAATAGGTTTTCGGAAGCCATCGTAACATTCCAGCGAAAAATGAAGCAAACGTTCTCACAACTAAAGTTGATCACATTTATGAAAATATATTTTTTTTTTTTTCGTCAGCTTTGAATCTGTTAAGCAGCAAATGAAATCCGGTTTGTACGAGTTCAAACAACCAATCTGAATAAAGATTTGCAATGCATTCCTAGCATTGAAGGGATTAGTCCGTTTGTTAGGATAACAATAGCCACTCATTCACCAAAAAATACCTACATTTCTTATCTATGCATTCGTGTTCAAACAGTAAATATTGGTGCTAGAGGGATTATTAACATATCAATCATTTCATGCTTAACCATAAGCTGACAAAGTATCAATGCTCGCTTATCTATCTGGGATTATATTGCAGGTATTCTGCTTTTCATACCTTTAGTACAATTTCTTCTTATTCGTCTTTCTTTTTTTTCTATTAGTGTTCTAAGAGTACATTTTAACAATGGCACATAACACAAGAGTCTTTATGTCTAAAGATTTAACAAAAGGCTGTTATTAATACCTTTACTATATGTCTTCTTATCTTAGCAATCCTCTTCGAATAGAAGAAAGATAAAACTTTGTTTCTTATAACATATGAATTTATCACATGAAAGCCAGACTTTAGTAGAAAAGGAAATCCCATCTTTCGTAGGATAATAAAACCCGTCTTCGTCGCAAACATGTCTTCTAACATGAATGCGTGTTTGTCCAAGGAAATTAGACACTTTGACGAACATTTCACCTCCTAGATGGATCATATCTTTAGGCAAAGAGTCTAGAGTGTAGGCAGCATTCCCCGACGAATTAACACGAACATTCTGTGCTAAAATCTTTGTAGCACCACTATTTTCATTTTTAATTGTTAAGTCTTTAGCCGCTTTCTTTCGCATTCTGGATTCCAAATTACAGATATCGGAACTAAGTCTTTTCATTTTAAAACTTTGTTAAAAAATCTGCACAAATACTTCAATAAAATCCACAATTCACCAAACGATGCTACACCCTGCAGAAAACTGTAAGCAACTGACAAATACAACTGATGCCAAATGCTGAATAAGAAAGTTTTTCCTTATCGGTTACAGTTAATAGTCATTTAAACAACTCTACTTTACAGTTAAACGAGATTTTAATAGAAAAAAAACAAGTCGAGTTCACGAACAAAAGGTATTTCTTGTGTTCTGGCATGAAAACATGACGTCATAACCACGTGAGTCAGCGTTCGAGTGCCAACACGAATGAATCTGTTGAAGCAGGATTGCGTGACGTCACGTGATTTTACCTTGCGAGAAAAATAGCAAATTCAATTTATTTAAATGTAATTCCTCATTCATTAAGTTTAAATTATTTAAAACAATATTCTCAATTAATTAAATACCGTAAACACGTGAAATCTATCAAAAATTTTACAAGTTCAACGTTAACGTGTTGCCATTTTCAAAAAAGTAATTCGGCGTTGTCATTCTCTAAAACAAAACTTGAAACCGAAACCAAAACATTCACGTGTTGCCATTTTCAGAAAAGTAATTCGGTGTTGCCATTCTCTAAAACAAAACTTGAAACCGAAACCAAAACATTCACGTGTTGCCATTCTCTAAAACAAAACTTGAAACCGAAACCAAAACATGCAGCAAGCAAACAACTCAACATCCAGGAGGAAAACAACTCAACTCAGCAGCAGGAGGGAAACAACTCAACTCAACATCCAGGAGGAAAACAACTCAACTCACCAGCAGGAGGGAAACAACTCAACTCAACTCGGCACCACAGCACCACTGTAGGGGTAAAATGTGAGTCCGAAAACAGTGGTGCTGTGGTGCCGAGTTGAGTTGAGTTGTTTCCCTCCTGCTGGTGAGTTGAGTTGTTTTCCTCCTGGATGTTGAGTTGAGTTGTTTCCCTCCTGCTGCTGAGTTGAGTTGTTTTCCTCCTGGATGTTGAGTTGTTTGCTTGCTGCATGTTTTGGTTTCGGTTTCAAGTTTTGTTTTAGAGAATGGCAACACGTGAATGTTTTGGTTTCGGTTTCAAGTTTTGTTTTAGAGAATGGCAACACCGAATTACTTTTCTGAAAATGGCAACACGTGAATGTTTTGGTTTCGGTTTCAAGTTTTGTTTTAGAGAATGACAACGCCGAATTACTTTTTTGAAAATGGCAACACGTTAACGTTGAACTTGTAAAATTTTTGATAGATTTCACGTGTTTACGGTATTTAATTAATTGAGAATATTGTTTTAAATAATTTAAACTTAATGAATGAGGAATTACATTTAAATAAATTGAATTTGCTATTTTTCTCGCAAGGTAAAATCACGTGACGTCACGCAATCCTGCTTCAACAGATTCATTCGTGTTGGCACTCGAACGCTGACTCACGTGGTTATGACGTCATGTTTTCATGCCAGAACACAAGAAATACCTTTTGTTCGTGAACTCGACTTGTTTTTTTCTATTAAAATCTCGTTTAACTGTAAAGTAGAGTTGTTTAAATGACTATTAACTGTAACCGATAAGGAAAAACTTTCTTATTCAGCATTTGGCATCAGTTGTATTTGTCAGTTGCTTACAGTTTTCTGCAGGGTGTAGCATCGTTTGGTGAATTGTGGATTTTATTGAAGTATTTGTGCAGATTTTTTAACAAAGTTTTAAAATGAAAAGACTTAGTTCCGATATCTGTAATTTGGAATCCAGAATGCGAAAGAAAGCGGCTAAAGACTTAACAATTAAAAATGAAAATAGTGGTGCTACAAAGATTTTAGCACAGAATGTTCGTGTTAATTCGTCGGGGAATGCTGCCTACACTCTAGACTCTTTGCCTAAAGATATGATCCATCTAGGAGGTGAAATGTTCGTCAAAGTGTCTAATTTCCTTGGACAAACACGCATTCATGTTAGAAGACATGTTTGCGACGAAGACGGGTTTTATTATCCTACGAAAGATGGGATTTCTCTTTCTCCTAAAGTGTGGCTTTCATTCTGTAGTGAAGTGAACAGTGTGCTAAACCACAGATCATCTGACAAAGTATTTGTGATAGATAGAGACTTGTGTGTGTCCAAGCAAATCAAAGATGATTTTCCACTCTTTGTTTTTCAAAGACTTTTTCAACGAAAAAACTTAAGTATGCAGTTTGTGTCGGAACATGTTGTGCTTAGAGCATGCGAGTTCGGTAAACTCGCTTTTCACAAAGATTTTATAACAGAATGTCTAAAAGACAGTCTAATTACTTACACTTTGTTCAATAACATTAGCAAAGAAATAAATAACCCAAACCTGGATTTCAAACCAGATGATACTCGTGACGGATTTCTTCAACTGATTGAATCTCTGGGTAAATGCTTATGCACTTCAATTACTCTTAAAATTTCAGAACTTATAAACTGTCGCGGATGTAGAGACAATTATCAAGTAGATTTTATGCACGATTGTCTTTCTAAAAGTAGAACTGATAAATTTGGTGAATACTTCGATCAAGCATTGTTTCAAATAAATTTGAGTGATGTAGCTAAAGACATTGTGCTGAAAAACTTAAATGTTGATTTTGATTTTGTATTGGGTCAGAGAGAATTTTTCGATGCTGTCGATGTAAAAGAACTAATTAAAAGTATTGAAAAAATGTATGTTTCAGATGAACAAAATGAGTTTGAGCAATTAATGATTTCATTGTAATTATATTTGTAATTTTTTAGATCTGAATAAATGTATATTTGCATAGTATTTTTTTGTCTTCTTTCTTTTTTCTTTTTTTTTTTCATAAAATAAATAAGATTGTTACAAGTTGATTTTTTTTTTTTACTTCAGAAAATGAAATATATATATATATATATATATATATATATATATATATATATATTTTGACTTCAGAAAATGAAAAAAAAAATATATATATATATATTTTGACTTCAGAAAATGAAAAAAAATATTTATATATATTTTGACTTTAGAAAATGAAAACAGAAATATATATATTTTTTTCATACTTTGATTCTTTCAACATTTTTCTTAAACATAAGACTTTTTACTTAGCTTAATTTTTTTTTTTTTTTTTTTTTTTTTTTTTTTTTTTTTTTTTACTGAACTTAAAACTTTTTTACTATACTTTAAAAAATTATCCTAAACATAAAACTTTTTTCCTACACATAATTATTTTCTGAAGTAAAAAAAAAAATTTTTTTTAAGAAAAAACAATCTTAAAGTTTACATTTTTGCAAAATGACGAAAACACATAAACACAGTCATACACATAAATATTTAAAAATAGAAACATTTTATTTGGTTCATAAAATACATTGCAGTTGCAAGCATATTTTTCTACAATTTTTCAATCCATTTTTAACCAAGGTACTGGTGATATTGGTAAAGTGACATGGTAAGATGATCTTCTTTTTCCATGATGGGGTTGCGGTCTTGCATAAATGGTTTTCGGTTCATTCTTTAAATATTTGTTTTTTATAAAGTCTTGAGGAAAGCTGATAGAATTTAAAAGTTCTTGAAACTGTTCAAAAGCAATAGGTTTTTTAGTTCTATCTCTTAATAAAAAATTGATCAGCTGGATAATATCTGATCCCACGATTGCAGTATCATCTATTTTCAGTTCTTTGTTTTTTGTATAGAAAATTTTCTTTTCTTTTAAAAAAGCAATAATTTTTACAGCAGTATTTTTATGTTTCACTGGAACAGAGCTTAGAATTTCATTTTCTATATCGGAAGACTTTTCAAAGTGTTTCTCAGGAAGTAGTTCCTCAGTGGGTTTGACCGCATTCATATCTGGAAATGACACAAACTTTTGCAAAATTTGTGTGTAAAGCTTCGCTTTTTCATCATCCCCCAATTTTCTTTTCAAAATAATCTGAATCTGTTTATCTAAATCACTTAAATGTTCATCGTTAAACTCTTGATCTCTGTCAGCAGGAACAAGCCTAAATTTACGAGCGAGCTCCATTGATCAGAGTACTGAGCAATGACACTGCAGCAGGAATAAGTATAGACAAAAAACCTTCTCCTTTTTGAACGAGAAGTCGTCTTTTCTTAAACAAAGGAAGTTTCTTATCTCCCAGTCGACGCAATGTTCTTTTATGAGCGGATAATCTATTTTTTTGACGTTTAGAGACAGGTATGTTACCTTTTAGAAGATTTAAGGCGCATTCACAGACACCTTTTATAATACTATTGGGGCACTTTTTAAGAAAGGCTGCTTTTTGCTTTGTCTTGCTTAACAATTTGAGATGTTCCAACGTCGACATCCTGAGTATAAATGATGATCGATGAGCTTAATCTTTCTTTTATATGCATGCCGTAAGAAAAAGCTTTCGTCAAAGCACAATGTTTAAAACAGTATTTGTGACTGGGGCAGTTTATATCTAAAATATTTAATAAATCAATCTTAGGGCAGTTAAAATCATTCAGATTCAAAATCTTTCGTCCAGACATTCGTTCTAAAAACTTTGTTTTTTCTAATCCTTTGGTATAGACATTTTTATAAGAAGTAAACAAGGATAAAAGTATAGGCTCCAATGCTGAAAAGGGTAAATCACCACTATTCCAATGCAAACCATGACGGTAACGAGTCAGCCAGGTAAACGTCTTTCTGTGTTTGAAGGATAGCTGCATCCAAGGATGCGGAGGGAGGAAACTCCAACGGGCATGATACCCATGATCCACTGCATAAAAGGCGAGTTCTTTGATAATAAAATCACTTGAATTTATCTGAAACCCCTCGAATTCAACAACAACGGACGACATGTTGACCGGATGACACCCTCTGTACAAATGGCTTATCGAAGTTCGTACACGTAATGCTTATCATCAGGAAATATTTTTGTGCGCAAGCGTAAGCTTTCGAAAGAATCCTGTCTTAAATCAATGAATAAATAGCTGAAAGGTAATGCAGTAGCATCGTTAAAAATTTCTTGAAAAGCCTTGGTTTTACCAGGAAACATTTGTCTGGCTAAATGCATTACTTGGCTTTTATCTCGAAGATTTTTGTATAGTACCATGTAATGGGAATTTAAATTCATATTTCGCATTTCTTTGCCACGATGAAACAAGTTTTGGGTTATAAAAATGACTGATAGATTTCGGTGATGACTGCCTTTCGTGAAAAGTTTGCTCATTCGCTTATCACTGGCTAACTCTGTCATTAAATCATCGATAATAATTAAAGCATCATGCAGGGAGTTAAGGTTAGAGGGTAAACCTTCTTCAAACTGTACACCTTTCATGGAATTGAAAAGGGGTTGATAGCTTCCATAACAGTATATAATGCTTGTTGGCATAGGTTGAAAATATTTAGAATCAATTAATTTTTTAACAAATATAGTCTTACCTGAGCCCGTCGGCCCAGCAATCAGAACAGTCGAAGGATGTACTAACTTGAGTAATTCCATGCTTTAAATGAAAAAAAATAATGAAAAGTTTGATTTTTATAGTTTTTTTGCTTATTTCGACGAATTACTTTTATGGTTTTGCTAGAAAAAAGTCATGTACATGCACTTTTTTCTAAAAAACAAAACAAATGACTCATTTTAATGTAATATACCATAAGTGATCGGATTTTAAAAAAAAACAGTCAACACACATTAAATAAGAGAATTTTTTTTTTTATTTTTTAAAAATCATGTTTACAGCATATCTTTTTTTGACAAATTGATACATTCGAAAATCATTCTTCTTTCTGGATAATACTTTTGTAATAGAATCCATGCAAAGTCCTTGACATCGTTTTAAAAGAAAGAAAATACAATATTGTCCACAGACATTGGAAGTTAAACTTTGAAGCATTGCCTTGTTCCAACGAATTCGGGGATACTTGTTCACAAATCTTGTGATATCTTCTCCATAGGTTTCGGGAGGAAGTCCGTAAGAATCAAAAAATTCAAGAGTTTTTTTGTCTTGAACGTAAACCGCTAGCCAATGGGATCCTTTTTCATCATGTTTATCAGTATTGAGCACTAACGCACAGGGAAACTTTCGAATTTTAGGTATTTTGTCGGAAGGAAAAACGCCTGCAAAATATCTCGCAGAAACAAGATCACGAGATAAAATTCTATAAATCTGTGATGAATTCATTAGTTTCCAAAATCATACAGAATATTTCGAGATTTGTTGATTTCGATTAAATTTTCAAATTCAGCATACACTAGCAAAGAGACTGTTTGCGCCAAAGTCGTTCCGAACTTAATTTCTAATCTTAAATTGCTATGGCGAATAAGATTAAGATGTGAACCATCACATAAATCAGGTGACAGATCAAAACAAAATAATGAATACCCCTGTGAAAATTCTGATCTTGAAAGGTACAAGCCTTTGTTTTCTGCATTCATAAATAAACTCTGATAAGCTCGAATGTATAAATTATTTTCAAAATCAGGTTGTAGTGGATTGTGTGGAACAGGCTGACCGTCCACATAGACGCCTATGAAATTAATATTGTAATGTTTGAACTCAAAAGGAGACTTTTTATAGTCGCCGTTAAATGAGTCATTATCCACACAAGCGATCACGATGCGATTGGGCATCTGGCCTGTAAAAATATTATCTTGCACAAAACTCATATTGCCGGTAGGGATGGAATATGTTTTGCAAAGCACTCTGTTAATAGGGTATTTGGCTGTTGTTTTTTCTAAGCTTTTAGCATGTCCTAAGACAACGCCAGGGCTTACTCGTACTTTACGGACAAATAAGGAAGCGTGTTCCAGGGAAACTTTAAACTCCCCTTCACCTGCCAACAAACAAAACTCTGGTTTACTACGAATCAGTTTAATTTTCACATCTACCATGTTAAGGAGAAGTCTTTCTTGGTGAAACATGTCCAGGTGTAATCGACCAATCATATCAACTGAAGCACTGTGTTTAGTCATTTCGGCACGTTTACTAAATCCTTCATTGGGGTTTGCATCTGCCGGATCCACAACATTCATACGACCAGCAGTATCTTTAAAAAATAATTCTGAGGAAAGTTGAGACGTTTTTGCATCATAGCCATGATTCAGTAATTTCTCTATCATGGCTCTGTAAGGATAAGTATTATTACTGGAAGAAACGAGTCTATCGTTAAGACTAATATCAACTTGGGAAAACATGGAATGCAAAAAAAGATTGACGGGTCCAACTTTACATTGATCCGGAATGGGTTTGCCATCCTTTTTTAAAATCTTTACTTTGACATATAACTGAGTTTGAGATAAATCAAGGTAATCTTCTCCGCTTCCAGAAACATTAAATTCTACAGGACCTCCATCAGAAGCATTGGAAAGTGGGTGAAATTCCACCCACTGGCCTCTTTCAATAACTGTTTGAGTAGGAGGGAGATGAAATAGTTCTAATTCCGATTTAGCACATTCCGGAGAGTCCTTTAAAAGAAAAGCCATAGTAAATAATGCGTATATTAACAGTCAAAAATATCACGTCTTTCCACCTTCCGTGTTTTCGATGAAATGATGTGTTTCGCAGGTTTTCTCTTCCTTTTAAGCTTTCCATGTCCAATCATTCGATCCGCTTTTTCGACTGCTTTTTTAGCTAATTTCTTTCCACTTTCTTTAGATCGTGTTTTGAGAGACGATTTAAAATTTTCACCTGATAACACATCATTCGCAACCATAGTGCCTGTTCGTAATGCTTCTTTTCCAATTGTTTTGGCACCACTTATCAAAAATGGCATCGCACTGCGAAACAATTTAGCAAAAAATCCGCCTATACCGTATCCTCTCTGCAAAACTGTTCCTCGATAGTAAGGCAAACCATCTCCCGTTTGCCCTGCATAATAATCTTCGAACTTTTGTGTACAACATGTATAAGGCACCAACATTTTGTTGATCTTTCTTTATCGCAATCAGAAAGGAAAATGAGGTTAATTTAAACGTAAGGCTCTTTTATATGATTTGTCGTAATCGAAAATGCAACGTTACAAAAACTTTACCTCTTTCAAAAGGCACTAAATCTCCAGAATGAAGTCTGATATCAATTTGTACCGTTTGGAAATGTTGACGAATAACTGGTACGTACAATGGTCTCGGATAATGAGCGTTAATAATTTCGCCATCGCTTCCTTCGACAGACACAATTTTTAATAGAGGGGCTTGTACATCACCTACTATTTGAGGCTCCACGAGATCACAGTACACATACATCACGGAAAACGATGACTTTGGGTCGGCAACAAAAGGACTTTGTTGCAATCCTGTAAATTCCCCGGGTTCAAACCCTAAAAGGTCTGCTAAACCTTCATAGAGAACTACTTTCGATTTTTTATCTGTCTTGATTGTAACTTTTTTCGTAACAGGGTGAAAATGAAATTCAATCTTATTTTTATGCGATGGTATTGTCATACTTTTAATGAGGTCCGGTATGGTTTCATAACATCCAGAAGGAACTCTCCTACCTTCAAATTTTCCATCCCCCAAGTCAAAACCAAACAAATTATTAGCATTTCTAACGTTATACCATGTATGCGGATAAATGAAATCGACCAAAGCCATTTCCCATTCACCGTTTAAATTTATAGGGGTGGGTAGTTGGGTTGTAAATTGTGATATTTTATTATTTGGGAAAAAGCTCATAGAGCTGTCGCTGATCAGTGTGACGTAGAACGACATCTTTTGATAAAATGAACGGTAAGTATGATGACTACTCTATTTATATCATTCGAATATCTTTTACCCATGCGTTGAATTTTTCAGGATATCCTTGAAATTTCACAAAATAATGAACTTTTCCATTTCGTTTCCTTTTCTTCAAAACTTTCTCTACAGGATAAAAACCCGAATCTGAAACCTTTTGTAGCTCTTGTTTGTAAAATGTTCCTTTTATTATTTCTCCTGCTAAATCTTTTAATTTATAGACAACAGGCACTCGATGTATGATTTTATGAATAGTAAAAATTTCTCTTGTCCAATTTTGTTCGTATCCTTTCTCAAAACGAAGTTTCTCCTTACTTATGCGAACGGTATCACCCAGAATCAAGTCATATTTCTTTGCAGGGATTTTATCATTTGTGTACAATGTTTTCCAAACCTGACTTTGATTGTTAAAGTTTACTGCTACAGGTTCCATTTTGATGCTACGATGCCACGTACTATTATAACTTTCAACTAATTTGTCTATTACATCAATATAACGTTTCGTATTCATTTCGGTAAAATACTTATACATTTTTGTTTTTAAAGTACGATTAAAACGTTCAACTACCGAGGCTTTTGTTGAATTATGCGTTGTAAAAAAATCAACGCCTTTTTCTTTTAAATAATTTTGAAAAGGACTATTCAGAAATTCTTTCCCTGAATCTGCCTGCACCCGGACGGGAATTCTTTCAGAAAATATAGTTTTAAATGCATTAACAATCGTGTTTGATTTCTTATCTTTTAATGGAATTGCCCAGGCGTACTTTGATAAAATATCTATACAAGTAAGCAAATATCTATAACCATCGTTATAGGATGCTAGAGATTGCATATCCGCTAAATCAGTCTGAAACTGTTCATTTAATTTCTTTACGATAAAACCCTGTTCCTTAAAAACTTATGCTTCAGCGGTTTGTGTAATGTATAAGAATCTTTCGTCTGCAGCCAAGATTTAATATCTTTAATTTTAACACGACCTTTCATAGCACGATGCAAAGATCTGACGCCACCAAAGCTAGCTGGATGAGCTGGATTCTTATATGCCTCATTCAAAATGTCTGCTACTGACGTCATTTTCTTTTAAACAATATTTTTTTTTTATATTTATTATTTAGCATGCAGAGTGAAAACAGACGTCTAAACAGTTTGGTTTCTACTTTAAAACTATTTTATAACAATCACAGCACCCTATTTATAGTTCATACCCCCCCCCCACCCCCCCCCCACCCCCCCCCCCAAAAAAAAATGTATATATATATATATATATATATATATATATATATATATATATATATATATATATATATATATATATATATATATATAAATAATGTAAAAAAATCTTTTTTAAAATATGATAACCATAGTAAACAATACACAGCATGGAAAAAAATCACACAAAGCAAAGCATACAGTGTTAATGTAATTTTTATTCAATATTTATACATTCAAAATTACATAAATAATAACAAAAAAAAATATTTGTTCATCAAATCATCATGATAATACACAGATTTTTTTTTTTTTTTTTTTTTTTTTTTCATCTAATGAAATTTGCAGTCTTGAGAAATTAATTTCAGTATAACCATTAAAAAAAAAAAAAAAAAAAAAAAATCCAGTTTTTAAAAATATGAAGTATGAGTATGACATACTAGTTTCAACTGAAAATACGTACGAGTAGGCTAAAAGGAGTTTTAAATAAGTTTAAGGAATAGATAGAAAATTCAAAGTATGCTATAATGTCCAAAGGGTAAAGTGTTAGTTTTATTTTCTAAGATATGACGTTTTTCATCTTTAGAGGAAAGTGCTAATTTATTTTGTTTTACAGAAAAAATAGTATGCTTTTTCGAACGAATTAAATTCATCGTTGTTAGTTTTTCTTCTTCGTTGAATAGACAATTATAATAGTCTTCAAATATAATTTTGTTGTCTAAACAAGTTTTTTTCACACCTTTTAATTTTTTTATCACAGTTTCATCCTGAACTTTAAATGTGTACATTTTAGAACGTAAACCGATAAATTCTGTCATTATCTTACCATTGCACTCGTCTTTAAATTTTCCTAATATTTTTTTATTGACTAGAGGCATACGAAAGGTATTCTCAGGGTGATAGTCAGATGTATCAAAATAATCAATGTGATGTTTTATGTCCTCGTATACATCCTCAGTGCGTATATCATAAATAAGGCTGTCAGTATCAGTGTATAATAATTTTAAATCCGATCCATATTTAGTCTGCATAAAATTATAGTGGAATTTGTACATCAGGGTTTTAGACAAATCAAGAATGCACATACCCACTATAATGGGTTTATTAAAAGTAATACACGTGCGTCTCATGTGGATTGCGGCCAAATTTTCAGAGAAAATAGTCCTATCTTTAAAATTAGGTTTTGCAACTAATTTCTCTAATCGTTTATCGTTATTACACAAACGGATATCGACACGTTTTCTAAGAGACTCCATAGTCTTTCCAAATACGGCGTTATTCATCAACTTGTAAAAGTTTTTTTCAAAATTATTTTTAGATTGACTACGACAAGCCGTATTTAGGTCTATATATGATTTTAGCCAAGGAGTTTGTTTGAAGCGTAGGACTCTGTGAATTTTTGTTATGCGCAAACCTAAATTTAAACATTGTTTTAAATTTCGGTAATGAATGATATATTTGTCTTTATTGTGCAAAGTAGTTAGTAATCGTTTTTCTTTACAGCCGGGTGGGGTTTCATTCAGAGGAGTTAAGGGTAAATCTGAATGCATATCGTGAATTTCTGACGGGTATTCGATATCTACTTCCAGAATGTAACCTAACGGGGAATCATCAGAGATGCTTAAAACATCGATGTTTGTATCCTCCCAAGAAAAGTGATTAAGCGGTAAATACTCGCTCATGGCCCACCCGTAAAGATTGTTTGCGTCTAAATAAAGAAGGAAATTGGAAGGCTCCTCAGATTTATAATTTATCATATATTTGTTATTAGCTTTGGAGTATCGGTGAGAGCATTGCGATATCCCACCTCTAATGCCCTTTTCAACAAATAATAACATCTCATAATCGGTGAGCAATTCAATTTCTACCTTCGTCATTTTTAACATCGCATCCCAGGAAAGACCAGGAGCAGTGAAATACCAAGCGGGGTCTAAATTATAAGTCTGTAAGCAAATTCGTCGAAAATTTTCAAAAACATCACACAAAAGTAATACATCGCTTTTAATGTATAAATCTGAATACTCGCCTAAAGTTTTAATTTCGAAACAATCCCAAACTTGTTGCGCGTGTCTATAATCTTCTTCGGAAACATCACACTCATTCAATTTATTATAAAAAAAATTTCGTGGTGGTAAACATGTATCTAAACATTTACTTTCATCCGAGACATAATCATATGGGTATACACCTTTCCTGAGAAGTAAGTCTACTTTATCACTCGGAAAGAAAGTAAGAGTATGAAAAAATTGCTCTCGCATTAAATTTTTACTCAGAGCATCCAAGCTACTCGCCATAAATCGAAAGGAATCCAAAAATCTTATTTTCATTTTAGCGGATATTTGTTTCGAGGCAGAAATATATTTTTCCTCCGTTTGGGCTATTAATTCGATAGGACGATCGTCGGTGCCAAATTCTCTTATAAATAAATGCAGGTCATAATTACTCAAATTATGAAAAAAAATAGGTAGAAAACGAGGAGTTTTGTATTTTAAATTGCAGCTATTACAAGCGGCCCCCCTATAAATACCTTTTACATGGCAATGATCGCGTACTTTTAGATTAGCAGCAGTAAATTTAGTATTGCATAAGTAACATGAAATTGCTTCATTGTAAGTTTTTAAATTTTCCTCACTTAAAGGAAGCATGGGTTTAGGGTTTGTATAAATATCTTCTATGTGTTTTGCTTCTTCCAAAATGCGCTTAAAAAATATTTTAGCTGCATTCGGACCTCGATATGTAACAGGAGGTTTGTAGACATTTTCAGAGTAGACGACATAATAACAAAAAGACATAGGTATATGTTTTTGATAGGCATTTGTAAAAGATTGATCGCTTGAAGGTTCACATTGGTTTATGGGTGCGGTGAAACATTCAAAATCTGCATATATCACAAAGGGAATCTTTTGCATATGCTGAATATTTTTAAATTTAAGAACTTTATCGTGCGGCATTTCAACACGTACAGCCTCGTGTTGAGAACAGTTAGTCTTATGATTAAAAAGTGAATCAGCTGATGGGAAAAATAATAAGCATCGGCGGCATATATGCTTAATAGAACGATTTTTAGAAAGTTGACTGGATACAAGGCGTGATAAATTTTTTATCCAACAATAATGATTGGCGGTCTCGTTTTTAATCAATAGTAAATCCACATGGATATTTTTTTCATTATCCGTAATAAACAGAGGATAAATCCGAAAATTATCCGTATACGCATATACATTTATTGAAAGAGAATTCATTTTCTCGAATTTGGGTATATCCTTAAACTCAACAGGAAAAGAAATGCCAGAAAAATCTAAATCATTAGAAAATGATTCGTATTTGCTTAATCGATTAGGATTTTCATTCTGGGGGTGTAGGGCAGAGAGTACAGCCCACTTAAAACATTGCTGATCATTATTTCTAACATTAACGGTTGCTTGTTTAGCCTTTATAATTTCTGGTAAATCAATAAAAGAACTACCCCTCAAAGGTTTATACTTACTCGTACGTATTTCCAAAGCTTTAATTTCACGGAGGGTCCATCCGGAATCTTTCTCTTGAAAATCATCGCTTTCGGTGATTAATTTTTCTTGAAATTCATCAAAGATGGCACCAATATTTGAAGATTGTAAAATAATAGTGTTTTTCGTTTTGAAACATTTTTCTTCTATTGTAGTCTCACTCTGCAGAATTTTTTCGTAAATACACAAGAGTCTTACATTTACAGTCAGTTCACATTGTCTAAGTTCATTTGAGACGACTTCAATGAATTCGGTTTTCTTTCCAGTAAGAAAGGTATTTATGTCTAGGTGACCATCGTTATTGAGCAGCGTTACATCCTTTAAGCGTCCATTAAAGGCACTTCGAGAAGGTTTCTGAATGCGGGGAAGGGGAAGGCTTGCTTCAGCTCGTGTCCGTTTGGTGCTTGTAGAGGGTTCATTACACAAGCGCTTTGCAGTTTGTGTCCGTTGTTGAGCTTTGCATGCTCCAGATTTTTCATGTCGGTGTAGAGCGTCGAGTCGGGAAAATGATGCTCCACAAGACAAACACTGCTTGGATGCGTCTCCATGTATGCAGCGTTGGTGTCTCAACAGGCTGCGACGGGCAGTGAAATGAGATCCGCATGTCTCACAGGTGAAGTTCGTAGTTGCAGAAGCTGGCACATCAGGTACTGCTGAATCACTGGTACTAATAAAATTCATTTCTTTCTGGGAAAGCGGATTCTCTTGAGTAACTGAGCCGGTAGCAGGATCATGAGAATTCATCATAGGAATATCATTATCTTCGAGAATATTGATTTCTCTCTGGGAAAGCGGATTCTCCATAAAAATTTGGCTGACTGATCCGATAATAGGATCATCAGAATCTCGCATGGAAATGTTGTCATCTTCGAAAAATAGGTTTTCGGAAGCCATCGTAACATTCCAGCGAAAAATGAAGCAAACGTTCTCACAACTAAAGTTGATCACATTTATGAAAATATATTTTTTTTTTTTTCGTCAGCTTTGCATCTGTTAAGCAGCAAATGAAATCCGGTTTGTACGAGTTCAAACAACCAATCTGAATAAAGATTTGCAATGCATTCCTAGCATTGAAGGGATTAGTCCGTTTGTTAGGATAACAATAGCCACTCATTCACCAAAAAATACCTACATTTCTTATCTATGCATTCGTGTTCAAACAGTAAATATTGGTGCTAGAGGGATTATTAACATATCAATCATTTCATGCTTAACCATAAGCTGACAAAGTATCAATGCTCGCTTATCTATCTGGGATTATATTGCAGGTATTCTGCTTTTCATACCTTTAGTACAATTTCTTCTTATTCGTCTTTCTTTTTTTTCTATTAGTGTTCTAAGAGTACATTTTAACAATGGCACATAACACAAGAGTCTTTATGTCTAAAGATTTAACAAAAGGCTGTTATTAATACCTTTACTATATGTCTTCTTATCTTAGCAATCCTCTTCGAATAGAAGAAAGATAAAACTTTGTTTCTTATAACATATGAATTTATCACATGAAAGCCAGACTTTAGTAGAAAAGGAAATCCCATCTTTCGTAGGATAATAAAACCCGTCTTCGTCGCAAACATGTCTTCTAACATGAATGCGTGTTTGTCCAAGGAAATTAGACACTTTGACGAACATTTCACCTCCTAGATGGATCATATCTTTAGGCAAAGAGTCTAGAGTGTAGGCAGCATTCCCCGACGAATTAACACGAACATTCTGTGCTAAAATCTTTGTAGCACCACTATTTTCATTTTTAATTGTTAAGTCTTTAGCCGCTTTCTTTCGCATTCTGGATTCCAAATTACAGATATCGGAACTAAGTCTTTTCATTTTAAAACTTTGTTAAAAAATCTGCACAAATACTTCAATAAAATCCACAATTCACCAAACGATGCTACACCCTGCAGAAAACTGTAAGCAACTGACAAATACAACTGATGCCAAATGCTGAATAAGAAAGTTTTTCCTTATCGGTTACAGTTAATAGTCATTTAAACAACTCTACTTTACAGTTAAACGAGATTTTAATAGAAAAAAAACAAGTCGAGTTCACGAACAAAAGGTATTTCTTGTGTTCTGGCATGAAAACATGACGTCATAACCACGTGAGTCAGCGTTCGAGTGCCAACACGAATGAATCTGTTGAAGCAGGATTGCGTGACGTCACGTGATTTTACCTTGCGAGAAAAATAGCAAATTCAATTTATTTAAATGTAATTCCTCATTCATTAAGTTTAAATTATTTAAAACAATATTCTCAATTAATTAAATACCGTAAACACGTGAAATCTATCAAAAATTTTACAAGTTCAACGTTAACGTGTTGCCATTTTCAAAAAAGTAATTCGGCGTTGTCATTCTCTAAAACAAAACTTGAAACCGAAACCAAAACATTCACGTGTTGCCATTTTCAGAAAAGTAATTCGGTGTTGCCATTCTCTAAAACAAAACTTGAAACCGAAACCAAAACATTCACGTGTTGCCATTCTCTAAAACAAAACTTGAAACCGAAACCAAAACATGCAGCAAGCAAACAACTCAACATCCAGGAGGAAAACAACTCAACTCAGCAGCAGGAGGGAAACAACTCAACTCAACATCCAGGAGGAAAACAACTCAACTCACCAGCAGGAGGGAAACAACTCAACTCAACTCGGCACCACAGCACCACTGTTTTCGGACTCACATTTTACCCCTACTACGGAATTTAATAAAACTTTGGATTCAGTTAGACCTTGATATATATTGCTACTTCGTTTTTAGTGCTTGCAAAACCTGTGTGAGATAGAAGAAAGTTTTGAGATTGACACATCCGACTAGTCTAAATTGTCGAAACGATTTCATCTAGGCGAGTATCATCACATTCTGTAATGTGAGTTGTTACGGTTTGGGCAAAAACTTTCGATTTCAGAAAGCATTCTGAGCATATGTCATTACTCTCTTAAAAAATGTATTCTAAATTTTCAGTAAAATGTTGCATCGCCTCAGTGTTCGATTTCAATGATTTTCTTTTGAAAGGTGATGTCATTTATCAGAAGTATTTCATCCTATGAAGAATTCTGAAGCTGGTGAAATGAAAACGACGCACTTATACAAAAATAATTCACTTTTAAAAATTAAAATATGTGTTTCCATTTATTAAATGATGTGGTTTGCATCTGCTAGGACATAACATTTTTAGGATCTTTGAGAACAGTCTTAAATAACAGCTATAGGTAGTTTGCATATGACGCCACGATCGTAGAATTACAGCTCAAACACAGCACAAAGCGGCGCCTTCTTTCAAAAACTCCGCAAAAAATTATAAAAATAATAAAAAGTAATAATAAAATAAATAATAAAATAAATGGCATATACTAATTCATGCGCTTTTTTTTCTTTTTTGTATCTGTAGTGAAAACTAAATAGTTTAGAATCATGGTCTGTCAGAGGCCATTCATTTATATTTTCTTCAAATTCAGAAAATGGCATTTCACACGGATTAATCACAACCGAACATTCATTTTGGTGCCTCGAATATTAGACCTGTTTTGGGGTTTATATCACTCGTGGAATACAAAAATTGCACCAGTTCTTCCCTATCAGCTCTAGTTTTTGTGATATAGATCATAATCCATGTACCATGTTTTCCAATTTTGGCCATTGGAAATCAGGGTAGTTTAATGTTATTTTTAAATTAATATCTCGTAATCTTGAAATATTTAAAGAAAAGTGTGAGACGAAACATTAAATATTAAAATAAAGGTGTGCTAGATGAAAATATACTTATTTAATATCATAAATAGGAATTTTTTATATAAAATCTCCAGTTGACACATAAAAAGTTACATTTGCAAGACTTTCGAGGACGGTCTCTCCCAGGCCAATCCCGCATTAGATTCCAACAATACTGCCATCATGTGCTCATCACATCTTCCTTGATGTCTGCTTTCCATTGTTTTCATGTAGTGGCGAAATCTTTCCCCTTACTCTTCGTATAAGTTACCAAGGTTCTCTGGGAACCGATCTAAGTGACTGTGGAGATAATGTATTTATAACACTCATGTTACAGCCAAGTTTGTTGAAATTAAATAGTATATCCTCTACTAATTTTCTGTACTTGTCAGCCTTTTTATTGGCAAGAAAGTTTTTCAGAACAAGAACAAATGAAGTCTAGGCACATGATTCTATTTCAATTATTGTTGGTATGAAATGTGGGTCATTTACAACTTACCTGATCTGTAGACCATAAAAATTACTGCGTTAAGTTTTCCATATGCTAAGTTCAGATAACTTATGGGCTATGTATTCAAAGCACTAACTGTCTTTATTCAAAGCTTTTACAAATTGTTTAATCAGACCGAACTTTATATGTGGTGGGGGAAGTATATGATTCTTTCTATCTTGTGCTACTCCGTCATCAACAAGAGATGATGAAGTATCTGACAGGATGCTTTTCGCCCCTAAAGTTATAAAAATTCTTCCTCCATTTAAACCAAAAGATGATACTGATGTAGCTCAAAAAGAACTAGATTTACAAAACAGAATAATAAAATTAATAAACCAAGGTGCTCCACTAGCATTTGTTGGTACCGAACATGACCTTGAACTGAGTCAAGGAATGCCCGATATAAAAATGCCTCTTCCTTGATCCAATACACTTCCTTCAATTTATATGCCGAGAACAGCTCATAGAGGTTGAGGGGGGAGACTGTATCATGTCACTTTAAACGCAATGTTTAAACTTTAACTTTTACTGTTAGTTTTTAGGAATAACGAGTGGCAACACCCTGAAAATTGAGTCTATTTTTTATGTTGATAACTAACGATTTTCTGCTGTTAAATGTTTTAATTTTTAAAATGTCGAAGTGAAACTGTGTTGTATTAAATCTAGCAGGCTTCGCCCGCTACGTTTTTTGGTATCTCCAAACGAACATTGAATCAAACGAAATATATCGGTGAATTTTAGTTAGTGTTTAGTCTTTAAAGCAATATGTAGCTTTACCTGGAATGTACTTTCATATTAATGAAAACGATACAAATTAAATTAGCTATTATATTATCTGCTAAGGATCTACTCTTTCAGTTGATGATTTACATTAGGATTTGAGAAAAAACGGTAGAACGATATACAATACACTAAAACTATCCTTAAAAATTTTTCTAACAATGCATATGATGCAATGAATGCATTTTCTAACAATTGATTGTCTTAAATCTCCATTTGGTAAAGACGAACTCCTGATTGAAGTATACGTACGAGAGCTATTAAATTTGGTATTAAATCATAATAAGTGAATAAGTGTAATATAGTAAAAATATATGATAAAATTGAATCGTATTTAAGATATTTGAATGTTGTTTCAGATAAATATGCAGCAATGTTATATCCTTTTGTTGAGAGTTGTTTGACAGAAGAAATAAAAAAAAATATGGGAACGGCATATTTGTTCTCGTTTGTAAAAGATAAATAAAAGCGAGAAATTAATAAATTAAGTTGTTTAATGGACTTTTTGAAGTTAGAGGCTGAAAGGGAACAAAGATTGGCGATCGCCAAAAATACTTTTGATTGTGGGAGAGATTCATATAAGAAATCTAATAAACAATATTTTACTTAAGCACAAATTTAATGCATGAAAAGAAATTGTATTTTTTGTGAGAAAAAACATGTTTCTCAAGATTGCTATAAAGCTAAGAAAATGAGTACTGATGAAAAACGTGAATGTGCAAAAAAGGACGGATTGTTGTTTCCTATGTATTAAGAGAGGTCTATTGTTTGTGTTGACCATATCTTATATTTTGGCCAATATTGTCATTCTAATAGGTTAAAAGTCACCGTACATAAAAATTGTTGGGTGTGTTTTTGCGGAAAGGGGCTTGTAACATTCGACTAATCTGAAACTTTCGACACTCGATAATTTACTGATGATTTCGATGAGCATAAATTCGTGATCAAAGCTAGTGTATTATTGAACACGTCGAAATGAATAGATTTTTAGTGGTGAAAATATTTTTTTATTATTTTTTTTAATCAGAAAAATTACATTAGTGGTATTAGGACGTTAGAGCATGTATTAGTCTTCAATTCATTTTGTAAAAATGTACATTTAGTAAAGCAAGTATTTCGTTGTCGAAGATTGGGATTGTGTTTGAGTAGGTTTGATAATAAATTTAAAAGTACATTTCTACTTATGAGACTTTATTGTGTAATTTTATTGGTGTTTAATAAATGTATATTGTTTACAAAAGTTAAATGCATGATTTTGCTTTTTTTAATATTTAAAAACAATTTCATAAATTTTACATAAAGTACAATAAAATACACTATATGGCCGATGATGGTCACTTGCGATTTTAGACGTTTTGTTCAATACCTAGAAAAATACATGAGGAATTATCCTGAAACTTTAAGCGTGTAAACAGCATAGTAGACGTCAGGTATGTAAGTGAAGATTTTTTCCCGAAATTCCATAGGGGACCGTCAACAAATTGAGGAAAAACAAATGTATTTTAAACAACCCTGTAAAAACTAATGTCACAAAAGCGTTGAAACTTTAGCACATGATTAGGAGGCTTCTTGTAATAAACTATGTTCATTTTTATGAGGATAGCACTTATACTCGAGAAGAAATTCAGGTTTTTATAAAAACAATCCCAAATTTCACCAAAATGTTTTGCTTGTAATTTGCAGAGTTCAAACAGTATTCTTAATATAAATGAATATTCTTTTCAGAAACCATGACAAACGGCATTGTACACAATACACTGCAATCAGAATTAAAAAATAATAAATATTAGAGAAAACATGAATAGGTTTACTAAATAATGTTTCACTGCGCATGCGGAAATGCAATCAAAATATAATGTACATAACGTATTAGCTAAATGTATAGAGCAACTTTTGTGAAAGTCTCAAATACATAGCTTGAAAATTCTGAAAGTGGTCGCCGATAGAATAAGTTCGAAATCCGTTGTTTCAAAAGGAAGCAAAAATATGAGGGTCTGTATCCAAATATAGTACGTGCAATATTGTGCACTCTATATTGGCACTAATCAACGGACACCCTCCGAAATGAAGGTAGAATCGTCCTAACGTCATCAATGACGTTCGTATGTGGATAAAAGGAAGGTCACTGCTCGTGAGACGTTTATAGAACCTGTAGTAGTAAACATGAGCGAACGGCGCGAGTTGAGCGAATGCGAAAGTGGCATGATCATTGAAGCCCACCTTTTCGGGCATTCGAATCGACCAATTTCCTGAAAGTTCCAGGTCCCACAGGCCATAGTTAGTGATGTTGTGGTTAAGTGGAGAAGAGAAAAAACCCTGAAGCGCAACCCCGACGCGGGATGTGACGAACATTATCGGAGAGGGACCGGCGATGTGTTGTCAAGTTCAACCGGTAAACGCCGTTAGCCAGCATGGCCACGTAGTTCCAAGTGGCATCTGGAAGTGAGAGCAGCAACCGAAAAATTCGTCGAGAGCTGCGTGCCATGGGATTTTATGGCCGAGCTGCAGTCCACAAGCCCAGGATCACATCCATTAACGCGCGCCAGCGATTACAGTGGTGTACAACATGGCGCAACTGGATACAAGACCAGTGGAAAAATATAATATGGAGTGATGAATCCCGCTTCATATTCTAGCATTCCAACGGACGTGTCTGGAACTGGCCAATGCTAGGTGAGTGCTATTTTCTGCAGTGCAGTGTTGCCACTGTTTAATTTGGAGGCGGCAGAATCATGTTTTGGTCTTGCTTTACACGGTTTAGACTCGGTCCATTGGTTTTAGTGCCTGCAACCCTGAATGCTGAACGCTATGAAGACATTCTAGACAATCATGCCCTTCCTGCCCTTTGACAAATGTTTGGCAGTGGACCGTATGTATTCTAGCATGATAATGCCCGTGTACATACAGCGCACGTTAAAAAACAATGGTTTGGGGATATGGGGGTCCAAGAGCTCGATTGGCCAGCCCAAAGTCCTGATATAAATTCAATCGAACATCTTTCTGATGAGTTGGAACGCCGGTTGAGGGCACGGCCACAACGTCCCACCACCAAAACCGAACTCTTCATCGTATTGCAGGAAGAATGGAGGGCAATTCCGGAGTCAACGTATGGCACACTCGTAGAAAGTCTGTCTAGAAGGGTCGAGGCTGTGATTATAGCAAAAGGTGGACCAACGCCATACTAACAGCGTCAACAGTGAACAGTTGATACTGGTGTATCCTTTTCAATTGTAGAATTGCAATTACATTTTCTTTTACACGTCGTTTAGTTCATTTATATTTGTAAGATATTAGTAAACTATCACTAAATACATACTTTTTCAAAATGTAACTCATTGTATGTACTGTTTGAGTTCTTTAACTATCATGCAGTGAAAGAAATATTACAAAGAAATATTACATTTACTTAACACTTGGATTTTTAATAACTATATTTGGATACAGCCGCTCATTTTTTGCTTCCTTTTGGGAGTAACGAATTTCGAGCTTATTTTGCCGACGATCACTTTCAGAATTTTCAAGCTATGTTTTTGAGACTTTCACAAAAGTTTCTCTGTACATTTAGCTAGTACATTATGCACATTATAATTTCATTGCATTCGGGCATGCGCAGTAAAACATTATTTAGTGAACCTGCTCATTTTCATCCAATATTTATTATTTTTTAATTCAAATTGCAGGGTGTACAATGTCGTTTGTCATGGTTCCTGAAAAAAACATTCTTTTATATTAAGAACTCTGCAAATTATAAGCAAAGCACTTGGTGAAATTTGAGATTGCTTTTATAAAAACCTTAATTTCTTCACGAGTATACGTGCTATCCTTATAAAATGAACGCAGTTTATTACAAGAAGCCTCGTAATCATGTGCTAAAGTTTCAACGCTTTTGCAACATTAATATTTACAGGGTTATTAAAAAAAGATTAGTTTTTCTGCAATTTGTTGACGATCCCCTATGGGGTTTCGGGAAAAAGTCTTTGCAGAAATATATAATGTCTATTGTGCTGTTCATACGCCTGAAATTTCAGGATAATTCCTCATGTATTTTTCTAGATATTTAACAAAACGTCTAAAATCGCAAGTGACCGGTCATCATTGGCCATATAGTGTATTTCTTTATTTAATAAATATTGATCGTAAAAATAAAAAAATTAAAATTGGTGTTAATATTTGAGTAGTTACACTTTTAAACGCATTTAATAAATAGCACTAATACTATAAAGTTATAACAGAAATTTACATGGAAAGACAGGCAACAGGGATTCCAGGCAAAACCCCTAAAAAATTGCCACTAGGTAAACGGGTTTTTTCGTGAAAGCATGCCAGTATTCAAAGGTTATACTTTTATGACTTAAGTTTACAGAATTTTATTATTTAAGATAAAAAAAAGGACATTTAATGTAAAATTATACGGTAAATACCCGTGAATTGACAATTTTGTTTGCAGTAAACACAATATTCACAATAAGAAAATTAAAAAATAACTTGATTTGTTAATATCGGCCAATACTAAACTTGATTAGCATTCACTTTATTTTTAGAAAAAGGAAACAAATTTTTTAAATGTTAAAGTGTATTATAAAACATACCTGAGAATAATAATAACAATAATAATAAAACAAAAAAAAATATTAAATTTACACATAATTATTTTTTTAAAGTTTATTTTAATAAATCGTTAATTTACATTTAGCATGAATACTTTTCCATTTTTAACACGTTGACCACCCAGCCTGACGTTAATTACTTTTTCGAAACCACCCAAACTACCCCTTATGCATTTGATTTCCCACGATCAGCAATTTTTCCTGCAAGTTGTACACGGTCTTAACAATCTTGTGCCATAATAATGTGCCATGAGACCGTACGGTCTCACTGTGTACAGCATGGAAGTCACAAATGAGGCCATATGGACTCGTAGGCATGAGAACACATGGGTATAAGACCATATAGACTAGTGGGCACGAGACCATATTGACTCGTGGTCATGAGACCATATGGACTCGTGGGACGGTTAATGAGTTAACACTTTCCAACATAGTTAAAAAAAAATTACTCTAACTTCTCTGTCCGTCCTTGCTCTAATTGTCGTAAATATACTCAGATACCCTTGTATGTTATTGAGGTTTATTATAGCATGTTTGCTATTGAAATGGCAGTATATAGCATTTATAGTTCGTTTACACAAATATGAGGGAAAATGTTTGCGGTGCATTTTAATGATTCTGTGAAACTTCGAACATTTGTTCATTATTTACACAATTTATTTAACATGTTAACTGCCATCCATCCATACATTGATTCCTTGCAAATCTGATGTCCCTGAGTTATTACGTTTTTTATTCCAGATATCTACGAGAATTTTTTTACAGTAATCTTTGCTTTCTCAAAGCATGGAATGTCTGCAATTAAATAAAGAAAAGATTAGTATTTTGATAGGTATTCGAGGTGGGGGAAACAAAAAAGCTCTGAATTAGCAACATTGATTATGACGAGTGGCGCGTCGTTTGACAGTTAACGTATTAATACATACATTTACACGTAGAAGCCATTTATGTGCTATTATATAAAACAGAAGTTATTTATCTAACGTGCCATCAGACACATTTTTTTTTTAAATGCATACATCAAGAAGTATAATAGTTCAAAAGTTTTGTTTTCGCAGCTACGTTTATATCATCTGGAAACAAATTTCCCTCACTTAAGCCCGAAATGCGATAAATCTATACTATTATATAAAGAGAGAACGCCTGACTGACTGACTGACTCATCAACGCCCAGCTGAAATGACTAAAGTCAGGATCACGAAAGTTGAAAAATAGATTGCTGTTATGATCTAGGCAAGCAATAAGAAAGGATTTTTGAAAATACCCACCCCGGAAGGGGTTAAGGGGGGGGGGGTCGATAGTTGTAGGTCATCTCGCCATATCTCAGCAGCAGTTTTGGGTAGGAGCGCGAAATTCAGGAAAACAAATCTACTAAAAAATGGTTAAACACTATTTCAGCGATTTTAGTAATTCACCCCCTAAGGGGTTTAAATGGGGGGGGGGGGGTTAAGTAAAAAAAAAGGATGAATCTTGCAACAATACAGTTACAAAGCTAAAATCGCAACAATAGTTACAACAATGAAATTATAACAAGTAAGTTACAACAAGGAAAAGAAATACATAAAATACAGTTATACTGTCTGCTAAAAAATAGTTAAACACGTATTTAAGCTATTTTAGCGATTTCTTCGCCAACATCGGCAATGAACCCGATTATGTAAGATTAGGCGAATAAAGCATCTACTGCTGATTTTTTATTAGATATTTTGCGTAAGACATTTTTCCCAGTAGGTTGACGCATTATCCATTCGACCGATGACGGGACGGGCCGCTAATCCCTTATAAAAAAGGAAATGCCTTATTGTTTAATATGACATTAATATTCTTGTTATTCGTATTCTTAGATCAATTTTTTTTTATTCATTTATCATGGGTTATACCTAATTTTAACGTCACCGGTTGTTGTTGTAAGAATTTAAGTAATTCAATTTTTTAATATTATCAATCAGTACAATAATTCAATTTAAGACGTCGGTGATATTTTTCTGTATTATAAAATTAAATTTTTGACTCTGATTTCTTTGAACATAAAAAAAAAAGTAATAATAAGTTGAAGTTAAAATTTTAATATTTAACATTAAATTTGTTTCATTTGCAAAGTTAGCAAAAAAAAAAAAAAAAAAAAAAAAAAAAAACTCCTTTTGTAAGTAAAGGAAAAATAAACATTTAAGAAATTGTACCTTAACTTTATTTGTGTTATATTATATGCTTTATTTGGTTTAAAATTTAAGTAATAAAACTTAAAGCAATACATATAAAGTTACAGCAAATTTATAAACTGTATAGAATAAAACAGTTTTGCTTTTGGATCTATACCCATCAATCCCTATGCACAATTGTCATACGTGTAATAGGAAAATATGCTCATGTCCCTTCTTTTATATATTTAGTAATAAATACCATTCTTACTACCATTACCATTACCACTACTTAATTACCATTTAACTTTATTTGTGTTATATTATATGCTTTATTTGGTTAATAATAAGTAATAAAACATACAGCAATAGATATAAAGTTACAGCAAATTTATAAACTGTACACAATAAAATAGTTTTCTTAATTGAGATATTTTGATCTATACTCATCGATCACTTCACAATTGTCATAGGTGTAATAAGAAAAAAAAAATGCCAATGTCTTTAATATATATATTTAGTAATAATTACCATTCTCTAATCATCATTCTTTCGTAAATCGGTATTACGGCCATGTCCACAAGTTACTTTACAAGAGCCATAGACGTAATGGGGAGAAATACCAATATCATTCATTTAATAAGTCCTAAGAGGAGATTATTTTTTCAGTAATGTTTCCTAATCGTTTAAAAGAATACAAGAAAATTAAATTGTCTTTTTCTCCAAATACCGAAATCAGACGTCGATCTTTTCTCTACCAAGGTACAGATGTGCAAACTAGTATTGTATTAAAAAAGTTTTCGTATGATTTGTGACAGAAAGTTCTTCGAGCAGAAATAAAATCTTAAAATGTTTTAAACTGGGCATGATTTAATCATTAACAAACTAGGCTCAATATTTCAACACTCTTACGGTTTGTATTGGAAAAGTGTCAGATCTAACCTCCAAGTTTAAACTCATGTGATAAAATGTACATAATGACATTTCGATGACTATCTTTCGAGCGTATTCCGGATGAATAATGACTTCGGGGGAAAATAAATAGTTTCAACGACACGCGACGATTAAAATAAAATGATGGCACACGGTGCCCGCCGAGGAAAGGGCCCAGATACTTTCTAATGAACTCGTCATCGGAGAGAATCAGTAATGAAACTTATAAAGTGACTAATTACTTACAACTGGCCCGCAGGAATTAATGAGGACGGCTTAAAACAGAGAACTTAATTCGACTATTCCCCTCTTAATAGTTTTCGAAAGGGAACAAATTCGCGTTTAACAAGACTCACCCCGTAAAATGAAAAATTCCAATTCTATCTCATTTGATTTTGGGATCTTATCTTAAAACCGGCCTTTCTCTTGTAGAGGATCCATCATGTACGTTGCTATGGTAACGCCTAGCGTCCACCCCTTAAAGTAATTCATCGACCCCCCCCCCCCCCCTATCTTCACCTCCACATTTTATGTTAGGAGAATACTTTAAAATATCAGGGGCATGAAAGCAGGAAGAATAGCGCCCCTTCAGGGAAATATATCATCGTTTGACAAGTGGTAAAAATCGATTAATTGTAGAGCTAATTAATTAGATATTTTTAAAATCTTCGAAAGGCCATCTTCATCAAAAGTAAATCGAACCGAATGTTTCGGAATTGAAGGTAGATTGAATTACACTTCATAAAACTGCTGGTGTTTAGTTTCTCTTTAGCAAATTTCTCCATTTTGTTAAAACGAATGAATCTAAAATTAGCATGATTATTCAATCTCCTTTCAAAAATTTTGGCGGATGCTAATGATTTTCCGCAGCTTTCTTAAATTTTAAAAATCAAATGAGAAGCAGATTTGTGCAATAAAAGTTTAATGGCGTTTCTGAAATTAATTTCATGCAAAAAAATAATACCCTAATTAAAATCAAATTAATAAATAAATGTGTTATTCTAGAAAAAAAAAATAAACAAATAATTATTCCTTTTAAAAATTCTGGTACATGATAATTTTTCACAGATTTCGTGAATTTTAAAAATAAAATGAGAGGGAGAGTTCTGCAATAATATTTTAATGGCTTTTCTGAAATAAATTCTAATAAAACAAATTCTACCTTAATGGAAAAATAAATATGTTATGCTTGTAGAAAATCAACTTAATAAATAAAAGTATTATATTTGTAGAAAAATAAGCAAATAATAATTTCTCTGAAAAATTTGGTCGAGTGCTAATGATTTTTCATAGTTTTTTTTTTAATTAAAAAAATTAAATGAGAGTGAGAATTCTGGGGAAAAAAACGGCTTTTCTAAAATTATCGAAAAAAAAATTCTACCATAATAAAAATTAAATTAATTAATAAAGTGTTAAAGTTGTAGAAAAATCAGCCTTTTGAAGAAAATTTATCTCACATGGAATTAAAATATGTAATTTGTGTAATTTTTTCAGAAAATATTTTTTAGTTACCACAAGCTGCACCAAATATTGTTAAAATGTTATTCATAAAAAAAAAAAAAAAAAAAAAAAAACTGGTAAAATATATGGCAGTTTGTACACTTCTACTTTATGTAAAAATGCTCAGTTTAATAATATAATAAATTTGGAAATCTTTGTAAAATTCACAGAAAAGGTGTAGTTTAACTGAAATCAAAATTCCATACTAAAATGCAATGTCTCCTAATTATAATCCCAGGATGCAACACAGGTAATATTGCGGAGGTAAATTAATTTTTTCAACACATAGCACCGAAAAAACATAAGATCTAACGATATTCTTGAATTTTACTTTTCTTTAGACTTATGAGTTTTAAAAAACAGTAATTTTGACATGACAAAGTGAGCAGTCATATTGTCTGTATATATCAAAATGTGTTATTAATTATCGTTGACTTTTAGTCATATTGTTGCAGCAGGAGTATTCAGAAATTACTTTTTTAGGAAAAGTGACCAAAACTCTTGTTGTTGTAAAAAGAATATATATATATATATATATATATATATATGTCTTGTTTAACCATTTGTAAGAGAATGCACAAAATTTGGCTTTGAGAACATAATTTTTTCCCCAGTTAATTACAGGTTGTAGGATTACCTATCGGTGTACGATTTTAATAAATTGTGAAAAGAAATAAAGGAATTTTTTCAACATTCTTGAAATCAAATAAAAATCATGTACTTTTCCTAAATGCATTTAATATCAAACATTATTTATAATTGACATATTCATTTATTCGATGCATTCGGTACTAAATGTTATTTTACTTTGAAAAGAAAAGTTAGTAGATATAAGAAAACAATAAGAAAATTTAGTAGATATCTCAACTGCCAAACTACATATGCATTCTGTCAATGGAGTTATAGGTATTCTAAATGAGTCATCATATGAACTGGTGCAATTTACAGGGACAACATTCTAAATTATTTTTTTTACGGGATTGAATTTCAGAAATAGGTTTAGTTTTTTAGAAAAAAAAATAAAATCGGCCAAGAGCGAGTATAACTTGCGCTGAAAGGGTTCCGTATATTAAATTTATTAATTAACGAACTCTTACTGCCCCTAATTTTTTCACAAGTTTAGTTTCAGCAGATTCGGAAATAGGAGGGGGAGGGCCATATTCTTACAGTACACTTTCGACGATATCTCTGAAATTTATAATACCTAAAACTAAAACAAATATATTTGTGAGTTCGGTATTACGAGATCTTTCACACAACACCCCCACACGATATACAAAAATAAATTTTATTTAAAATAACTTAATTACCCCCCTAAATTTTTTCTAAACATATTTGTGAATGGCTAATATTCTGAAAATATGTGCGTCAATGGAATTTACAACTTTCCCAAGTTTAAATTTTCAGATGAACGTCAAAGGTCTCCGACAGATGGACAGACAGACACAGTAAACAAGCATCTTATTTCTAAAATTAACGAAGTTTTTTTCTAATCTATTTGTAATGCAAACATCCTAAACTTTTTTTTCTCAAAGCTATACTTATAGAAATTAGTTTAAAGATATACATGATATATTAGGGCCTTGATTTAGGGTTTATAGTTATTTAATTTAACTTTATGGGGGTGCCAGTTATTGGTTCCTAGAATTTTATTTCACCAGTCTCTGCCGGAGACGTTAGTTATTGGTTGTATTAAAGGAAGTTGAAATCTATTATTTAAACTGTTTAAAAATGCATAATAATAAGTTAAATTTATCTTGTAGTAGGCACCTTTAAAATTAAAGTTGTTTAACCAACGTCTCATATTAGATGTCAGTTACTGGTTCATAAATTCCAATTATTGGATATCTGCATTACTCGTAATGCAGTACTGAATATTACTGCTATATACACTTACTACATATTCTGCATTACTAATACTGCAGTACAGCATACTAAATGCCACTTTTTATAATAAATATTAATGTAGTTTGTTTTTATAATAAAGAATAAAGTTTAAAAAAAAATCATTCTAATATTTTATAATAAAGTGTCAGTCACTGGTTCACTTTGTGCCAGTTATTGGTGTTTTAAAATAGGGATGGTGTCAGTTATTGGCGTTTTTGACCATATTTATGAATAAAATTAATTTTTATTAATAAAATGTATAATTTTTCAAAATTTTGTCAGCAATAGTTTTTTAATATATCTCTACTATCCTCTCAAAAACAAAGGTAAGTATAAAATAGATTTAAATTTTTGTAATAGTAATTTGAACAAGAAGGAATCCTTAAAGTGTCAATTACTGGGAGTTTCACCCTATCTGTTGAAGATTTAAAAGAGGCGGAAAATACTGTTCGAATTCGGTCTTTCATTCTAATATGAAATAATACTGTATATTCAACTGATGTATATTGCTAAAGAACTTTCTCTTTATGTTTGAACGCAGAGAATTGATATCCGATTTACTCTATTCGTATTTTTATTCACTATCCCTCATTCAAATCACTTGCGATTAACCTTAAAACACTCGGTGCATATGCAATCCTTCTTCATGCATACATGCACTTTAAAAACTCTCATCGTACTACTGTAACCAATAGAAAAATCCGCTCGCAATACCTCATTGATATTCCCCTACGATTTGGAGACAGCATTCTAGCAAACCGAAGAGTGCATACCATTTACATACACTTTTCTATGTCCAACGAGATAGGGGTGCATCAGATACTCGAATTCTTGGAGAAAAGAGGTTAATGCGGCAGAGAACCGAATGTAATTCTGCTTCACCACCCACGCCCCTTTTGGGAATCTATATCAAATCAATCACCCGGGAATCTAGATTTTTGCTGTCAAATTGACCCCACTGAAAATTCTGTTGTTAAAGTTAACATTCCGCATAGTGATAAGTTTGAAATGTCCTTTTCGAAGATTTAGTAGAACCTCTTTCTTAAAAAAAAAAAAGGAATAATCGGGTGACTGAAAATGATCGGACAATATTTACAAAACGTCGGGAATATGTAATTTTTAAGGAAAAAAAAACAGGAAAAGAACTTATTACAAGTTAACGGATAATATTATTAGTTAAAAACTTTATTAATTTTCCGGTTGATAATGTCTTTAGTACATACATTTAAAAAATGAAATAGTTTTTATAAAAAAGAGCAATTAATTTTTAAACTGGATTTAATGGTAAAACTCTCGGAAGTAAATATGTTATGTTAATTGCTGGCAAAAGAAACATAAAATAAAACATATGTTAAACCAAAATTTATGCATGAAACATTTAAAAGATTTATAAGAAACCGACCTTTAGTAATTAGTTCTCTATGAAAACGAGACATACATTTAATTATTCAGCAGTCACAACTAATCACAAATCTGAGTTTTTAACACAAGCGTGCTCTTAATATTCATGCAAGACATATTCTTGACTTGAATTTAAAAACGCCCTCTGCTTTTGGTAAAGTTTGATCTTATCGTTCATGTACGCAAATGTTTTTTCAAATAGATTTCTCTTTAATTTCCCTCCTTTTCACACAGACATGTTCAGAATCTCGCGAACAATTGAAAACATTACGATAACAAAATAAAATTCTGTGTACCAACGTAGTCAAGATTATTAATTAACAGATTGTATCTCACTCAAACCACGCTCACTAATCAAGACATCTTTTTTTAACCTCTTCCCAACAAAGAGCAAAAATTAAACAAATAACCATCAACATTTGTCGTTGTTTTGGTTAATGGTGAGATCTTCCAACGGTTGTGATTCGAGAAAAAAAAGATAAAAAAGGTTCACCAGAACCAGATGTAACATTCTTTTCGATTGCTAACCATTTAGCTCATTACACACACCGGTCTCGTCGACAACGGATGTTAGGATTCGAGATAACCAAGGTAGGATACATAACTCAACTCTTTTTATTGTGACGGCGAAGATTCGAGTTTCTTTATCGGGAAGTCCTGAACCGACAACGAGTGTTTTCGTTCAACATTTGTTCGATTGTTCTTGTTCCTAAGTAAAAAGCTGATAAATACGGGATAGTGACAAATTTAACTGACGGGAAGCCATATATTCTCTTCAAAAGGAAGAGCTAGTTTATGTGAAGCAGAAAATGCTGTTTTGGTACTTTTAAAAGTGTTCGAAGGAGATTATTTTAGATGGACATTCAGAGTACAAAAATAAAGTTAATAAATAAAGTTAAACGTAACAATTTAAAAACCATGGATTGTTTTATCGTTTAAAAAATTTATAGAAATAAAACAAATTAATAAAAGTGTCAAAAAAATTTGCGTTGTCGAGCGGGGAAAATAAAACTTGGAGAACAATCCCATTAATATCTATTCCCTAACAAAATGTATGGACAAACGAATGAAGTTTTATTACAAGTAATGTAAACTGAATTATGTATGCAACAAGAGAATTAATAATAACGAGCTGGGACCGCGTAGCGGTCTCAATGTGAATTGCTTTGCAATTCACGGGGGTTGGCGAGCGTTAGCGAGTAGGGGGCTGAGCCCCCTAGTTAATAATAAAAATAAATAATGATGGAAAAAATTTTAACGGATGAAATATATGTACGTTAGTAATAGACACATACATGACATATATTGCTGAATGTGATGAGCAGTGATTCGTATAGATATCAAATAATCTGTATATATGACAGACAAAGAATCTTGCAATTATTATTGCTCTTCATGTAGAGAACTAAACAAGTTGTAAAGATGATGAACTACCGACTTCTCACCATGTCCTAATCATGTTCAATAATTAAAACGTCCGGTGTTCGAGCCAAACATAGCTGCACATATAAAATATGTTATGAATTGCGTGTGGTATATGGACAGACAGTGGCGACTTGTGACTGCCTTAATTTGGGGCACTAAATGCATAGTTGAAAAATTTATTATTTTCTTACCACTATTTTGTAAAAGAAATATTTTCCTCATTTGTTGATAGAAAATTTTGCCATTAAACCAACAAAAAGTTTTCTTTAAAAAAAGTAATGGTAAGAAAAGAATAGAATTTTCAGCCATGTGTTTAGTGCCCCAAAAAGAGCGGGTCACGAGCCGCCACTGTGGACAGAAATAATTTTTTTGGTATAGTGTCACAGATATTTTGAAAATAAAAGGAAGTGCAAGATATAGACTAACTAAACAATGATTTGTGAAAATGCTATCCAAATAAACACAAATGATGCGATATTTGAACCTTTTTGCTCCCCATAGTTTAATAACTCTCTCCCAGTAGAATTACACGTTGATTATATTCCTTTCTGACTTGCGTTTTCAGAAATGAACATGGTGCTCATCAAATTCTAATCAGATTTGCAATCAATGAATATGGTTTTGTAGTTCTGTACAATCCTCCTAGTTACACCATTAACAACTTTATTGCACACTTTGATATCGATAGTCGTTGGTAAGTAGCACACCATGTAATAAATGACAGCAGTGTTCGCTAATTAACGGACATTGATGAAACAATTCACGGGTTAACATGAAGCATTTTGCACATCACATCCACTCTGAAGAAGTTGATTGTTATAATTGCATCAGTTAAAGGCTCTATAAGCCAGGTCTTCCTTCGTGTTTCTTAATGCATGTAGATCTTACAGCACAAGGAGACAATTTGAGATTTTAAAAAGGGACAATTTGAAATTAATTCTTCATATTTATGATGATCATGGAAAATGACATTAATGAAAGATGCTAATTCTGAAATGCTCCTCTAGGTGGTGCTATTCATATGCGAACGTAGTATGCAAAAATGATTCTGATACTGTTAATGAGGTGCAAGAATCAATTATAAAATCTACGAATGCTATTAAGAGGCTACTTCACTCAGGCGAAAACACACGCTCACTAATGTTAATCCTATGGGGGATATAATTTACGATATCTCGTTCTCAATTCAAAAATTTTAAATGATTTTTTTGTATTGGATAGCTGGGGTCAATCTCTTCCTTTGTACTTTTTCGATTTTGATTGCAAGTTTTTTTTTATTAAGATACTTTCACTTTCGGAACCGGTTTAGAAAGTAAAAGTATCCTCAATAAAAAAAAAAAACTGCAACAAAAATCGAAAAAGTACAAAAGAGCGTGCATAGAGATTTTGACTTAAGCTATCCAATGCAAAAAAATAAATAAATAAATAAATAAATAAAATAAAATATTGAAATGCGAACGAGATATCGTAAATTATTTCCTCCATAGGATTAACATTAGCGACCGGGTGTTTCGCCTGAGTGAAGTAGTCTCTTAAGGCTAATGACAAAGACGAGTTTCTTTTCAAGCGACTTTGTGAAAATTAAAACGCAGGGTATATAATTTTTTTACTTCACACTGAGTTCGCTATCACAGTGCCTCTTCCGGCGGAATATCCTCAAATTCAATAGGGACTTGCAGGGCATAGTCAAAAACATACATATAAAATTTGGTTCAATTCCATGCCTAACTTTAGACATTTCGATGAAATAATAATGGAAATAGAACAAAAATTACTATCACAGTGCACCCCTCCTCCGGAATATCCTCAAATTCAATTGGGACATGCTGGCCATAGCAAAAAAATATATTAATGAAATTTGGATCAATTCTATGCGTAACTTTGTACACCTTTCGATGATACAATAGTGAAAATGGACAAATATTGCTACCATGGCGCTCCCTTCCGGCGAAATATTCCTAAATTCAACTGTGACTTGCAGGCCATAGTCAAACACACACACACACACATACACATATGTATATGTAATTTTGTTCAATTCTATGCATAACTTCATACACTTTTCGATGATACAATAATGTACAAGGGACAAAAATCACTATCACTTCACCCTCTTCCGGCGGAATATCCCCAAATTCAACTGAGACCTGCTGACCGTAGCCAATATATATATATATATATGAAATTTGGTTCAATTTTATGAATAACTTCATACACTTTTCGATGATACAATAATGTACAAGGGACAAAAATCACTATCACTTCACCCTCTTCCGGCGGAATATCCCCAAATTCAACTGAGACCTGCTGACCGTAGCCAAAATATATATATATGAAATTTGGTTCAATTTTATGAATAACTTCATACACTTTTCGATGATACAATAATGTAAAAGAGACAAAAATCGCTATCTCTTAGCCTCCTTCAGGCGGAATATCCTGAAATTCAACTGGGACTTGCAGGGCATATAGTCAAAAACATACATATAAAATTTGGTTAAATTCTATGCATACCTTTATACACATTTCGATGATACAATAATGCAAATGGAACAAAAACTACTATCACAGTGCCCCCTTCCGGCGTAATATCCTTAAATTCAACTGAACCTGTTAGCCATACCCAAAAATATATAAATGAATTTTGGTTCAATTATATGCATAACTTCATACACTTTTCGATGATACAAAGATGACATACACACAGACACATGGACATTTTGTAAAAACATTTTGCGGGATCTCTGACCCCTAAAACGTGTAAATCCGTCGAAAACCGGAAGTTGATTTTTTTTTCTTACAATACTTTCTTCTCTTATAGATAGAAGAAAGTAATGAAGGAAACAAATAAGTTGTATCATTCTTTAATACCATTTTAAAATGCTGTTTCATCATTGAAAATACGGATCATTCACAAATTGATGATGGCGTTTTGCAGTATTATCCCTCAAATCCAATATATAACTAAACTATTCGAACAATGCTTTTAAAAGTAGTTTGAAGGACTTCACTACTGGTATTGCTGCAAGCTGCAAGCAGGGCTTGACAAATACGGTCGCCAGGTCGCCACTGCCGACCAAATTTTTTTATCTAACGACCAAGTTATTTAATCTGGCAAGGTTTTATTTATTTTTTTTTTTGTACAAAAATTGATCTAAGCTTTCTAGAACTGAGCATAAACGCCATTCCTTCCAACCCAATATTCTTAAAAACAATTCTTAGATACAATTCTTGAAAAATAATTCTTAAAAACGTTACTTCAGAGGAATCACACTGTTTTTGTTGTTCAACCAAATTTTGCCTTTTGATAAACACTCAAAAGCATCATTGTTACCAATCTTTACTTGCAAATCATTCTCGCCTTCATCATCATTGAAAATCACCAATCTAGTCTTCATCAATTTCGAAATGGAGAGTTTTTTGTTTACAACAAGGACGCGTAACACAGGAGGTGGGATCGGAGCTTGCGGAAACTGAAGCTAATTTCAAAGGAACTCTAAAAAAAGTGGAACCAAAATATGTATCTGTACTCGTAGTTCGGAAAGAACCGCTTGCATACACAAGGAATGTGAAAGATAAAAAAAAAAGTCCTTCCGGCCTGTACCGGGAGGAAAAGGTAGCTTTCCTATATCTTCGTTTTAAAATTTTAGCTAAAGTTACACGAAAACTGCAAGTTAAAATGCAAAGAAACGTTTACAAAAGATTCGTTAATACTGAATTTGAATAAGAAATTCGCCAAATTATTCAACAATAGCCAAATTGGCTTCATTTATGAAGACTTATATGTTGCGAATTTGCGAGATACAAAGCATTAAACTAAATATCATCAGGAAACTCAGTAGCGCGCACTAATCTGTAATACTTCAGAAAACAAACAAATGGTAAGGAAAGTTTTTCAGCTTACCTATTTCGGCGTAAGAGCAGGGTCAGGCACATCGAGCAGTTTAATCCAATAGTGTAAATCCTGGGTGTATCCATAACGAAAATGCACTAAAATATTTCTTTGCTATTTCCTACATTACTATAAGATAAAATTGTAATTAGTAAAGATTTTATAAACAAAATGCATGGTTTCGTATTGAGTTTGTTAACTGGTTAAAGAATTACTTTAATAAGTATTAGATCTATACAAAAAATTGAGACGATTAACATTTTTGCTCCTCGTAATTATTTAGTTTTTTTTACATTCTGATCCGTTCAGATCAAGAGAGAGATTAAAAGTGAGTTTAGTAGTCCTTTGGATGAGAAAGTTCAGTTTTTGAATGATGCAATTGTCTCTGGTTACTACAGGGAAAGAAAAAAGTCATTGCGTCAGCCGATGCACTTTAGGATGATGCAATACACATCTCCTATTACGATTCTCGGTTGGAGATCACTGATGTAACATATTTCTTTCTTAAATTGCGTGATTATTTATTAGGGTTTTCCAATATTCCCCCTTAATCGCCCAATGGTGGAAAGTTCTGGAGTTTTAGTTTCAGTCTGTTCCGCAGAAAGTCAGGTTTAGGCGCGGGCTTGGTCATGATATCGGCTATCATCTCTTTACTTGGGCAATAGATTAGTTCTATAGTTCCTGATTCTTTCAGATGTTTTATTACATGATACTTTATATCGATATGCTTGCTTCTATTTGTATGTTTATCGGATTCTATCATTTTGATGCAAGATGTATTGTCCTCATGTAATTTGATAGGGAGTTTTTGTGGTAAATTTAAGTCTTCAAGAAGTTTAATGATCCATACAATTTCTTGAGTAGCATTTGCGGCAGAAATATACTCCGCTTCCGCAGACGATTGGGCTATGCAAGTCTGTCTTTTTGAATTCCACTGAATAGGATTTTTCCCTAGTAGGAAAATGTTGCCGCTAGTTGATTTTCTCGTTTTAACGTCGCCTGCCCAGTCAGCATCAGAGTATGCTTCGAAGATTGGATCTGATTCGGTGCTTAAAATTAAGTTTAAATCTTTTGTTGAGTTCAAGTATCTTATTATTCGTTTTACAGCCTTCCAATCCCTTTCGGTGGGACTTTCACATTTTCTGCTTAATATATTAGTGGCTGTGGTAATGTCGGGTCTTGTTATGGTTGCTATGTAAAGTAATCCTCCAATGGCCTTTCTATATTGTGTATTGTTGGTCATTTGTTTGTCGTCGTTTTCAAGACGTAAGTACCCTGTATTCATGGGTGTACTATAGGGTTTGGATTCTTCAAGATTAAATTTTCTCGCAATTACTTCAATTTTAGATTTTTGGTTCAGAGTAAATCCGTTTTCGATTTTGTCGATTTTAATTCCTAAATAATTGTTTACCTGTCCTAAATCATTTAATGTATATTGTGATTTTAGGCTTAGAATTATTTCTTCGATTTGTTTCTCTTTTCCAGCTATGAGGATGTCATCCACATACACAATTATGTAAACTGTGTTTTCCTCTATTCCGCGGGTGAATAAACAATTATTTGCAGTACTTTGTGTAAAGTTTAGCTTATTTAGTGTTTCGCTTATTTTTGTGTGCCAGGCTCTTGCTGCCTGTTTAAGCCCATAGATGGCTTTTGTCAATTTGAACACTTTATTGCTTTCGTTATAAACAACGTAACCTTCTTGTTGAGCCATATAAATCTCTTCTTCTAGATCGCCGTGTAAAAAAGCTGTCTTTATATCTAAATGTTTTACTTCTAACTTATGATACGCTGCTGCGGTTAGGAATGCTCTGATCGTAGTGTGTGTCACAACTGGGGCAAATGTTTCGTCATAATTTTCTCCGTACTTTTGTAAAAAACCCTTTGCTACCAATCGAGCTTTATACCGTTTTATTTTTCCCGTTTCGTCGTATTTAGCTTTATAAGTCCATTTGGAACCAATTACTCTTTTTCCTTGCGGTGGATCTACTAGTATCCAAGCTTTATTTTCTTTTAGGGAGTTAATTTCGTCCTGTGTAGCGATTAGCCAGTTTTTCTTTTCTTCCGGATTTTCGATTTCTAACATTTCTTTCCAACTTTTAGGTTCGTTGATCGGTTCATATTTTACGGTATATGCAAATCTATCAGGTGGTACGCCTCTGTTTGTTCTTTGTGATCTACGGGGTTCGAGTGTTTGTTGTTGAGACGCGGTTGGTTCACAAGGAGTGGGTGCAATGCTTATTTCTATGTTACCTGTATCGCTGGTTCTTGGTTGTTCATTTTTGCTTAATGTAATTTCGTTTGAATTTAAATTTACATCATTTTTAGCTTTTAAGAACTTGTTTTCGACGAATTTGACCGATCGGGAAAGTATTACTCTTCCGTCTTTCATATAAAGTCTGTACGCTTTAGAGCGGTTGTCGTAACCAACGAAAGTTCCTTGTTCAGCTCTGCTGTCTAATTTTCCGCGTTTTGTCTTGTGTATGTAAGCGTAAGCTATACAGCCAAAGACTTTTAAATAGTGTAGGTTTGGTTTTCGATTCAACCAAAGTTCATATGGAGTTTTATCATTTGGCCTGGTTGGAAGCCGGTTTTGTAAATGGTTAGCAGTGCTTATAGCCTCTCCCCATAGTTTATGAGGTAAATTCGCTTCCAATAACATGCTTCTTGTCATATCTAATAACGATCTGTTCTTACGCTCCGCAACGCCATTCTGGCTCGGTGATTGTGGAACTGTTAATTGGTGTTCGATTCCATTATCTTTAAGATATTGTTCCATTTCTGAGCTCGTATACTCACCTCCATTATCGGATCTGATTGCGTTCGGCATTCTTCCAAATTTATTGTGTACGGTCGCGACATAGTCTTTTAATTTTTCAAACACTTCGCTCTTTTTAGACATTAAATATATGATACAGAATCTTGAATAGTCGTCTATGAATGTTACGAAATAGGTTTTTCCGCCTATTGTAGGTGTCTGAATCGGACCACAAACGTCGGAGTGTATTAATTCCAATTTTCTCTTCGCTCTGTATTCGACCGATTTTGGATATGGGGTCTCGCTGGTTTTTGCTTCTATGCATATCTCACAAATACTTTCATGCTTACAGTTATCTAATTTAATTCCGTCCACTAATTGTTTGGACGTAATTGTTTTAATTGTTTGATAGTTTCGGTGACCCACCCTTCTATGCCACGTTTCTATGCAGTTGGAGTTTTTACATGTGTGTGTAAGATTCGCGCAATTGGTGGTTTTGTTGTACACGAGTTGAATTTCATATAAGTTATTCTTTAATGTGCCTTCGAGGATTGTTTTATTTTTATAATTTATGTAGCAATGATTTTTCTCGAAAATAACATTACAACCATTCTTGGTTGCTTTACTTACGGATAAAAGGTTTGATTCTATTTCAGGGACATATAGTACCTCTTTCAGTATAATTTGGCCGATACTTTTACCATTTTCTATAATCACTTCACCGGAACCGTAAGATTCTAATTTACTTCCATTTGCTACAGTTATTTGAGTTTCTGTCAGTTCTTTAAAATTTGTTAACATATCTTTAGAATTTGTTACGTGTGTGGAACTGCCACTGTCCACGACCCATGTATGTTTTTCTGTATTTTCTACTAGAAAAGCTATATTTTCTGTTTTAATCTCTTCATTTTTCGCAAAGCATAGTGAAGTAGAATGATTTTTATTTTTATAGCTTTTGTTATTTTGAGCGTATGTGTTGATATTTTTTCCTTTTTGGAACCAACATTGGGAATTTGAATGGTTTCTCATTCGGCAATGCGAACAAAACTTTGCGTCTTTTTTATTATCTGCATTTCCGTATCTTTTTTCAGTTTTAAATGCTTTCGATGTGTTTTCCGAATTTTCTGAATTTTCTATTCTTCGGGTATATTCATCGGTCAACTTGCTTCTAATGAAAGCGGGGGTTAATTCTTGTTCGGGTCTTGCCTCAAGGGCGGTGATTAATGTGTCATATGAGTGGGGCAGTGAGCACAATAATAGTGCTGAAATATGGGAGCCACTTATGTTTTCCCCGATGGCTGATAGTTTATCCACTAGTTCTAAAATTTTAGTTATATGGACTATCATGTTTCCATTTTCATTTAATTTAGTGCTATATAGTTTCCTCAATAAGAACAATTTGCTGGAGAGGTTTGATCTCTCATGAATTTCTTTAAGCGCGGTCCACGTCTCTTTTGCGCTATTTAAGTGCTTGACGTGCACTATTTGATCATCTTCAATGCTGAGGTTTATTAAAGCTCTGGCTTTCTTATCTTTCTTAATCCGATCAGCATTGGGTTGTTCTGGGGGATTTTCTGTTGTAACTTCTAGCAGTTCCTCTTTTAAAAGCATCATCTCTATTTTAAAGCGCCAATTCGAATAATTTTGAGAATTTAATTTCTCGATTAATTGGCTATTGCTAAACGAAGCCATTTTTTTTCAAATCTCGATGTTTTTATTTTATTTTATTTTATTTATGTATTTATTTATTGCCTGCCTGCTTTGTTTTAAAAGATTTCATATCAGTCTAACATAATCAAATTGTTGCGAATTTGCGAGATACAAAGCATTAAACTAAATATCATCAGGAAACTCAGTAGCGCGCACTAATCTGTAATACTTCAGAAAACAAACAAATGGTAAGGAAAGTTTTTCAGCTTACCTATTTCGGCGTAAGAGCAGGGTCAGGCACATCGAGCAGTTTAATGCAATAGTGTAAATCCTGGGTGTATCCATAACGAAAATGCACTAAAATATTTCTTTGCTATTTCCTACATTACTTTAAGATAAAATTGTAATTAGTAAAGATTTTATAAACAAAATGCATGGTTTCGTATTGAGTTTGTTAACTGGTTAAAGAATTACTTTAATAAGTATTAGATCTATACAAAAAATTGAGGAGATTAACATTTTTTCTCCTCGTAATTATTTAGTTTTTTTTTTTTTTACATTCTGATCCGTTCAGATCAAGAGAGAGATTAAAAGTGAGTTTATTAGTCCTTTGGATGAGAAAGTTCAGTTTTTGACTGATGCAATTGTCTCTGGTTATTACAGGGAAAGAAAAAAGTCATTGCGTCAGCAGATGCACTTTAGGATGATGCAATACACATCTCCTATTACGATTCTCGGTTGGAGATCACTGATGTAACATATTTCTTTCTTAAATTGGGTGATTATTTATTAGGGTTTTCCAATATTATATTGGTCGCCAATTTTGGCGCTAACGGATATGAATATATAATTTTATGCATATGATTGGGAAAATTATTACAACAATGAAAGAAAATAATTTGCAAGTAATCGCGTCAATGTGCTGTTTTGTTTCAAAATGTCAGCCACCCTAGAACCCTAGAACCCTAGAACCACCTAGAACCCTAGAACGGAGGGGGTCATGATCGGTGAAAATATATCGAAATTTTCCGGAACTGCTTTCCTCCGAACGGCTGCAATAGGTAGCTTTATACTTTTTTGTATTGAAAGCTACCTAAAAAAAGCTTAAAAAAAAGGTCAGGAAACTGACGTCGGTTTACGGTTTACTGAGAGTTCCGGTTAAACGAGGGTCGGATAATTGAGGTTCTACTTAGCTTGCATTTGCCAAAACAGGTCTTTTTGCGGCAAATACTCGAAAGTATTTTTTATTATTTTTTTTCTACAGATTTTCTACTGGGATTCCGCAGCTAAATTTGACTGATTCTTCAAAACGTATATGGGCAATTTTATTTTTTTTTCAAAATATTCCAAACAGGCGCTTTAAGGAGACCTTCCTTATTAGTGTATATAGTTAATGCTTGAATGCGACGAAAAGTTAGATTTTCATTCATCACTGTGTGCCTACACACCGGGTCAATTCAGTTAATTCCATAATTGGAATATTTGATTGGGAAAACATAAAACATACACATAAAATTTAATTACCTGTTTCAATTCTCCTGTTTACTTATAGTTTACATTTTAAAAAAAGTCCTTCCGGCCTGTACCGGGAGGAAAAGGTAGCTATCCTATATCTTCGTTTTAAAATTTTAGCTAATGTTACACGAAAACAGCAAGTTAAAATGCAAAGAAACGTTTACAAAAGATCCGTTAATACTGAATTTGAATAAGAAATTCGCCAAATTATTGAGAAATAGCCAAATTGGCTTCATTTATGAAGACTTATTTTGGTCGCTAAATTTGGCGATATTTCGCCAAATGTCGCCAATTTTGTCACCAATGTCTCCAATTTTGGCGCTAACGGATATGAATATATAGTTTTATGCGTATGATTGGGAAAATTATTACAACAATGAAAGAAAATAATTTGCGAGTAATCGCGTTAATGAGCTGTTTTGTTTCAAAATGTCAGCCACCCTAGAATTTCAAAGTGCTCTATCTCAGCCATTTTTTAAGATAGAGGTAAACCAAAAAATGCTCTGGAATTCTTGTATCAAGGCCTAACACATAATTAAACAATAAATTTGAATTTTTAACTTTTTTGTATATTTATTTTAGTTTTAAATTTTGAAATGGCCGCCATCTTGAAACAAAATGGCGGACCAAACTGGCCAACGAACTCGGTCGAGACATTGGTTAGCTTAATACACACAATTAGTTTCATCAAAATTGATTTATAAATACGAGCGTTATCGTATGACATAGGTCAGATATATATATATATATATATATATATATATATATATAAAAACTTATTGCAAAAATTAACCATTGAAACAGAAATAACTGACCAAATGCAATGAAATTATTATCCCAAATAGCTATGTCAAATTACACATTATAAAACATAGTCCTAACAAATGAAGTATTTATTCAAAAAGTGAAACATAAGTAAAAAAAAAAAAAAAAAACACAAATGCAAGCTTATAATGTAATTTACTTTTTCAAGGGCTGGGAAACCACATTATAAGCAAAGAATGATTGTTTTCTGTAACTGTCACAAGCTTAAAGCCAAAATTTTGTGACAATTCCAAGCCCTAACAATCATTGGAAAGAAATTGGAAAAAAAAAAAAAAAAAAAAGGATACCTTTGAAAATAGAACACTACAAATCAAACGGAAGAAAATAAATCCATTTATAAACAAATAAATACAAAGGAAGACAAAGAAAATCTATACATTACAACATAAATTTGTCCAGAGTCCGAAGCCAAAAATGTTTTGTGCTAAGCACATGGTAAAGTGAATAAGTGAATTCAAACGTACAAGTTAAAATTACAGTTAATTTTCTAAAAGTAACAGGTTATTAATTTAACCATTGTGATTTTAATTATTTCTAATTTAAAATATAAAAATACAAATAAATAATATAAAAACTATAAATTCATTTACTAAAAATATTTTTTAACTTAAATAATTTTAATATATATATTATATTATTGGAATATTTAAAAATTTCACTTGTATTCCAAGTTTTCAGTTAAAAGAGAAAAAAAAATTGTGAAAATTTATATGGTGCTGCCATCTGGTTTTATAATAAACAATAACTAAAAAATAATACTAAAGAATAATAGTAAGAGTTTTTTTAAAATCATTATATGGTGCTGCCATCTAGTTAAAGATTAAAACAATATCTAAATAACTATTAATTATTTTGATTAAGTAAATTTTCAGTATAAAATTATTTTATCTATTTATTTTTACATATGTCAACATTTAAATAATTTCAAAACATAAATAAACCCATAAAATCTAAAATATTATTGTAGAAGTCAAATTAAATTTTCATTTTATAAATAATTATATGCAAGCTTAAAAGATTTACCAATATGACTACATGCACATATTGGAACTAACATCTTGCAAAATTTTATTAACCCTGAAAAATAAAATTAGATTTTCATTTTATAAATAACAATGCAAGTTTAAAAGAAATACCAAAATGGCTACACACACTTAATGGAACTAACATCTTGCTAAATATTATTTATTCTGAAAAATAAAATCAGATTTCACACACTGATAGCTAAAAATAACCAAACATTTCCAATATGTTAACCTCACGTATTGAATCTAAAATCTTGCAAAAAATAAAAAATAAAAAAGCATTTAACTAAATTGTTAAATGTTCTCTACCTGGCAAGGGAAAAAAAAAAAAAAAAAAAAAAACATTAAATCTCCAATATGGCAACGCACTTATTGGAACAATATTATATTTAAAGTTCTCTCCCTAGAAAAGAAAAAAAAATTAGAATTTACTATTTAAATTTTTTAATTAATAAAAGATATTTAACCAAAATATTCCCACTCAGCTCTCACATAAAGGAATTCATTCTTTAGCCAAATATATCAGTAATCAAAATGTAAGTGTTTTAACAGATAGAATGTGCAAACATATAAACCCCAATGAAAGCAAAATTTATATTCGTAAAATTGACTTAACTAAATAAAAGGGATAGCCATATTCTACTGCATGTTGAAGAATAAGTTTTAAATTTTGAGTTTTAAAATTATTAGAACAAAGATTGTTTATTCTATGTGCAAAATTTAGTAAAATATTTACAAATACTGATTTATGTATACAAGACTTATAATTAGTAAATAAGTTAACTTTAAATGTAAAATCATTTCTTTTGTCATAAATGTCAAACAAAATTTTATTATCTTTAAGAATTATCTTAAGATCAAGAAAATTAATTTCATTATTTACCATAAGGTTGAAACTATAATTTAAATTTTTATGATATTTTATTGGTAGTAAATAATTTGAATTATTATTAAAATAGAAGACAATTATATCATCTATATAACGGTACATTTTACAATTAGCAATATGTGAATTACGTTCATAATAATATAAATATAATTCTGCAAGAATTGAAGAAACAATACCACCCTGTGGTAATCCACAGCATTGAATATATATATTCTCATTAAAAACAATATAATTATGATGTAGAATAAATCTAGTTAAAGTTTTAAAGTAATTTAAAGAAATGTTATTTTTTAATTTTATGGAATCCTTGTATTCTTTGTATAATAAATTGACAATCCTGAACATATCCTTGATATCAATATTATTAAATAAGTCATTAAAGTCAAACGTCTTCATGTAAGTTATGTTATTTAAATTTTTTATATTATTGACAAGTTGAAAACTATTTTTTATGCTAAACAAATTATCTTTTAGTTTTGTAAGTTCAAACAATTTAGTGAGAATAGTTAATAGAAATTTACTTGCATTATTATTATACGTATTACAGCCTATAGTTACAGTTCTAAATTTTATAGGAGTTTTATGAAATTTAGGTATAACAACAATGTATGGATAATTAAAGTTGTAATTTTTAATTTTTAGCAATTTATAATATTGAAATATATGTCGATTATTAATAATTGTATTAAGATTAGTTTTTTTAAAATTTAAACTTGTATTTATTGCATTAGATATTAGCTGTGAATAATATTTTTTGCAGATGAAAGCATAGTTGTTTGGTGATTTATCAACATAAGTAATAATAAATTTGTTTTGTAAATTCTTTATTTCACTATTTAGTTGTTTAACATTAAAATTAAAATTTTCCATATTTCTGAAAAGTTCAACATTTAAATTACTTAATACATTTAATTTCCATTCTTTAAAAAATTCAATGGGTTTATTATAATCTATTGAAATTTTATATATAAAAAGGTCAAGATCCAGATTAAATTGTTTTAATATAGAAAAAATATTATAACATGATGGTGTTCGAAATTTAGTCCCATTAGTCATAAAACTGCGCAGATAATCATTCTCGACAATATTAATATCCCCTGTAATAATGTGACCATGTACCTTATCTACATAATTACTAAAACTAGGATTATTACATAAGCACGGAGGTTTATCATTTGATGTAAGAAATTTTGCAAAATTATTGTAATTGAAAATTCTACGTCCAAGTGTAACATTGTATTTGTATGATTTATGTATTGTAAAATTTTTTATGGGGAATTTGTTATTGTTATTAATTACATTGTGTATATTAATTTTATTAAGTACTATATTGGAAAAAGTGATTATAAGTTGAGTATTGTTAGTTTTTTTATAAGTATTTTTTGAAATTTTTACATTAAGTTGATTAATTCTATATAATAGAAGATCAAAATATACATCACTAAAATGTGGTGATAAATTTAATGTTAAAAATACTTTATAATAATTATTAAGATTTTTCTTTTTGATCGAAAAAATATGTTTCCTTATATCAAACCAATTGAAAGTATTAGTGAATTCATTTTCCATATTAGATAATTGCTGTATAATATCATTACTAGAAATATACTGTGTATTAGTACCATATTTACCCCTTTTTGTACGTGTAGTTTTTGTATTTACTTTATGATTTAAATTAGCATAAGTGCTAGTATAATGTTCATGTTTATTAGTATTTGTATAAACAATGTTTGTGCGATTAAATAACTTAGAATTTAGACCATAAGGATATAAAGAGTTACGGGATTTGATATAAATGGATTCATAAAGTAGTCTATCACTGAAATTTTTGTGCATACTCAGGATTTTAATAGTAATATCTTTAAAGTCATGTTGTCTAAAGTGCATATGCTCAACATTTATAGAATTATTTTTTATAATATCCTGTCTATGTTGATTGATTCTGAAGTGCAGTGGATTACATGATTGACCAATATATTCCATCTTACACATATTGCAATTAATCGAATAAATAATATTGTATGCTTTACAAAAGAATACATTAATTTTCGAGTTAGAACTATTAACAATTTGTAGTGGATCTGCATGTGGGCAAGTTAAGCAGCGTGGTGATGAACATTTTTTAAATTTGAGATTTACTGTGGGACAATAAGACAGGTAACTGTTTGACGATCCAAAGAAATCCCTGTCAATTTCCATGTACCGAGCATTAGGCCTAATATTATTATTAAAGCCTAAATTGCCAGTCGCTAAAACTTTTTTAGTACTTGCCATAATGAGAATTGTATATTATAAAAATATAAGACAATTTTTAAATATAAATGAACATAAAGTTGTAAATAATATAAAATAATATATTATAAAATTAGTACTACAATTTATTTGATTGCTAGGTTAATAAGTATCAATAATCATAACAAATTTGTCATTTGATTTCTAGACTAATTTGATTTCTAGTTTAATTTATACCTAAAATCACTAAATTAGTTATATAAAGAAAAATAATAATATAAATAATAATAATAATAATAAACCTTGATTACATAAATTTTAATAAATTACAATATTTACATAGAAAAAAGATAATCTCATCATAACTGGTATAAAAATACCATAGTTCATACATTTAAAATATTTTAACTATATAAGCCCATACAGAATAACCTATACAAATTATTCAAAATGCAAGATGACCATATCAGTAGGACACAAACAAAAACAATGCAAACGGCCATATTAATATGTTATTTCAATAGCAACATTACAAAAAGTTATAATGCAGCAAGGTAAAATTAATTTGAACTACAAGAAATACATCAAATTTTGCGCATAAGCAGCATTAAAATAATGTATTTAATAATTATGAAAATATATATATTTTGCCAAAATTTGGGCTGTAATTAGATGAATATCTAATTGGGCTGCAAGTGATCGATATTCTTACGAATATAAAAATTAATCGTAAAAAAAAAAAAAAGTAAATAAGTAAAACTATCCACAAATGATTGCGCAAATGCAGCAGGTCATTATGGAAGTTCAATATATAAAAACTTATTGCAAAAATTAACCATTGAAACAGAAATAACTGACCAAATGCAATGAAATTATTATCCCAAATAGCTATGTCAAATTACACATTATAAAACATAGTCCTAACAAATGAAGTATTTATTCAAAAAGTGAAACATAAGTAAAAAAAAAAAAAAAAAACACAAATGCAAGCTTATAATGTAATTTACTTTTTCAAGGGCTGGGAAACCACATTATAAGCAAAGAATGATTGTTTTCTGTAACTGTCACAAGCTTAAAGCCAAAATTTTGTGACAATTCCAAGCCCTAACAATCATTGGAAAGAAATTGGAAAAAAAAAAAAAAAAAAAGGATACCTTTGAAAATAGAACACTACAAATCAAACGGAAGAAAATAAATCCATTTATAAACAAATAAATACAAAGGAAGACAAAGAAAATCTATACATTACAACATAAATTTGTCCAGAGTCCGAAGCCAAAAATGTTTTGTGCTAAGCACATGGTAAAGTGAATAAGTGAATTCAAACGTACAAGTTAAAATTACAGTTAATTTTCTAAAAGTAACAGGTTATTAATTTAACCATTGTGATTTTAATTATTTCTAATTTAAAATATAAAAATACAAATAAATAATATAAAAACTATAAATTCATTTACTAAAAATATTTTTTAACTTAAATAATTTTAATATATATATTATATTATTGGAATATTTAAAAATTTCACTTGTATTCCAAGTTTTCAGTTAAAAGAGAAAAAAAAATTGTGAAAATTTATATGGTGCTGCCATCTGGTTTTATAATAAACAATAACTAAAAAATAATACTAAAGAATAATAGTAAGAGTTTTTTTAAAATCATTATATGGTGCTGCCATCTAGTTAAAGATTAAAACAATATCTAAATAACTATTAATTATTTTGATTAAGTAAATTTTCAGTATAAAATTATTTTATCTATTTATTTTTACATATGTCAACATTTAAATAATTTCAAAACATAAATAAACCCATAAAATCTAAAATATTATTGTAGAAGTCAAATTAAATTTTCATTTTATAAATAATTATATGCAAGCTTAAAAGATTTACCAATATGACTACATGCACATATTGGAACTAACATCTTGCAAAATTTTATTAACCCTGAAAAATAAAATTAGATTTTCTATATATATACAAAATTTTGTAATGATTATTGTTGGATTGCTATAAGAAAACATATTTTTAGTATTAAAAAGAAATATTTAAACCAATATTTCAAAGTATTTAAAAAGAATCAATATTCTCCACATTTTTGTGATATCTTTTATGATATTCTTCATTATAGAGCAAACCTATTAAATACAAGTCTTTCTAATAAACCTAAATATAAAACTAATAATACACAACTAATTATAAATTTTTCCAATCATGTATTTAATAATATCAATTTACACAATATCATAAACAACACTACTAATAATTTTCCAATAAAAAATTTTACCATTCACAAGACATATAAATATAATCGCACACTTGGACGTAAAATTTTTAATTACAATTCTTTTGCAAAACAAATGGTCTCTTCAAATAATTACCCTTGTTATTGTAATGACCCAAAATATCAAAAGTATGTAAATACATCACATGGTCATATTATTACTGGTGATCTTAATATTGTAGAACAACCTATTTTACAAAACTTAATGCATAATGGAACAAAATTTCGCCTTCCATGTAGGTGTAATATCAAATCCATAATATTGCAGTTTATTCAAGATATTGATTTATTTATATATAAAATTGCTATTGATTACAATAAACCTATCGAGTATTTTAGTGAATGGAGATTTTCTGTAATAGATAAATTTAAAAATGAAATTATAAAAAATTATCAACATATTACACATGCAGCTTTTAAAAATATAAATAAACATATATCAGAATTACAAAACAAATTTATAATTACTTATGTAGATAAATCTCCAAATAATTATGCTATTATTTGTAAAGAGTACTATAAAGTGTTAATTCACAATGCAATTAACACAAGTAATATTTTTAATAAAACTAAATTAAATATTGAAATTAATAATAGAAAATTATTAAATTATCACAAATTACTAAAAATCAAATGTAATAATTTAAATTATCCTTATCTTGTTATAATTCCAAAATTTCATAAATATCCAATTAAATTTCGCACAGTTACCATCGGATGTAATACATATAATAATAATGCAAGCAATTTACTACTTAATATTTTAAAGCAGATATATAATATAACGATAAAACATAATAACCAACATTGCCTAAAAACAGTTTTCAGCTTATTAATAAAATAAATAATATCAATCCAGTAAAATTCATAAAAACATTGGATTTTAATGATTTATTTAATAACATTGATATAAAAGACTTACATAAAACAATGTGCATATTATTTAAAGAATTTAAATCTCAATTAAAATTAAAAGATCATATTTCCGTAAATTTTTTTATACTTTACTAAATTTTACATTGCATAATAATTACATCATATATGACAATATTATTTATAAACAATGCCAGGGAATACCGCAGGGTGGGACCGCTTGTATTATTCTCTCAGACCTTTACTTATATTATTATGAGAGAAATATTGGTCCGAACAATGATTATATATTTTATCGCTATATTGATGACATTATCATATTTTATTTCAATGATAAAAATTGCACATCACCACTCAATTGTTATCCTAATCAGCTTACATTAAGCGAAAATGATTTGATTAATAATAATATAAATTTTCTAGACTTAAAAATTAAAATTAATGATAATTATAAATTAATTTTTGATATTTATGATAAAAGAATTGATTTTCCATTTAAAGTAAATATTTTTACCAATTTTGCTTCATGTTTACATAAATCAGTTTATAAAAATATAATTATCAATTATCTTCATCGTATAAAATATCTATGCTCAGATATAAATAAAAACAAAAATATTAGATTTATTCGAGATCATGCAAAACTATATGGTTATCCTATTTTTTTGATAAATTCAATTATCAACTCTTTTAAATAACATTTATTACATCATATAAATATAAACATGTTATGTAATAAATTATTGTTTTAGTGTGCGATAAAAACATAGCAAATAACTTGTCAAATAAATGTTAGTAATAATTTTAATTTACCTATAGAGGGCGCTTATAGCTTGTGTATTTAAATTATACTTTTATAGATTAAAATTAAATAAAAATTAAATGGAAATTTGTATATTCACAAATATATATTTGTTTTTGAGTGTATTTATCACATAAATAAATTTGTGTGTTTTAAATCAATTTGTGTTATGGTGTAATAATTAAGGTGATATATCAAAATATGTTCTCTCAACTTAACCTTCAAATAATTTCTCTCAACTTGACTATATCATCAAGTATTTGATATCTTATGATGTGCGCCATGTGGTCATATTGGTATAAATTAGATCTTGTGTTGTTTAAGGATTCTGGATAATTTTTGTGAGTAAAATATTTTATCTATTCTTTACAAGTTTTTTATTTCCAATTTTATTATTTCCAGCTGTTATCTGGTAAAAATATTTTATCTATTCTTTACAAGTTTTTTATTTCCATTTTTATTATTTCCAATTGTCTTCTGGTAATAATTCAGTATACCTGGATGATTATACTGATCTTAGCATATATGCCAGTATAATTATGAAATACTGAATTATTATTTAAAACATGTGTGTGTACATCCAGGCTGAAGATTATACCAACACGTGTTTTTTCATATCCAATTATAATTTAAATCTCTTGTTATCCAATTTTCCATTATATTTAGTTCATATTTCGTTTCTTAATCCATTTGTATTCACTTGATATCAACTCTAAATTATTAACGTTTTATGGTTTATTATATATATATATATATACAGTAAACTTCCGATTATCCGTCACTCACGGGACCGACGGGGTGCCGGATAATCGAAATAGACGGATAATCGAAAGACCATTATTAAAATCACACTTCTATCTGTTGGTTTATAAATAACAATATTTAAACGCCTGTTTTTTTATTCGCTGTGTATTTCATGACTAGAAAACACAATTAATAATTATAAATAAATTTATGAGAGAAATTAAAAATTATACAGAGTAAATATATAGTTACCTGTTTTCATCCAAAATAATCCGTTAAAAATTTTTGTTTGCAGTTTGCTTGTGCTTTTACAGCAGCAAGATTGCGAATTTTACGTAATAAAAGTACTTTGAGTTGCATTGGCTTCATCTTGAATCTCAAACCAATTAATGCACTTGGAGAGCATTGTCTCCACTTCTGCATGACTGACTCCTGGGTCATCATTTTCCGATTCTCAGATTAATCCGCTTCAGGTTTCCCTGGATTCAAAATATTTTGGATAATTTCGTCATCCGTAAATTCTCCATAACCAATATCATTGTTATCACAATTAAGCCAGTCTTTCATTTCATCTGCAGAAATATCTTTTAAACATGGTACGTTTGATACCAAGGTCAATATCTCTGTATCATCAGCAGGTACATCTGCTGTGCTAGTAGTATTGGTAGCATCTTCCGGTGTATCAATAGTTTGGGGCCAGAATTTTCTCCAGCTTCTCTGCAAAGTCTGTTCACATAAATCATTCCAGGAATCAGCCAAGTTGTATATGGCATCTTTGATACTGTATGATTTCCAAAAATCGAAGACATTTGATTCATTATCAGCGAGTAGCAGCTTTTGAATAAAAGCTTTCCGATAACGTCTTTTCATCGATTCAATGGTACTTTGGTCCATCGGTTGTTTCAGTGATGTTGTATTAGGTGGAAGAAATAAGCACTTGATGTTACCGTCAATAGATTCTACATTTTCCGGATGTGCTCCTGCATTATCAAGCAGCAAGATTGCTTTCTGTGGAAGATTACTTTTTATTAAATGTGCTTTAACTCCGGGAACAAAGATATCAAAAAACCACTTCTTAAAAATATCTTGCGTCACCCAGGAACTTTTTTGATTGTAATAATTGACAGGCAGTGCTTTCATGTTAATATTCTTAAAAGCTCTGGGTTTCTTAGATTTCCCGATCACTGTTGGCGGAAATCGATGGCTCCCTGCTGCATTGCAAATTAACAAAACAGTAATATGATCTTTTTGAAGTTTAAAACAGCAGCATTTTTTTCACAACCTGATGCAAGTGTATTAGTCGGAAGAGCTTTCCAGTTCAAGCCAGTCTCATCACTATTATAAACTTGATTTCGTGTTAAATCCAAGTTTTCTACTGTCTCTAAAAACTTCTTTCGAAATTCCTCAATGCATTCAGTACTATTAGCACAGAGTTTCTCCCCAGTAATGGCCAATTGTCTAATTCCATGCCGATATTTAAACCTAGTAAGCCACCCGTCACTTGCTTTGAAGCAGGTATCACCACCAAGTTTTCTATTCATTTCTATGGCTTTTTCACAAATCATAGGTCCAGAAATTGGAATTCCTTGAGTACGTTTTTGAATGAACCATTGATAAATAGCGCAATCAAGTTGTTCATCCTCTGCAGTTTTCTTTGTTTTTCGCGCTCCACCATCTGAGGTTTCTAACTTGCTGACATAATTTTTAATTTTTTCTGAATTTTTCTTTAAATCATTTACAGTAGATCTCCCTATACCATACTCTTTAGACAAATAAGTAGCAGTTTCACATTTTTTTAAACGTTTGATGATGGTCAGTTTATCATTCAAATTAAGAACAACTCGTTTTCTATTTGTCTCCATTTTGTCCTCTCAAAAATTCAGCATTAAACCAACTAAAATCAAACCTATTTCCTCCCCTCACCCACACTGCATAATTTTTTCAGCGGTAATTCCACGTTTCCAGCTGCAGTTTAGCTGACGTCAGACAAGAATTTTTCTCAGAATAGCGCCGCCTCAATCGGGTTCACTACTGAACATGCGTGTTTTTGTTGTTCGTTTCTGATCGAAAAAAAAAATGGAAAGGGGGGTGGCGGTTAACCGAGGGTGGCGGTTGATCGAATGGCGGATAATCGGAAGTCTACTGTATATATATTTCTCTCTCTCTCTCTCTTTTTAAATAATCTTCATATTTTCAGTATTTTTGGCCAATTACCATTGAAGCACAAGCTATGGTAAAATTATGATTGCACTTGTTAATTTATTAACTAGGTGGTATTCTCTCTACACATTATTATTAATTATCTCTTTGGAGATTTAATTAGAATGTTACAAGAACTTGATATGTTTTTTGAAATTCAAAGATATTATAATTAATTAATTATATATATATATATATATATATATATATATATATATATATATATATATATATATGGATATATCTATATATATAAATCAACATTTGAACGGAGGGTGGTTTTGGGGTCTGGAGGTCATGATCGGTGAAAATATATCGAAATTTTCCGGAACTGCTTTCCTCCGAACGGCTGCACTGCAATAGGTAGCTTTATACTTTTTTGTATTGAAAGCTACATAATAATTGAAAAAGAAAGAAATTGATTACAAAATTAGTGATAATAGGTTAATTTTCTTTCTATCTTTAATTAATTAATTAATTAAATTTTGTATTAGATAAACAAAGAAGAAAATTATATCATGTATTTCATCAATTCAAAACCCGTTTTTTATTAACCATATACCAAATTAAAAAAAAAAAAAGATTGCATGTTAAAAATGTTCTATATTTTTTGTGAAAAGAAGTTATTGAATGCCACCATGAAGTTGGCACAGATCAATGTACAAATGAAAAGAAACGTTATATTTCTTTCACTAAAGTAGTCGACTGCAAAAAACAACAGAAAAATAAATGAAAAACTTTTAAAAACAGAAAATTGGCCACAAAGCCAGCATTAATCTGACGTCTCTTTTCTTCTTTAATTAATTAATTAAGATAAATATAGAAATCAAAAGAATGATGTTAAACAATTTCAGCAATACATAACACCCAGTTTTTTATTAGCCATTACTATCAAAGAATGGTTTCATTTTATAATCTTAAAATAAAAATATATATGCTGTAAAGGATTACAATACACAAAAACGGTTAACAATGAAATACATAGAATGTGAATTATCACTTTACTACACAGCGTACAACCAATAGAGTGAAAAAATGTCCAGACTGGGGTTAGATCCCGGATCCCTTGGTATAGCGCACCAAATGCTTTACCAATTAAGCCATCCGGACGACATGCAGTCGAACATTCTCTCACTCTATTGGTTGTACGCTGTGTAGTAAAGTGATAATTCACATCTTTTATATTTCAAAAATTTACAGCGTAATTTCAGCTCTGCTGAAAAATTAATTAGTATATAAATATCCACCGGTACTGGGTTTAATTTGTCTCATGTATGCCACTGGAGCTGTGCTCATTATTAACGTTCCTATCTTGTGCTGCGAGTTTGTAGCCCAGCCAAATAAGAGTGAGAGAATTCGAGACTGGATGTCGTTTTCAGATGGCTTAATTGGTCAAGCACTTGGTGCGCTATACCAAGAGATCTGGGATCGAACCCCGTTCTGGACTTTGTTTTCACTCTGTTGGTTGTAGTAAAGTGATCATTCACATGTTTCGTATTTTATTAATTTACAGCGTAATTTCAGCTCTGATGAAAAATTAATTAGTATATAAGGATTAACAACTTTTAATAAATAGACCTACTAGTTATGTACACACAATCGGCAACATTCTCAAGATCAATAATGACAAAATAAATATTTTCGCGAAAGAATTTAAAATATGAACTTGATAAACAAACATTACGAGACATCAGGTATTATGAAAGCAGGTACTTTAATTAAAATAACTATCAGTAAACGTAAATTATTTTATCTCATTTTTAAATTTAGAAAGTAGATAAAGCGATAAAAGATGAAAATAACATTCACGTTTACTGATGGTCATTTTAATTAAAGCACCTGCTTTCATGATACCTGATGTCTCGTGATGTTTGTTTATCAAGTTCATATTTCAAATTATTTTGCGAAAATAATTTATTATATTATTATTGATATTGACAATGTCGTATTTTCTGTGTTTGGAACTAGTGCGTCTATTTTATTAAAAGTATCTAGTCCTTTTTAGGTGCATACTAAATTATATAAATACGTACCTATAGTCGTCGCCTGATTCGTCCGTCTGTCCGTCTGTCCGCATATAACAGCGCCAAAACTACCCAACCGAATGGTTTGAAATTTAATATATATTATTGGTGCAGAATTTTGTCGAGTCATTTCAAATTTTATGAAAATTGAATCAAAACTTATAAAGATATTAATAAAAGTTTTCTTTATTCTATTAAATCCTATCGTACGTAATCTATGTAATAAAAGCGCAAGTCATGTGACTGGGGAAAACAAATACGGGCAAACCACTTCTTTTTAAATATGCCAGGTGGTCATTTTTTTCATAATTATTTTTTCGAATAAAATTGCATAAATGTTACATTTTTAGAAAGATTGTTCAAAAAAATTGTTTGCTTGTGAGATGAGTTACATTAAAAAATGTATAGTTTCTGAGATAACGTCAGTGGAAATTAGGTTAACAGCCGAATATCTCAATCCATTAGAGTAAATAAACACAGGAGAGTCATTAATTATGAGTCATGAAAATATTAAACCATGGAGGTAGTCATTCGCAAAGCAAGATCTCCATGGAGAATTTTGAAATACGTAAAAAGAAAAAAAAAAGGCATGCTCATTTCGCCCATAGCAGACGATATAATTCATTTCACTGAAATAATAAGGATGATTTTTTTACATTGTGAAAGAGTTATAAAACGAACTCACCTCATCTGTCACATTTAACGTACAATTTTCAACTTGTTGTTTACTGTAATCCCTTTTAGCATATGTATTTTTATTTTAATGATAATACGTGATTTTTAACGCTTTTCAACATATTTGAAAAGTGTTTATGAATTCGGTTTGTCTGGCCGTCTGTCTGTCTGTCTGTCTGTCCGTCCTCTAACTCGCGTAAATATATTATGTTTCTCATGCAGTTGATATATGTTATTGAGGTTTACTATGGCATGTTCGGTATTGAAAATGAAGTGTGTAGCACTTATAGTTTTTTTACAGGGAAACTCAAAATAATTCGTTACATTGCGGTCTATGGGGAAAAATCATTTGCTGTTTATTTTAATGATGTTACACAATTTCAAACTATTGTAATTGTAATAATTGTAATATTGTAATTGTATTGTAATATTACTTAATTATTGATATACAGGGTGAATCTAAACTCTTGTGCAAAATTTTAAGGTGTGATAGTACACATCAAGACAAACAATATTAAATAGGAAACTAAGGGTCCCAAACGTCTTCCGAAGGAGATAGGCGCCATTAAAGTTTAGGGTCTAAAATTTCAAATGATTATAAAAAACGGAAAAACGGTTGATTCGTTTGCGGTTTTCGCTAAAACTATTCTTTATGTCAGTATTTTCTTAAAAATAAATTTTAAAGATAAAGTTAAAAAAATGCCGATAGGGGGCGCTTTAGACTTTGGAGTAACCAAAAACTATTTTTTACCGTTATTTTTTGTATCTCATTAAATGCTTTCAAAAGCTTAGACTTAAACTTAAATTTTGAGCTCAAAATCTGAATCGTTGGGAGTGATTAAGTAGCGCAAACTGAACAGCGTTCAGGAGTTGAAATTTGAAACACCTCCCTCCCCCCCACTCCTGAGCACAGTTCAGTTATTCCCGATCTTGGTGTCGTAGACCAGGCAGAAACAACATGAGTTGTAATTTTCCAACCGGACGAAAAATATCCAGGCCAGGATTCGAACCTGGGATCTCTTGAAGCTGCCATGCTCTACCAACTGAGCTATCCCGGTTGAATCTGGAGGGCATAATTCATCCAGTTCACGCCGGGATAGCTCAGTTGGTAGAGCATGGCAGCTTCAGCCGAGAGATCACAGGTTCGAATCCTGGCCCGGACATTTTTCGTGCAGTTGGAAAATTACAACTCATATGATTTCTTTACCAATTTGGATAATTTTGTTAAAATTAATCCAGGCAGAAACTACTACCCCTACACGTAAAATAAACGATAGAGTAATGACAAAATTAAATAGAAAATTTATTCATAACAGACATAAGTGATTTCTCTGCGCAAAATAAAAAGAAACAATTTGATGTATGCATGTAGTGCGCAATATGAATGAAGGTTGAAACGTAGAAAATGGTACACGCATGATGTTCGTGAGGAATCACAAAAACTGTTCGAAAGAGTGCCCACCAGCAACGATGAAGGCTTCACGCCGCCGGCGGAGGCAGTTGCGAACATTAGTGAATACCCCGGGCATCTCCCGGATATCGCCTGCTACGACGGCAAGCCTCGCAACCAGGTCGGAGTCGGAGTCGACGGTAAAAAATAGTTGTTCATTACTCCAAAGTCTAAAGCGCCCTCTATCGGCATTTTTGAACTTTATCTTTAAAATTTATTTTTAAAATAAATTTTTTATTTAATTTTGTCATCTCTCTGTCGTTTATTTTACGTGTAGGGGGTAGTAGTTTCTGCCTGGTCTACGACACCAAGATCGGGAATAACTGAACTGTGTTCAGGGGGGTTCAAATTTCAACTCCTGAACACAGTTCAGTTTGCGCTACTTAACCACTCCCAACGATTCAGATTTTGAGCTCAAAATTTAAGTTTAAGTCTATGCTTTTGAAAGCTTTAATCAGATACAAAAAATAATGGTAAAAAATAGTTGTTCGTTACTCAAAAGTCTAAAGCGCCTTCTATCGACATTTTTTAAACTTTTTCTTTAAAATTTATTTTTAAGAAAATACTGACATAAAGAATAGTTTTAGCGAAAACCGCAAACGAATCGACCAATTTTTCCGTTTTTTATAATTATTTGAAATTTTGGACCCTAAACTTTAATGGCGCCTATCTCCTTCGGAAAACGTTTGGGACCCTTAGTTTCCTATTTAATATTGTTTGTCTTGATGTGTACTATCACCCCTTAAAGTTTTGCCCTTAAAGTTTAGAGTTTAGATTCACCCTGTATATTACTTATATTAATTACTAAGGTGCACTTCAAGAGGTTTATTATAGAGTGTGATGTGCATAGCACTTATTACAGGGACACTCAAAAACATTAAAGTTCTATGGAGAAAAATCGTTTGCGATTCATTTTAATAATGTATTTCAAACATATTGAAATTGATATATATCACTAAGGTGAATTACAAGAGGTTTACTGCAGGATATTGTGTGTATAGCAGTCATCGATGATTTACGGGTAAATACTAAAGAATTCGGTACTGACTGTTAACTATGATTGCTGGAAGTGCGATTTCAGTTGCTGAACGAGGTTTTAAATTTAACTCACTTTTTGTCTATTACTTGGTGTGTATAAATTCTGTAGATCACATACAGGGCAGCACAAAAGTTCGCGAACACACTTCCGTTTATTGACAGAAACTCCAGAAGGAGAATTTTAAACTGTGCTACGCGTTTCCTAACTAAACTAAAATTTAGCATCCTATGCAGTATATATACAAATCTATAGATCATATACAGGGCTGAATACAAGTATTCGGATATTTTTACGAATATTGTATATGTTGGAAATTCTTATTTTTTGTTTATTACTTACTTTGTTTGTTGCTTATTTTTTGTTTATTACTTTGTTTATTATTTATAAATTGTATGTATCATATATAGGGCAGCACAAAAGTTCTCGAGTACAGTTCCGTTTATTGACGGAAATTCCAAAGGGGAATTTTAAACTGTGGTACGCGTTTCGTAACTGAACAAAAATTTAACATTCTATGTAGTACATATACAAATCTATAGATCATATATAGGCCTGCACAAAATAATACGGATATTTTTCATAATATTGCTGGTAATTCCTGAAATTGTGTTTTTAAATATGTTATGCGTTTTCCAAATTGTTTACTTAGATATCATCTTTCACCTTATTAGACGATAAAGAGTTGTAAAATTATATTGGAAGTATTGGAAAGTGTTACATAATCTATGCCTGACGCATGATTTTTTTCTTGTTTTCAGGTGCGTTCGTGATTATATAAATACGTAGAATCTATAGTCGTCGTCTGGTCCGTCCGTCTGTCTGTCCGTCCGTCCGTCTGTCTGTCCATTCGTCCGTCTGTCCGCATATAACAGCGCATAAACAACTCAACTAAATGATTTAAAATTTAATATATATAATCGTTGCAGAATTTTGTCGAGACATTTCATATTTTATGAAAATCGAATCAAAACTTTAGAAGATATTAATAAAAATAATAAAAATATTTATTATGAAATTTGAATTATTTTTAAAAAATCGGTGCTTTTTTGTTATAGGAGCTTCCGACGTTTAATCGTCAAGCGACCGAGATACTTATTTTATGACAGAAATTAATCTGCAGACGATCTAATCCATTTCACAGAATCAAAAATCATCAAGATCTGAATATTTATATAACTAGCTATAGTACGAACGCACCTCGTTTGTCACGTTTGACGTGCAATTTCCAACTTGTTTTATATAATTCTGTGTTATAAGCTTTTCATGCTTTTTTGTGATGGCCACCATGTAGTTTGTCTTAGTGTAAGGTGAATGCATGAATGGGAAGAAATATTCGATTCTCATTCACCACCGTGGTCGCCTACACAAGGCCAATTCAGTCAAATGTAATGTTCCTTTCTTGGATAAAAGCTGATAATACAAGGGCGTGTTACAAATTTCTCCAACACGTAGGGCAATATATCCTGAGACTGGAGCGTTAATCACTGCAAAAAATATTGAGTCGTCGCCCTTACTTTACGTGAGGAGAGGTCTTAGATTAAACACACGATAAGAACATGTCAGATGAGTGTTCTAACTAAAGACCCGTTTTTCACACTGCTTACTATAAATTTTGTTGTAATGTATTAGTATTAACATGCATTCTACAATGTTAATTTTATTTGTTAATCCTTACCTGGCGGTGAACAGTCATAAATGATCCAAACGGGAGAAAAAAATAAAAGAGAAAAACTCTTTCATGCAACGTATGCTGATTAGAAAGTTCTTAGATAAAAAGCGGGTAAAATTGTAGCTAATTAAATTGTTTTATCATTTTAGATCTGAAAAAAAAAATCTTTTGAACACGTAAAACAATCTGATTTATAAAAGAAGATTTTAGATAAACAAAAAAATGTTTTAAAAATCATTTGTTAAAAATTCTGGTAAGAGAAACATTTCATTAAAGAAATATTTCCGTTTATAAGTAAGAGAAAGACTCTTTGTAAAAAACAGAAAAATAATTTTTCAGCTCTAATAATACATTTAAAATTTTTGATGACATTTTTTAATTGAATATCACTAAAATTTTCCTTATGATGCTTTAGTCGTCCGAGACATGAAATTATACGTTTTTATTTATGATTATTATTATTTTTTATTTTTGCTTGTGTATAATGTTAGTTCCATTAAGTGTGTGTAGCCATTTTGGTATTTCTTTTAAACTTGCATTGTTATTTATAAAATGAAAATCTAATTTTATTTTTCAGGCTTAATAAAATTTTGCAAGATGTTAGTTCCAATAAGTGCATGTAGTCATATTGGTAAATCTTTTAAGCTTGCATATAATTATTTATAAAATGAAAATTTAATTTGACTTCTACAATAATATTTTAGATTTTATGGGTTTATTTATGTTTTGAAATTATTTAAATGTTGACATATGTAAAAATAAATAGATAAAATAATTTTATACTGAAAATTTACTTAATCAAAATAATTAATAGTTATTTAGATATTGTTTTAATCTTTAACTAGATGGCAGCACCATATAATGATTTTAAAAAAACTATTACTATTATTCTTTAGTATTATTTTTTAGTTATTGTTTATTATAAAACCAGATGGCAGCACCATATAAATTTTCACAATTTTTTTTTTTTCTCTTTTAACTGAAAACTTGGAATACAAGTGAAATTTTTAAATATTCCAATAATATAATAGATATATTAAAATTATTTAAGTTAAAAAATATTTTTAGTAAATGAATTTATAGTTTTTATATTATTTATTTGTATTTTTATATTTTAAATTAGAAATAGTTAAAATCACAATGGTTAAATTAATAACTGCTACTTTTAGAAAATTAACTGTAATTTTAACTTGTACGTTTGAATTCACTTATTCACTTTACCATGTGCTTAGCACAAAACATTTTTTCTTCGGATTCTGGACAAATTTATGTTGTAATGTATAGATTTTCTTTGTCTTCCTTTGTATTTATTTGTTTATAAATGATTTTATTTTCTTCCGTTTGATTTGTAGTGTTCTATTTTCAAAGGTATCCTTTTTTTTTTTTTTTTTTTTTTCCAATTTCTTTCCAATGATTGTTAGGGCTTGGAATTGTCACAAAATTTTGGCTTTAAGCTTGTGACAGTTACAGAAAACAATCATTCTTTGCTTATAATGTGGTTTCCCAGCCCTTGAAAAAGTAAATTACATTATAAGCTTGCATTTGTGTTTTTTTTTTTTTTACTTATGTTTCACTTTTTGAATAAATACTTCATTTGTTAGGACTATGTTTTATAATGTGTAATTTGACATAGCTATTTGGGATAATAATTTCATTGCATTTGGTCAGTTATTTCTGTTTCAATGGTTAATTTTTGCAATAAGTTTATATATATATATATATATATATATATATAGTTTTTAACGTGTAAAAACTTTAAGAAAAATTTTAATTTTATTAAAAAAAATAAATCTCAGTTATGTTTAAAATTTGATATGCCATCTGATAGAATAATGTTTTTTTTGTATACTTTTTAGGGTTCCCTACTTAAAAATTTAAAACGGAACCATTATAAAATCACTCGTGTATCTGTCTGTCACATCTTTATTCTCGAAAACTATGGAACATGAAAATTTCAAACTTAGTAGAGTTATAAAGGCTATGACCCACATATTTATCATAGCTATTCACAAACATTTTAAAGAAAAATTTAGGGGAGGGGGAGTAAATAAGTTACTTGAAAAATATTTTCTTGTGTGTCGTGTGGGAGATCGTTCGAAAGATCTCGTAACAACGAAATATGCTTGCTGTAATTTTAGGTATTTTATTTTCAGTGATATCGTCGAAAATGTACTGCACAAATTTATCTCCTCCTCTCCCCAGTTCCGAAACTACTGAAACTAAAATTATTAAAAAAATAGAGGTAGTAGGAGTTTATTTAAACCTTGCAGGAAATCAGCGCTTATCTTAAATCACATAATTTTTGAGAAAATCGCATTTTTTCGTTACACCGAAACTTTATTTTGCGAGCGCTGAGCGGGGGTGTTGAGGAGCGGTCAAGGAACCTATCGATGCGGAATCATCTAAGGGTTTCTGATCATGATTTTCGGAAAAATTGTCTGTAATTAGCCAAGATATTAATTAAAAATATTTAGAAAAGCGCGTCACGGACGGACCAAAGCGGCGCGGCGTTGCAACTTTATGACCTCTTTTAGAAGCGTGCTTGGCACAATGCCAAGTTTAAATTTTGTACAAGATCTTTGTTTTAGGTAAGGCGAATCATAGTAATAAATGAGTGATATATAGTCAACGTTTTTCATTCCAATTGAATGTAATTATTGAAGGAATTCATTGAAAAATAATTCATAGAATAATTCCAAGTTTTTTTACAGTCTTTTTATTCTTTTAGCAATGATCTTTTGTAATGTTGTAGTTAGTAATTAACAAATTTATTGTATGGAACCCCTTGTACGCGAATAAAACTCGTACTTGACCGATTATTTTACTTTCCGAACACGTAGTGCAATTAAAGTATTTTAATGTGTGTGTGTGAGTGAACATGATAACAACCAAATGGTACTTGTAATTGTGATCCCTTTCGGGTAATTAAAAAAAATATTAAGACTAACAGATTTAAATAATAAACAGTATATAAAAATCATAGTACTTTTACGTTTAAGCGCCGCATTTCGTTAAAAAAATTATCTCTCTTAACCCTTTCAAAAAAAAAAGTTTGATTTCGCATTGTTTTCTCCTTTTTATCGAAGCCTTTTTATCGGGCTCAATTTCAGAGATACGGATGAACAAAAAATATTCATCTAAAGAGCGCGCCTTCTTCTCTACGGCGCACGGTGGGAGATTTACTGATTCTAGCTGGCCAAAAGTCAATAAAAAAAAAATTCCTAGCATAATTTATTTTTTACCTGATATTGCTTAATAGTTGGGGCGTTGTACCCTGCGAATGGTTTTGATATAAATATAATTGTATGGTCCAGAGACTAATGCAAAGATGGTGTTTCGTATTTTATGAATGAATCACGTTCTTTGAGTATAGTTGTTCAATCTGTTATTTCAAGTAGAAAAAAAAATAGTGCTATATTATGGACGCTTCCGAACTAAATATGGACATTGTTTTATCGGATTTATGTGCATAAATTTTCAACAGATCAATTGTTAATTCATATTTAATGTCGCAAAAAACTCTTTATTATTTTTTTTTAATTGTCATTTTTAAAATAGAAAAAGTTATATTAAAAAGCAAGATAAAGCTAACTTTTGGGTACCATTAAATATAGTTTAGATAATTACCTTTTCGATAAATTTTAGTTTGTCTCATCTATCTGCATTCCTAGGTTTTAGATTTGTTTTTACCTTATTAAGTCTAAATTAATATTTTTTGAAATTTTAGTTCAAGTACCATTTTTCTTTTATCAAAGTAACCAGGATTGAAGTCAATCATACAAATAAACTTTTGAACCATTATACAGCAGCAGTAAGCTCCGAAAAGGTGAATTCGGTTTAAAATGTTTTGTTTATACAGGAAAATTACAATGAAGAACACATGAAGTTTTGCAAGCGCAAAAGTTTAAATGTATGGCCCAATTTGGCCGAAAGTTGCCAAATGTATGTCGATCTCATGACAGATTCATATAAAATATAATAGATACCGGCAAATTTTGAGTGGTATCGAAATTGGCCCAGAAAATTCTCGAAATTCACTTTGGATATGGAAAGCATAATGTAGAACTTTCTCCATTGTGTCTTATGACTCCCACTATTTACATAAAGTTCTGCTATGTAGAGATAAGTATAAGTATACAATTACATACATTCATATATATAGTATATATATATAGAATGCCCTTCTGTCCGCTTTGGACATTAATCATAAGAAACTGCTGAGGTAACGAATAAACATTTCTGTGCCTGTAGACTTAATTATGCAAGAAAGTTCTTGAGAAAATCATCTAACCAGGAAATTCTTTTATATAATATTGTTGACTTCAAATACTTTCCTAACTAATAAAATTATAAAATAAAAATTAAAACAACTCTTTTTTTCTAAAGACAGTCATTTTGTTGTTAATTTTTCAAGATAGAAGAAAAGGCTCTATATTCTGAGAGCCAGAATGAAGAACTTTCAGATGATGAAGTGTTGAATTTAAATTTGTAAGGAATTTTCATTTAAGCTGTCGAATGTTTGTCTTGTATCTGAATTTCTAATAGATTATTAGAAAAATTATTCTCTTTAATAATTTGTAGTATTATAATAGAAAAATAATTTTATCACTTTAAGTCCCATTCTGTTAACAAAGTATCATTAAGATTATCAATACGTACCTATTAAGTAATTAGATTAACTCTTTTATTAACTGTCTTAACGCTTTAAACGTGTTTTACCTAATTGAATAATACATAAAATGTATCAAATACATATTTCAGTTTTAATGTCTCAAATTAATCAATTTCCAATTCAAAATAACCATCTCCGAAAAGATTTTGATTTAAAACAATAAATTTTGTTTAAATGAGTTTAATATATCATTTATTTAAATAAAACATAGAGTTCAAGAGAAATAAATAGGAAAATAATTTTGGGCAGCTAGAATCGACAAATCTCCCACCGTGCGGCGCGGCGGTGCAATTCGTTTTCACAAATACGATTGTTAATCGTTAAAAAAAAAAAAAAAAAAACCATGGCTGAAGGTTACTTTGGGCTTTCCTGAGACACACTTTTTTGTACGCTAAAAGTAACTAAACGTCAGTATTTTAACACAATATTTTTACACGCTCTTCGTACAATCGACTTACATCATTTTTTTTAAATCTTGAAAAATTTGGAAGAATAGAAGTATTAAAATAAAAATAAATAAATAAAAACTGCAAAATTGTTCTTAGAACATGAACACACAGGCGGCTTTGGCTTCTGTGTTTACAACTAAATATCCATATTTTTACACGTATTTTTTACAAAAGCTTCAAAACAGATCTATTTATAATGGATAGCAATTAAAAAAAATTCGGACGATAAGAGCTTTATTTATATATTTTTTTATGTTAAAGCGAAAAGAAAATACAGTTCTTTTACAACTAAATGCCAATATTTTTTCAGAATATTTTTACACAGGCTTCGAAATTGTTATATGCATAACCGATAAAAATTTCAAAGGGTTTGGAGAACAAGAACTATTTATTTTAAACTATTAAATGACCCGATGTGAAAAAGAAAAGTCTTCTTACAAGGGATTTTACCCCTAAATATCAATATTTTTTTCACAATTTTTTTAAGAATTGCCCAATAACGACTAATTTTTTTTTCAAACATTTAATGTACCCTACGGCGTTCTTCCCTCGCTTATTTTGGCATATTTCAAAATTACGCACCGTTTCGGGAAATCAAATTACGAATGAAAAAACAATATTAATCCACATGTAAGTTCATACCTCTTTTCTGGCAATCAGTTAAAAAAAATACGAATATTAACCCTTTGAAAAAAAATTCATTTCCGAAAGTCACTTTTGGCGAATTTTGTTTTCTCCCATAAGATTTCGATGTGAGAAAAAAAAATGAGAAGAAAAACACAGCCTTTTACACCTAAATACCATTATTTTAACATGAAAATTACAATACACAGACTTCGGAAACATTATATTTATAACTCATAAAAATTTCAAAGAGTTTGGACGACAAGAAATATATTTTTGTTTAAGTTGAATTGTATTCGATGGTAGATGAAGAAAAAAAAATATCCAGAAGCCCTTTGTACTTAGATTTCCGTTTAAAATTATAAAATCATTCAACACTTTTTTAGGTATATTTAAGGTTATTATCACAAACCCGGGCAACACCGGGCGGGTTAGCTAGTGCTTAATAAATCGTGTAGTTTGTTGAGTAAAATTTTTAAAACCTGATGAATAAAAAGAATAAAACTACCGATTTTGAAAACAACACATGCATTAGTAATGGCTGATTGCATTCAGTGCTGCATGCGTAACCCTTCATCTTTCAGCTATAATGACTCCCTTATTGTTTAGGAAGGGGATAATAAAAAATAGAAACAGCCATTTTACTTTTATTAATGCAGATTTTATGTAAAACTATGAATTACGCTGAACTAAATCAAATCAACAAATCTTTACCTCATATATTAAAAAATAAAAGACAGATGACTGAGCTTTGATGTATAACTACAGTTAATGATAGTTAGCGAGAATTGATGATGAGATAAAAAGCAGATGTTTCGGTAACTACCTTGTTATGTTTGATTACATTTCATTTTTCAAAGTCACACGATCTCCGTGAGTTGAGATGCAGCGCCAAGATAGTATTCTTTATAAAGATTACCATAATTTTAAATTGTTTAAAATTTACATTTTGTCGGAAATTTACCATCTATTCGGGCACCTATTATTTGAATGATTTGTGTAATCACAAATATTTAACCTCGTTAATACGCCGCTCTCGGCTTCACTTAAAAATGACTCACTAAGTGGAGTGACTTCTTAAGCGGAGTTTATATTAAATATAAAATAAAATTCCACATGTTTATATATAATAAGTATACCTATAATCAGGGTTTGACAAAGGCAGTCGCCAGGTCTCCACTGGCGATCAAGTTTTTTTTTTTTTTGGCGACTAAATTATATAATTTTATTTATTTATTTTTTATTTTTTTTTCAGGTACAAAAATTGACCTAAGAATTAACAAACGGCTTCTTTCTCTGTCCCCAATATTGAGAAATAAATTTAGAAACTATATTAATATATATATATATATATATATATATGGCAAAAAGTTCAAATGCAAATTTTAAAATAATAAAATCAGAATTATTTGGCGTGGTTTTCTTCAAACCTTGCCAAAATACGGGTTAGGATCCCTTAGAAAGACCTCCCACCGAGGGCACCCCCCCCCCCTAGAGCCTATATCCCTCGTGTATATAATCGGCCGTCATAAATCAACCATCCAACCAACCAACCAATCAGAATTATTTGACTGACTTCGACTAGAAAAAATAGACAAAAAAAAAAAAATCCTGCTTCACTATTTCATCGATTTTCCTCATCAGATATAAGATTTTGTAACACTCATATCTGGACATTTGAAACATTCGGCAATCAGGATTTTCCAAACAGGCCGGTTAATTCAGCATTTAGAGTATTTCTTTTCCTTTCTTTTTTTTCCAGAGTTATATAATGTTGATTATTTTCATTAGAAAATTTAGTATATATTATCTTTCTAAATTATGTACTATTCTAAACTATGTAACTAAAATTTTTTATCTATGCTTGTTATTATTTTTTCTCAATTAATTCATAACAAACTTTAGGGCTGTTTGAAAATTAATGAGGAGGGGTGCGGTAAAAATTTTTACTGGCGACTAGGATTTTTTGTTGGCTACTAGATTTTATCAAATTTGTAAAGAGATGCCTATAACTAAATTACATTGCCAGTTTACTGAAATCAAAATTTTCCCCCTGAGGAATATAGCAGTGCCATTCAAAAACAAAATATAGCTTACATAGTTCATCAATGAAGGCTTTTTTCCTTGCAACAATCGGTTTGGGAGGTTCTTCTTCTTCATGATCGCTGTCGGATTCTACAGTTTCAGTTATTGTTGCATTCAGAGAATTTGTTGATATGTCAGACAACCTTTATAAGGAAAAGGCTGTCATCTGGAATGTTGTTAAACTTAAAGTCATGCACAACAAAAACGAAGTGTTTTTGCAGATAACCTTGACAAATAAATTCAACCGACACAAACAAGTAAATTTCAATTAATGTTTCAATTAATATTCCAGGAGTAAAATTCGCCCGAAACTAATGAGTAACAAACGAGTGGATTTTTAAATTGCTAAACTGAGCGTAATGCCGACAGAGTGAAAAATGTCCCAAGCCGGGAATCGAACCCTTCAGAATAGCACTCTGAGGCTCTACCACTGAGTTACATGGAACGATATCTCAACTCGGCATCTCTCGGCGGTTGCAGTCTGTCCAACATATAATGGTGGCCAAAATTGTGGACACCTTTTGAAAAAAACGTTTTTTTGAAGTTTAATGGATCATAACACCAAATCTTTCTTAGTAATATCATAAAAGCTGCCAGCCACTGGAAAGATAATTTAATCAAGAATATTATGCAGTGCAGTTTGTTGAATTATAATTATTTTATCAAACGCACAATAATCAGAAAAAGGCAGTAAAACCTGGTTAGGTTAATGATAATTATTTTTCCTTTTCCTGAATGTAGCCAATGCATATGAATATTTGGAGTGACAGACAGATTCCATTTTATTTGGTAATGTTAATTAATTAATTAAAAGCTAGGTTTATGTGAATTAAATAATTAACAGTTAGGGTAGTACTTTAAAAAAATATATCATATTTTGGTACTTATAGGAGGTATATAGGTACTTTTATCACCCTTTTTTTTATGATTGCTATCAAGTTGCTAAAGTTCTTTGCCATCTTTCAATTTTTGAGCTAGTAAAGCATAATAAAATTAAGCAAACATCATAAAGAATTGATTCGTTACCCAAGAAATCAATGTATAGCAATATTTTTAAGTGTAGAAAGCTACGATTATGGTGAAATTAGAAGTAAAATTAGAAGTAAAATTGAAAGTAAAATTGGAAGTAAATTAACAAAGGGATGTCTAAGTCACGCAAAATAAGACTGGTAAAGGCAGGAAAAGGTGTAGGAGAGCAATTGGCGGTAGAAAAGCAAGATCCCTGTGCATAGGTCACAAAAAATAATCATCTCGGTGTATGCAACATGAAATGGTGTTCTGCAATGGAGAGCTGAATCAAAGTACAGTTCTGTACAGAGTGCAGTATTTTGGTCTAAGTTCTAGAATTCCATAACAAAAAAAAAAACATTTTAACGCTCCAAATAACATGACCCTACTATTTCTCTGTCTGGTAAACGTGACTTTTAGCTCAGTTTAATATTTTCAACTTTTATTTGATTTATAATTTTTTTTTCATGAATTCTAGCTTTTAGACTAAAATGCTGCAATCTCTACAGAACTGTACTTTGACTCAGTTCTCCATTGAAGTGCACCATTTCATGTTGTATACACCGAGATGATTATTTTCTGTGACCTATAGGCCGGGAGGCGGCAGCACAGATAATCACCTCATCGAGTTCACGGATGAAATTCTAGGATTAGTTAAATCTTGATTCGCATATTAAAATGCAATTGGTCTGCCAAGTCATATCTTGGTGGAAAACACCTGAAAACCCGATTTTAGCGGTTGACTCGTAGGTTTACCATTGTGTTTTCCTGCTCCCAGTCCTCCATGTTTTCATACCATTCGGTGGAGGAAAACACAATGGTAAACCTACGAGTCAGCCGCTAAAATCGGGTTTTCAGGTGTTTTCCACCAAGATATGACTTGGCAGACCGATTGCGTTTTAATATGCGATTCAAGATTTAACTAATCCTAGAATTTCATCCGTGAACTCGATGAGGTGATTATCTGTGCTGCCGCCTCCCGGTCTACTATACACAGAGATCTTACTTTTCTACCGTCAATTGCTTTCCTGCACCTTTTCCTGTATTTACCAGTCTTATTTTGCGTGACTTAGACATCCCTTTGTTAATTTACTTTCAATTTTACTTCCAATTTCTTCATAACCATAGCTTTATACATTTAAAAATATTGTTATACATTGATTTCTGGGTAACTAATCAACTCTTTATGATGTTTTATTACTTTTATTATGCTTTACTGGCTCAAAAATCAAAAGATGGCGAAGAACTTTAGCAACTTGATAGCAATCATAAAAAACAGTGATAAAAGTCCTCCTATAAGTAGCAAAATATGGCATATTTCTTTTTAAAACCTAACCTAGCTTTGATTGGCACATTACCAAATAAAATGGAGTCAATCTGTCACTCCAAAAATTCATATGCGTTGGCTACATTCAAGAAAAGGAAAAATAATTATTATCAACCTAACCAGATTTTACTGCCTTTTTCTGATTATTGGGCTATAACGTTTGATAAAGTAATTATAATTCAAAAAACTGTATTGAATAATATTCTTGATTAAATTATCTTCCCAGTGGTATATAGCTTTTATGGTATTACTAAGAAATATTTGGTGTTATGATCCATGAAACTTCAAAAAAGCATTTTTAATCAGAAGGTGTCCACAATTTTGGCCACCACTATATATAAGAGTGAGAGATGCCGAGTTGGGATATTGTTCCTTGTAGCTCAGCGGTAGAGCCTCAGAGCGCTATTCTGAGGACCCGTGTTCGATCATCGGCTTGGGACATTTTTTTACTCTGTCGGCTTTACGCTCAGTTTAGCAATGAAAACAATCCACTTGTTTGTTACTCAAATTCAACCGAGTTTGCCTATCCCACTCTTAAAAGTGGACCCTTCACTCACTTGAAAACACCCGCTCGCTAATGTTAAAGTTATGGGCAGGTTGTTTTCAAATTTCTCGTTTAAATTTGAATATTTTTAAACGATTTTTTTGCATAGAATAGATTTAACATGGCTATCTTTTACCTTTTTGATTTTGGTTGCAGATTTTTTTTAATAAAGGTACGTTCACTTTCGAAATCAGTTCCGATATGCAATTACCGCCAATAAACGGAAGTGAACCCCATTTCGTGTGTGCAGCCCTGAATATTATCGATATAATTTATACAATCCCAGTAATACATAAAACATAAATTAAATTTAAAAACGCTTACCTCAACTGAAAACGCACTTCCAGCAATTATCGCTCATAGACAGTACAATAACCAAATTTTTTGTGTGCGCCTGTCAATGAACGATAAATGCTATGCACATTATATTCTACACTAAGCATCCTGTAGTGCACCTCAATGATGTTAATGGATTTCAATGTGTTTGAAATAGTGTAATTATAATTTCATTAAATTGCATTGCAAAGATTTTCCCCCATAAACCATAATGTAACGGGTTTCTTTTGACCGTCTCTGTAAAGGAACTAGAAATGCTACACACTAACTTCATTTTGAATACTGAACATGCCGCAGTAAAACTCAATAACATATATAAATTACATGACATTCCGAGAATATTTATGTGAGTTAGAAGACTGCCAGACAAACCGAAGTCATAAGTGTTAAAAATGTTTAATTAGATAAATACCATTAATTAAGATAGCTGTCAGACGTAAGAAGGTATTTTGCAGAGTATCCAAAGAAATTTCTCCTATAAATCCTGTCACATCACGGATTAACTAAAGACATTGCGCACAAGTATTGCAAAGACGCAGTTTTAAGAAAAGCGCGTGCAAATTTAATAAAAAAAAAGAAAAGTGCCCAGTTAAACTGATGGCATTGAGCTCACAGGCTATTCACATTAATTGTATATTATACTCTTATTTCAAAGAATAATGCCCTCGAAAATAAAGAAATCGATAATAAATTAAGGGGGGATTAACCCCCACCCCTGTTCCCTTCTTTATACTTAATCAGTGAACCCCCAAAACTAACCATGGAAGCGCCTTATCACAGTGAACCTATATAGTAAATTTGAAGCAAATCAGATAATTCTGCATGGAAAACCAATTTATCTAACTTAAGGGGGGGGGATCAGCCACCCGTTCCCCCCTTTATAGTTAACCAATGAACTCCCAAACTAATCAGGGAAGCGCCTTATCACAATGAGCTTATATACAAAATTTTAAACAAATAGGATAATTCTGCATGAAAAACCCATTTATCTAAATAAAGGGGGGGGGGAATTAGCCCCCCCCGAAATCAAATATTAAACAAGGAAATGGAAGCATTTTAAACACAATTTATACAGTCGGTGTATACTTAAGAGCCTACTCTAGTTAACGCGGAGAAACGCGAACACTAATGTGAACCCAATAGTTTCTCTTTTAGAACCGGTTGCAATCGGTTCCATCCGGTTCCAAAAATGAAAGTGTCCGCATATATATATATATATATACATATAAAACCTGTAACGAAAATCGAAAGAGTATAAACGCACCACAATATATATCAATGTCATGTATCCTATGCAAGAAGAATCATTTAAAAGCATTAAAATACAAGAGAAAAATATGATATATGAATGCTAAACCTATGAGAGAAATCTTCCATAGGTTTAACATTAACATTCGAGTTTCTTCGCCTGACTAGTGTATGCTTTGAAGTCCATTTCATCTGCGTTAGACGATTCCCATTTCTTACAGTATTATATTCGTGTGTCTCTTTAATTAGTGTGTCTCACATCACATTTTGAAAAAATTACTAAAAAGGATGTTGATAGTGCATTTTTTGTCGTTATCCAAACATTATCATAATATAAATCTGTTTTCATGTGACAAATAATGATTAAGGGGTCGGTTTAAAAATTTTTGTTAATAATATCAGTTAAGGAAATTTCTACATTGTATTAAAATGTAAGATACAAAAAAAAAAAAAAAAAAAAAAATCACAACAGTTTAAACCGTAAAATAATAATAATAAAACATTGCACCAAAGTTATTTCTTTTAAGATTTTCCACATTCCTATTTGACATTTGTTGTATCGAGGGAATATCTACATTTTAAACACTTTCCAACATAGCTGCAAAGTGTTTATGAAATCGGTTTGTCTGTTCGTCTTCCTCTTGAACTCACGTAAATATTCTCGGATTGCTATTTAATTGATGATTGATTAGGTCTACCATGCCATATTCGGTATTGAAAATAAAGTGTGTAACATTTATAGTTTGTTTACAGGGGACTCAAAAGATTTCCGTTATATTTACGGTCTTTGGAGAAAAATCGTTTGTAGAGTATTTTAATGAAGTTATTTTAAATACACTGAAATTGATATACATCACTATGAGGTGCACTACCAGATGCTCAGTATAGAAAAGGGTGTGGTTAGCACTTATCGTTAATGTACAGGGACCCACAAAAAATCGATTACAGTACTCTTTATGAGCAATAATTGTTGGAAGTGTGGTTTCAGTTGTGGTATGAGTTTTTAAATGTAATTTTTTGCATGTTACCAGCCGTGTATAAACTCTATAGATCATATACAAGGCTACACAAAAGAATTCGAGTACATTTACGTTTACTGACGGAATTTGCTGAAACGTAATTTTCAACTGCGTGTTATGCGTTTCCTAACAGAAATAAATGTTTGCATACTTTGTAGTATGCATACAAATCTTGAGATCATATGCAGGGTTGCACAAAATAATTTGGATATTTTCCTACTATAGACGGTAATTGCTGAAATTGGATTTTCAAATGTGTTATGCGATTTTCAAATTGTTTACTATTCATCATGTTTCATCTTATTAAATGGTGAATTTTTGTTACTGTATTCTGAATGTGTTGAAATGTGTTTCATAATCTATCCTTCACGCATGATTTATCTTTCTTGTTATTTTTATTTTTATTTTAAAATTTTCATAAAGAATTCCCTTTTTTCCCCTTTTATTTCAATTTTTATGATTCATTTATTACATAAATATTTCTTTTTACTACATTATATTGAAAAATGCGTTAAATCTAAGCTAAAATATGAGCTGAGATTGTGGAATTTGTCAATATTGATAAATATATTTTGAAATTTTATTGAATCTTAAGATTACTCTTTATAGAAATAAAATTGCTTATATATATATATATATTTATAAATATACAATATTTTTTGCAAATATTTAGAATGCTTATAACGACATGAAATAAATTTACACTTTTAAACTTATATACGGAACTTTAACGTCGACGCTTCTGCATATTTGCTCATTTAAAGCATTGGTCAGTATGGTTTTTTTACTACAGAAAGTAAGTTCTAGATGACAACACCACAAGAATAATTTTAAGTCCATCCTCTAGCGCTATCTATATTAATAAGTTTGTTTCTACTGCTTTTAGCCATGCAATTTACACGTAGTTGTATTATGACTTGATGTTGCGATGTTCGTGTATTTGTTTCTATAATGTTAATTAAATGTGTACAGTTAAATTTATTCGTCCACTTCATTTTATCTTTGTGCTGCTTTAATTAATATTCAATATATAATAGTCAGAATGGAAGAAAATTTGTGTTGCGAAAGAATAGAGGGAAAGGAAGGGAGAGATTTTAGACAATGTTTACTGCATTGGAAAACGAAAACGTACATATTTTTATTTATGAATTTTTAATAATAAAAGTATTAATTAATAATTTGGGTTTCAAAAACAGTTTGATCAAGTGTTTTAATTTTGTGTTTGGTTGTTTATAAAGCATTATAGAAATCAAAATCTAATATGCATAAATTATTTTACCGTTTATGCTTCTATAACAGACGTTCCTCTTTAACATGAATCAAAACTCATTTATTTAGTTACTCATTAGAACTAATTTCATTTTGAGTTTTAATGTTTTTGGCAAAGCAAGTAACACACGCCTGCGATGGAAAAACTTTCCGTGAAATAATCGCTTAAAAGAAAAAAAAAACCGTCACGTGCACGTTCATTACGAATTGGTATAATTTTTACTAATTTAATTTAGTTAGGAAGAAGAAATCCTTGTTTCAGTGAGTTTATTAAACATATTTTTTCTCGTAAAAGAATAAATTGGTGCACTGAAGTATTAACCAGAAATAAAAAAATATTAAATATTCATAAAATTTCTCTGTACTAGTGAATTGCTTAATAAAATGTTCGAGGGAGAATAAAGTTTACTATACTATGTATATACTTTTAAATATCCTTACTCTTTATTTAATAAATACTTGAACTAGGATATAAATGTAATTTATGATTTTAGGAGATATTAAATTTAAAACGTCAAAAATTGTTATTTCCGTTATATTCTTCAAAATATACAATCCTTTTGTAGAAAAAAGCCTTACGTTATAGAGGGAAAAAAAATTACGTTTGGAGTTAGCACTGAAAATAACATAAAAATTAATCATGAAAATTAAAACATTTAAAAATAAGTATATATGTACAGCAATATATATATATATATATTGCTGTCTTATGTAATCTCTCCATCTCTCTTTTTATTTTATTTTTGTTACTTTTTTAATACTTCCCAATATAGTTGAAAAATATTTAATGATTTCGGTTCGTTCGTTCGCTCGTCCGAATTTTAACTTTAATAAATATTTTATTCAATATTCATAATTAATAATAATTCTTTCACAATAATTCATTCATAATCTTTCATAATTGGTATTAGTTTTAAAATAATTTTAAGTCATCTTTTAATATAATCTTAAGGCCTAAATCTAATTAGAATACAAACACTTAAGATACTTTGCTATTTTTTAATAAAATATTCCTTTCAAAACGTAAAAGTTGCATAACCACACGATTCAAGTAAAATGAAAAATAAGTTACAATGTTGTATAAAATCTATTTTTTTGTAAAATAAAAAACGTATTTACAAACATTTGAAAAAAGTCTTTGGTTTCTATCTAGGCTTTGAATATAAAGAGAAACATCAGTTTTCCAGATTATCACATTTTTACTTACTTGAAGAAATTATCTATCTGGAATCTAGGTGAATAATGATAGGTTTTCTTTATGTTAGTTCTTATCAGTAATCAATATGCATGTTTACACATGGCTAATTTTCATTACCTTTATTCATATCTGAAATTTAAAATTTGTTGTTTCGCATTTTACGCGATATGAACGTTAATAGATTTCATAAGATTTGATAGATTTGATAATAATGAAGGGAAGAGGAAATTCGTGTTTTGAAAACACAAGTATAAGTATGTCGCCTGCTTTTAAACCCTTTCCAACCTAGTTGAAAAGTGTTTATGACTTTGGTTTGTCTGCCGTATGGCCGTCTGGCCGTCTGCCGTCTGTCCGTGCTCTAACTCCCGTAAATATGCTCGGATTGCTCTGCAATTTTTATATGTTATTGTCGTCATCTATAGCATGTTCCCTATTTCAACTGAAGTGTGTAGCACTTATAGTTTTTTTTACAGGGACACTCAAAAGAGTTCCGTTACATTACGGTCTATGGGGAAAAATCATTTGCAGTTTATTTTAATGATGTTACACAATTTCAAACACATTGTAATTGATATATATCACTAAGGTGCATTGCAAGAAGCTTAATATGGAATAGGGTGTGCATAGCACTTATAGTTACTTTACAGGGACAGTCAAAAGAATTCCGTTACATTACGTCTATGGAGAAAAATCGTTTGCGGTTTAATTAAATGTTTCACTATTTTAAACGCATTGAAATTTATATATATAATTAAGGTGCATTACAAGAGGCTTACTACAGAATATTGTGTGTATAGCAGTCATCGTTCATTTACAAGGACACACAAAATAATTCTCTACTGTCTGTTAACAATAATTCCTGGAAGTGCGTTTTAAGTTGCTGAACGCGATTTTAAATTTAACTCACTCTTTGTCTATTACTTGGTGTGTATAAATTCTGTAGATCCTATACAGGGCAGCACAAAAGTTCGCAAACACATTTCCGTTTATTGACAAAAACTCCAGAAGGAGAATTTTAAACTGTGCTACGCGTTTCCTATCTAAACTAAAATTTAGCATCCTATGTAGTATATATACAAATCTATAGATCATATACAGGGCTGAATAAAAGTATTCGGATATTTTTCCGAATATTATATATGCTGGAAATTCCTGAAATTAAGTTTTTAAATATGGTATGCGTTTTCCAAATTGTTTACTTAGATGTCATCTTTCAGCTTATTAAACGGTAATGATTTGTAAAATTATTTTGGAAGCGTTGGAAAGTGTTACATAATCTATGCTTGACGCATGATTTTTCGTTCTTGTTAATTTAGCAAAGGACAAATCACATTCAAAAATTTGATATTTACATAAAATTTTATTAAAAACTATTTTTATTACTGCACTGATAAAAATGACACTTTCAAATCTGAGTAAATCGATGTTTTCATTTAGTTATGAAACTTTTTGTTTCAAATAGGACGACCCAATGCTTTCAATTCTGAAATACCAGAAATACTCAGAATATTTAAACATGGACATATACTCAAAACGGAGCACATAGAGGCCCAGTTTATACTCATTTTTGAAACATGGACATACTAAAAAAGGATTAGGATTAGTTCAAACTTATTTTTGAAACATCATACTCAAATATGAGCACATGATGTTTTATTCTTGAGTGTGTGCATGTTTTTAGAAATGAGTAACATACATGTTTCAAACTTGAGTAATTTTGATTCGGAGCCATTTTGACTATGCGACATACTCAGATTTGAGTATTTTTTTGCTCAGTTTTGAAAATGTCGTTTTTATAGTCTAACAAAGAAAGTTTTCAAAGGTGAGAGAAACGTTTGCTATTAAAGAAATAAACTTTTAAATGTAATGTTTTGTAATTAAAAAAAAAAAAAAAGCTTTTGTAAAATTTAGTAAAATAAAGAATCAAAAATCCCCTTTAAAAGTAAAATGAATAAAAACTGAACCCTTTCTTTTAACCAGTGAGATTTTTCAGATACAAATAAAAAAGTTACAAAAAAAAATTTAAATTGTTGACTTAAGAGATGCGATTTTTGAAAGAAAAGAAAATTAATGTACAGTTACTCTGATGCTTGCGATTTTAAAAGTGAAACGAAGCGAAATGTTTATAATTAAATTTAATCGAATAAAGTGAAAGTAAATAAAAAATTAGTGCTATTGTACAGAAATTAGGACGAACTGGAATTATTGATTCAGTCATGATTTAAAATTGTTTCACGCTTTTCACTGAACATAAAACTTTTTTACTTAAAAAAAAAACATATAATGATGGATAATGATATATGTCGTTAAATTTTTCTTCAGCTTCAAATACACTTATTATTGCTCTCAGCAGGGTCCGACTAGCAAGTTTTTGTGCACACTGCACTTTCAATGTTTCGTGTCTTCTTAGATTAATTGATTTAATAATACTAGTTTATATATATATATATATATATATATATATATATATATATATATAATGCACACTTATTCGAAAAGTGTCAACTCAAAAAATTACGTTTTCCTGAAAATTAAAAAAAGATAAAAATACATTTTTGTTATTTTATCGTATTAATATCTCAAATATCACATTTTTTCAGTTGTGTCACTTTTCGAATAAGTGTGAAATATGATAAAATTGAATGACTTGATAAATACAGTGCATCAATTACTAGAAAATAATGATAAGAAGTCTACTTATTAATGATGTTATTGATATTAAATGATAAAACCAAACTGATACTGAGTGCAAACAAAAGTCCTAAAAGATATAAAAACGTTGGCACAATTTAATGGAAATTTAGATGAAATTATGAAAAATTTCGTGCCCCTCAAAAATTTTGTGCCCAGAGCATGAACGCCGAGTGCCCGTGCGATAGTCAGGGAATGGTTCTCAGATTCACATTTAGTTGAACAAAAGTAAAACTTATTTATGAGCAAAAATTTATGAAATATTAAAACGTAGATAAGGATTAAACTATATATTAAATAATGTATTAAAATTCATTTAAAAAACATATCAACAAAATTGAAAATTTTGTTTAACATATGTTATTTTGTTTCACTATCACCAGATTTGCTTTTTGTCTTTTCAGAAAATGATTTACATTTTTAGAGAAATTAGTTTTCTGGCTTGAATCAATTTTGCAATTTTTCTATCGACTAAACGTCACTGTAAAAAATGACCAATGTTTCTTATTTTATGAAAATATACTATAACCACGAATGGAAATATAATATAATCTTCTGAGGTATCCGAAATTCTGAATAGCGTGTTCCATTGTCTTTTGAATCCCCAGAAACCAATACATTTGCAAAATTTAAAGAATTATTTATAAAAACAAAGTATTTTTCGCTGCCCGTATTTTCCAGAAACGTTTCCAAAGGGTTTTTATAGTGTATTAATTAGTGTCCTCAGCCTCGAATACCTATTTTTCGAATGCTATCAATTCTCAAGTAAACATTTTCATGCTCAAAAAATATGTTTAACAGACAAACATTCAAAATTAACAGCGTTAGCAATAACATTAAAATTAAGATTATTTCTTTATTCTTTCATGTATAAACTAACTTATACGGCTGAAAACATTTACTTGAGAACTGATGACATTCGAAAAACAGGTATTCCAGGCTGAGGACACTAATTAATACACTATAAAAACCTTTCAGAAACGTTTCTGAAAAATACGGGCAGCGAAAAATACTTTGTTTTTATAAATAATTCCTTAAATTTTGGAAATGTATTGGTTTCTGGGGATTCAAAAGACAATGGAACACGCTATTCAGAATTTCGGATAACTCAGAAGATTATATTATATTTTCGTTCGCGGTTATAGTATATTTTCACAAAATAAGAAACATTGGTCATTTTTTACAGTGTACAATGAAAGCGGAAATTTCTGGCAGTCGAATCCTATTATGTATCCTGACATCGTGAATCTCATGGAAAGAGAAAGTAATGAGAGATAAATAAATTTTGATCTATCAAAGTTTAGTTTAAAGTTATTAGCCTACAACTTACATTAAAATGATCTTAAAGTGGTATTCTATAGAATAAATTAATAGAAGAAATCCTTTTGGGGAAAATTCATCTAAATTTGAAAAAAAAAGCATAAAATAATATTGAAATTATATATAATTTATCATTAAAAATAATCTAAATGTCCAATTATATCAATAATGTTAATTCATTCTACACACAATTATATTTATACAAGAAAAATTTTAGACTTATTTATTGAATAGAATTTTTAAATCTTGCGGTTCGTCGTGATGTATTTTTTACTTTTTTATTTATTTAATTTAATTTTTAGTTTTTTTTTAAGAAAACGAAGCGTAAAAGAATTATTTGATTATCTAGCAAGTAAAACCAAATTGTTCCTGTTCTATTGCGAATGTTCAATGGAGTTTTTTTTTGTATGTGTGTGTGTGTGTATGTTCCAAATTCAGTACAAAATACACAAAAGAGAAAAATCATGCGTCAAGCATAGATTATGAACAACTTTCCAACACGTCTGGATACTGTAATGAAATTCACCGTTTAATAAGGTGAAAGAAGGAAGCAATCAGCAAGCTTAAGCAAGCAATTTAGCAAATGCACAACACAATTTGAAGATCCAATTTCAATAATTACCATCCATAGTAGAAAAAGGAACTCAAAAACTTTTGTGTAGCCGATAGTGTACGATTCGTAGATTAGTATATATAATTAAGTTAAAACATAATTCAGTTAAAAGCATGACCCTGTTGAAAAGTCACCTTCAAAAAAATTCCGCCAATAGACGCAAATGCACACTCGATTTTTTTTTTTTTTAAACCCTATGTGTTATCTACAGACTTTTACACGCACCACACAGTAAGCTAAAATTTAATTCAGATAAAAACGCACTTTCAGCTATTACTATCCATAGACGGCAGTGTATCCAGTTCTTTCCTTAGCCCTGTATATGAATTTATTAATACTCTCAGCATTATTACTATTTATTAATGCTGCTAATTTATTAATACTCTCAGCATTATTACTATTTATTAATACTGCTAATTTATTAATACTCTCCCTGCATATGAATTTATTAATAAGTTCAGCTGGAAAGTAATCTATGAGTTTCCTGTGGCAATGTGGCATTTAGGGTTTAAAATTTAGTGGTTCAAAAATGAACGACCGCTCTTCAAGGGGTTAAATGAATTATAAATACAACAAATTTCGTTTTCCATAGGGAATATGCCATGGTAAATATCAATACGTCGAAATCGAAGTATATTTACAAGAGTTAGAGCGCGGACAACAGGTGGATAGACAGACAAACAGATGGACAGACAGACGGATGGACAAATAGACGGACGAGCAGAATTCATAAACACTCTTCAACTATGTTGCAAAGTGTTAAAAAACAGTAGTAGAATGTTTTCGATCTTTGAAGATTTGAAGTTAAAAGATCGCAATATCCGTCTTATGCAACACAGTTTCATTATTATCGTGCTGCGCTGTTCAACCAAAATATATCAAAGAAATGGCATTTAATTTTCTATGTGCACGAAGTTGCAATTTATTCTATACTCCATGCGTAACGCACAATTTTATGTTTTAATTTCAATTTTGATTAGCTTCACTATAGCACGTTGACTGTAGTTCTACCATAATTTTTCGCAATACTTAATCGCAGAAAAATATTAGAAATTCTGCAATTAAATAAGGCGATTACCACACCGGCGATTAAATAAGGCTATTACAAAATCTGTCATTTAATTATTATGAATAGAAATCTTTTAATCTGAAATAGTGTTACCGCACGCCTTAGAAATTCTAAAGATTTGTGCACACCTTGTCGTATGGAATGCATAAAAGCCGAATAAAAATTCTGCGATTTTATCGGTTCCTATTTCATTTTCCATTTTCTCTAATCCCCAGTTTCACCAACTGCTTCAATAAATGAATGATGCGTTAACGATATCTAGTACTTATACCGTTCTGTCGCTTAAATGTTCTGGCCATAATCTCAAAGATGTCAAACTCGTCAAGGATGTCTCTCTAAAGTGATTTCTACATTTTTAATGAGAGCCATCAATTAGCAATTAAGAAAGTCCGTTCACAATTATGACGGATTATATCACAGGGAATTTATACGTTATGATATCGCATATTATATATTGATTTATATAATGTATAATTAATAGAGTGTGAATTAATGCAGTGTGATTATTCCTATTAAAAATATAATTAATTGTAATTTTTAATACATTATATGAATTTATTTTACATAGATACAGATGCTGTTATATGTTAGATATGTAGATATGCATATCTACAAGGTATACACGTATTTGCATAGATGTGTAAATGAATCGATGTATTTTTGTAGATGTGTGCGTATATACATATGTGGATATGCAGATATGTATGTATAGATGTAATGCAGACATGCATATGTATATTTATATAGATATAGATATGCAGATGCGTAGATGTAGTTGTAAGATTATGTGTAAGATGTAGTTATGTACAAGTAGTTATGCAGATGTGTAAGTGTGTAGATGCGGATGCAGATGCGTAGATGCTTATATGTGAATGTGTGTTGTGATATGTAGATGTGCAGCATAGGTCATCTATGCTACACTATCATCTAAAAAAAAAAAAAAAAAAATCTTTGCTATGCTAACGCATTTGCAAAATCTGCCAATAAAGCAGTTTTTCCTTTTCTTTACTTTTTTTTTAAGAATATCGTTTGAAAGCCTATAACATTATTGATTATTTATTCAAAAAGCATAAACTAAAGAAGAAACATAAACAACTTACTTTTTAATGTAATGAACATGAGTAGAGATTCTATTCAGCTCCTATTAAACACAAAATATTACTTCAACACTTTTGAGATATTTTAAAACATATTAAATCAAAAAGTTTGGAAAAAATTCCTTGAAAATATTTGCAAATAATCTATAGAATGTGTCATTATTACTGAAATAGCTTTTTTTTAAAAAATATAATTAACATGATCACAATATTGAGATTTAAAAAATGAAACTACAAATATGTATCCTTAAAATAAACATCTTCTTTACTTTTGTATATGATTGAAAATCAAATACAATATATATATATATATGATATTAAATACACTGAACAAACAAAGAAAGCTTTAAAAGTAATGAAAAGGCAAAAACAGAGATGATTACTGTGGTGATCATACGAATTGTAATTTTTCCAATTGAGTGAAATAGTGTCCTTACCGTTATTCGAACCCAGGGTCTTGGCTTTAGCTGCCAATGATCGTCCAACTAAGCTAGCATGGACAAATCCGGCAGACCAATTCCCTCAAACAACCTTTTAGCTGTGACATTTGCTCTGTTATCTGAAACAGTTCAACAGAATAATCCGTATGATTTCTCTAATTGTGTTAAAATAATGAAATGTAATTACGTATCCAACGATTGTTCCTTTACCTGTGGTTTATTCTGTTGAACTGTTTCAGATAACAAACCAGATGTCACTGCCAAAATGTTGTCTGAGTAAAACGTGTCCGCCGGATTTGTCCAGGATAGTTTAGTTGGAAGATCGTTGGCAGCTACAGCCAAGGTCCTGTGTTCGAATCCTGGCCTGCACACTTTTTCACTCGGAAAAATTACAGCCTCGTATGAATTTTTTACTAATCAGCATGATTGTGTTAAAATAATTAAGTGATTGTGGTGATGCTTGATTTTTTTTATTCTCCTATGGTTGTCACTAAAGTTAAGTTTGTTTGCAAATGAAGAAGTAATATGCCATAATGTTTTACTAAAAAAATTACAGCCTTTTTTTCTCAGGACGTTCATTTTAAAACTATGTTATTCTTCTCAAAAAGCTTAGAAACGTTTCAACTTTTCAACCATTTGATTACCGCGGAAAACTTGGTGAATTGTCTTGAATTCTAAGAAAACTAGAATCTTACAAGGAGAGGACCAAGCTTGGTAATCACAGATTTTGATTATTTTTATATATGTTGTAGGGTAGAAGCACCTTAGTCTCAGGTTCAACGGATTTTATACAACGCTCCTTAGTTCTTGAAAAATAGGGGGTCTAATATTTTAACACAACTTAAATACTTACTTTGTAACGACATTGCTGCGTTGGTCCTAGCTCAGTTGGTATGGCGTGTACTCGTTGATCTGCGGGCTGGGGTTCGAGACCGGAACGCGCTGCGTTTGCTTTTCTCATTTTTTGTTTTATAAATATACTTAAAATTATTATTTAATAATCCTAATTAAAAATTACAATATTGTGCATTAATTATAATGTTAACCTATTTATTTTTCATTAGTAACTAAATCGTTGTATAAAACATCATTAAACAGTTATTTTTTTTAAAATCACTTTTAAAATGCATTTCATATATGCTTTACGATGCAATGATATTGAACAATTGTAATAATTCGTGAATTTAAAGAAACATCGTTTATATATTGCCTTAACAAGGGAAGTCAATGCGATGATAATACTACTCTGTTTTTAAAGTAAGAAGCATAATTATATTAAAATTTAGCATAAAGTACAACATATATTTTTGCATATTACAGATTTTTAAATTTGTAATACGTATGCTTGCGCGCTTAAAAATTAAATTAAAAATTAGATATGTTAACATTATAATTAATGTATGACGTTAAAATTTTTAATTGAGATTATTAAATTATAATTACAAGTATATTTATGAAACAAAAAATGAGAAAAACAAACTTAGTTTGTTCCGGTAGACGCCATACCAACGTAGTGATTTCGTTATAAAATAAGTATTTATGTTGTGTTATATTATTAGACCCCCTATTTCTCGAGAACTAAGGAGCGTTGATAAAATCCGTTGAACCTGACACTAAGGGACTTCTACCTTACAACACATATAAAAATAATCAAAATCAGTGATTACCAAGCTTGACCCTCTCCTTGTTAGTTTGTTTTTTTCTTCCAATAGCTGGTGAAAGAAAGCAAAAAAAGATAGAAAAATGTATTTTCGAAACATAACTTAATTTGATAAGGTTCGACTGATTTAAACAATGGTGTCACCCTAATTTTTAATACAGTACGCAAATGTAAATATTTAAATATGGATTTCATATCTATTTAAAAATAAAAAATTACTCCGTAATTTTTGTTTTTAGGGTAAAAAACGATCAAATTTTGTTTTTGGAATTTTACAAAAAAGCTAAAATAATGAAGCCACAAATTATATGATTTAAAATACATATAATACACTGATATTACATTTGATTTAAGGTTTTGGGTTTTTTTTTAAAATTTTCTTTTAATTTTTAGTGGAAGAAATAATTTTCTTGCTAACTGAATTAAATGAAGTGAAAGTGCAATGGTATTGTCTATAACAATTAAAAATTTAGTATATAGCATTTGATCATAGTGTAAACAACGTAAATTTTTACTACATCGAAAATGCCAAGTTTTTGGCCTATGATGCAACACTTACGCGAAGCGTTACATTTTCTCTTCAATTTGAAAAAAAAAAAAAATCTGCTACTGAAACGCAGCGTTTACTGGCATACTGATACTGTATTACAGTATACGATGAGCATGATGTATTCTGAAACCACATGCAAAGAATGGTTTAGATTAGCGGTTCCCAACCTTTGTTCAGTCCAATAAATCGACTTAATCTACTCCGTGGTCGTTCCAAAAAATAAAAGAGAGAGAGAGGTCAATCAATCAATACAATTGAAGATTAAAAGAAGAATAATAATAATAAATATAATATAATAAAATAATAAAATTTGAAATTACATTCTAAATGGAAATTTGTTAAGTCAAATTGACAAGTTTCGATAATATTAGGTACTTGGCAATTATGTTTGGCCAAGTTTTGACAGTTTCCTTTAGAATAAATTGAACATTATAGTGAAATCGAAAGTTTTAAAATATAATTTTAGTGCATGGATATTGCAGAACTATGTTTGATGCATCTTTTTTACTCTCCCTATCTGCCTATACCCCTCCCCATCTTCCCTTTTTTTCAGGATTGTAGAATGCAAAAGGGCCTTCGCCAATGAAAATTGAGTCTTGAAATGGCTTCACATGCATGAAAAAACTTGAAACCTCTTCTTTTATTATAGTTTAGAAGAATTATTTCGATATGGGAGACAAAACAGTCCATGATCAACTGAAAAAAAAAATGATAACGAAGCGTTAGAAACATTACCGGATCCATCTGTAATGCTGAATGTTGTGGCACAATCATTAAATGTTGATGAATCAACTGTCAGCGAACATTTAAAGTCAATGGGAATTATTCATAAACAATGATATTGGCAGCATAATAAATAAATTTTTATAATAAATAAAAAATCGAAATATGAAAACTTACCTTCATGTTCTTAATTATTTTTTATACTGTTTTTAAATACAAATGGTTTCCACTGGAAAGTGGTTCCCGTGGTTAAACACTGGAAATTCGAGTACCAGCATTTTTAATGCAATTTTATTTAGCTCTAAGAACAGTGCTTCTGAAATTGAAATTTTCTAGTAATTCATGATAGAAAAGCTCCTTCTACTAAGCATTTTACCCTATTACGCTTTCGATAAATAGCGGAAAGTCATACTGGTTAAACAACCATTTTCCAGAGTTGCACAAATTATTATTATTATTATTAAAGGGAAAGGGGACAATTTCTCGAGGCTCCAGGGCTTCGGCCCCTTTCGTCTGCCCTTAAATACGCCCCTCGTTTTTTTTTTACTTAAAACTTGAAATTTAGAACAATGGGAAAATGCTTATTTCATTTTCACATAGTAATACATTCATGCTTTTAGTATCTTATCTCTCAAGAGAAGCGTACGATAACTGATTTCCACATCATCCGGCTACTAATAATACAATAGTTAATTTATATTAATCAATATAATCCTAATGATTACCAAACCTTTCCATTTATTAATTATTTACAGTCGATTGCTTTCTTTCTTCCGTGTGGTCTGTTCCCCGGCTAACAATTTCTAATCATCGAAATTTTACACCAACATACATCCGGACAATAGGTACCCTTTAAAAATTGAATCCCGGCCATATTTAGATTAATGCCTCTGGGCGTTTTATTTTATCAATTGCGTACCTGATATAACGTCGTCACCCGCCGAAAGAGACTGCATTTTTAATGATGGCAATCAATTAGCGATTAAATGGCGTCCCATCATCCATTGTGATGGATGGCGCCTCGTTAGGGATCCTCTGTAATCGGGGACATTCGATAGCCCTTCGGCGGCCCTATCAGAGTTGGCAATCACTAACTTCCCGTCTTACGTGCGTAATGAGCCTGTTAGGGACGAGAATCTGAAGGCCCTCAGATGACAGCCGGCCTGACAGACAATAGATGTCGTACGCTTGTTGCACGAATTTCAGAATATGTAAGGAAGTTGCCTCCTGGTCGAAGACATTAGATATAATATTTTGAATTTGTATATTGATGAAGTGCGTTGAATTTTTTTTTTGTTGTTGTTGTTGTTATATACATACGTGATACATGAACTGAATAAGTATGTAAGTGAGTCAGATAGGGACAAATTACACTTCACATTAAATTTTAAGAATTTTTTTTGTGCTTTAAATGAATGAAAGTGATTTTATGTAAATTTGATGTTCTTAATAAAATATGTAATTAGACTTTTTCCCCAACACATACAAGTTTTACAGAATTAAACTCATATTTTAAACAATTCAATTTTTAAAAAACTTTCTTCAGAAATTAAAAAACATAGAAAACATTATTTGTTAAAAAAAAAAAAAAAAAAAAATTAAAATGCTCCCTAACTTTTTTTATGTACAGTAAAACTTGCTAGACGGAATCGGGAGGTATAAAAAACATTCTTTTTTTGACAGTTTAAAAAATATTTCGCTCAGTCTTAGCAGGAACACTTCGTATTCTCACGCATGATTCCATTGTAAAATAAAATCAACTACACAGTTAAAGGTCGATGAAATTTGAAAATTTGATACTTAATCATTGTACAAAGCTAAAGGCCCTCAGCTGACAGCAGGTTTTACAGTTTACAAAAAATAGATGTCGTACGCTTGTTACACGAAATTCAGAATATGTAAGGAAGTTGCCTCCTGCTCGAAGACATAAGTTAGAATACAAGTTAAATTATATATATACACAATATTATATTTTGAATTTGTATATTGATGAAGTGCGTTTACTTTTTATTTTATTTTATTTTATTTTATCTTTTTTGTTACATACATACATGATGATAAATGAATTGAATAAGTATGTAAGTGAGTCATATAGGGACAAATTGCACTTCACATTCAATTTTAAGAATTTTTTTGTGCTTTAAATGAATGAAAGTGATTTTATGTAAATTTGATGTTCTTAATAAAATATGTAATCAGATTTTTTCCTAACACATATAGGTTTTACAGAATGAAACTCATATTTTAAACAATTCAATTAAAAAAAAAAAAAAAAACTTTCTTAAAAAATTAAAAAACATCGAAAACATTATTTATTAAAAAAAAAATAACTTTAAAATGCTCCCAAACTTTTTTATGTACAGTAAAACTTGCTAAGACGGAATCAGGAGGTATTTAAAAATAATCTCGTTTTTGGCAGTTTTAAAAAGGTTTCGCTCCGTCTTAGCAGGAACACTTCGTATTCTCACGCATGATTACATTGTAAAATCAACTACACAGTTAAAGGTCGATGAAATTTGAAAATTTCATACTTGATTATTATACATAACTAAAGGCCATCAGATGACAGCAGACTTTACAATTTACAGAAAATAGATGTCATACGCTTGTTGCACGAAATTCAGAATATGTAAGGAAGTTGCCTCCTTCTCGAAGACATCACTTATAATATTTTGAAATTGTATATTAATGAAGTGCATTGATTTTTTTTTTTTTTTTTTTTTGTTGTTGTTGTTGTTGTTGTTACATACATGATAAGTGAACTGAATGAGTATGCAAGTGAGTCACATAGAGACAAATTACACAGCACATTAAATTTGAAGATTTTTTTTTGTCTTTTAAATGAATTAAGGTGATTTTATGCAAACTTGATGTGCTTAAAAAAATATGTAATCAGACTTTTCCATCACATATAGGTTTTAAAAAATAAAACTCATATTTTAAACAATTCAATAATTTTATTTTCAGAAAAAAAAACAGTAAACACCATTTATTAAAAAAATTACTTTAAAATGGTCTCTAACTTTTTTATGTACAGTAAAACTTGCTACGTTGGAATCGGGAGGTATAGAAAAAAAAAACATTCCGTTTTTCACAGTTTCAAAAAGTTTTCGCTCCGTCTTAGCAGGAACACTTCGTATTCTCACGTATGATTCCAATGTAAAATCAACTACACAGTTAAAGGTCGATGAAATTTGAAAATTTTATACTGGATCATTTACAAAGCTGAAAGCCTTCAAGTGACAGAAGGCTTTATATAGAGAATAGATGTCGTGCATTTATTGCATGAAATTCAGTATATGTAAGGAAATTGTCTTCTGGTTGAGGACATTTCATATAATATTTTGAATTGGTAGACGCATAAAGTGAGGTGCTTTTTTTATTTTTGGTTATATATCTGTAGAGTTACAAGAAAGACCTTGTCACGATATTCTGATATTCCTTAGCTAACTTTATTCATGGATAAGCTGGGTGAAATGTGTTCGTCAGATTTGTCCAGAATAGCTCAGTTGGTAAAGCATTCGCAGCTTAAGCCAAGCGAATCCTGTGCTGGATACTTTTTCACTCAGTTGGAAAATTACAACTCATATGAATTATTTATCAATTAAAATAATTGTGTTAAAATTAATCAAATGATAATTTTAGTTGATTATTATGCCGGAATTAAGTATAACGTTTGTCGGAAGGCTTTTAAGGAATGGCTCTTGTAAATATTCACAACGCAGACTGTATTTAATTATTTTAAATTAAAATCTTACCTTTAATTAATGTACCTTTAACTGTAGTTTGTAATTTTTTTAAGACCTTAATAAAGGGGACCGGGAGGGACACTATGCTCTACAGACTTCTACTAGTCTGAGCAGTCCCTCTTAGGCTATCAAATCAAAACTTCATGCGTTTGCAGTTCTTACATCACTATTGCCAGAGCATTTTAATTTAGGTATACGATATTGATTAAGTATGCCAAACTTCACTATGGGATGGCTTGATGAATTCTAATTAAATAGTAAACACGCTAATTAGATGTCAGAATCTTTCCACCACCCCCGTCCTATGCGTTAATTGGTTGCCGTGAAGAGTCTTTATTAATTTAATATTTAGACTTATTGCGGCTGATCATTTGTACTATTTATTATTTTGGTAATTTAATACTTAAGAAACGTATCCGTGTTTACTGTGGTATTTACATGTATTTACATGTATTTTATATTAATTATCTTGTTTTTAGAAATTTACTTGTATTTTCTAAATTTAGTTTTACAGTTAATTAATTCATTTCTAGTGGTTACTTCTTCAAATAATCACGTCTTCTTCCCTTGTTCATTAATATAGAAATCGCAATTCTTATGCTTAATTTTTGTACCCTGTAGGCGTATAACGCGCACCTGTAAAATTTAACCAATTTTATTGTTTCAAAATTGCCTGTTATACGCCGAAATATACGGTATCTGTAATTTTGTCTAAGAAATGTCTAAAAAAATTGATCACCCTTACGTGTAATACAAGAAAAAAAAATAAAGTTTTGGATAAAAAAAAGTTTTAATAAAATTGGTTTTCCCTCACAGCTTGAATTTTCAATGCTATCGTTTTATTTATCTAAATTACATACTTAACATTCTATTTAATTATTTGTTTTTATTTATGAATGTTGGAGGAATAACTGACATAAAGCATACAGATATTCTTCCATTTAAAATTTATGATGCTTTTGAATATAAAATTTATTAAATTAACGATTTAAAATGTAATTCAATCAGTTTAGTGATGTTGTAAACGAAAGGTATTTTAGATTAAAATATAACTCTTAATAGAAAACATTACAGATTTTATTTTTTAAAGAGCACATAAAAATAATGACACTTTGATCATTCTACCAACAAAATACGATTAAATATATCGAAAACTAAATATTACCGATCAATATAACATTTAATTTATATTGGAAAAGGATAAAAAAAAGGTTTTCTAAGGTTTTCTAATTTGGTTACCATAATTAAATGACAAGTTAAATATTGACACCCGTTTAATTGAAATGTAAGATAAATATAGTTTCGATAAGGCTATTGTAATTCATTTATAAAGGGGATACGTTTATAATTATATATGTTACATGTTAATTTTTTATGAAGATTTTTTAACAAGATTTCTGTTTTAGCAAGCATAAAAAAAATAATTAAAGGGTAAATTGTTAAAATTAGCTCAAAATAAAATTGTATTCTTATCCTAGTAATAATAAAATTGTATTCTTTTATAATACTTTATTGTATAGAAAATTTGCTACAATGGAGACAATTTTACAATGTGATGAACTATAATGATTGGAATCTACTATAATGAAAATTATAATGCTTTGATATACAGGATATTTCTGTCAAACAAGTTAGGGAGAAAAATTTTAAATTGTTCTTAAATCTATAAAACCTTTTAACCATTTAAAACTCTTTTATATCTTTTTTCTTACGTGTAGCTTTCCACAGTTAATAAAACTACCTTCTGGCAATGTAGAAAATATTTTTAGTTGGAATTATCTCATTTTATTCAGTTGAATTTACTGTTCCAAGTAAAAGGGTGTAATGCAACTGTACTCCTTTTACAAAATTGAAGTTAAGACAGATATATCGCCTTAAAAATTACTCTTGTCTTATGTCAGTCTTTTGTGATAAATATATCTTTGCAACGCACTGAAGTCCATTTTTTAGAATTAAAAGATATAACGACAGTGAATTGAAGAACCAATAAAAAGGTGTTAAATGGCTCTTAATCCTGCTGTTTGTTAGGCGATTAGTGGTTAGAATTCTGGTAGACAAGACAGCATGGAGAGAGGGAGTTAGAATTGGCTGTAAATTTAAAGATTATAGTGATACTTTATGTCATCAATAACTTCAGATTTCTGAGGATTTATTTGTAGCACTTGGATTTTGAAGGAAATTTTACTTTATTTTCTTTTTTAATAAGACTATTAGAAACAATACGTGAGTTGAAATCATTAATATTAATTTGATCAATGTTGTCAATTCTCATTCAAATAAAAAAATAAAAAATATATAAAAGAGCTATATCAAAATCATAATAATACATTTTTAAAACTTAAAAGAAACTATTTAATTCATATTTTCAAAATATGAAAATTTGAGTAAGTTATATAAATTTAAAGGGTTAGGCGATTAGTGATTAGAATTCTGGTAGACAAAACAGCATGGAGAGAGGAAGTTAGAATTGGCTGTAAATTTAAAGATTATCGTGATACTTTATGTTATCAATAACTTCAGATTTCTGAGGGTTTATCGGTAGCATTTGGATTTTTAAGGAAATTTTACTTTATTTTCTTTTTTAATAAGACTATTAGAAACAATACGTGAGTTGAAATTTTGTTGAATGATATATATTATAAATGTATTTATAATATTATTTATATTATTTATAATCACACATATGATACAGTTGTATCGCATGCAGACACTTAAGTGACTGAATATTTAAATATCTTAATTTCAGAAATATCACAATTATTCAGACATTTTTCTCAGCTCATTTATACCACAATCATAATAAGACACTTATGTGTCTTAAATTTAGACATCTATGATGTCTAAATTTAACCCAAATCTACGATTACTCAATCTCTGACAAACCCAAATCTCTGATTTAATCAGAATGTTAGATGAACTGAATAGTTAGGGGGCATCATTACACTGCAAATCGTCATCATAAAAATTATCTGAATCAGGATAAGATTAATCTTCAAATATGTCTTGCAAAAAAGGGTGAGAAATTTCTTGACCGTGTGGAACAAGTGGTAACGCTGAGGAAGTTTTTGAAGCTTAGAAGCTTTCTTGTTTCTAGATTTATAACCACTAACATCACATGTGTAAAAAAAAAAAAAAAAAAAAAAAAAAAAAAAAGAGTTCTCAGTATGTTATTAATTTCCCATACATACCAATGGGATACAATTTCTGAATGCCTTTTTCCCCCTTCGGTCAACATTATTAATTCCTACACGCGAACTTTGTACGGATGCCCTGGCCTATCTTGATCGCCAAGTTTCACTCCAAAATAGAGGAAAACACTGCGCACATTTAATGTTGTGGAACAACAAAATGTTTTGTTAGAAAATGTTTTTCCAGTTAATTTAAATTAGCTGTTATAATTGCAATAAACAGATTGTAATACCGCTTAGATATTATAAAAGTCAAGTTGGTGTGTAAATGATACACGATATACCATTTGTAATGTAATTTTTAAATTAAATACGAAAATTTACATTAAGAACAGCTAAAAATATAAAAAAAGTTTTTTATTGTAGAGTGTTTTATTTTCCCCGTAAGTTCAATTTGCAATAAACGAAGAGTGTGAACCTAAAACGGATCTTTAACTTCATTAATTGTTAAACAACCGTGATTATAATGACGCATTAAGTATAAATTAAATTTGTTTTTATTTTCCAACATCTCGTACAGCTATCTAGATTTAGTTGCGTATATCCCTTTCATAATGAATTACTGTGTGGTTGCAACAGAAACTGTTGAAGATATGAGTTTAGTGTCGTAGCCAAGATGGGGGGGGGGGGGGGTTCAGATGCTCACAATACGACTAATTTCGTAAAGTTAATTTCTTTGTTCGTAGAAAATTCTGCAATTAAGTAAGTCGAAGAATATTATTTTAAAATAGGAGTATCCACAATCTCTGTCCCCCCCACCCTGGCTGCGCCACTGTGTGAGTTTTGAAGACTAGTAAATTCATAGTGATCTGGCATACGACATCAAGCCATCTTTTCAGCCAACACTGTGATTAAACGCGTATCATCAGTTCCAATACGTACGGCAGAGAAGATAGATTACGACAATAATCAAAGAGAAATATTAGTATAAAATATAGTGTGTTACAAAATAATAATAATAATAATAATAATGTCGGCACTACCATAAACATATCTCTGCCGTAATCAGAGAGATTAGCACAAGATCGATCTCTAATTTCATGTGTCAGCGATAAGCATTGACGTACATATGCCATTTTTGTTTGGTTTCGTTGGCATAAACACAAGAGGTTAAAAATTCTGCGTTTAGAATTTTTTAAAGAAAAAATATAAAAACATTAACCAAAAATAAAAATAGTATACGTATTGAATATTATTTCAGAGATGCAAATTTTCAAAATCCAATATAGTAATAGATCTAGATGATGCAAGAATAAGAATGCCAAAGAGGAATTTGTAATAATGTAGTTACACGAAATTTTGTTACACGAATAAAAAAAAGAGGCTGAAACGAACGTGAACCAAAAATAAATCTAAAGCTTCATTAATTCTTAATTAACCGAGATTCTAATCACGCATTAAGTATAAATTATTTTTTGTTTTATTTCCAGGCATATCTAGGCGCGTTTTAGAAGAACCCATGGACAATTTGTTTCTGTTGACATAAAAACTAGCATTTCACAACTTTTAACGTTGCGTATGTCACTTTCATAATGAATTACTGAGGTGATTGCGTCATAAACTGCTCAAGGTACGAGTTCTGAGGGCTACTAAATTCTTAGTGATCTAGCACATACGACATCAAGCCATCTTGTCAACCAGCTCCGTGATTAAACTCGCATCATCAGCCACAATGCGTACGGTAGAGAAGATATGTACCGATAATAATCAGAGAGAAATATTAGCGTCGAATATACTGCGATACGGGAAAAATATTAATGTCGGACATCACACAAACACATCTCTGCCCTCCGCTAATTCTAAATCACAGCCCGACTCCCCATTTTTCTCAGGATAAACAACAGATAAAGCGTGACTAATGTGAGCTGGCAACCTCGTCCATTTATTTCTAAGAGGCAAACCTGTTTGCTACCGTTGGATAGGCCTCTTTTAATGATAAAGGTTTTACTGGAATTATTTAATATCTAAAAACCCGGATAATTTGTTTCCAGCTTTTATGTAGGCGTAAATGAAATTGGAAGCTATTACCTAAAACTGGACGTTTGTACATTGGTAAATTAATATGTACGTTTTTGTTCGTGCATACACACATGAAAACACGTTCATAACGAATCATTAGGATGTAAATATAAATTAAATGCATAAGCAGTAAATTAATATAATATTTTATATATAGCATACACCGTTCAGTTAAAATTAAACATTCTTCTTCAATAATAAATCAATTAAAAAAAAAAAAAATCCACAATATGTAACGATTATCTGTTAATTGAGTTATTTCGTTCATATTCTAATTCCTTTTTATTTCTAATTCCTTTTTCTTAGTTGTATAGGCTTTGAATATGCATTGAGACCTAACTTGTTATTATACCTTTAAGATTTCATTTATTTCATTCATGATAGAAATGCAATGCTATTTTATATTTTGCTTGAGGTAGATCCTTAGATGAAGTATTTTGTAAAACGTAACTTTTCAGTTTTGTGAGTAGCTTTTTTTAGTATGCAATAAAACTTGCTAAGACGGAATCCCAAGAAACCAGAGAAAATTACGTTTATGACAAGTTTCATCTTAGCAGCTAATTGTCTTGGAAATTGTATGGTATTTTGCTGCTGTGTCGAAGAAATTTTCTATTTTCGGTAAGATTCCAACAATTTCCATTTTGACAACCTTCATTTTAATTACAGTCGCGTCTTCATTGTCTATTTTTCCTACAAATTTTTTTTGTTGGTACTGTAGTTGTATATATGATTTCATTTCCTCATCTTAATTTACACATTTTAATTCTTTACACATCGCATAAATTTTCTAAACCATATACTAATTAAAATGGTTTTACCATTTTTTCAATTATTTTTATTTTAATAAAATGAATTAACATTTTTTAGTTTTTTCTATCTATATAAGAAGGTATTGGATTCTTGAAAATTTCCCACTTCCGGTTTTCGACGGATTTATACATTTTAGAAAGTCCTGAACACGATTTTATTGCTTGACTAAATGTCTGTGTGTCTCTCTGTCAGTATGTGACACAAATTTTGCAGGCGCTCTGAATCACGAACTACAGCGTAGAATAGGTTGAAATTCCATATGAAGTTCTATCAATATGTGAACTGGTGATGATTAGTTTTTGGACAAAATCTCCCACGAGAGGGCGCTGAAAATCTATGATTTGTTCGATTTATGTGATGTTTATATCTCCAGTTTGTGTGCTCAGAATTCAACGAAATATCAAATTTAGATTCTTCATGATAAAAATTGATTGTCATTCAATTTTGCCTCCGGTCACCTAACAAGGAAGGTCTCCTTGAAGATTACCTACACAGATTCTTTCGAAAAAAAAATGCTAATGAAACTACTTATGCTCGTAATAAAGGGTGAGTGAAATGTAGCTGCGGCATCCCAGTAGAAATTCTGTAAAAAAATAAAATACTTTCGGGTATTTGGCGCAAAAAGACGCGATTTGGCGAGAAACACCATTTTTCTCGCCAAATACAAGCGATTTTAATGCATTTGAAAATTTCTTAAATGCGCAGTACTTTATGAATTTAAACTTAAACGAATAAATAGTTTATTATTTTTCTATAAGCTCATATAATATATATACAAGTTGCGTGTCGCTGAATTTATTTAATTTTACACGGTTTCACCGGCTTAATAAGTTTTAAATGTATTTTAACAGCAACTGAACTGTTAAGAACACCTTTTAATTGTCTGAGTGCAACGAAGACTCATACACAGCGCAGTATTACTTTGCCCCATATATAGCTACGATGGATATTAAAACCTTTCGTCAAGCATAACTCAAAAAATATTTAACGGATTTCGTTCAAATTTTTACAGCAGGTACCTATAAAGGTGACAACGTCGTCTATTTACTACCAAGAATAAGTGTCAAACCGTTTGGAAGTTATATTAAAAAAATAGATAAAAAAGCACAATTAAAGTACATACGTCACTAAATTTTGTGCGTACGTCATTTTCACCGGCGGGAGATTTTCGTAGACAATCGGAATTGAAAAGTTCATGGAATACATGGAGCAAAAAAATATGCAAGCACTAATATTCAGCACAATAAAATATATTTCAATTTAATAAAAATGGAAAGTTAATCTGGAATTTTTTCTGTTTGAAAAGTATTAGAGATTAGTAAGAGTAGTATTAGTATTAGAGATTTGGCGTAAATCACACCATTAGCAGCTTTTTTACTTCGCTTGTGTATGTTAGGAACAATTCTTTGATGTTTAAATAAAAGGTTTCGATTTGTGGCATTATTTCTTATTTTCTTTTCCTTTTTAGTATTTTAAATGGAATTAGTGAAAGGCGTGTATTTTAAATTAAATGAGTGAAAGACGTGTATTTTTAATGTATGTATTTCAAATGAAATCAGTGAAAGATTTATATTTAAATGAAATGAATGCAATATGAAGATGTTATGAGAAAAATATTTGGCGATTTATCAACTGCGCCAAGTTAACATAAAAGTACCAATACATATGTGGGTACTTCTCTATTATCCCGTCGACCACTTTTCATAACAAAAAACTATCGCCAAATAAACGGGAGAACGTTGTCATTGAAATATCAAAATACATAAATAAATAAAATATAAGAATTTAAGGACACAATTGTTATTTTAATGAATGAAATAACTAATAAATCAGTAAAACATAATGAAAAATACACGCAAATGTCGCGTTAAAAACCACTTGATGACGTAACAAACACGTATAATGCTTCTGATATCAAGTAAATGGGACTGCATTTTTGGCGTTTAATCTAACAGTTTGGCGATAGTTTTTTGTTATGAAAAGTGGTCGACGGGATAATAGAGCAGTACCTCTATATGTGAAATGAAACAAGGCACAGATGTCATATACGCACCACGTTGGCGCGATTTTTCCCTCCACCAGCTTGGGGAAAATTTTGTTTTTGAATATTAGTTACAAATAGTGTGACAAATAGTACACGTGATTTTTTATTTCAATATAAAAATAAAATAACGTAATAAATGAAACATCTATTATTTTAAAAAAGGAAATAAAAATAAATAAATAATAGTTTGATATAAATAAAGGCGCGGATGTCATATACGCACCACATTGACGCGATTGCAACAAAATGGCAATTTTATGCCTCACATGGTAACCCGGTTATTTTGTTTCAATTGTTGTTTATTAACTTTTATTTTTTACTAGCAAGATACGCCCGCTGCGCTGGTCAGTTTCTACAAATGAACCTTGAAGCAAACAAAATATATCGTTTAATTTGACCTTGTATTTGAAAGCAATCTGTCTATTTACCTGTAATATCCTTCCACATTACTGATAAATGACGTGATTGCGCTATTATATTTTCTAATGTGCAGTCAAAATTTTAGCTGTTAAGGACCAACTCTTTTATTTGGTCATTTACAGTTAAGGTTTGCTAAAGAATGATAAAACTATATGCAATATACTAAAACCATCACTAAAAATTATCGAACTAACAATGCAAACTAATTAACAAAATCCATTCAGTAGAAGTTTTTATAAAGGCTAATCTTTTATAATCGGGTTCATCTGATTATAGAACTTTTCCACGTAATTCTAAAACAGAACAATATAAAATATACTAAAACCATCCTTACAAATTATCTACTTAACAATGCAAGTCGCAAAAAATACGCCCAGTAAAAACTTTCAAAAAGGCTAATCTTTCGGAATCGGGTTCTCCTGACTGTATATCCTCCACACAACTGTTTGACTAAGCAGCGTAGAACAATATGTAGTACATTAAAACCATTCCTGAAATAGCATCTGACTAACAATACAATTCTCATCAAAATCCGTCCAGTAGAACTTTTTCAGAAGGCTAATCTTTCATAATCCGAATCAAATACTGAAAAAGCTAATATTTGATAAAAAAAAAAAAATATCACCTGATTTTCGAATTTGCCCCTATAATTCCTTTCTTTTTTTTAAATAAAATTAATAACAGCTTTTTCTTTTATTTTTCCAGCTGCATAGCCATTTCAATTCTTTCTGCATCAAAAAAAAAAAAAAAAAAAAAAAAAAAGACACCTTTTGGCTTAAAATCAAATTGTTTAGGATCAAAAGTAAAATCAAAATCGCCAAAAACAAAAGATAAATCGCGAAATATTGTTTTGATAGCAATCTTGCCCCTTGAATAATTTTTTAAACATTGCGAACATTCCCAATCATGTTTAAATTAAATATTTTCGTTTTATAATATTCTCTCATCAAAACTCTTTTTTCTTTCTTTTTCTTTTTTAATTAATTTAACACAGTTTTTCTTTTATTTTTGGAGATGTATAGCCTTTTCATTTCTTTCTGCAACAATAATGATCGCCAAAAAAATAGCAATGGTAACCTTTTCGGCCAAAATAACAAAACTTTCTATCATAATTCAATAACTAATCTACGTAGAACGTCGTGTTATATACTAAAACCTTCCCTGAAAAATTATCTCTCGAACAGTGCAAGTTCCATCAAAATCCATTCGGCAGAACTCGAGTTATAAAGGAACAGAACGAAATTTCCGTTTGTGTTTTATATATATATGATTAAATTATGTAAAAAATGAAATTATTTACGACATCACATTAAAAACCTCAAAAATAACAGTATTTCTCCACTGTTTAATGGATGTTATTATACATATAAACCTTCCTCTTGAATCACTCTATCTATTAAAAAAAACCGCATCAAAATCCGTTGCGTAGTTTTAAAGATTTAAGCGTACATAGGGATATAGGGACAGAAAAAGCGACTTTGTTTTATATTATGTAGTGATTTTAATTCTGTAAATTGTTTTTATTATATATATCAATATTTATTTATATCAAACTATCATTTATTTATTTTTATTTCCTATTTTTGAATAATAGGAGCTATATCATTTATTACGTTATTTTATTTTTATATTGAAATAAAAAATTACATGCTATTATTGTATGGTATTTGTAACTAATATTCAAAAACAAAGTTTTCGCCAAATTGGCGGGGGAAAAATCGCACCAATCTGGTGCGTATTTAACATCTGTGCCTAAATTAATATTGATATACATATAAAAATAATCTATAGAATTAAAATAAAAAATAAAAGTAAACAAACACAACAAACAGTTTTCGCCAAAGGGGCGGGGGAAAAATCGCGCCAACGTGGTGAGTATATGGCATCTGTGCCGGGATTTTTACCCTTTTATCTGTGCTTTCGGAAATGTAAAAAAATTAAAAAATTCTTATTTCAGGTGTATAATGTTTTGCATTTTTATACGGACCACTTCTCCATTTTAAGATTTTAAATGCTATTTATATCAGATATTTCTTTCTTGAGATTCCCACAAGTTTTTTCCGGTAATTTTTTTAGTTCGCTTATTAATTGTTTACAATTTGCCCCCCTGGCAATAACAATTATTTATCACAAAAAATGGGTACTTCTCTATTATCCCGTCGACCACTTTTCATAACAAAAAACTATCGCCAAATTGTAACGCTAAATAAGCGGGAGAACGTTGCCATTGAAATATCAAAATAAATAAAATATAAGAATTTAAGGACACAATTGTTACTTTAATGAATGAAATAACTAATAAATCAGTAAAACATAATGAAAAATACACGCAAATGTCGAATTAAAAACCACTTGATGGCATAACAAATACGTATAATGCCTCTGGCATCAAGTAAATGGGACTGTATTTTTGGCTTTTAATCTTAGTTTGGCGATAGTTTTTTGTTATGAAAAGTGGTCGACGGGATAATAGAGAAGTACCCAAAAATGGCTTAGTTTTGTTAAATTTGTTTGTTATGTATTTTCATTTCTTATTAAAATATCGAAAATGGCAATAAAATTTTATTTTAGCACCGTACTTATTTTTTTAAAATGGCTCAAAAACATGGTTTAATAAACGTATATTTGTAAATATTTTAAAAAACATGTTTTTCCGTTCTCTAGAAAAATTTGTAAGATTCTACAACTGCCTTTGGCACCAACCAGTACATGATACGGAACTTTTCCCGATTCAGATACACAGAAGAGGTTGGTCACAAACAAGAGTAATGCTAGCAACAATATTGTTTTAACTCTATAAGAGTTAGAAACAATAATGATATTAAATTCCCCGATTAGCTTAGGGCCCGATTACGGAACTTTCTCCTAGAAAAAAAAAATGTAGAAGTCTTTTACATTTGTTTCGAATGAAGCTCGATCAACAAAGTATTAATTGATAATACAAACAACACTAATATTAACAATGGGGGCAAAAGTTTGAATTTAAGTGTATATATTTGGAACCCTCCCCCCCCCCCCCCCCCCAACCACCCACCAAAAAAGGAAAAAGAAAGTTACAGAAAGGAATTTAAAAAGGCGTGAAGCCACCCTTTCTGACATAAGAAATTGGCTGCGAACCCGATTACGAAACTTTCACTTAACTTAATAACATGTATCTAATAGCCCTGAGGACAGTTCCCCTTCCCAGTTATACGGACCTTGGGGCTTTTTTAAAAAGCTTGACGCAGTTCGGGTTGAAGAAGTTGAGATTTACTGTCAAATGACATAAACTACTATGAAAATAAAACTGGTGAATTATTATGCTGGTTTATGTATGTATTTAAAAAAATTGCATCTGATTACACTCTTTAGATAAATTACTCCTGTTTGCATTTAATAACAGATAAACGGCTTCCGTTTACTAAATTGTTTAAATATTGGGAAGAGTTGGCGAGAGATAGATAGACGTGTAAACAAACGAGTAGACAGACGGGTAGAGAGACGGATAGCGACAGAGATAAGCTAATGGGTAGCGAAACGAATAGACAGACGGGTAGCGAGGCAGGTGCAAAAAAGGGTTGACAGAGGGGTAGTGAGATGGGTAGGGAGACGGGTAGCGTGGTGGATAGCATGAGAAGAGTACAGAGACGACTTGACAGGCGGGTAGAGAGAGGGGTATATAGACAGACAGACGTGTTGATAGACGAGTAGTGTAACGGGAAGCGAGACAGGTAGAGACACGATTAAAGAGTCGGGTAGAAAGACAGACGGATACGGAGACGGGTATACAGAAGAGTAGAGAGACAGTAGACAGATGAGTTCGGAGAGAGACACAGCTAAGACATACGAGTAGTTAGACTGGTAGACACGTTTGTAGCAAAGCATGTTATAAATGTGGTTTGAAGTATACGAGTTTCTATAAATAGTTATACAAATAAACAAAGGAAATTTTTTTAATTCAAATATTAAATATTTGATTTAATATTTCAATATTTAATATTTTATTTTTTAATATTTTATTTAGATATTTGTCATAAAGAAAATGTTGCAAAAATTAAATTAAATTTGCGTTAAACTACGCTTGCTAAAATACGCTATTGGCTGCAAATCTGATTATGTGACTTTAAAAATATCGTTTTAAAAGATCCGGCGTTTTTTTTTTTTAAAGTTTTGAGCAATTCCCGCTTAAGAAAATGAGATTATTTACCAAATGTTATAAAAAAATGCTTATGAAAACATAACAATATATGAATTTATATATGATATTTTGTAATTATATCATTTAATTTTCTATTTTTCATATGTTGTATCTTTATCTATCTCTTGTCTATCATATGCTGTATATTCACTTAGATTCTTGTTGATATCTTCTTTATATCGTAATTGTTAACTTTATGTTCTCAGCAATATCACTCAGACTAATCCCTTTGAGGGAAGTCCTAGTATACTTTTCTGTATTGAGTAAGTTGTTGTTTCTATGGCAACAATAGTTTTCGCTTTTTGTCCCTGGCATTAACAATATCGAAGTGAAATTTACAATGCTCAGAATCGGACTTTAATTCTTAGTTTGAAGCATTTTTAATGAATTTAAATTTTGTTCTATACCGTAGAATACAATCGTTAATGTTCTTTATATATATACATATAAATGTATAGGGGAAAACCGTAGTTATAAAAGTGTACTTAGTTGTTAAACTTACTTAAACTTGTTCAGTATGAAGAATAGAAAAAGTTTTCCAAAAAAGAGTACTATCATAAAAGCGTATTCTTTTTTTTTCATTGTGTCGCCAACCAACGATAAATCGCCAAAAAAATTAAATTTTCATTATTGTTTTACGGAGACATATATATCTTCATGAGAAGAATATTCTGTAATTTTTTCAAATATTTGTGAGAATGTGCTGAAGGAGACCTTCCTTGAAAGGGGAGGCGATGCCGAAATTCGATACTTTGTTTGAAATATGCAACACTTATATCAACATCTTAAATAACAGAATTCAGCTAAACTTCACGCTTAGCATCCTGAATATGGGAATGCATTGTTTAAAAAAATTATTTGGTAAATCGATGTGATATCTTGTACTATTTAAATCATTTAATTGATTTGATTTATATAGAAAAGTGTTTTTTGATGGCCACAACATGCTAGTTTTATTTCGTCATCATAAGACAGGTTTTAGGTTATGTGAAATCAAGTTTACCTTTAGACATTTACTTTTATGTCTATAAGAGCAAAAATGCAATAATTGTAATATTTGTCTACACAGATGTAACAATGATATTACTTTAATAAATATTACAAAATGGGAATCCTTAAATCTTTGGGAAACTTATTCAAATTATCTTGAATTAATTGAAAACAATTTAAGTAACGAATCAATTAATTATCTAAAACTTAATGTTACATTAAAATAACTAATATTTGATAAAAGAAAAGAATGATAAAATCTTCTATTCTAAAATAAATTCTCTCATAACTTTATCTTTTACCTAAACAGCTGAGTTTACATCAGAAATATACTAATAAGTAGTGTGCAACAACTTTAAGTAGTTGAATACAATCACAAATATGATAAAATCCATGACTTAAAAGACGATTTTAATCAGATGTTTTTCTTTAATCATTGATCAAAATTAAACATTTTCTTAATTTTTAAAACGACAGGAAAAAAATTTAAATCTAAGATGAACACCATTTACTATGTTTCTAATGATATTTGTCCATTGAAAACAATAAAAGAGAAACAAAAATCATTTTTTGTTCCGTCACCTCAGTAGTTCCGCATTCCGTAGAATACTGTACGAAACTTCATAATCAAAAAGAAGATATCTTAGTAAATAATTTTGAAAAAACATACCACATTTAAAATAAAGAGTTCAGCAATTACCGTCCTATGGCCAGAACGGTTACTCGAATTCTGTACAAATCGGTATATGATCCATATATTTCTATATATACTACACAATATTCTAAAATCTAGTTTAGTTAAAATACGTATAACACAGTTGAAAATTGCACCTTCAGAAATTTCCACCAATGTAAGGAAATGCACTCAAATTCTTTTGTACAGTATTGTATATTATCAACATATTCTTATGCATGCCCCATATTAAGCTAAAATATAATTCAACAGAAATAAAAATGCATTTTCAGAAATTATCATCCATAGACGGCAATACATTCAGTTCTTTGTGTAGTCCTGCGTACGAATTTATTTATATTCTACAAACGCGTCTTAATATATTAAATATAGTTGATCTGGAACATGCGTAATCCAATTAAAAAGCATCTTTAAGCAATTCATACCCATATACATGAATGCTTACGTTTATTATTATTCTTATTTATTTATTTATTTATTTTTAAATTAATATTGTAGCACTGCATATGATTTATAGAAATTATACACCACATGTTTTTTGTAAAAAATAGTTAAAGATTAAAACCCATATCACAATTGGAAATGCATTATTGAACATAGGCAGTACAGTAATCGAAAACTAATGTCTATTCTAGACTAAACAATTAGAATGTCTTACCATTGCTGATACTTTAAATAAGTTTTACCATTATTTACATAGCTTAAAATTTACTATACATACTAATCATTCCTCCCTAGTTTGGTTAAAGAATGTTAAGAATCATAGAGGTAGATTGTTTTGATGGTCACTAAAACTCAGCATTTTTGATTATGAGATTAAATATGAAAAGGGTTCAACAACTTTTGAAGCAGACATGTTGTGTAGAAATCCTATATCTCATTTTATTAGACCAGTTAGTTTACTTTTGAATGCTAGTGAAATTATAGAGATGCAAGAAAAGGGTAATGTGCATAGTAAAAAATATAAAACTGAAAACGGAATCATTATTATCAAAAAGAAAGGATTAAAAGAAAAAAAGGAGTTCTCATATCTTTAAGAAAAAAATTATTAGATCTTGCTCATGATAATTTTGGTCATCCTGATATTAAAAAAATGTTAAATATTATTTACCCTAATTATTATTGATCTAATATGTCTCAGGATATAGCTCAATATGTAAAATATTGTGATATTCGTCAAGAAAAAAAAAAAAAAACTACAACAAGCAACAACCCGAAGCAAACAAGATTTGGCTTGTTATAAGTTATGCCAGCCACAGATCAACTTTTTGAATGTCTTTCTATTGATACTGTAGGCGGATTTAATTACTATAATACTACCAAGAGATATCTACATTTAATACACTGGCCTCTAAAAGTTAAGGTAGAACCAGTTTTTTGACGCTCACTATTAAAAGAATGAAAATAAAGATAAAAAATATGATTAATATGAATGATCATAAGTAACTTCAATAAAATCTTATGAAAAAATTATACCCATCTCAATTAGTATTTTAATGTATTGGATACTTATATGTTTGTCAGGAGAAACTGCGAATATCCCACTTTGGGAATTTGTGTTTAATTTCTTTTATGGTTGATGATCTTGAATTGTTGGTACTAGAATAGTGTTGTCCATGTCTAGAAGATGTCGTTTACTTAATTCGTTAAGATGGCGGGTAATCTGATGGATGGAAATAGGGTTATCACAAGCTGGTGCTGCTAGACGTCTTAATGTTTCTCGTAGTGTGGTCCAAAGGCTCTGAGATCAATTTCAATCCCAAAATTCAGTATCAAGAAGACTTGATCCAGACCACTCATGGGTTACAACCCCTGTACAAGATCGCTTTTTAGCTCTTTTGGTCCGAAAGAGGACCATCACTACTGTGGCTCAGCTCATTTCAGATCATCGTGTAGCAACAGGCATGACAATACCTGGTATTACGATACATAGATGTCTTCACAATTAAGGACTCTATGCAAGACAACCCGTTGTGTGTGGCCCTCTTAATCGACAACAAAGAAGTGTCCGTTTATGTTGGCCGAGAGAGCGCATTACCTGAAACACACAACAATGGGCTTCCGTACTGTCCACAGATGAGTCCCGGTTTGCTTTGGAGAGTGATTCAGTTCGTGTGTTGATCTGGAGAGAACAAGCATCAGATTCTACCTATGTAACATTGTTGAAAGACACAGTTATAGAGGAGGTGGAATCATGGTTTGTGCTGGAATCTCCCTTTTGGTCACAGTAACTTTCATGTGTGCCATGGAAGAATTCTGACTGCTGTGAAATATCGGGTAGAGATCCTTGCTCCGTTTGTCACACCGTATGGTGGTGCTATTGGTGTTGAATTAATCTGAATGGTTGATAATGACCGTTCGAATGGAGCTAGAGTTCGTTGATGAATATCTAGAGTATCAAGGTTTGGAGCGATTGGAATGGCTAGCACAATCGTCAGATTTTGATCCTATAGAGCATCTTTGGGACTATCTTCCTTAATGTTTGCTTTCGTTTTTAAATCTGTCAATTCAAAAAGTTAAATAGAAACCTTGAACCGGCAAACAAAGATAACTGTAGCAAACCACTAGAGAGCAAGCACTGCAGCGATGCCAACAAAACTATAGTCAGGTGGATCACAGCCATGCTGTGATCAGGCGATTTCCGCCCCTCTACCAGGTGCTAATTCGTCAAGCTAGGCACTCATGCCGGGCAGGCATTGGCCTGCTTAGCGGTATAAAAAAAGAGTCCCAGTTTGCTTTGGAGAGTGTTTCAGTTCGTGTGCTGATCTGGAGCGAACAAGGCATCAGATTCTACCTATGTAACATTGTTGAAAGACACAGTTATAGAGGAGGTGGAATCATGGTTTGGGCTGGAATCTCTCTTTTGCTCACAGTAACTTCCATGTGTGCCATGGAAGAATTCTGACTGCTGTGAAATATCGGGACGAGATCCTTGCCCCGTTTGTCACACCATATGGTGGTGCTATTGGTGATGAATTAATCTAAACGATTGATAATGCCCGATCGAATTGAGCTAGAGTCGTTGATGAATATCTAGAGTAGGGGTGTCAAACTGTGGCCCGCCGGATACCACTAAAATTTAATAGTAAACTTTTCCTTACCTAATCATCGAATTTCTGCGATACAAGAAATCGACTATTTCTTTTAAATTTTAGTGGTATCAGGCGGTCCACAGTTTGACACCCCTGATCTAGAGGATCAAGGTTTGGAGCGAATGGAATGGCCAGCACAATCTTCGAACTTTGATGCTATAGAGCATCTTTGGGACTATCTCAGCAGATAGATGGCTGCCATAAGTCCTCCTCCAAAGTCGTTAAATGAGCTGGAACAAGCGTTGCTCCATGTATGAAAGTTGTTTCCCTTTCCAGTGTCCGACAACTTAATTGACAGTTTGGAAAGTCGATGCCACACATTCATTACAAGTAGGGCCGGACACATGCCTTATTAAAATCCGTTTATTTAATTTTTTTCACAAAAACTGCCATTTATTATTTTTTTTATCAAACAGTGGACTTTTGCAAAAAATGCAATTTTTTATTTGTAAATCATGCTTGTTGTTAAAATTCAGTAAAATTCGATAAAAAACTGTTTAAAACACAATTCTTCTAACTTTCATGTTTTTATCTTCTTTTGTTTTCAAATTAGACTCTTAAGAATTGTTGCACATTAACTTTTGGAGGCCAGTGTAATGGACCATGCTACTAGATATGTTTGGGCTTTTCTATAAAAAAGTGTTCCAACTGAAACCTATGTTAATTGTTTAAAGCAATTTTTTAATATACAAACCCTTTAGAAATTGCTTAGTGATAAGAATGTAGACTTTACTTTTTCTAGATTTAAGAAATTCTTCAGTAACTATAAATTTAAACAACTTTAGACCTCAACCCACCATCCACAAACGAATTATAAGGTCGAGGGCGTGAATCAGTCGATAGTTACTAGACTAAAATATAAAGTTAATTCTACTACTTGAAAAATGCCTTGAACTAAATTATTAGAGCAAGTCATTCAAGAATATAATAATACCCCCTATTCAGTAACAAATATTCTCCTACTTACCTACTTTTGTCAATTACCCTGCTGTTGTGGTGTTTTGGGGTTCTTTCTAAAACACAACTTACTTAAACTTAAAAAGCTCATTTATTACTCAATATTCACCTAACAATTAAATATTTAGAAAAAAATAAGTATACCCTGATTAGCTCCACTGAAATCTGTTGCCATGGAAAAGGTAGCAAATTATATTAAACTAATCAAAATATCAAAACTTAAGAATCCGAATAGGTTAATACAACAATGATAATTTTGAACTCATCATTTTCAGACAATATTAAATGTAGTAAGGGGCAACAGATTTCTAAATCAAGTGGCATACTGGATTGCATAAAGAACACCCAACTCCACTCCAACCCGATCAAGGTCAAATCTCCATACACATTAAATTAACAAAAGTGTAATCATCATATAATTTGGAAAAATGCAGACAACCTGAAATTCCTCCAATATGAGGACCAAAAGGAGAAGGAGTTAAATCCGTTAATAGAATAGGGATATGATGATGTACTAAAATTTTAGAACAACCATGGAGATTCTGAACAAGATCCGATCGGTTAGCCAAGAATCGTATAGTGGTGAAAAATAATTGGATATTTTTTTTTTTTTTTTTTTTTTTTTTTTACTTTTTAAAATAAAACAATTTTGGTGTATGTTTTAGAAAAACAATGTTTCTGAAAGAGGAGAGTTAAAGCTTAATTTAACATTTTATGAAATTAAATTTAATATTACTGTTTCACTTATTAATCTATCCATCCTTAAATCAAGATCAAAAATACGATTGTATAACATTGAGTGAACTTCAATTTATGTTCATTAAAACAGTCAGTTATGAATTTAAACTTAAGAAATTTTAAAGTCCTAATTTAATAAAGTTGAATTTTCTCTCCCTTTTTTTTTTTTTTATTACTCACAGAAAGGTTAGGCCATTCTTATAGGTCTACTGTGAATGTAAAAAATTAATTATTTAGAGATTTATACAAAGAAAAACATACCATCTTTGATAATAAACAAAAAAAAACACAATTTATTTGAACATTTAAAATAATGAAGCAACTAAGTTATCAAAAATAATCTTAATAAAACAATATAACAGCTGATCTTTTAAGTTGAAACCACTCACTGGTTACTTTTAAATTACACATCATATTTTTAAAATTATCATCACATTACCATTTAATGGTCGTTCAAACATACAAACATTATATATTAACCTACAGACTATTTCTTTTCATAATGTTAATTTTTATTGAAATTATCCAAAGATATTCATTTCACTTTTAAACTCTGGTATAGCAAACATATTTTTTTTTTTTTAAAGAGGTACAAATAAATAAAAAGAAAAACTATGCAAATAGTACTTACAACAGGTAGAGAGTTCTACAATATTAGTCAATGGGCACTTAGGAGCATTTCGTCCTTTTTCAAAATCTGATGAAGCACTTAAGCTGGAGTATTCAGGCTGGGAAAAAATTCAGACAATACCCATGTGGTTTCAAGCTAACATTCATCAATCCTCTCATCTCACTGCATCACTTGCCATCAACTACTAGGTCCATCATCTAGTCCGGAGGGGAAAATCGTTCTACGGTCCAGAACTTCACCGTCGGAGTCAGTAATTTCACCTTCCTGAAGCATGTGTTTTATTCGAAGATAGCCATCACCGTAACTCAGAACACTACGACTTCTAACGACCGTTTAGTTCAATATCTATGATCACTTCTGATGGTTAAGAAGTCATAATCTTGGAGCGCCACTACGCCAAAAAAAAACGGGCTACACATATCTTCTTCTTAATTTCTCGTTAACAGTTATAGATCCGCAATTCGAAAATGCCCTTATAGCCTCTTTTCATCATAACATCATGATTTAGGATAGTTAATGTAGGGCCATCAATGCCCCACTCTCAAAAAAAAATCTTCCAGAAACCTGTCCGCCTTCAACAACTTCGCGATCCAGCCCACAGGCCAATCTTCGAGCCCCGTAATAAGTCGAATTTTTTTTTTACGAGTCAAACGACAGGTCTCTTGGCCAAGCAACAAGTGTCGTAAACATTCATTCTCCCGCGCTGCTTGAAAAACGGGACCGATCCACTCTGCCAGGGGTACGGGAATGGAAACAAAAGGAAAAATGGACTCTTCGTGAAGACTACAGCTTGCCGCTCCACTCTGCCGGCCGCTTCATGGGGGAAGGAGGCCATGCATCACCCCCATGGCGTGTGCTGAAGGGGGTCCTGTTAGCCTCTGTTTACATGGGCGCCAGCTATCCGCCTGATAGCAGAGCCAATTGAAGCCTGACGTAAACTTACAAAGCCTAATTGCGTGTATAGTACACTCATAAGATAACGTAATTCTTATACAGGGCGGTCGGTCATTCTTATATCAAAGTCAGACTAGATGACTCCAAATTTTCCACCTGTGCGGTCTTTAACTGACAAAACATCCTTCCCTTGCTGTCTGCTTTTCGTATTTGAAAACAGGAAGCAAAGCTAGACTATAAACGTTGAATTTACTTTGCAAAAAGAAAAAGAAAGAAGAAAAAATAAAACTGATTTTATTATTATTATTACAATTACTTTTATTTATTTAAATTTTTATTAGAAACAGAAAAAAAGAGTGCTTTTAAATAAATGTTGAGAAAGTGATTTAAATAATTAATGTAGATTAAAAAAAAAAATTGTTGAAACCAACCGTAACAAGATTGCTCCCCCCGGCTAATTAAAAAAAAATTTTTTTGAGAAAACAAATTATTTTTTTGAAAGGTAACTGGGTACCACATGGCATGCTGGGAGCTCAACACTGAAAAAACTGACCCACAAACACAGATCATACATCCATCCGGGACGGGATCCAGAAAGTTCACCGCTGAAATACCACCCTGACAATACATTCCGGATATATACAACCAGAGCTCGCACATCCGTAGAAACCATTACCTAAAATATTACCTGAAACATGACCATAAAAGAGTACTACCAGAGGAGGGACCACAAGGCTGATTTTACCACTAAAATGACCAAGATATTTTCTGTACCTGTAAAAGAACACATGTTCCACCTGATTGTGAAACCTCACTTCCCTACTACTGTCATTCCTACGCATAACTGCATCCTTCCTGAGACTTCTGGCAACAGAACTGTAAACAATACATAAATTGAATTTTGAGAAAAAAAAATTAGCCGAAAAAGAAGAGAAGTGCCCACTGATTAATTGTCATTATACTGCTTATATACATAACTTCAATAATTGGCATCACAGTATATTACAACACTGTCTATTAATGTAAATAAGTACTAGTAATATCATAGTTACAACACTGTAAATGTCAATGAAATTTGTAAAACACATATTAATTCTATTATACAAAAATACACAAGAGCAACTGGTGACACACAAAAAAAAATATATACATATACATCTGTAAGACACAAATTATGGTATCACAGACCATGTTAGAGAATTACGCACACAATTGTAACAATTTTATATGAGAACACATGTTTGTTTTCGAACACAGTCTAATGATTCGGATATTATGTAGATTTTACAAATGCACGTACAAGTAATGTGCATGGGAAAGAGTATCTCTGCCTCTGTGCTACTTATAGCAAAAAGCAGTTTCGGGCCTTTGGGCACAACAGGGAAAACATTCCACAAAATAGAATAAAAAACAGGGGTGGTGACATATATCACCAGGAAGGAAAAACACACACTCCACCAAAAATAGGAAGTAAAATTAAGAAAATACTTAATTCTAGTAATTTAAGCCATACACAACCACATCCAGGTATGTACATGAGACAGTATGTACAAGAAAAAGAAAAAGGGCCCACACTCCTTAAAGTTTAAGCTCAAATAAAACCACAAACTGTATAGTAAATAATAAATCTATCTAGTTAAAATGTAGAAATTAAAGTAAACACATACTTAAAAAGTTATATACAAAACACTGATGCATTAAAAAAAAAAAAAAACTGAACTAAACAGATCTACCTCGGCAAAAGGGCATACAAAACACAACATCCTAAAAAAATTTTAAAGTAACAAAAATTACATTCGTTTCTTTTTTTTTTTTTTTGCAAAAATATACCCAAAATCTACGAAAACGGGGTGCGGACGGGTATATACCACATAATCTACCATAAAACAGACAAAAACCTTAAGTATAGGCATAAAAAGGGTTAAAAATGCCTACATGAAAGTATCAACACACAACCAAAACAAACCTTTAATACGCTAGAAAAACTAAGTTCGTTTTAAAAATGCCCAAGAAAATAATTAAATATACATACACATTAACTAAACTATAAATAAATACAACTAAACAAGGTAAAATTGATAAAAATGCCTGAATAACGAAAAAAGGTAGTCAGTATTTATAACTCGGACGGTCTCTTCTATCCCGTAGCGAATAGTCGGTTCTAGAAATCGATATTGAACGACTACTTCTATTCGATTTAGCAGCTGGACGAATCGATGAACGAGACCTGCGCGAATCGCTGTGCTCAGCAGTTGAACTGCTTTCTGCCGTGGCTGAATTTTTACCTACGCGCATTTCGCTGCCTTCTGCCGTTGCTAAATTTTTATTTACGCACATCTCGTTATTCTCTGCCGCTGCAATCTCCGGAGAAATGGGAGGTGGGGGAGAGGGATTTATGATTTCAGTCGCGTCGCTGTCTGTTTCCTCCACTTCCGGCGCTACCGGAGTTTCGTTATTGTTGACGTTCACTACTGCTGGTGCGCGGTTACTATCATATGGTGCACAGGGAATGAATCGGTTGCGTTTACACCTGCGTACAGGAGGAGAATCGCGCGGTTGGTGTGGTGAATCGATGGTCACGTTTTCAGTCGATCCCAGGTCAATTGTTTGTTTTGGTTCACTGGACCAGATGGGGAGTCTGTCTTTGAAAGAAGACAACCTGTCAACATGGACAACCTGACAATTTTTGGGATTAGCAACTAGCGCTATTTTAAAATTAACCTCATTTAGCTTCTCAATTATAGTAAAAGGACCATTATTTTGCTTGCTTAATTTTTTTGTATTACCAGGGGCGACTGTGGGTGTAAATAACCACACAAGATCTCCTATTTTAAAATTTTTATCAACAGCTGTCTATTCACGGTATTTTTTCTGCTGCTCAGAAACTTTAATTAAATTACTATGTACTTCAGTGTATACTTTTTGAAGAGCTGGGATTAAGAGTTCGCAAAAAGAGGGTGCATCATTATAATTAAAAGAAGGTGGTTGAGAAAAGAGATTATATGGTAGATTCATATTTCTGCCATACATAACTGCAGCTGGGCTAAGTTTAGTTGAAGAGTGGACAGCTGAACGCATAGCTAGTAGTGCAAATTTGTGTTTAGTGTCCCAGTCAGATTGATTTTGATTGACTATGTGACAAAGTGCATTTTTAAGAGTACGATTCTGTCTCTCCACTTGCGAGTTGCCAGCCGGGTGATAAGATGAGGTCTTAATAAGTTTAATACCAAACATTTTATACACGTGTTCAATCGCATCTGAAATTAGATTCTTCGCGTTGTCCGTCGTAATAAAACAGGGCGCACCATAGCGTGATATGAAATCAGCTAAAGTGTCCGCAATGACATCTGAAGTAGTTGAACTAACCGCATATGCTTCTGGCCACTTAGTAAATGAATCTATATATGCGACAATATACTTATTTCCCGAAAAAGTTTGCGGTAAGGGTCCAATGAGATCCAAATGAACCTTGTTCATGGGAAACTGGGGGGTCGGCATACGTTGCAGAGGGGCGAGCTGGTTCGCTCTATAAGCTCTCTTCTGCTGGCAACTAATACATGACTCCACTAGATGCTTGACATCTGACGACATTCCTGGCCAATAGAAGTGCTCACGAATGCGATCAATGGTCTTTTGAAAGGCTTGATGACAAGCCGCTAGGGACTCATGTGTTAGTGCAAAAACTTGAGTAACCAATTCTTTTGGCACGACTAACTTTACAGGTTTATTCAAAATAGCTGACTCCCTTGTATCCTCACAAACTAAAATGTCATCTCTAAAAAAAAATTTCATGTATTTAGGAGCAATTTCTACACCTTGGTCTAGTTTTCTTGCAATCTCGCAGCATTTCTTGTCTGATTTTTGTAATTCACCAATTTTTTCAAGTAGATTGGAATGAGGCATAAAAGTAACTTCCTTTTCGACTTGTATACAAAAATTACAATTAACAGTATCATTGGAGTTATCATTGTTGACATACCTCGAAAGGAAATCTGCGACACTGTTACACTTACCTTTAACAAACTTGATTGTAAAATTAAAGTCTGAGAGAGTGCAGATCCATTTAGCCATGCGAGATGTAGGGTCGTGAATTTTTAACATAAATGTTAGAGGCGCATGGTCTGTATATATGAAAAAATGGGTATTAGCAATGTAACATTTGAAGTGGGCAGTAGCCCAAACTAAAGCTAGTAATTCCCTTTCAGTGGTGGAGTAGCGGGTCTCAGCATCTTTCAATTTTCTGCTGGCAAAGGCAACAGGATGGAGCATGTTATTTTCATCTAATTGTGATAACACTGCCCCTAATGCTTCGCCACTGGCATCACTATATAAATGGAATTCCTTCTCAAAATCAGGGAGTGCCAGACATGGTTTTGAAATAAGAGCTATCTTAAGGTCTTCAAATTCTTTCTGTGCATCTTCATTCCACGAAAACTTTCCTGTCTCTTTAGTTAGATTGATTAAATTTTTGGCCCTCTTAGTAAAATCTGGAATAAATCTCCTATAAAAAGATAGAGTTCCAATGAATGACCTAACAGCCTTTCGGGTAGTTGGAGGTTTAAAATTTTCTATTACGGCAATATTTTTATTGATAGGTGACACTTGGCCACTACAAATCTCAAAACCTAGATATTGTATTTTATTCGAAAGGAAAGTGCATTTACTGGGCTTAAGTTTAAGTTTATGCAGTCTTAACCTTTCAAAGACCATGCTAAGCTTCTCAAAATGAGAATTAACATCACTGGAGGCAATTACAATGTCGTCGATATAAACAAGAATTCCAAGATTGCCTAAATCACCGAAAATAGCATTCATACGTCTTTGGAAACTGTTACCTGAATTTGAGAGCCCAAAACAGTTACGGGTCCACTCAAAAAGTCCCTTGTGGGTGATTATAGCAGTTTTATGCCTATCCTCTGGGCGAATAACCTGTTGAAAAAAACCACTAGTTAGATCTAGCGTTGAAAACAATTTAGCCCCACTTAAAGCATCAACAGAGTCGGTAATGTTATGTATTGGATAAGCATCTTTAACAAGATTTTTATTTAATCTTCTGTAGTCAACAGCAAGTCGATAGGAACCGTCTGATTTCCGAACCAGAATAACCGGAGAAGCAAATTCAGACATGGAAGGGGAAATTATGTCCGCCTGTAACAAAGTATTAAGTTGGTCTTCCATTTCTTGACGTAATTTGTAGGGGACTCTATAAGCTTTGCCTTTAACTGGTTTATTTGAAGTTAAGTTAATTTCATGCGGGATTGTATCACAGCAGGGTAAATCTAAGACCGATGCTGCAAATACATCTTTGTTTTTGTCTAGAAAATTTTGCATTTTAATTTTTAATGGGGGTTCTAAATGATCTAAATTAATTTCAGAGCTCCAAGTGAGATCAGCGTGATCAAAGTCACCAATTGGAGGGGCCAAATTTACATTACAAGTAAGGTTATTTTCAGTTACGGGTACATTTGATTTGTCTACACATTTTTGAATTTTGGCAACAAAGGTTCCTTTATTTAAATGAATACTATTGTCTGAAAAATTTGCAAATGAGATATATAGGCCATGTTCTTTAGTGCAAATGGCTCTGGAGGTAAGGAGACCTTGATTTAAATTTTTCGCCAAAGGTTCTAACATAACAATATCATTTTCCTTAATAAAATTTTCCTTATAACTTTTAACCTGGGCTAACATTTTTGACTGCGGGGAATTGAAATTTTGCTACATAACACAGCGAAACTTATATTTTTATTTTTATTGGTTTTATCACTACTGCTATCTTCATTGCTCTCCTCCTCGACTTCAGGTACCTTATCCTCTATACTTACCAAATCTTCACTTTCATCAATATTACAAATTTCAGTAGTATCTTCAGCTAAATTACCCTGGGTTACCTGACTCGCTGCTGATAGATTATTGTCGACATTTTGAATACTTGAAAAATTTGCAGTATTATTACCCTCAGAGCTACCACCTGATATTGTTTGCATGCAAAAGTTCTGCGCAACACTTTCAACTTCCCTATCTGACTCAGTTTGAATGACTATCTCAACATCTTTTCCCATATTACTCAACTGCGGGTCCTGAACTACCATATTTTCACTACTATGATTCCCATTTTCAATATTAACTGAGTCATGAACTTTCTCACATGCACAATTTTCAGGAGGGCTATTGGCATTACTACTTTTTGAATTCTCCCCTACTTTGTTGACACATTTTATATTTACAGAATTATTTTTAACACAATCATTATTTATACAATTATTATTTGAATTTACACTATATACAGAATTAGAAATATTTACAGAATTAGTAGCAAGACAAGTATTAGACCCTGAAGTATTACCTGGGGTTTCTACGCTTTGTTTACATTGGCCTGAAACTGGCACTTTAAGAGCGACAGCATTTGTATCACAATTTATACTTGCCCGGTACTCTTTCAAAAATGGCATTCCCAAAATCATATTAAATTCCTCTGATAATTTACCTTCCACTACATAGAATTCAGCTTGACATTGAACATTATCAAAAACAAATTTTAAAAATACTTTCTTATTTAGGTGAACTTTCTCACCGGTGACAGTCATAATGGGGATATTGCAATTCTCCGTTTCAAAATTCTCTAAATAGTTACAATCAGTACCACTCAGGAGATTAATTGCCGAACCAGTGTCACATAATGCATTCAGGCAAACTTTATTTATGTAAATTCTTGTAGTTGGTAATGTATATGATTGTGGCTGAAACATACTATACACAGTTGGGGGGTCCAGGGGCCTGTTGGGGATCGAGTTGACCACATCTGATCCGGCCACTAATAGTTTAAAGCCTCACTTTCATTGTTAGCTACTGGGGTGTTATTTACCGCCTGCTCTTCATTTCTGTTCGCAGCTGTGCTCCTATTGTTTTGGTAATAACCACCTCTTCTTCCCCTATATCCGCCTCGCTGATTGTGGTTCCCTCTAGGATTTTCACCTCTGTTTCTATAATTTTGCCCACGGCTCCTGAAATTTTGACCACCTCCCCTTCTAAAATTATAGTCGACAAAATTTAGTGGACAATCTCTGGCATAGTGGCCTTGTACGGAGCACCTATAGCAGGTTACGGGTCTTACCTCTTGGTTTTTCTCCTGTACATCCCTAGCCCTAAGATCAACTAAACTGTCTATCTTAGCTGCTAAAACATCAATTTGAGATTTTAGTTGGTCTATCTCCTTCTTTTGTGAGCTATCTTGCTGAAAAACTGCAGCACAGGGTAGGTTTTGGGTCAAATTAGGGTTGAGAATTTCCTCGCGGTGGTTGTAGAAAGGGTTAATGCTCCTATAAGCCTTTTCCTCAAGAAGCGCAATTTTGAGGACCTCTTCTGGGGATTGTGGATTTCTCGCAATTACCCCCTTTCGCACTTCTGGTGTAAGATTGCTCAACAGCATGGAGTGTAGTAGAGCCGTTCGGCTTTTATCGACTACTTCACCCTGGATACCTTCAATTACAAGGGCTCTTAATGACATATCATATGCCTTGTCATAAAACTCCTGAACACTCATATTGGGTGGCTGTTTAAAATTTAAAAAATGACTGAGGGCAACATCTGGTGTGGCCTGTGAAGTATAACTCTCTTTTAAGATTTTTAATAGCTCATCAGATGTTTTTGCTTTGTGAATTTTTATTCGCCTAGAAGCAGCTCCTGATAATCTAGCTAACAAAACGAATTTTTTTTCCTCCTCATTCCAGTCGAATAATTTGGCAAAACTCTCAAATTTCTCAGAAAAATCTGAGAAGCAGACTGAGCTGGCCTCTCCATTGAATGGGGGAATATTAGACAAATTATCCACTAAAGCATTTTTTCGCTGAATAGTGGCAATTGCTTCCGAGTGCTTATCAGCCATAGTTAGAGTTAGAAAATGACAAACAAACCAAAAAAAAAAAATGAAAAAAGGGGGGGGGGGGGGACAACTTAAAAATGAGAAAAAGAGAGGGGAAAGGAAAACCTTATAAATACATAAAACTTAAGTACAGGACTATGCTTTTTGTAAATAAGAAAAGGTTATGCTCACAAGACATAATTTTGACTGGGAATTGTAGCTTACTAGCACAGAGAGAGAGCCTAGACCTCTTTTTACACTTGAACATATAAATAAAATTTTAATTGCAAAAACACCCAGTTGCTCTTTGATACATAAATACATACAAGTAAAAAAAAATCAATAACCCAGAGACCGAATTGTTACGGCTCCATTTGTTGTGGTGTTTTGGGGTTCTTTCTAAAACACAACTTACTTAAACTTAAAAAGCTCATTTATTACTCAATCTTCACCTAACAATTAAATATTTAGAAAAAAATAAGTATACCCTGATTAGCTCCACTGAAATCTGTTGCCATGGAAAAGGTAGCAAATTATATTAAACTAATCAAAATATCAAAACTTAAGAATCCGAATAGGTTAATACAACAATGATAATTTTGAACTCATCATTTTAAGACAATAATAAATGTAGTAAGGGGCAACAGATTTCTAAATCAAGTGGCATACTGGATTGCATAAAGAACACCCAACTCCACTCCAACCCGATCAAGCTCAAATCTCCATACACATTAAATTAACAAAAGTGTAATCATCATATAATTTGGAAAAATGCAGACAACCTGAAATTCCTCCAATATGAGGACCAAAAGGAGAAGGAGTTAAATCCGTTAATAGAATAGGGATATGATGATGTACTAAAATTTTAGAACAACCATGGAGATTCTGAACAAGATCCAATCGGTTAGCCAAGAATCGTATAGTGGTGAAAAATAATTGGATTTTTTTTTTTTTTTTTTACTTTTTAAAATAATAAATTTTGGTGTATATTTTAGAAAAACAATGTTTCTGAAAGAGGAGAGTTAAAGCTTAATTTAACATTTTATGAAATTAAATTTAATATTACTGTTTCACTTATTAATCTATCCATCCTTAAATCAAGATCAAAAATACGATTGTATAACATTGAGTGAACTTCAATTTATGTTCATTAAAACAGTCAGTTATGAATTTAAACTTAAGAAATTTTAAAGTCCTAATTTAATAAAGTTGAATTTTCTCTCCCTTTTTTTTTTTTTTTATTACTCACAGAAAGGTTAGGCCATTCTTATAGGTCTACTGTGAATATAAAAAATTAATTATTTAGAGATTTATACAAAGAAAAACATACCATCTTTGATAATAAACAAAAAAAAACACAATTTATTTGAACATTTAAAATAATGAAGCAACTAAGTTATCAAAAATAATCTTAATAAAACAATATAACAGCTGATCTTTTAAGTTGAAACCACTCACTGGTTACTTTTAAATTACACATCATATTTTTAAAATTATCATCACATTACCATTTAATGGTCGTTCAAACATACAAACATTATATATTAACCTACAGACTATTTCTGTTCATAATGTTAATTTTTATTGAAATTATCCAAAGATATTCATTTCACTTTTAAACTCTGGTATAGCAAACATTTTTTTTTTTTTTTTTTAAAGAGGTACAAATAAATAAAAAGAAAAACTATGCAAATAGTACTTACAACAGGTAGAGAGTTCTACAATTTTAGTCAATGGGCACTTAGGAGCATTTCGTCCTTTTTCAAAATCTGATGAAGCACTTAAGCTGGAGTATTCAGGCTGGGGAAAAATTCAGACAATACCCATGTGGTTTCAAGCTAACATTCATCAATCCTCTCATCTCACTGCATCACTTGCCATCAACTACTAGGTCCATCATCTAGTCCGGAGGGGAAAATCGTTCTACGGTCCAGAACTTCACCGTCGGAGTCAGTAATTTCACCTTCCTGAAGCATGTGTTTTATTCGAAGATAGCCATCACCGTAACTCAGAACACTACGACTTCTAACGACCGTTTAGTTCAATATCTATGATCACTTCTGATGGTTAAGAAGTCATAATCTTGGAGCGCCACTACGCCAAAAAAAAACGGGCTACACATATCTTCTTCTTAATTTCTCGTTAACAGTTATAGATCCGCAATTCGAAAATGCCCTTATAGCCTCTTTTCATCATAACATCATGATTTAGGATAGTTAATGTAGGGCCATCAATGCCCCACTCTCAAAAAAAAATCTTCCAGAAACCTGTCCGCCTTCAACAACTTCGCGATCCAGCCCACAGGCCAATCTTCGAGCCCCGTAATAAGTCGAATTTTTTTTTTACGAGTCAAACGACAGGTCTCTTGGCCAAGCAACAAGTGTCGTAAACATTCATTCTCCCGCGCTGCTTGAAAAACGGGACCGATCCACTCTGCCAGGGGTACGGGAATGGAAACAAAAGGAAAAATGGACTCTTCGTGAAGACTACAGCTTGCCGCTCCACTCTGCCGGCCGCTTCATGGGGGAAGGAGGCCATGCATCACCCCCATGGCGTGTGCTGAAGGGGGTCCTGTTAGCCTCTGTTTACATGGGCGCCAGCTATCCGCCTGATAGCAGAGCCAATTGAAGCCTGACGTAAACTTACAAAGCCTAATTGCGTGTATAGTACACTCATAAGATAACGTAATTCTTATACAGGGCGGTCGGTCATTCTTATATCAAAGTCAGACTAGATGACTCCAAATTTTCCACCTGTGCGGTCTTTAACTGACAAAACATCCTTCCCTTGCTGTCTGCTTTTCGTATTTGAAAACAGGAAGCAAAGCTAGACTATAAACGTTGAATTTACTTTGCAAAAAGAAAAAGAAAGAAGAAAAAATAAAACTGATTTTATTATTATTATTACAATTACTTTTATTTATTTAAATTTTTATTAGAAACAGAAAAAAAGAGTGCTTTTAAATAAATGTTGAGAAAGTGATTTAAATAATTAATGTAGATTAAAAAAAAAATTGTTGAAACCAACCGTAACAAGATTGCTCCCCCCGGCTAATTAAAAAAAAATTTTTTTGAGAAAACAAATTATTTTTTTGAAAGGTAACTGGGTACCACATGGCATGCTGGGAGCTCAACACTGAAAAAACTGACCCACAAACACAGATCATACATCCATCCGGGACGGGATCCAGAAAGTTCACCGCTGAAATACCACCCTGACAATACATTCCGGATATATACAACCAGAGCTCGCACATCCGTAGAAACCATTACCTAAAATATTACCTGAAACATGACCATAAAAGAGTACTACCAGAGGAGGGACCACAAGGCTGATTTTACCACTAAAATGACCAAGATATTTTCTGTACCTGTAAAAGAACACATGTTCCACCTGATTGTGAAACCTCACTTCCCTACTACTGTCATTCCTACGCATAACTGCATCCTTCCTGAGACTTCTGGCAACAGAACTGTAAACAATACATAAATTGAATTTTGAGAAAAAAAAATTAGCCGAAAAAGAAGAGAAGTGCCCACTGATTAATTGTCATTATACTGCTTATATACATAACTTCAATAATTGGCATCACAGTATATTACAACACTGTCTATTAATGTAAATAAGTACTAGTAATATCATAGTTACAACACTGTAAATGTCAATGAAATTTGTAAAACACATATTAATTCTATTATACAAAAATACACAAGAGCAACTGGTGACACACAAAAAAAAATATATACATATACATCTGTAAGACACAAATTATGGTATCACAGACCATGTTAGAGAATTACGCACACAATTGTAACAATTTTATATGAGAACACATGTTTGTTTTCGAACACAGTCTAATGATTCGGATATTATGTAGATTTTACAAATGCACGTACAAGTAATGTGCATGGGAAAGAGTATCTCTGCCTCTGTGCTACTTATAGCAAAAAGCAGTTTCGGGCCTTTGGGCACAACAGGGAAAACATTCCACAAAATAGAATAAAAAACAGGGGTGGTGACATATATCACCAGGAAGGAAAAACACACACTCCACCAAAAATAGGAAGTAAAATTAAGAAAATACTTAATTCTAGTAATTTAAGCCATACACAACCACATCCAGGTATGTACATGAGACAGTATGTACAAGAAAAAGAAAAAGGGCCCACACTCCTTAAAGTTTAAGCTCAAATAAAACCACAAACTGTATAGTAAATAATAAATCTATCTAGTTAAAATGTAGAAATTAAAGTAAACACATACTTAAAAAGTTATATACAAAACACTGATGCATTAAAAAAAAAAAAACTGAACTAAACAGATCTACCTCGGCAAAAGGGCATACAAAACACAACATCCTAAAAAAATTTTAAAGTAACAAAAATTACATTCGTTTCTTTTTTTTTTTTTTTGCAAAAATATACCCAAAATCTACGAAAACGGGGTGCGGACGGGTATATACCACATAATCTACCATAAAACAGACAAAAACCTTAAGTATAGGCATAAAAAGGGTTAAAAATGCCTACATGAAAGTATCAACACACAACCAAAACAAACCTTTAATACGCTAGAAAAACTAAGTTCGTTTTAAAAATGCCCAAGAAAATAATTAAATATACATACACATTAACTAAACTATAAATAAATACAACTAAACAAGGTAAAATTGATAAAAATGCCTGAATAACGAAAAAAGGTAGTCAGTATTTATAACTCGGACGGTCTCTTCTATCCCGTAGCGAATAGTCGGTTCTAGAAATCGATATTGAACGACTACTTCTATTCGATTTAGCAGCTGGACGAATCGATGAACGAGACCTGCGCGAATCGCTGTGCTCAGCAGTTGAACTGCTTTCTGCCGTGGCTGAATTTTTACCTACGCGCATTTCGCTGCCTTCTGCCGTTGCTAAATTTTTATTTACGCACATCTCGTTATTCTCTGCCGCTGCAATCTCCGGAGAAATGGGAGGTGGGGGAGAGGGATTTATGATTTCAGTCGCGTCGCTGTCTGTTTCCTCCACTTCCGGCGCTACCGGAGTTTCGTTATTGTTGACGTTCACTACTGCTGGTGCGCGGTTACTATCATATGGTGCCCAGGGAATGAATCGGTTGCGTTTACACCTGCGTACAGGAGGAGAATCGCGCGGTTGGTGTGGTGAATCGATGGTCACGTTTTCAGTCGATCCCAGGTCAATTGTTTGTTTTGGTTCACTGGACCAGATGGGGAGTCTGTCTTTGAAAGAAGACAACCTGTCAACATGGACAACCTGACAATTTTTGGGATTAGCAACTAGCGCTATTTTAAAATTAACCTCATTTAGCTTCTCAATTATAGTAAAAGGACCATTATTTTGCTTGCTTAATTTTTTTGTATTACCAGGGGCGACTGTGGGTGTAAATAACCACACAAGATCTCCTATTTTAAAATTTTTATCAACAGCTGTCTATTCACGGTATTTTTTCTGCTGCTCAGAAACTTTAATTAAATTACTATGTACTTCAGTGTATACTTTTTGAAGAGCTGGGATTAAGAGTTCGCAAAAAGAGGGTGCATCATTATAATTAAAAGAAGGTGGTTGAGAAAAGAGATTATATGGTAGATTCATATTTCTGCCATACATAACTGCAGCTGGGCTAAGTTTAGTTGAAGAGTGGACAGCTGAACGCATAGCTAGTAGTGCAAATTTGTGTTTAGTGTCCCAGTCAGATTGATTTTGATTGACTATGTGACAAAGTGCATTTTTAAGAGTACGATTCTGTCTCTCCACTTGCGAGTTGCCAGCCGGGTGATAAGATGAGGTCTTAATAAGTTTAATACCAAACATTTTATACACGTGTTCAATCGCATCTGAAATTAGATTCTTCGCGTTGTCCGTCGTAATAAAACAGGGCGCACCATAGCGTGATATGAAATCAGCTAAAGTGTCCGCAATGACATCTGAAGTAGTTGAACTAACCGCATATGCTTCTGGCCACTTAGTAAATGAATCTATATATGCGACAATATACTTATTTCCCGAAAAAGTTTGCGGTAAGGGTCCAATGAGATCCAAATGAACCTTGTTCATGGGAAACTGGGGGGTCGGCATACGTTGCAGAGGGGCGAGCTGGTTCGCTCTATAAGCTCTCTTCTGCTGGCAACTAATACATGACTCCACTAGATGCTTGACATCTGACGACATTCCTGGCCAATAGAAGTGCTCACGAATGCGATCAATGGTCTTTTGAAAGGCTTGATGACAAGCCGCTAGGGACTCATGTGTTAGTGCAAAAACTTGAGTAACCAATTCTTTTGGCACGACTAACTTTACAGGTTTATTCAAAATAGCTGACTCCCTTGTATCCTCACAAACTAAAATGTCATCTCTAAAAAAAAATTTCATGTATTTAGGAGCAATTTCTACACCTTGGTCTAGTTTTCTTGCAATCTCGCAGCATTTCTTGTCTGATTTTTGTAATTCACCAATTTTTTCAAGTAGATTGGAATGAGGCATAAAAGTAACTTCCTTTTCGACTTGTATACAAAAATTACAATTAACAGTATCATTGGAGTTATCATTGTTGACATACCTCGAAAGGAAATCTGCGACACTGTTACACTTACCTTTAACAAACTTGATTGTAAAATTAAAGTCTGAGAGAGTGCAGATCCATTTAGCCATGCGAGATGTAGGGTCGTGAATTTTTAACATAAATGTTAGAGGCGCATGGTCTGTATATATGAAAAAATGGGTATTAGCAATGTAACATTTGAAGTGGGCAGTAGCCCAAACTAAAGCTAGTAATTCCCTTTCAGTGGTGGAGTAGCGGGTCTCAGCATCTTTCAATTTTCTGCTGGCAAAGGCAACAGGATGGAGCATGTTATTTTCATCTAATTGTGATAACACTGCCCCTAATGCTTCGCCACTGGCATCACTATATAAATGGAATTCCTTCTCAAAATCAGGGAGTGCCAGACATGGTTTTGAAATAAGAGCTATCTTAAGGTCTTCAAATTCTTTCTGTGCATCTTCATTCCACGAAAACTTTCCTGTCTCTTTAGTTAGATTGATTAAATTTTTGGCCCTCTTAGTAAAATCTGGAATAAATCTCCTATAAAAAGATAGAGTTCCAATGAATGACCTAACAGCCTTTCGGGTAGTTGGAGGTTTAAAATTTTCTATTACGGCAATATTTTTATTGATAGGTGACACTTGGCCACTACAAATCTCAAAACCTAGATATTGTATTTTATTCGAAAGGAAAGTGCATTTACTGGGCTTAAGTTTAAGTTTATGCAGTCTTAACCTTTCAAAGACCATGCTAAGCTTCTCAAAATGAGAATTAACATCACTGGAGGCAATTACAATGTCGTCGATATAAACAAGAATTCCAAGATTGCCTAAATCACCGAAAATAGCATTCATACGTCTTTGGAAACTGTTACCTGAATTTGAGAGCCCAAAACAGTTACGGGTCCACTCAAAAAGTCCCTTGTGGGTGATTATAGCAGTTTTATGCCTATCCTCTGGGCGAATAACCTGTTGAAAAAAACCACTAGTTAGATCTAGCGTTGAAAACAATTTAGCCCCACTTAAAGCATCAACAGAGTCGGTAATGTTATGTATTGGATAAGCATCTTTAACAAGATTTTTATTTAATCTTCTGTAGTCAACAGCAAGTCGATAGGAACCGTCTGATTTCCGAACCAGAATAACCGGAGAAGCAAATTCAGACATGGAAGGGGAAATTATGTCCGCCTGTAACAAAGTATTAAGTTGGTCTTCCATTTCTTGACGTAATTTGTAGGGGACTCTATAAGCTTTGCCTTTAACTGGTTTATTTGAAGTTAAGTTAATTTCATGCGGGATTGTATCACAGCAGGGTAAATCTAAGACCGATGCTGCAAATACATCTTTGTTTTTGTCTAGAAAATTTTGCATTTTAATTTTTAATGGGGGTTCTAAATGATCTAAATTAATTTCAGAGCTCCAAGTGAGATCAGCGTGATCAAAGTCACCAATTGGAGGGGCCAAATTTACATTACAAGTAAGGTTATTTTCAGTTACGGGTACATTTGATTTGTCTACACATTTTTGAATTTTGGCAACAAAGGTTCCTTTATTTAAATGAATACTATTGTCTGAAAAATTTGCAAATGAGATATATAGGCCATGTTCTTTAGTGCAAATGGCTCTGGAGGTAAGGAGACCTTGATTTAAATTTTTCGCCAAAGGTTCTAACATAACAATATCATTTTCCTTAATAAAATTTTCCTTATAACTTTTAACCTGGGCTAACATTTTTGACTGCGGGGGAATTGAAATTTTGCTACATAACACAGCGAAACTTATATTTTTATTTTTATTGGTTTTATCACTACTGCTATCTTCATTGCTCTCCTCCTCGACTTCAGGTACCTTATCCTCTATACTTACCAAATCTTCACTTTCATCAATATTACAAATTTCAGTAGTATCTTCAGCTAAATTACCCTGGGTTACCTGACTCGCTGCTGATAGATTATTGTCGACATTTTGAATACTTGAAAAATTTGCAGTATTATTACCCTCAGAGCTACCACCTGATATTGTTTGCATGCAAAAGTTCTGCGCAACACTTTCAACTTCCCTATCTGACTCAGTTTGAATGACTATCTCAACATCTTTTCCCATATTACTCAACTGCGGGTCCTGAACTACCATATTTTCACTACTATGATTCCCATTTTCAATATTAACTGAGTCATGAACTTTCTCACATGCACAATTTTCAGGAGGGCTATTGGCATTACTACTTTTTGAATTCTCCCCTACTTTGTTGACACATTTTATATTTACAGAATTATTTTTAACACAATCATTATTTATACAATTATTATTTGAATTTACACTATATACAGAATTAGAAATATTTACAGAATTAGTAGCAAGACAAGTATTAGACCCTGAAGTATTACCTGGGGTTTCTACGCTTTGTTTACATTGGCCTGAAACTGGCACTTTAAGAGCGACAGCATTTGTATCACAATTTATACTTGCCCGGTACTCTTTCAAAAATGGCATTCCCAAAATCATATTAAATTCCTCTGATAATTTACCTTCCACTACATAGAATTCAGCTTGACATTGAACATTATCAAAAACAAATTTTAAAAATACTTTCTTATTTAGGTGAACTTTCTCACCGGTGACAGTCATAATGGGGATATTGCAATTCTCCGTTTCAAAATTCTCTAAATAGTTACAATCAGTACCACTCAGGAGATTAATTGCCGAACCAGTGTCACATAATGCATTCAGGCAAACTTTATTTATGTAAATTCTTGTAGTTGGTAATGTATATGATTGTGGCTGAAACATACTATACACAGTTGGGGGGTCCAGGGGCCTGTTGGGGATCGAGTTGACCACATCTGATCCGGCCACTAATAGTTTAAAGCCTCACTTTCATTGTTAGCTACTGGGGTGTTATTTACCGCCTGCTCTTCATTTCTGTTCGCAGCTGTGCTCCTATTGTTTTGGTAATAACCACCTCTTCTTCCCCTATATCCGCCTCGCTGATTGTGGTTCCCTCTAGGATTTTCACCTCTGTTTCTATAATTTTGCCCACGGCTCCTGAAATTTTGACCACCTCCCCTTCTAAAATTATAGTCGACAAAATTTAGTGGACAATCTCTGGCATAGTGGCCTTGTACGGAGCACCTATAGCAGGTTACGGGTCTTACCTCTTGGTTTTTCTCCTGTACATCCCTAGCCCTAAGATCAACTAAACTGTCTATCTTAGCTGCTAAAACATCAATTTGAGATTTTAGTTGGTCTATCTCCTTCTTTTGTGAGCTATCTTGCTGAAAAACTGCAGCACAGGGTAGGTTTTGGGTCAAATTAGGGTTGAGAATTTCCTCGCGGTGGTTGTAGAAAGGGTTAATGCTCCTATAAGCCTTTTCCTCAAGAAGCGCAATTTTGAGGACCTCTTCTGGGGATTGTGGATTTCTCGCAATTACCCCCTTTCGCACTTCTGGTGTAAGATTGCTCAACAGCATGGAGTGTAGTAGAGCCGTTCGGCTTTTATCGACTACTTCACCCTGGATACCTTCAATTACAAGGGCTCTTAATGACATATCATATGCCTTGTCATAAAACTCCTGAACACTCATATTGGGTGGCTGTTTAAAATTTAAAAAATGACTGAGGGCAACATCTGGTGTGGCCTGTGAAGTATAACTCTCTTTTAAGATTTTTAATAGCTCATCAGATGTTTTTGCTTTGTGAATTTTTATTCGCCTAGAAGCAGCTCCTGATAATCTAGCTAACAAAACGAATTTTTTTTCCTCCTCATTCCAGTCGAATAATTTGGCAAAACTCTCAAATTTCTCAGAAAAATCTGAGAAGCAGACTGAGCTGGCCTCTCCATTGAATGGGGGAATATTAGACAAATTATCCACTAAAGCATTTTTTCGCTGAATAGTGGCAATTGCTTCCGAGTGCTTATCAGCCATAGTTAGAGTTAGAAAATGACAAACAAACCAAAAAAAAAAAATGAAAAAAAGGGGGGGGGGACAACTTAAAAATGAGAAAAAGAGAGGGGAAAGGAAAACCTTATAAATACATAAAACTTAAGTACAGGACTATGCTTTTTGTAAATAAGAAAAGGTTATGCTCACAAGACATAATTTTGACTGGGAATTGTAGCTTACTAGCACAGAGAGAGAGCCTAGACCTCTTTTTACACTTGAACATATAAATAAAATTTTAATTGCAAAAACACCCAGTTGCTCTTTGATACATAAATACATACAAGTAAAAAAAAATCAATAACCCAGAGACCGAATTGTTACGGCTCCATTTGTTGTGGTGTTTTGGGGTTCTTTCTAAAACACAACTTACTTAAACTTAAAAAGCTCATTTATTACTCAATCTTCACCTAACAATTAAATATTTAGAAAAAAATAAGTATACCCTGATTAGCTCCACTGAAATCTGTTGCCATGGAAAAGGTAGCAAATTATATTAAACTAATCAAAATATCAAAACTTAAGAATCCGAATAGGTTAATACAACAATGATAATTTTGAACTCATCATTTTAAGACAATAATAAATGTAGTAAGGGGCAACAGATTTCTAAATCAAGTGGCATACTGGATTGCATAAAGAACACCCAACTCCACTCCAACCCGATCAAGCTCAAATCTCCATACACATTAAATTAACAAAAGTGTAATCATCATATAATTTGGAAAAATGCAGACAACCTGAAATTCCTCCAATATGAGGACCAAAAGGAGAAGGAGTTAAATCCGTTAATAGAATAGGGATATGATGATGTACTAAAATTTTAGAACAACCATGGAGATTCTGAACAAGATCCAATCGGTTAGCCAAGAATCGTATAGTGGTGAAAAATAATTGGATTTTTTTTTTTTTTTTTTTTACTTTTTAAAATAATAAATTTTGGTGTATATTTTAGAAAAACAATGTTTCTGAAAGAGGAGAGTTAAAGCTTAATTTAACATTTTATGAAATTAAATTTAATATTACTGTTTCACTTATTAATCTATCCATCCTTAAATCAAGATCAAAAATACGATTGTATAACATTGAGTGAACTTCAATTTATGTTCATTAAAACAGTCAGTTATGAATTTAAACTTAAGAAATTTTAAAGTCCTAATTTAATAAAGTTGAATTTTCTCTCCCTTTTTTTTTTTTTTTATTACTCACAGAAAGGTTAGGCCATTCTTATAGGTCTACTGTGAATATAAAAAATTAATTATTTAGAGATTTATACAAAGAAAAACATACCATCTTTGATAATAAACAAAAAAAAACACAATTTATTTGAACATTTAAAATAATGAAGCAACTAAGTTATCAAAAATAATCTTAATAAAACAATATAACAGCTGATCTTTTAAGTTGAAACCACTCACTGGTTACTTTTAAATTACACATCATATTTTTAAAATTATCATCACATTACCATTTAATGGTCGTTCAAACATACAAACATTATATATTAACCTACAGACTATTTCTGTTCATAATGTTAATTTTTATTGAAATTATCCAAAGATATTCATTTCACTTTTAAACTCTGGTATAGCAAACATTTTTTTTTTTTTTTTTTAAAGAGGTACAAATAAATAAAAAGAAAAACTATGCAAATAGTACTTACAACAGGTAGAGAGTTCTACAATTTTAGTCAATGGGCACTTAGGAGCATTTCGTCCTTTTTCAAAATCTGATGAAGCACTTAAGCTGGAGTATTCAGGCTGGGGAAAAATTCAGACAATACCCATGTGGTTTCAAGCTAACATTCATCAATCCTCTCATCTCACTGCATCACTTGCCATCAACTACTAGGTCCATCATCTAGTCCGGAGGGGAAAATCGTTCTACGGTCCAGAACTTCACCGTCGGAGTCAGTAATTTCACCTTCCTGAAGCATGTGTTTTATTCGAAGATAGCCATCACCGTAACTCAGAACACTACGACTTCTAACGACCGTTTAGTTCAATATCTATGATCACTTCTGATGGTTAAGAAGTCATAATCTTGGAGCGCCACTACGCCAAAAAAAAAAAGGGCTACACATATCTTCTTCTTAATTTCTCGTTAACAGTTATAGATCCGCAATTCGAAAATGCCCTTATAGCCTCTTTTCATCATAACATCATGATTTAGGATAGTTAATGTAGGGCCATCAATGCCCCACTCTCAAAAAAAAATCTTCCAGAAACCTGTCCGCCTTCAACAACTTCGCGATCCAGCCCACAGGCCAATCTTCGAGCCCCGTAATAAGTCGAATTTTTTTTTTACGAGTCAAACGACAGGTCTCTTGGCCAAGCAACAAGTGTCGTAAACATTCATTCTCCCGCGCTGCTTGAAAAACGGGACCGATCCACTCTGCCAGGGGTACGGGAATGGAAACAAAAGGAAAAATGGACTCTTCGTGAAGACTACAGCTTGCCGCTCCACTCTGCCGGCCGCTTCATGGGGGAAGGAGGCCATGCATCACCCCCATGGCGTGTGCTGAAGGGGGTCCTGTTAGCCTCTGTTTACATGGGCGCCAGCTATCCGCCTGATAGCAGAGCCAATTGAAGCCTGACGTAAACTTACAAAGCCTAATTGCGTGTATAGTACACTCATAAGATAACGTAATTCTTATACAGGGCGGTCGGTCATTCTTATATCAAAGTCAGACTAGATGACTCCAAATTTTCCACCTGTGCGGTCTTTAACTGACAAAACATCCCTCCCTTGCTGTCTGCTTTTCGTATTTGAAAACAGGAAGCAAAGCTAGACTATAAACGTTGAATTTACTTTGCAAAAAGAAAAAGAAAGAAGAAAAAATAAAAACTGATTTTATTATTATTATTACAATTACTTTTATTTATTTAAATTTTTATTAGAAACAGAAAAAAAGAGTGCTTTTAAATAAATGTTGAGAAAGTGATTTAAATAATTAATGTAGATTAAAAAAAAAAATTGTTGAAACCAACCGTAACACTGCGATTCTCCCCTTAAACAAGAATGTTACCCTCCTGTTAATGAAGCTCTTAAATTAGCGAAAACGCGTACTATAGATTGTCATTTTAGGAATAAAAAATTATATGATCAACATTATGCAGAACCAAAATTTGATGTAGGAGACTGAGTTATTTATGGGGGTTTTAAATATCTGAATACTAGGAAGTTAGAACCTACTTTTAACGGACGTTATAAAATAATTAGTATCCGATGTAAATTATGAAATAAATTTGTCTTAACTGCCATACAGGCTGCTATTCTGAGATAGTACATGTTTCCAAATCGCGTCCTTATAATTCTCCTGATAGATTTAAATTATCTCATGAAAAATAAGACTAAATTAAAAGTAATTTAAGTTAATAGTTATTTTAAGACAGTAAAATTAAAAAAATCTATAAATTTAACTCCGTTATAATGATAATAGTAATTAATAGCATTCTTTTTAACATTACAAGTGTATTGTTGATGGCCACAGGGATATTTTCTTGCTAGGAATTTATCTTGGAATTAACCCTTTTATGCTGGTGTAAATTGATTGGTTCTAATAAAGTTTCAGCTAATGTTAAAGTGAATTAATTTTCTTAACTTACCTTAAAATTATATGTCGATATTTACTAATTATAATTACTAGGACGTTTTTCTTTAAATTGATGATAGATTATTTATTCAAGTGTGTGTAGGAGTGAAATAGTTAAAAAGTCTTGCTCGTGACTGGAATAAAACATGTTAAAGATTCTTTCTACAATGATTTTGCTAGATGTAATAAAAGTTTCTTTTTCTTTTTTGAATTAGTATTTTCATGCCCGTCTAGGTCGGGTAAAGTGGTCACTCCATGTCCATTTTGCTCTACAGGTGTAAAAATATTGAAAACACTATTTAAATGATTAGAACATTTTTAACAAATCGTATGAAATATAATGAAAGATTGAAAATGGTATGTAAATCCAATAAGAGTTGACAAACCCATAGAAATAATTATAAATCAGAATCACACACTGCATTTTTCGCAAATGAACTCCACGTCCCCAGCTAAAAATGAACTGCAGTGAAACTACAAAAAAAATGCAGTTGGAAAACTGCGGTGATTTGGCACAAATCCCTGCAGTTTTTTTGAAGTCGACATAACTACAAATTTACTGCAGTAAATTTGTAGTTATGTCGACTTCAAAAAAACTGCAGAGATTTGTGCCAAATCACCGCAGTTTTCCAACTGCATTTTAACTGCACACTTACTGCAGTAAATTTGTAGTTATGTCGACTTAAAAAAAACTGTAGGGATTTGTGCCAAATCACCGCAGACTTCCAACTGCATTTTAACTACACACTTACTGCAGTAAATGTGTAGTTATGTCGACTTAAAAAAAACTGCAATGATTTGTGACAAATCACTGCAGTCTTTAAACTGCATTTTTTTGCAGTTTCACTGCAGCCTTTTAGAAATTTATTACAAAATATGTATATATATAAAATATTAATTTTTCTGTATGAAAAAATCAGCACTAAAATCTAATTAAATATTTTTTTTCATATCTCAATTGATATGCAATCTGTGCATAAAATATATCATGCATACAACGATTAATCATCACTGAAAAATATTTTTTGATCATGGCTGACTTATTCAATTATTATGGTTACTTTTTGAAAAATGAAAGAATTCAAGAAATTGTATGAACGACTTTACTCAAAATAATAATATTGAAAGATGAGTGAAGTATTCATAATAATCATAGTACTTCAATCTTCAAGCAATGATTTTTTTATGGTATTGAATTGTTTTTATTTTTTCAATAGTTTCATTACTGGGCAATTTCTTTGAAATCAAGGACACATGGTTATTGGCTAAAAATTAAAATCTTACTTTTAAAATTTTGTAATAAAAAGTGCAATTTTATAAATAAATTCAATGTGAAGAAGAAAATTGATAATGTGTATTTAGTAATTCCATTGCAACAATAAAAATTGCAATTAAAAATAATTGTATATGAATTTTAAAAAATTAAATTATAATTCTTTATATAATGGCATATCTTTTCAATCCTCTACAGAAATTTCAAATTGATAAAGCAAATAGATGCACAAGAATTTAAATCAGAGTGGACATAACTTTTTCTTTGTCCATTGTAATTTTGTTACCCAAGCATTTAAACATTTTTATAAAATATCCTTGTTTTTTTAATTGCTGTAACTGTTTGATTATTCAATATGTACTTACTGCCACCCCCCCCCCCTAAAAAAAAAAATGATTTTCTTTGTAGCTTGTGAGAATATATATTACGAAGCTTGTGAGAATATATATATTGTGCGAAAGGGATTACAAATTTTTAATCTCATAAGCAATTCACAATGAAGTCTATTGCGGCAGATTTAGATGATAATTTTAAATATTAAATGTAGGGCAGACTGGTACACAGTGGACCACTTTTTCAGTTAAATTTTTTTTTCTCTTTAATGGACAAACCGATCTGCATAAAAAATATTTTTGAATATTCCTTAAACCTTTATACATTTATCATAACATAGTTTTCAATATATTTTTCAAAAGAAATTTTTTTATATGCATCCGTAAAGTGGACCACAGTGGACCGCTATTAGGTATTATCTGAAATATACAATATAAGTCTATTTTTCATTAATCTAAGTCTTTTTTTTTTCCCTTTACCCACGAAATAACATAGTAATATAAATTTACGAGTAACATTTTGAAACAAAAACAAAATGAATTATATTTTGAAAATAATAACAGATTAATACAGGAACAATTGCAATTTAGTTGAAGTTATTACTTAAGTACAAAACAATCAGCGCACATTACAATTTGCAAATTAAATTCCAAAATACTTATGAGTATGATTGAGCCTGGAACTTTCCTGAAATACTTTTGGGTCTGAGAGCAATATTATGAAATCATTGACATCAACAATAGATTCATCTACAGTTTCGGGAAAAATAAACCGATTTTCATTCAATTTGCATCTCACGAATCTTACTTGAATAGAATAATCACCAATTTAGACTAGTTATATTTATCAAAGGCAGTAAATACAAAACAAAATATTTCTTACTATATTAAATAAATTGTCATTTTTCTTTGTTTACTTTATTTTACAGTTAAATAACTACTTTTAAACACTATTTCTTTATAGTAAATAAGCAATTATTAAATATTTTGAACATTCTGCATTACAGGAGCAGAGTGGATTGTGGACCACTGTGCCCAGGAGTGGGTGGTCCACTGTGACCCATGTTGAAGTTCAATAAATAATCGTATTAATATTGTTTATAGCTTCCTTTTAAACATATTAACTTTAAAGTTAAATAAAAACAAGTATCTTAGCTTTACAAAAAAGCTGTTTTATCTTGTTTATCTACAACCTTTAATTACTAAAAAAATTCAAATATGATGAAAAATTTTACTTTTAGAAGCTCAAAACAACCAATCAGGATAAAATAGTTCAATCTGAGCTAAACATATTTTCTGAAGGCTATAAATAATCAGTGCAGTCCTGTTGTCTATTAGGATATAAGAGAAGCTTTTAAAAAGTTTAAATAAATAAAATATTAGGGGGTGGTCCACTGCGCCCATAGGTCCAGTGTGTACCGGTCTCCCCTACACGAAATTTAAATGCAAAAATTAATTTTAATTGCAACTAATTTTTCCACAATGTAAATTTCAAATTTGAATATTTTTGCATTTCTTAAAGAAATTATCTATATGTGCATTGAATATTTATATAATTTTGAATATATAAAATAAATTATATGAAAGGATACATTACATATATGTAAATTTCTAAATTATATACCATTTACTATGAAATAAAATGTATTACATATATTACAGCTAATAAAAAATAACTGCATAAAATTCATATTAAAAGCAAAACAAATATATGCTTTTGTGTTTTTCTAAAAAAATGCTAAAATTTACAAAAATTACTCTTACCTGCGTCCTGATTTGTCCTTCCAATTTTATCTTGTATACAATTATGGTGCAAATAATGTTTAAATTAAAAAAAAAAACATTTTATTAACATTTGATGTTTATGCTTTATATAATTTACATCGTATTTAAATACCAAATGTATTTACAAATTCTTCTCACGTTTCACAGCCTTTGCTGCCGAATTTAGCTTGTTTCGAATAGTGGCACGTACAAGTGATACATTTACAACAAACTTGCAGGCAACATGGCCCTGAATATCCATTATCCTGGATCCCATTACCAGAGGAGACTGCGAAAACACTTATATAAATGCAAATATATGCAATTATCCGTTACCGGATTAAGCAGGTACATTAACCGAACATTAACTCCGCATACATTAACTGAAAAAAAAACCCTGGATGCATGAAACTCACCATGCAGCAATCTCTAGAATGCATAAAATTCATTCAAACAGCAGTTAGTAACATATATATGTATGCTTCGCATACATTAACTGAAAAGCCCCACCAGTGGCTGAGAGGTTGTGCTCTCGAAGCTGGTAGACGGGAGGTGCTGGGTTCGATCCCAATCGTGCCCGTCGTCCTAATCGTTCGGAGTTTTCATGGTTTTCTTCGAGCCGTGGATTTATCCATGCGTAAATACGGGTTAGGTTCCCTTAGAAAGACCCCCACGAAGGGCACTCCCCCTGGACCTATATCCCTAGTGTGGATAACTGGCCGTCAATAATCAACCCAACCCAACCCATTAACTGAAGAAAAAAAAAAAAAAAAACGTGGATGTATGAAACTCACCATGCAGCAATCTTGAGAATGCATGAAATTCATTCAAACAGCAGTTAGTAACATATATATGTACGCTTCGCCTACAATAACTCCCCCCCCCCCAAAAAAAAAAACACTCCTGGATGCACGAAACCCACAATGCAGCAATCTCTAGAATGCATGAAATTCATTCAAACAGCAGTTAGTAACTTATATATATATGTACACTTCACGCACATTAACTGAAAAAAAAACAAACACAAATTGAATTTCGGAAGAAAAATTGCAAATTTCACCATTCAAGAGTGCAAAAGTCCTGAATTTCATCGATAGTGCGTGTAAAATCATGAATTTTCTCAATCGTGTGCGTAAAAATAATGAAGTTTGTCGATCATGCTCAGAAAAAGTAATGAATTTTATCGATCGGCTACGTAAAAAAACTTCGCCATTCGGGAGTGTAAAAATCCTGAATTTCATCGATCAAATGCATAAAAATCACGAATCTCGTCGATCGGGCATGCAAAAATCATGATTTTTAGCGACTGAGTGCATAAAAATCATGAATTTTATCGAACGGCGTGTAAAAATCATGTATTTTGTCGATTGGCTACGTAAAAATCAAATTTCGTCATTCGGCAGTGTAAAAATCTTGAATTTTGTCAATCGTGTGCATAAAAATAATCAATTTCTTCGATCGGCTGGAGAGAAATAATGAATTTTGTCGATTGGCTACGTAAAAATCAAATTTCGTCATTCGGCAGTGCAAAAATTCTGAATTTCGTCGATCAAACGCATAAAAATCATGAATTTTATGGATCGCCACGTAAAAATCATGAATTTCTTTGATTATGCACGGAAAATCGTAAATTTCTTCAAACGGGCGCGTAAAAGCCATGAATTTCTTCGAACGGACGCATAAAAATTATGAATTTCGTCGAATGGACGCTGAAAAATCTTGAAATTTAGGAGAAAATGGTAATTGGGAAATCCTGCATTTGGCTTGTGCTTTCCACATTTTTAATCGCCAGTTTTTAAAGTTTAATCAACAACTGGCGACTGCTTATTTTCACCTTTAAAGGGGGGGGGGGAATCGCAAAATTAGTCGCTCAAGGATTGCCATGGAATGTGTTACCTGAAAGCAGAGGTGGTAAACAATGACGATGTTTTAATTGCCGTTTTACAATTTTAATCGCTATGTGGTGAATAGCTACTGCTAATTTTCACCTATAGCTAAATTCTAAACCTGTTTACATTTTACATGCGACTCTCGGCATTGAGCAATAAGTGACAGCGTTCGCCCATTATTTTCCGTAATTCGCTAACTTTGTTAATATAATAATTAACACCTTAATTCATTTTTTAAATGTTTATACATAGCCATAAGATAGCTAAAAATATGTACCGACAGACACTTCTTCAAAACTGGTTTCTCTTTAAAAAAAAATTAGATAGATTCAACGTATTTATAAAAGCCTTACTAGAAAAAATATTTCATAGGATATTTGTATTTTCAAAGTTTTGTTCATATTATCTTATTTTAAACTTTTCTTTAATAGTGATGGAGTTAATTTAGAGTTTGTTATTGTGAATTCAAATAACTCATATTTATTACAAAATTAAATTAAATATTTGAGCCTTTTATCGTTACAATAAAATTTATAATATTGTTTGGGTTGATCTTGACTGTACTTAGCCTGTGTGTCAATACAATTAATGGTTTCTCAAGGTTTTTACATATATTTTCATTTGCTTTTAATCAAAGTTTACAAATAATATACCAGGAGGAAAATAACTTTATAAAAATTACAATTTAATTTAAAGTAATGCTATTTTAAATATTGTCCTCCTGAATGATGATATGTTACATGAAATGTGATTAACAGCTTTTTCTTCTTTTTCCAAGATAGTTTGCCAAATTGGTATGTTACAGGTGTCAGTTAACATTTTTCAATTAATAACAAAATATTTGTTGCTATATTTTTATACTTGATAGCAGGGGTGTAAAAATCCAGTCGCCAATGGGTAGATTACTACCACTAAATTTTTAATATTCTTCGACTAATAAGAATACTGATAAAATTTAGGTGAAGTATAATAATAAAATTTAGCCGAAGAATACTAATAAAATTTAGTGGTGAGAATTGGCCCATTGACTCCTAGATTTTTACACCCCAGCTTGATAGCTTATTTTAAAATTTTGGATGCTGTTACTTGTTTGTAATAATAAAAACTTTGGATTTAAAGAAAATAATTTTTTTTTTTAGCTTATTTATCCATTGAACACCATAAAACACATTTCAGGATTCATTATTTGCATTTTTTATTACAAAATAATGTAAAATTAATATAAGAAAAAACATCTAGTGACCAAAATTTATCAAATTATAAAGCATATATGACATTATAATAATACTAATAATGTGTTCAACATTTCGTGATTTGGCCGAAAGTTATAGTCATATGATGCAAATAATATATATATAATGATGTATATAGCATTAAAATGAGTGTTTGGTGTGTAATATATATATATTCATATATACGATGCATATGTAAGCTTGGCGATGATTTTGATAAAATCATAGCTGCAACCTTGGCATAATCGTAATTGTAGGGGCAACAAACTTTAAATTAACTCCATCGCTATTACAGTATTTAAAAAAAAAAAAGTCTAAAATAAGACAATATGGACGACACATTGACAATACAAATCTCCTCCGAAATAATTTTTTTTTGGCAAGACAACGTGGTACTTTATAAATACGTTGAATGTATCTAATTTTTTAATCTATCTAGATTTGTAGAGGTGTCTGTCGGTACATATTTTTAGCCATCTTATGGCTATATATAAACATTTAAAAAATTACGGCATTAATTATTATATTAACAAAGCTAGCGAATAAGAAAAATAATATACAAACGCTTGCACTTACCGCTTACCGCCGTCGCCGTCAAAATGTAAACAGAACGATCAGAATCTGAGTTGAGTTGAGATGTAGCGTTTCTTCACATAGTCAGTTACGAAAAAAAAAAAAAATCAAATGTTCAAAAGGAGATTTACATTTTTCACTTGTTTTTTGAAGTAAAATTTTCTTAAAAACTGGAAGTCATCATGCCTGTAGTTAATAAGTGGAAAGGCAATTTCCCCCTCCCTCCATTTTGAAATTTAAATAACTAAATAATTAAAATAACTAAAATAAATAATAATAATAATAAAAAAAAACTTAAAATAAAAGAACTCAAAGAATTTTTCGTTGTGTGTAGGGTGTATATGTGTGTGTGTGTGTGGGGGGGGGGGGTGTTCAATTACTACTTTCTTCCTGAATTTTAAAGTTTAAGTAACTAAAATTACGTTTTCTCCGTTTTTGAACAGCATAATAAAATTGGTTCTTTTGAGAACTTAAAAGAGGAACTAAAAATTTTCCGTTGGAGGGGGGGGGGGGCCGTCATTAACCCTACCTGGATTTTGAAATTTTATTTAATTTTTTATTTTGACCGATTTTGTAAAACAGTAAATTTATTCTTTTTTCGAGTAATTTAAAGTAATTAAACAATAAGAGAAAGTACAAATTTCCCGTTGGGGGGAAGGGCGGACTTTCCCCCCTTAAATTCCCCATGAAAGTTATTTATTTGTTATTTTTTATATTTATGTGTTAAAAATTTATCTCAAAAGGGGTGGTTTCAAAGCAGTGTCCGCTGCTTAACTCGCTGTTCCTCGCTTAACTTAAAAGAGGAACTAAGAATTTTCCGTTGGAGGCGGGGAGGGGGGGGGGGGAGATGCGTCATTAACCCTCCCTGGATTTTAAAATTTTATTTAATTTTTTATTATGACCGATTTTGTAAAACAGTAAATTTATTCTTTTTCCGAGTAATTTAAAGTAATTAAACACTAAGAGAAAGTACAAATTTCCCGTTGGGCGGACTTTCCCCCTTAAATTCCCCATGAAAGTTATTTTTTTATATATATATTTATGTGTTAAAAATTTATCTCAAAATGGGTGGAAGCAGTGTTCGCCCCCCCCCCCCCCGCCTGAGGATTTTGATTTTTGTTCAATTTAGTCCCATTAAACTACAAGTCTTGAAAACAGTGTTAATTAATAATAACAGAGTAAATACGCAATATTGTCAAAAACTGAAAGACTTTAATATTGCTTAGCTTTTAAAACTGCAGATAAATTGCAGAAAATATCTCACAAACTTACTAAAATTAAGTTCTCTAAAATTACCTTAAAGTAACTGCAGTTATACTGCAGATACATCAGAAAATATAATACTGAAATAATGACTGTAAAAATACTTCAAATTTACTACAGTTTTACTACAGATGTAAAGTCTCATTATTTTTTAAATTTATGATTATAACATAAATTCACGTAAACTGCAGTATTTTTGCAGATAAAAGCTCACAGTATTTTTGAAATAAATTACTGCAAAATTACTTCACATTAACTGTAAAATAACTGAAGTATTTTTACAGTCAAGATTGCACTACAGAAAATCTACAGTTGCCTGTAGAAAAACTTTAAAAATACTTCACTTCTGTAGAAAAACTGCAGTTCATTTTTAGCTGGGATCTTCTTCGCGAAGTGAACAGGCCTCACTAGCACAGAGGTGACAAACATTGCACCTGATCCAACCTTCATCACTTGATCCAATCAACGGCCACTACCCTGACCACTTTGCCCGTTTGGGAGCCATGATAGAAAATACGCTCTACAGTAGAAAATAATGAACAGTCAGCGACCACTTACCTACCAATGTGAAGCTGAAAACATGCTCTTTCTTTACACATTCAATAAATAAATGCAAGTACAACAGGTTATTGTTAATTGTATGTGGTATAAGTCATTTACCTTAGATCACGAACTTTAAAAACTGGAAAACACCTTCTAAAATTATAAAGCATGGAACCCCATTGTTCAACGATTGTCTGGTTACTCACTGCCATCAAACGAAATAGTTTGACTACAAACCACGTAATGCTAGCGCTCTGGTGACGTCATTATATTGGGTGCGAGGCTAACGAAAAAGAAAGGCTACCGCGGTGCTTTACGCGTATCTTTTTTTACAGACCGCGGGAGTCACGTGTTGCTCGAATCCACCAATGCAGGTGTACGAAAAGAGCATCACGTCACTCTAGCGGTCTGTAGAAAAAGATAAGTGGAATGCACCGCGGTAGCCTGTCTGTTTCGTTAGCCTCGATTGGGTGACCACTTTGCCCGGCCTTTCCGTACTAATGGGAAGTTCCAAAAATGTTTATTTCCTGCATTAAGTCTGTCAATTAAGAATATTACGTCGGTGGTAAGTCTACATTTTTTTTTTTCCTGAATTTAATAAAGTACTAAAATGTTTTCCAATTTCAAGGAATTTAACGATTCAAGTGAAACGTTCCAAGCATATATTAAAAGGCTGGAACAAAGTTTTATACTTCATGATGTTAAAGGGGACAAGAAGGTTCCTGCAATTATATCTTGTATGGGTCCAAAATTCAATAATTTATTATGTGATTTATCTTTTCCTAAAGCTGCTGAATCTTTGAAATATGCGGAAGTTGTTGATATCCTGTTAAAGCGCTTAAGCCCCACCTCTAATAAATTTTGTCAAGGAAATAATTATTTTGCCACCAGATTATTATTCCTCTTAATAAAGATTCAGCTGTTTATTCAATATTTTTCAAAACAATTAAAATGTTAAACATTATTAGTTTTTGAAGCAGATTTTCAACTTAATTTTTTAGCTGTTTTGTGAAACAGGAAGCATCTTGATTTGTCCTGTTCTTTAAAAATTTGAAGGAAAATCATGAAGAAAAAAAAATGCCTTTTAAATTTCACAAATTTGTAAAAATAATTTTTCAAGTTAATAATGATAAAAACATTTTCAAACATCAAATGATTATTAAAACAATCATGCTAAAGAAATAAAACAAATTCAAAGCAAATTGCACGTTGTATAATAAAGAATATAACTTGGTAAAATATTTATTTGAATAATATTCATCAATATTAAAGAGTATTTTTCTAACTCTATATTTTGAAAATTATTATGAATTACATTATTAATTAAATAATTAGTTTTTCGCCGAATAATTATTCTTTTAATATATTTTTAATATATCTATTTATCAAATAATTTCAAAATTATCTTTCCTTTAAAGATTGAAAGTATAAATATCAGTTAGTTTAGTAAGGAAAGTATTTACTGAATTGCTTGTAGCAGATGTTTTACAAATTTATTTTTTAAAACAATTTTAGCATAGAATTGAGTTTTGTTCCATTTACATACATGCTCATGGATTTCACTTGATCATTTCGTAAATGATGCAATAAATGTTCAAATGTAACAGATTACCCTCCCCCCCCCCTCCCCTTCAGTTTCTGAGAATCGATTTGAAATAAATTTCTTTTTATTTCTTATAGAAGCTTTTATTCTCTTTTAGTATTTGACAGTTATATTCTTCCAGTCTCCATGTTTTTCGGTTTAACACTTGTAAATAGAAAGATCCCACCCTGTGAGTATCACAGGAAATAAAGATATACGTAAATCCTAGGACAGCATATATGAGATTTACGCTGTCCCTAAGGGCGAAGGGAGGCGCGAAAAATTATTTTGGAGTAGTGAGACCTTTGTATCTAAATCTCAGATTATGGTCCTATTTATTAGTTTGATTTCTCTTGAGAGCATGTGTCGTATTTATCTGAAAGACCTAGACATTATTAAAAATCAAAAAATCTGCTGAGAAATTTGAAAAATCTTCCTATTTTTTCGACTAAACGATTGGAAAAGAAAATGAATAAATATATGTTTTTTTCCAATAGCTTTATGTACTGCTTACATATTTTACTTACACCGTTACATTTGTTCATAAATATAATATAACTTTATGTTTAACAAGTAATATAAAAAAAAAATTAAGTCAATTCCTACTTTTTAATCATAAATATATAAAATAAACCCGTACAGCATTAATGTCCCACGTTATCTTTATTGAACATTATTTTATAATCATCGTTGCGGTATTTTATTTTTTGTTGGCATCACTCATTTGAGATAAATCTTTCATTTCATTTATGAAAACAATGGGAGAATTTTTTTCTCTCATATAAAAATTAAAATTAATTAATTAAATTTAATGAATGATTTAATGAATGAATTAATATTTGAAAAAACTGTATTAACATCAATTGTCATCCAGTACAAGTTTAAAAAAATTTATTTGAACTTGAATGGATGAATAGAAAATATTTTATTAACGATTGAAAATTCCAACAAGATATATATAGAGAGAGTGTGAGCTAATAGTAGGAATTTAAAAATAAGTAAAATTATCCATTCTTCTGTGTATTTAAGCATCTTTGCATGGTACGTGCTTGAACATATATATGAGTATGTGTGCGTATATGACATTTATAATTATACATGTGCATTCGTTCATTACTTATGCACATATATGGAAAAAATGCCCAGTCGTGGAATAAAAAGTTACATAAATTCTGTCGCATATTATCTTTGATCAATTAATATCAATTGATTAGATGCAACATCTACAATTAACTGGAGCACATGGATTAGGGTTTGAGGGCTGCCTACTTATTAAAATTTGAACCTTTTAAATTTCCATTAGCAACACCCAATTTTGACAAAATAATTTTATTCTACGTTTAAATTTATTCGATATAAAAAATTTCAAATAATTTCAACTAAAAGTTTTTAATTTATTCATTCTCATTTACATATATATTTATTTATATGTCTTAAAATAATAATCTTATCATGCTAAATTTTTGACATCCTACTTAAAAAGCCAAGCATAAATACCTTAGTTTTGTAAATCCTATTAAAATATGAAATTAAAATTTGGATTTTTTTTTAATTACAACCTGCAGATAATTTACTGCATTTGATTCAGAAAATGTTTCAAATACCCACATAAAAATCTTTAACCTTTTCCTCTGAATAGTTTCTTGTTATTCTTAAAATACCATTATATAACACGGATTTGAGATGCAAGAGTTGAAAGAGTAAAGAATATGGTTTTATTATATTTGATATATTTTTTAATATAACTGGCATTTATTTTTTTGTCCCATGAACAAAAAAATCTATGTAGGAATTCTGTGAGCCCCACCAGCGGCCCAGAGGTTCTGCTCACGCAGCGGGTTGACGGGAGGATGCTGAGTTCGAACTAGAGTTCTGCGTCGGTTCCAGTAACCCGATTTTACACGAACTCGACTCGAGTCGCGGGTCAAATTGACGCTATTTTTTTTTCTTTGCGGATCGGATTGACTTTAAATGTTTCGGGTTCGGGTTGATTTTGAGTTACGTTATGAATCTTTTGGGTTGAGTTCGGATTAATATGATTTTTTAAGAGAAAAACCTAAATATTTTCACATGAAGAAACTATTTATATATTTGGATATTAATGAGTGTTGTGTTAATTTTTATAAGAAAAAGATAAAATTGACATTAGAGATATAATTGTAGGTTATTTTTCCATAGTTTTATTAAAATATCGATTAATTTTCTTTCACTTCGGGTTTGGGTTGACTTTAAACAGAAATTTCGGATATAACCCGACCCGTGTTAGATTCTAGTTCGAACCCATGTCGTGCTCGTCGCCTTAATCATTTGTAGTTTTCTGTGGTTTTTCTTCGAACCTTGCTTAGCTTGCGTAAATACGGGTTAGTTTCCCGTTAAAAAGGTCCGCTTGTGCGTTGTTTAGTAAAGTGAAAATTAATTCACATCCTTTGTCAGTGTTATTAAACTTACGCTCAGTTTCAGTCCTGCTGAAAATTTAATTGGAAATTTAGATATTATCCGATGCTGGAAATTTATTCGTCTCATGTACGCCACTGGGTAGTGTGAACATGTTTGGCATTCCATCTTGTGCTGCGAAGTTGCAGCCTTGTCAACGTATAAGTGAAAAATGCCAGACTGTATGTCGTCCAGATGGCTTAAATGGTAAAGAACTTGGTGCGCTGTACCAGGGTATCTGGGTTCGATCGCAGTTCTGGACACATTTGTCACTCTGTTGGTTATGCGTTGTTCAGCAAAGTGAAAATTAATTCACATCATTTGTCAGTGTTAAAAAATGAATGTTTGGAAATTACTTTTGGCACGAATCCGATTTTTTTCCATGATGTGATTTGCTGGAATACTGTACGTTATTAAAGTGTTCGTATAATAATTTACAAACTTAACCTAATAAGTCACAAAACTGGCACATTAATTGTGCAGTCGTGCGTAAGTTTTAATAATTCGTGAAGGAAACTAAGAGAATGTGTAATCACAACTCTGTGGCAAGAGAAGAAAAATAAATGTTTTTCAAAGCATTTCTGCAAATCTACAAACACAATTTAAATATCATTTATCTGTTTAATTACTTTTCTATTTGCAATTATTACAACAATCAGTATGCAATATATTTAAATAAAGTAATAATACATTCAAATCACATTTTTCAAACAAGAGATTTCATTATCAATTTAAACAAATTTTAATTTATTTTAATTTCTGATCATTTGTACAAATTCACAAAGCATTCTGGAAATGTCTTTAAAATGGATGTTGCGAAAATATTGATTATATAATTAAGTAGTGATAAGCAATTGTACGGTTGAAATGTTTGAAATAAACTTACTCTGACAACCGTTTCATATAATCTGAATCATATAATCAGATAATCAATCTGATTTCATATAATCAGAAATGTATATCAATTTTATTATTTTTGAAATAGTGCAATATCGTTAAAATACATTGAGAACGATATTTCCGCATTCATCGTAATGTAATGAAATAAATTTCTGCGTCCCTGTAAATGAACTAAAAATGCTCCTTACTCTATACTCTACACTGAGAAAAATGACACTTTCAAATCTGAGTAAATCGATGTTTTCATTTTGTTATGAAACTTACTGTTTCAAATGGGACGAACCAATGCTTTCAATTCTGAAATACCAGAAATACTCAGAATATTGAAACATGGACACACTCAAAACTGATCAGTTAGAGATTAGTTCATACTCATTTTTAAACCATGGACATACTCAAAAATGATTAGAATCAGTCCAAACTCATTTTTGAAACATGGAAATACTCAAAAATGTGCACATAGAAGTCAGTTCATACTCATTTTTGAAACATGGACATACTCAAATATGAGCACATGATATCTTATTCTTGAATGTGTGTATGTTTTCAGAAATGATACATACATGTTTCAAACTTCAGTCATTTTGATTCGGAGCCATTTTGACTATGCGACAGATTTGAGAATCTTTTGCTCAGTTTTGAAAATGTCGTTTTGAGAGTGTGTAAATAGCATTATGCCGTCCATCTCACTCCTGCATATCAATCACATGCATATTAATTTCATTACGTTTAAAGTATCGCAACATCATCAAAATGTGCCGCAAACGTGTTTCAAATATTTAAATAAAGTGATAATACATTTAAATTACACTTTTCAAGTAACAGATTTCATTATCCATTTAAACAAATTTAAATTTATTTTAATTTCTGAGCATTTGTACAAATTCACAAAGCAAAGCATTCTTGAAATTTCTTTGAAATGGATATTGCGAAAATATTGATTATATAATTAAGTATTGATAAGCAATTGTACGGTTGAAATGTTTGAAATAAACTTATTCTGACAACCGTTGCATATAATCTGCCGTAATTCCTCTCCTTATCTCAGATATACATTTTATCTGAAGAATTTCTGCTTAAAATTTTATTCCAGCCGTTAAAGTGTGATAAACAGATAGGGGCTTTCAGTATGAATATCTAAACTTCTCTGTAAACGGGAATCGGAGTTTTCTAAATTACACTTAATCCTATAATAACTACCTTCAAGTTTTCCCAAGATCTCAGAATGGTGTCGAAAATATGCTTTAGACAGATGTGACAAGCTCCATCAGGTTGCATCACCGTCATCTCTTCCATATCAGAAGCGGTTCCTTGTTTATCTAAATAATCCCATTCTTTCACAAGCAATACAAATCTCTTAAATCGTAAGTAGCTGGAACGTGTCATGTGAAACAAACAAATTAAATGATGTTTTAAAAAATGTTATAGATATACATACATTCGTTTGGAATATGATTATTAATAAACTATGAAGTTCTTCATTAAAATAGATCAGAAGAATTTGTAAATTTTATCTTCAATATAATAAATTATAACACCTTGTAACAATATATTTCTTTTAAATGCTAAAAGGTGTAAATTAACAACATAATAAATATACAGTAAAATAACTTTTATTAGGTTGCTTGACATGTTTCAGCTGACTCTGAGCCATTTTAAAAAATAAATGAGAATATTCCATATTTGCACGGTCTTTGAAATCATTATTTAAAATGCTATCATTTAATTCTCATGTACTTTTTAAAAATTACACATGTTATCTTTTATTTTTACTTTGTTGTTTATTTTCATATCTGTAACCATGGAGTAACTCGAGCACAATTTCGGGAAGTTAAAAGATGCGGCATCGTTACATATTGCATTTTTGCATGTTAGTATCTCTATGGTTTCTCTTATTATAGATGGATAGTATAGACTGGAGGAAAAAAATATTTTACTTTCATTGAAATTTATTTGGATGGTTTCTTCTTGATATAATCTTGCCAGGGCTATGGTTTTTCTATTATACTTAATTATCAGTTATAGGCTCCTTTTTTCTGTAACTAAATTTCCTGCTGGTCTTGCCAATGTAGTAATTGTTAGATCCATCTTCTTTAATAAAAGGTATTTTATATACTCCTGAATAATTCTCAAAATTAATTGGGTCAATTTTACTGCAAATGATATTCTTTAATTTCTGAGGGGGTTTGACTATTAAGCAGATATTGAAACTTTTAAGGCTGTATTTTAATTTTTTAAAAAAGCTTGGATAATATTAAAGAGTATAAAGTTTGTATTTTTGCGAATCAACATTCTATTCTGTTTTCTTATTATGAGCGAAATAATTTTATCTTCATTTAAATGTATTTGTTAATGTGTTATGTACTCCGCAAACCTATTTTCTCCAGCATGTATTTGATTCTCATAGATATAAGATGCTCGAAGCAGAAGTTCACAAGAACGATCCCATTGATCACATTGATCCCATAAGTTACTAAAAGCTCTTTTTAGACGTAACTGACTAATTAGGTAATTTTTTCTTAAAAGAAACCTCTGCACATATTATTTTCATGAAAATGTGGCCGAATGGTCAATGTATAGGTACGCAATTCGAAGTAAGATAATTTAAAAAGAAAAGTATGAAGTGCAAATCAAGAAAATACCGGTAATATGAGCCCGGATTCTTTTTATTTCCCAGCAAATTGCAACAAGTCGTAAGGAAGCCAAATATAACGAAGTCCGCGTATAACGAATAAATTCCATGCTAACTTTATCTTCGTTATAAGTGGTTTCCACTACATATGAATTCATAGTAGCGATTCACTGGTTAATGTATCTTTGCAATACAGCATCGTGCATCTTCAAGCATTTTTTTTCCAACGGTACGTCACAGCAACTATGGAGGAATAAGAAGTCCGCGCCATGTCCCAGAAGCCCTGTTATAAGAGAAGCAACCTTCCTTGGGGATACAATTATTACGCTAGTGAACATTTCCTGAATAGTCCTATCGATTTTCAATGACTTAACCACGTTTCTGTTAGTGTAGTTTTCTTACTAATGCTTATATTTTGTGTTTTATGCACAACACTTGCAACACATACCAGCATCTGTCCATTTCTAAGGCTACTTACTGATTCCAACCACGAAATTTAAATATCCGCTGAACACTCTTTTTTAAGGTGATGAGTGAAAATCTATTCTCGTATTAAACTTCATTCAAATAATATTTTAAAATTGCATTTCTATCTCACAATGTATTATATGTTGTGCAATGCTGGCGAGTTTTCTACTAGAGTCCTTTTTACCGCGTAAAGATGAAAAATGTCAGATACTTTTAATGCATAATGTTTTGTTTGAACTTTTAAATTAAATTATGCGGCATTTTCCAACTTTATACCTCATTTGTTATGCATTCGATTGCTGACGTTTGAAAGAATCTATTCATATTTTTCACTGTCACTATTATTACTGTCATTGTTTTTTAAATAAGTATCGTGGAGCGTGTTAAAAAATCTAACAAGGTTAGGTAAATGTAAACCACGTTCAGTGCGCAAAAAATTATCTGTATAACACTAGATTTAAAAAAGTCCTTCCGGCCTGTACCGGGAGGAAAAGGTAGCTTTCCTATATCTTCGTTTTAAAATTTTAGCTAATGTTACACGAAAACAGCAAGTTAAAATGCAAAGAAACGTTTACAAAAGATTCGTTAATACTGAATTTGAATAAGAAATTCGCCAAATTATTGAGCAATAGCCAAATTGGCTTCATTTTTGAAGACTTATTTTGGTCGCCAAATTTGGCGATATTTTGCCAAATGTCGCCAAGTTCGGCGAGAATTTGGCGCTAACGGATATGAATATATAGTTTTATGCGTATGATTGGGAAAATGATTACAACAATGAAAGAAAATAATTTGCGAGTAATCGCGTTAATGTGCTGTTTTGTTTCAAAATGTCAGCCACCGTAGAATTTCAAACTGCTCTATCTCAGCCATTTTTTAAGATAGAGGTAAACCAAAAAATGCTCTGGAATCCTCGTATCAAGGCCTAACACTTAATTAAAAAATAAATTTAAATTTTTAACTTTTTTGTATATTTATTTTAGTTTTAAATTTTTAAGTGGCCGCCATCTTGAAACAAACTGGCAGACCAAGCTGGCCAACGAACTCGGTCGAGACATGGGTGAGCTTAATACACACAATTAGTTTCATCAAAATTGATTTATAAATACGAGCGTTATCGTATGACATAGGTCAGATATATATATATATATATGGATATATATATATATATATATGGATATATATATATATATGGATATATATATATATATATATATATATATATATATATATATATATATATATATATATATATATAATCAACATTTGAACGGAGGGTGGTTTTGGGGTCTGGGGATCATGATCGGTGAAAATATACCAAAATTTTCCGGAACTGCTTTCCTCCGAACGGCTGCAATAGGTAGCTTTATACTTTTAGGTAGCTTTCAATACTAAAAAGTATAAAGCTACCTATTGCAGCCGTTCGGAGGAAAGCAGTTCCGGAAAATTTCGATATATTTTCACCGATCATGACCCCCAGACCCCAAAACCACCCTCCGCTCAAATGTTGATTTATATATATAGATATATCCATATATATATATATATATCTGACCTATGTCATACGATAACGCTCGTATTTATAAATCGATTTTGATGAAACTAATTGTGTGTATTAAGCTCACCAATGTCTCGACCGAGTTCGTTGGCCAGCTTGGTCCGCCATTTTGTTTCAAGATGGCGGCCATTTAAAAATTTAAAACTAAAATAAACATACAAAAAATCAAAAATTCAAATTTATTTTTTAATTACGTGTTAGGCCTTGATACAAGGATTCCAGAGCATTTTTTGGTTTACCTCTATCTTAAAAAATGGCTGAGATAGAGCAGTTTGAAATTCTAGGGTGGCTGACATTTTGAAGCAAAACAGCACATTAACGCCATTACTTGCAAATTATTTTCTTTCATTGTTGTAATAATTTTCCCAATCATACGCATAAAACTATATATTCATATCCGTTAGCGCCAAAATTGGCGACATTTGGCGAAATATCGCCAAATTTGGCGACCAAAATAAGTCTTCATAAATGAAGCCAATTTGGCTATTGCTCAATAATTTGGCGAATTTCTTATTCAAATTCAGTATTAACGAATCTTTTGTAAACGTTTCTTTGCATTTTAACTTGCTGTTTTCGTGTAACATTAGCTAAAAAGCTACCTTTTCCTCCCGGTACCGGCCGGAAGGACTTTTTTGTATTGAAAGCTACCTAAAAGAAAATATGATGTTTCGCAAGTCCGGCAAACTGAATTTATCTGTCGCTTCCCCCCCCCCCCAAAAAAAAACAAACAAACAAAAAAAACAAAACAAATGCTATTGTTTATTAGTTTGTAATACCATAATCTACACAAAATCAGCAAAATGTATTAATGAAAATAAAAATAATCGTAGTAAACAACACAATTCTTTCCACTGGATTTCTTTTTTAAAAACAATTCTGTTGGAATGAAGCTGTTTTTACAATCTTTCCACTTAAAGAAGAAATATTTCAAATGAGTGAGGCCTTAAAGTTTATTTAAACTTGCAAAACTAAACACAAAAGCTAAATAGATACATACCATGATTTTCTTATTAAGCTGCACTCACGGCAGAATTATTTTTTTCATCTCTGAAGAAACAGAAAGAAATATTATTTACAAATCAGAATTCTTGTTGTAATTTATACAACATTTACCATTTATAGTTATAAGTTATATATAGGATTTTTTAAAATAATATTTATTCAGGAAGAAAGGTTAGAAAAATTAGGAAAGAAATTGAAGATAACAGAGAGTAACACATCTAATGTATATAAGAACATTTTGAAAATTGTTTTATTTACTAGCAACGAATTTGATTGGGTTTTCTTTTTACATGAATTATTTTCAGAATATTGTGAGTTCTTCTCATTCGAAGACGATGTGACAAGGAAAAAACTGCTTATGTAGAAAAATACTAAATGATAATTCTGCCTATCAGATTTTTGTCTAGAGTCAGAAGTATCCATAACAGTATAGCCATTTGATGTCACATCACTATGTCTCACAGAGCGTAATAGTGACAACAGTAACTAAAATATAGCATCATCAATTTGCCACAGTGACTCTGAAGTGACCGTCACTTGGTGAATCTAGTGTGAAGTCTTTAGTTAAGAAATCGTTATAAAATATAACATATCGACATCATAGTAATTTGGATACGATTCACCTTCCACGTCACGTGACAACCACACCAACAATAAAAGTCACACTTTGGTCACTGTTCATTCACTTTTTGGTCATATTCTAACCACGGCACTATTAACCCCTTCGCGACGAGCGTCCGTTACAGAATTTTTATTCTTTTATCACCGGTTTTTTCAAAACAAAAATTTGCGCCTAATTGAATCGCAAAAATGCTATGATTAAATAAGGCAAAGATTACAATAAAAATTAACTGGTGGGAATAATGAAGGATTCTGAGCATCTTATGTGTCACGTATACGTATCGCTCGTCCCCAACGGGTTAAAGACCATATTTTTACGACAAGATAACAAAAAAACTTATGGAGACTTTTTTTAACTATATTAAATATTCATAAAGCCGATTATATATTTCTGTTGATTTTCATTCATCTGTGAAGAAAATATTTTGATTTACTTATTATGTAGGTTTAATACTCAGCAAAGGCATAATGAACATCATTTTCTTCTAATGTTTGCCGTAAACACAGACAGAAAAATTACCTGTAATCATTCATGAAACATCTTATAACTTACACATATGATTCATATTTTATCATCTCCTTTAAGAAATCGTGATTTGCCGATATCGTATTTCAACTCGTGATATATCCAACTGTGAGGGCAGTTCCATGAATAACCGTCTAGACGACAGGTTATGAATGGACGCAGCTTTTTTCCCGTGGACAAGCGGGAAGAGTAACAGATCCAACAATTCATTTTTAAAGAAAAGGTATGTGCTATTTTCTCCATGTCATTCTTTATTTTGATGTCAGTTTGATTCTTGGAGATCAATAGCGAAATGGTTTACATGAAATTTATCGATATATTATTTTGTATGACACAACATTTTTTACTTTAGAGCTGAGGAAATTTAAAATAATGTTGAAAAGTTTGAAGTTTCCAAGATGAAGCAGAAAAGTTGAAAAAAAAAATCATCATCTGTTCTTTTTGTAAAGTGTCAATGTGTAATATAGTTGTAATGAAAAAGCATTAATTTAAAGCTGGTTTTGATAGTCTGCATTTTTATATTCTCTATTTTTTTTTTTTTTTTTTTTTTTTTTTTTTTGTGTTCTGTGGTTTTCTTTGTTATTGTTTAAAAATTTTAAGCTTTCCCTTTTTAAAAACTATTTAATTATAAATCTTCAATAACATTTGTGGTAATAAATTGCGACTGGAGATAAAATTATACAAAATTTGATCGTCTTTCTTCTGCAGATCGTGAGTTGAAAAACATCACCTTTAGAAAAAACGTTTACTTCTATACATCAATAATAATACCCTTGAATGTTATATATATATTTTTTAATTTTGCCATAAAGCATCTTTTCAAACATTTACTAAATATACAACGAAAAACAAAATTTTGTTTAAAAATCTCATTTGCTATTTTCTAGAATTACATTATTTATTATATACGAAAACTTTAATAGTGTGAGGTTAGATTAGAACGAACGCTGATAGTTTCTAAACGAATTCTTTGATTGAATGCACTTTTTCCACTTTTAGAAAGGCACATTTAGGAAATAATGTGGATATCATTTAAAATATATATTAAAAATACCTTCATTATCCTTTAAATCGGAGGTGGCGGATGAAGATAGTTGAACTTATGTGATCACACTGAAGAATGTTGCATTGGAATCATAATTATATTTTTGTTCTTTTTCAGGCAATAAGATGATACGAGGCAAGCTGATTTACTGAATTTAGAAGAATTCGGAATAGAATCAAGCAGAGTTGTAAACGGATCTCAATTTTGAGCATCGCTGTATCCGAAAAGTAATTTTTGTCTTATTTAATTGCAGACGTTTCCGCATGCAATTCGGAATATCATCATGCAGAGTTGTGAAAGGATCTCAATTTTGAACATTGCTATATCCGAAAAGTAACTTTCTCTTTATTTAATTGCAGACGTTTCCGCATGCAATTCGGAATACCATCATGCAGAGTTGTGAAGGGATCTCAATTTTGAACATTGCTATATCCGAAAAGTAATTTTTGCCTTATTTAATTGCAGACGTTTCCTCATGCAATTCGGAATATCATCACGCAGAATTGTGAATGGATCTCAATTTTGAACATTGCTATATCCGAAAAGTAATTTTCTCTTTATTTAATTGCAGACGTTTCCGCATGCAATTCGGAATACCATCATGCAGAGTTGTGAAGGGATCTCAATTTTGAACATCGCTATATCCGAAAAGTAATTTTCTCTTTATTTAATTGCAGACGTTTCCGCATGTAATTCGGAATATCATCATGCAGAGTTGTGAAGGGATCTCAATTTTGAGCATCGCTGTATCCGAAAAGTAATTTTCTCTTTTTTAATTACAGACGTTTCCGCATGTAATTCGGAATGTCACCATGCAGAGTTGTAAAGGGATCTCAATTTTGAGCATCGCTGTATCCGAAAAGTAATTTTCGCCTTATTCAATTGCAGACGTTTCCGCAATCCAATTCGGAATATCATCATGCAGAGTTGGGAATGGATCTCAATTTTGAACATAGCTGTATCCGAAAAGTAATTTTCGCCTTATTTAATTGCAGACGTTTCCGCATTCAATTCGGAATAGAATCAAGCAGAGTTGTAAACGGATCTCAATTTTGAGCATCGCTGTATCCGAAAAGTAATTTTCGCCTTATTTAATTGCAGACGTTTCCGCATTCAATTCGGAATAGAATCAAGCAGAGTTGTAAACGGATCTCAATTTTGAGCATCGCTGTATCCGAAAAGTAATTTTTCTCTTTTTTAATTGAAGGCGTTTCCGCATGTAATTAGGCAATAACGTGTAAAAATTTAATTTGCTCAATAGCCTGTAAATGCAGTAATTTATCGTGTCAACATACACATAACGTACATAACGGGTTTTTTTTAACGAGTTGGAAAATTTTATATTTCGTTTGTAATGATATTTCCAGTCAAGCTAATTTTTTTTTTAAATTTCATCTGTGTTTATACTCTTGTTTTTTCATTTGAATTTATTATATTTCGTTTCTTAGGGCTACATCGTTTAATTTGCTTTGACTCTGCTATTTGGTATAGTGATTTCAATGTATTTGGTCACTATCTTATGTTTCAATGGGTACAGAAAGCTTATATATATATATATATATATATATATATATATATATATATATATATATATAAGCAGAAATACAATAGAATCATTAATGTTTTCTTTAAAACCTGTTTATTAACCTGTTCCAAAAGTGAAAGCGTCCCAATAAAAAAAAAAAAAACTGTGACTAAAATCGAAAAAGTACAAATGCACAACAATAGATATCAACATCAGGTATCCTATGCAAAAAGAATCATTTAAAAGTATTAAAATACAAGCGAGAAATCTATAAATATTTCTCCCATAGGTTTAGCATTAGCGTTGAAGTTTCTTCGCGAGACTAGTGTAGGCTCTTAACCCTTTTTATCCTGACGGTACTTATAAGTACCACTTTAACCCCTTCGCGACGAGCGTCTTTTACAGAATTTTTAATCTGTTACCACCGGTTTTTCAAATGAGAAATTTTCACTAATTGAATCGCAAAAATGCTATGATTAGATAAGGAAAACTTTACAAAAAAAAATAACTGGTGGGAATAATCGAGGATTCTGAGCATCTAAAAAGTAGCTGGAAAATTAATTCAGGATATAAAGGGTTAATGAATATATTTTCTCATCCATTCTTTTAGTATGTTTGCAAGAAAATCAAATTGTTATTACATCTTAAGTAATACTATTTTGTTCAGGTAATATTTTCAGAATCAAGATAATGTTTTTTTTCTGATATTTCGCCAGGTTTGAAAAAAGAAATTTCTCAAGAAAATTTATTATTTCAAATCAGTTTTAAGTCATTGTCCATAGTTTCACTTTAGAGACTTGCTTCTGAATCATTTATGTTACAATAGGCTACTATAATTATTTTTGTGAGAAATTACTAATTTTATTTGAGATTGCCATCATGAAGCTTAAATTTAATAACTTTTTCCTTGGAAGATTTTTTTTGTGACCTTGCAAAACAAAAGCAGCAAGGTCACGCAATATCATAAATATTTTATTTATTCATTATTTAAAAGATATGTAAACAATCTCGATTATCCTCAAAATCAGAGTTGGCGGATTAAGATAACTAAACTGTATGATCGATCACACTGAAGAATGTTACATTGGAACCATAATTATATTTTTGTTCTTTTTCAGTAAATAAGATGATGTGGGGCAAGGTGACCTACTGATTTTACAAGTATTTAGAATATCGTCAGGCAGGGTTCCAAACGCTTCTCAGTTTTAAGCAGAACTATATCCAAATACTAATTTTGGCCTTATTTATTTCCATAAGTTTGTGATATTTTGCAAATGCACAAATAAAAAATATTTCCTTTAAATGCCCGTATCTTACAGAATATTTAAGAAAATTATTGCAAATTTAAGGACGATGTGCCTTTGTAAAATATCGAATTTGAATGCTATAAGCAAAGAAAAAAAATGACATTTTTTCCCTTGATCAATGAGTAAAAAGGACTGCGGGGCTATGCTACTATTGAACACTATACTGATATTGTAACTACTACGGTGAACTATTGGAATTTAATGTCAAATCCCGAAAATAAACATAAAAAATCATGGTGTATGAGTAAATTATGAAGAGTTATATTTGAGTGATCACATTATTTTCACATTAAAACTTATTTAAAGATTAGTTGAGATATATTCCTTTTAAATGGTATAAAGGTGTAAATTAACAACATACTATAAATTAAAATAACTTTTATTAGTTGTTTTACATGTTTTGACTCTTTCCGAGTCATTTTCAAAAACAAAACTTTTGTTAAAAAAAGATAAAAAAAAGATTTTGTTTTTGAAAATGACTCGGAAAAAGAGTCGAAACATGTAAAACAACTAATAAAAGTTATTTTAATTTATATTATGTTGTTAATAACCTTTAGAATTTAAAAGGAATATATTATTACAAGGTGTTATAATTTATTATAGATTAGATGAGTTTTAAATGTTTTTTTTGAGAATCTTGTAAATCTCGACATAAGATGCGAGAACTATATTTTTCAAATGGCAAAATTGAATTAGAGTACCTAAGACAGCTAATTATTTTCTTTGTTGTGTTCCTGCATTGCAAAAAAAAGTGTTGATTTTACAGTATATTACTGGCATCCCAGTTGCCAGTATTATACCGTAAAATTAACAGTAATAAGCAGTAAAATAAGCAGTAATACGCTACCGCGCATGCGCGGCAGCGTATTACTGTTTATTTTACTGTCTATTACTGTTAATTATATTGTAAAATCAATACTTTTTTCGCAGTGTGTTATATTTACAGACTACACACTAATAACCTGTTATTTTGACCAAAGCTTGTTACATCCCTTTCTGAGCTGTTAGCTTGAAAGGAGTAAATTGTTTTTGAAAATGACTCGGAAAAAGAGTCGAAACATGTAAAACAACTAATAAAAGTTATTTTAATTTATATTATGTTGTTAATAACCTTTAGAATTTAAAAGGAATATATTATTACAAGGTGTTATAATTTATTATAGATTAGATGAGTTTTAAATGTTTTTTTTTGAGAATCTTGTAAATCTCGACATAAGATGCGAGAACTATATTTTTCAAATGGCAAAATTGAATTAGAGTACCTAAGACAGCTAATTATATTATGTCTAATTAATTTATTAAAAATTAACGACTTCAATTTTTAATAAACACCACAAATTAATTTAAAAATAAGCAGGGAACATAAGCAGTCTTAATTCTGATGTTTCAAAACTAAGCTCAAATTAAGCAAACCCAAGAGAGAGAAATCATTTTCCGAACTTATTACATTATAAAATATTTAACTCACACTGTCCTAGAACTTAAAAATTCCGTTTAGAAGATAACTCTAAATTCTAATAGAATCTCGTGGATTCTGGTACTTCTTTATTCATAGTATAGAAATATTCACCTTACGAAATAGTCGACACTCGCGGCTGCTGACTCTATCGGAAACTGCAATGCGAAAATTACAATTCAAACCAATCTCCACGTGGTAATAATTAAAACAAAGGAATTATCTTGCCGACGCTGATATGCACTTCGGTTATATCTGTTCAAAATTCGAAATTATTTTCTAAAGTCTCACAACATATACTTACACAACCACAGTAAATAATTAATATATCTTCGGAAAATACTTGTGACAACTCAATTCCGGATATCCACTCGCAGTATGACAGTTAAAGGAAGACAGAATATATTTCTAATTCACCTACCACGTTAGTAACGTAAAACTATGTGATCGCAAACAAAACTCAGTTGTTCATTAGAGTACTCTTATGTAAGAGAAGCTAGGCATATTGCCACAAGTTTTGTCAGATATGCAAAAAAAAAAAAAAAAAAAATTGCATTGAAGATATAGTTTTTGTTTTAACCAGACATAAAATTTGTCCACGCATTGTTTACCCAGCCGTTTGCATTTTACAAGTTTACAGACGTGGTTTTGCATCACATTAAAATGAAGAGATATGTTTCTCTTTTCTATCGTATTCCTACTTGTGTTTCTCATAAAAAGTGTGAAAATCTTACATATTTTAGATGATTATTTATTCTTAACTGTATCTCATTTTAGCCGTTCTCGTATTAAACAAAGTCGATTGTATCTAAACAACAAATAACAACAACGAAAAATCATGCGTCAAGCATAGATTATGTAACACTTTCCAACGCTTCTAAAATAATTTTACAAACCATTACCGTTTAATAAGCTGAAAGATAACATCTAAGTAAACAATTTGGAAAACGCATAACATATTTAAAAACGTAATTTCAGGAATTCCCAACATATATTTCCAACATATACAATATTCGGAAAAATATCCGAATATTTTTATTCAGCCCTGTATATGATCTATAGATTTGTATATATACTACATAGGATGCTAAATTTTAGTTTAGTTAGGAAACGCGTAGCACAGTTTAAAATTCTCCTTCTGGAATTTCTGGTGCAATAAACGGAAATGTGTTCTTGGAGTTTTGTGCTGCCCTGTATATGATCTACAGAATTTATACACACCAAGTAATAGACAAAAAGTGAGTTAAATTTAAAATCGCGTTCAGCAACTTAAAACGCACTTCCACGAATTATTGTTAACAGACAGTAGAGAATTCTTTTGTGTGTCCCTGTAAATGAACGATGACTGGTATACACACAATATTCTGCAGTAAGCCTCTTGTAATGCACCTTAGTGATCTATATAAATTTCAATGCGTTTAAAATAATGAAACATTATTTACTTAAACCGCAAACGATTTTTCTCCATAGACGTAATGTAACGGAATTCTTTTGACTGTCCCTGTAAAGTAACTATAAGTGCTATGCACACCCTATTCCATATTAAGCTTCTTGTAATGCACCTTAGTGATATATATATAAATTACAATGTGTTTGAAATTGTGTAACATCAATAAAAAAAACCGCAAATGATTTTTCCCCATAGGTAATGTAACGGAATTCTTTTGAGTGTCCCTGTAAAAAAAACTATAAGTGCTACACACTTCAAATGAAATAGGAAACATGCTATATATAACGACAATAACATATAAAAATTGCAGGGCAATCCGAGCATATTTACGGGAGTTAGAGCACGGCTAGACGGCCAGACAAACCGAAGTCATAAACACTTTTCAACTAGGTTGGAAAGTGTTAAAAAACAACCATTAATGTAAGTACAACTAAATGCTTACATATATGCCATTCTATTGTCCCATATCTGAATTGAACGTTTCATTTATAATTCTTGTTAAAAATTGTGTTTATTTTACAGTAAAATGCTGTGTTATTAATCTTGATTCAATTTAGTGTTTCAAATTCAGAAGTTATTGAGATAAACAGAGGGAAAGTCGTACGATTTAAACAGCGTTCTCTTGAATCTAAATAGTGGTTTTCCGTGGAATAGTATTCAGAAAAGTGGCGTTAATATCAAAACTGACGTAATGTCTTCTGTCGTGATCTTTACTCGGTTCTAAATGGAATAAATTGCCACAGCTTCCCTATCAAATTTCATCTTTGTTTCCTTCTATATTACCAACTTTGACACTCTATAACACATATCACTGGAACTCATTAAATTTCCTCCATATCCAAATGGGGGCCCCATCTTCAGCGCGATGTCCTCTAGGAATTCTGGTAGGGGCCTAGTGTCCCCAGAGACAAAGTGATAAGGGGGCAAGGGGAGATGCCACCTAATGAAGAATTATGGGTCTTGTTTTTTCAATCTGTGCTTCCGTTATCATAGGCAGCAATGGTTTTTCTCTTTACATCAACAAACTGTGGGTCTAAAGAAGCCGTCGGCTATTATTTTGACCTTCTCGTGAGTACAAGCAGGGGTGGGCCGTCGGATATATATTTCGCGTAATCTGTCTGCCTGACGGGCGAAATCAGTACAGGGAGATTTCAGAACGATGGGTGCCGTTTGTTTTGTTTGCAAAAAGAAAAAAAATGCAATAATATTATGAGTAAAAAAAATGACATTTTTGTTTATTTTACGATTACAATTGAAATTCGGGCAGTGGAGTGTTAACGAAAAGATATGAAGTAAATTATTGCTTCAGTAGATGATATTGTATATTGTATTATATTTGTGATATTAAATTAATGACAGTAATGAGTAAATTAAAAAAATCATTGGATAAGAGAATGGATAAATGCATAGATTTTGTTTAGAATCGGCCAGTTTTAGCCACATTGATATAAAAAGAATGGCTTATAGAATTTTTTTTTTTTTTTTTTTTTTACCCGAATTATCTTTCTCGTTTAGGGAAAAACTTGAAAACCTTTACAGTCATCCCGATGGTTTCGAACCCACCAACATCGACCCAAGCTCCTCATTTTGTAACCAGCGTGCTAAGCACTGGGTTGAGTGTGGCCCCATTGGATAAGATAATCTAAAGCACAGGGATATATGAAAGTTTGGGAACGTTTTTTGGAAGAAACATTGAAGATGCAATACAAAATAAGATTAAAAAACAAGATTAAAAGTTTTCTTGTGTAAATTTTCATTTTTATTGATACTCCAGGAAGTATCGTAATTGAGAGATGCACAAATCAATAGCGACAACCTCATTTCCTAAAATTTACAGTACTTCTCCATTATCCTGTCGACCACTTTCCATTTTAAAAAGAACTATCACCAAACTATAGGATTTAACGCCAAAAATGCATGATCGTGGCGTGACATTCAATTGACGTCAAATGTGTTACACGTGCTTGCTATGTCATCAAGTAATTTTTAATTCGACGTTTAATGTATTTTAATGATGTTTTACTGAATTATTAGTCATTTCATTTATTAAAATAAAAATTACGTCTTTAAACGGCGACACCATGATATTGAAAAAGAAAAAGCATTGAAAAAAATGTTGAGTTGCGTAGTTACGTGCAATAGATCAATTTCAGCTGACGTCACAAGCATTTATTCAACTGTCGAGAAGGATAATTAAAAAAAAATAATGTAAATAAATAAATATCCAAGATTTTTTTTTCTGTTTTCATTAATATATTGTAAATTTTATTGTTTAAAGTTACTGATAAATGATACTTTAGGGAATGGATCTTTTCCTAATTTATTTAATTATTTTTATTTTTTTTTTTCAGATTCCAATGGCAACATTCTTCCATTTGTTTATTTTGGCGCTACAGTTCGGCGATAGATTTTTCTTATGGAAAGCGGTCAACGAGATAATGGAGAAGTACCAGTTTTAAAACTATTGTGAAACGCAGAAAATTGTCAATTAAACGTCGACTAATTTCATTCTAAATACACTTTCAATTTTGGAACCTGTGAGGATCGAAGTGTTGCCTATATAGTCTTGCAAGACCCATACCAGCTAGAGAACGCTTCCATTGGTTTAACATTAGCTTACGAATGTTCTATGCTGACAAGTGTAGGCTCTTAAAGAGTTTTGATTTGAAACATATACTACATATAATGTTGGTACAATAGTGGATAATTTTTGTACTATCTTGCTCTGACAAAATGGCATTTGTCATTATTATAAGAAAATTTCACAGGGTTATGGAGAATGACTGCGGTAATAATACATACGTGATGAAAAAGACACATTATTTTTTAACCCCTAACCTGTGACACCCGAACTCAATTCGGGCAACGCAAATACGTTAATTTTGGGATGCCCGACTTGAGTTAGGGCAAGAGAAATATCTGTGTTTCGATTCCGTGAGGCAACTGAAATGCGCCAATTTTGGAATGTCTGACCTGAGTTCGGGCAAGAGAAAAGTCAGTGTTTCAATTCCGTGAGGCAACTGAAATGCGCCAATTTTTGAATGTCTGACGTGAGTTCGGGCAAGAGAAAAGTCAGTGTTTCAATTCCGTGAGGCAACTGAAATGCGCACATTTTGGAATGTCTGTCCTGAGTTCGGGCAAGAGAAAAGTCAGTATTTCAATTCCGTGAGGCAACTGAAATGCGCCAATTTTGGAATGTCTGACCTGAGTTCGGGCAAGAGAAAAGTCAGTGTTTCAATTCCATGAGGCAACTGAAATGCGCCAATTTTGGAATACCCGACCTGAGTTCGGGCAAGAGAAAAAGCAGTGTTTCAAATCCGTGAAGCCCGAACTCAGTTCGTCCAATGCATATTGTGTAATTTACCATTTTCCCAATAGATGGCAATACTTTTCCGCGAAAAGTTCAGCAGTTTCGCGCCATTTGTCGGATTTTTGTAATTTTAGTAGCTATTTCGTTTAATTTTTTATTTTTTTTTTAAGTAATCTATTTCTAACATTTTGATGATTTGTGTAAAGATAAAGACTTAGCCGTGTAGCTCTCTAGTTAGCCGTGAAAAGTGATCTTGAAAATAAATAGGGGGAAATACTTAATGCAGGTTCTTTTAGAAAAATAAAAATAATCCCTTTCTAGAAGAAAGATTGAGTCGAATGCATCTATGAAGATTTCGAAGAACTTTTAATAACAAGCACAAGAACAAGAGCATAAAATAGGCGAGTGGGTGGTGCCTTAATGTTCGTACAGTAGACTCACAATCTACATGTTTTCAGGCCGGCAATCAGAGAAGGAATGCTGATACACATACGCTGTAAATTTCTTCGTTTACATTTTTTTTGGCATCATAAATTTGGCGAGAGTACATGAATCATAAAGTATCCGTTAATAAGGAACATATGGATAACTGTTTGAACTTATAGCCAAACTATCAATTTTTAACAAGATTAAACACCGCCGATAATTACGTTACAGAAGAATTTCAGATCCCGTGAGAAGATCGAGGATAGACACAATATTGGCGTGGTGACTGCTGCATAGCCTTTATGATTCAGAAAGAAACAGCTGCATATTGAAAAAGATATAACGTACATGAAAAGAGCAGAGTTAATTTGGAGGCCGAAATATTTCTTTTAGTTTTTGTTTTTATCTGATTTAAGCGTTTGATCGCACGCCAGGACTAAAGATGAGAATTTGCATGGGAGCAGAAAAGCTGATCTAATTCTTTTATTTGTTCTGAATAAGAACGCAAAGAGCTTAAATAAAATTTATCAAAACTTTAATAAATGAATTATAGAAAGGGAAATTTATTAAAGTAAAAAAAATAGCTAATTTAAAACTATATGGGATTTCACATCACAATAATAATGAAGACAATTAAGGAGAATTTTTTTTTCTCCATTTTTGGCACGTTTGTCTCAAATTTATTCCACAGGAAAGGGGTTAAAAAACTAGAATCTACCTGTTATTTTAATCAAAGAATGGATAAGCCTGAAGTTGAGCAATTTGCATGCCTACTAATTGCTGTCAACGAGTAATAGTGGTAGTATATGCAAGTGTTACGTTCAACAGTGGCGAAGGCAGGATTTTTGTATGCGAGGTGTTTTGAATTAATATTAATGAAAAATTTCATCGTTCTATATGGGCATAACAGAGAAGTCGCTGAAATCACGAAACAAACTATCATGCAAATATAGGCAGATGGCAGATGTTACCCATGGATGCAAAAAAATATGAGGATAGATAGTATTAAATTTTTGAAACACGGCTTACAGTCTGTATACATGTACACTCTCAGAAAAAACTGTAAATTTATGAGCGTTTGCCCTTCAATTTTCACGGGCAATAGCCTTATTTGATGAAAACCGGTCTGATCCACTAAATAAGCGGCCTTATCCCTTAAATACTTAGAAAATTAAGAGCAATCCACATATTCTTACAGTTCTAGCCCATATGTTAGCAAAAATACGATACGACCCCATACATTGTCCTCCGCTAGGGTGTAACCCTTCATTTTACTCGTGTTTCGAAAATTTTAACCCGCCAAAACAGCGATTCTGAGATGATTATCTAACGTGCTACGTGCTACGGAACAGTAAGTAAAGTGTTATTGTGTTTTAAAGTGCATTATATCCTGTGCATTATAATGCTGTATTACTTTGCCCCGTAAAATTACAGGCTGCACAAAATGATAGGCATGGATTTTTTCTTTTACGAGGTATGACTGGAATCTCTGCTGCCGGCCTCTGCACGTAATTTTACTGCAATTTTTTTAACAGTGTAATAAACATACGGAGAACAACTTGAAGAATGAATCCGAAAATCAGTTCAAGAATTAACTAACAAAAAAGTCTCAAACTAAGCATATTGCTTTATGAACTCAAGTAACCATGCGTCGGATAGTCAACATTTTGGTAACTAAAATAGCTGACGTATAAGGGGCTTAAACTTCAGGTTTTGAGCCCCTTAAAAGATAATACTGTTTGTTGTAAGCGCTTTTGGATTTCAACTTTATAACATGCGTTTTTTTTTTTTCACAGTCTCTTAGTTAAAGGACTGTGAGTGGTAAGAAATATTACTTCTATAACCAATACTTTTTGAGAAAAGTAAGATAGAAAATAATCGACATTGAAATCGGAACAAAGAATTGGTTCCTAACACGAGTAATTGAACAGCGGACGAAACAAAACAATTGGATGATAATAATAATAATAATAAAAGCATTTAACAAAATACACTAGAAAAAATGTATAAAAATATATTTAATTAAATATAAAAAGTTTGCTTTTTATCCAAATTTGTTATCACCTCTTTTCTTAACTTTACATCTATCCTTTTCATTGCAATTGTTCTTTTATCTTGTAGTTAATACTACATCTTAATTTTTCCCAAAAGCTCAATTTAATACAAGACACTCTACTGACAAATTGTCTGGGCGTAAAGTTGTCTGCAACTCGGAAGCCCCTTAACCGACATCAACTGTTCGGCAACTGTTTGTTACTCCACAACCTGTAGCTTGAACAAATCAATGTGCTCTTTGGTAAGTTAAACTTTCCGAAATAATAATAGGCAAAATGTACAGTTTTCCGTATTAGGTTACGTCCCGGGTTTGGTATTATTTTTGTGGGGACCATGATAATATTCCGTTTAGGGCAGGATTCCGTTAAAGACAGGTTCTGTTTCATAGGTAATACTGTATTTAATTTTAACTCTTGAGATGATCATTTTTTTTAATTGAATGGTACCAGAAACTAAATGTAATAATTTATATTAGCACACATTCGCCAAAATCTGCAAAAATAATAAAAATAATAAAAACTGGGTTTTTTTTTTTTTTTTTTTTTTTTTTTAGTTGTCAAGTTTAAGATTTGATAATAACTTTAAACAAAGAAACTTTTTAATAAATTATAAAATTCTTGAACAATTAGTGCATCATTTTGCAATAGCAATTTTTTTTACGACTGGATTAAAAAATTTTAGCACCTGTTAAAAACTAAGGTAATCATATTTAGATTGCTTTTGTTAAAAATTATTCACTGTGGCAGCTGGTGACCATCTAGAGCAGTGGTTCCAAAACTTTTTTCTCTCACGTACCCCTTGCTTAGACTTTTCGTTTATGCGTAACCCTTCTCACATAAACCAATTCCAAGTATTTTTGCTTTCGTTCATTTTGGTAATGTTCTTATGCTAGTTAGCAATGTTAGATGCAGTTCTCTCCAAAATTCCAATAATCAACCATTTATCCATTTTGAACCACAGCTCAATATTAGCATGAAGTCACTCAAAACACTAAATATTACCTAAAGATTTCAAATTAAGCACTCACAAACAAGGGATGCAGCTCTACACTCGTTAATACAAGTTAATGAATTTATGCTAATGCTGACCAGTCGCACACGAAAATGATGGCCTGCTTTCAAATGGGTTTCAAATGAAATCGTAGAAACCAAAAGCTTCGATACGATTCTTGCTTTTTCTGAGTATTTATAGAATTACAAGAAAGAAAACAACAAAAGAACACATGCGAAATCATAAGATATTATTAGAAGTGGGCGGAGATAATGGCGTCGTATGATCAACTAATTACTATGTTTAGGCATTTTCCTTTATTTTATGTGAATAGCCTATTTTAATTTTACACAAGTCTCTCTTTGTAAACGAAAAGTTTTTTTCTTTTCATTTTAAGTTTTATTTTTTGCGCTATCCACCATTAGCAATATAATTTTCTCGTACCCTCAACTGTTTCACCACGTACCCCCAGGGTTACGCGAACCCCAGGTTGGGAACCGCTGATCTAGAGGCAAAATATTTATTGTATCATATATCCGTGCGTGAATGCATCATTCCCGTATCTCATCAATGTCCTTCAAAATAAAAATCATGTCCATTAAAAGCTTTTAACGCATTGCATCAAGTCGAAATATACCATGATCCCCCTTTTTGGGGGTACACGATGACTCAAGAGCAGGGATTATTCCCCTATTTCCCCAGCACCCACGTGGTCCAAAGGTGAAAACGAAAAACTGCTAACACCTCACAGTATTACGCCTGATATCAGAAGTTAAAGATGAAAAAGGACCACCGTGATGTGGATATGTGGGGTAAGATTGTGTTTTGATATCTCAGTTGTTAAATAATATATTAAATATGACTTCAGAAAATCTTTCTCTCTTTTTCAAATTCATGCAGTTATTTAACTGAGTTGGAATTCGTTTACTTTTGTAAACCTAATCATTTTGTCACCTTATTCAGCTGAGAATTTTTAAAATTTTAATTTAAAATTATTCTATGTATATAAAATTATTCTCTTTATCACTATTATTATCATTTTTTAAGGTACTCTGTGGATCAAAATGATAAATATATTTGTAAGAATTTTGTAATTAATATATTTCTCTAGAAGACCATTTTAAATGCGTTTTACAAATGCAAAATTTTTGAAAACTCTAAATTTTATTTTTAAAATTAAAAACCTATAACATATTTAATTTTTGATAAAACTGTTGAAGTGACTGCTCAATTTGTATATATATATATTTTTCACTTTTACAGACAAAGAAACTTTCTTAATAATTTATCTTCAGTATTTATAAAAATATTGTTTGTGGAATTTTTAATTTTTTTTAATTAAAAAAAATTAATGGCGTGAGAAAATTCAACTTTAGAAAAAGTATAAGATTTATGATTTCAAAGTTGATAAATAATAATAATAATAAAGATTTTGAGATAAACGCCCTCCTCAAAATGAGCAAGGATTGTAAGGTTTGTATGAAAAGTGCAATATAGCAACAGATACATAATTCTTGATGTGAAAATCGTATAGGCAATTATTTGATGCTGATAACCCCACAGATTTTTTTAAGACAATAATTTTAAAAAAGTTTTTTTTTTTTTTTTTTTTTTTTTTTTTTTAAGTTTCGGATAGTGTTGCCAGATCTAATGCGGCAGAAAGCGACACAGGGAGGGGAAAAAAGGGGGGGGGGTGGCGGCGACGGCTTCTTGGGACATATACAACTAAAAGTCATGTTTTTTATATCCTTAAAATTTATGTGAATTAAACAATCCCTAAATTATACAGTAGAATGCCAGTTAAATATAGCTACTCTTTGAAATAATTAATAAATATGTTTGTGTCAATTGGTTTGCACAATTGATATTTGCTCAACAAATTTTCAAGAACAAAAGATTTTGTGTATAAAGTAGGATATGTGTATAAAGGCGATTTTTTCGAGGCTTTAGAAGCATTATAACATACGTATCTTCGCTGCCTATAACTTACGCATCTTCGCATCTTTACATTTTCATTGCTTCTGTGCTTGTGCTTTACAATGTCTTGAGAATATAAACAAAGATTACAGAGGGAAAAGGGGGAGGGGGGGGGAGAATTTTGCACAGAGCAAATTATTTTGAAAAAATATATATATATAATTAGAGTTTTGAACCGTGTTACCTGCAAACCAGCAAAAAACTCGAATTCAAACTTTGAAAAGTTTTCCTATTAATTAACAGTATTATAATAAATGAAACACATCAATCTTATATGAGTTAATTGATTGAATGATGCAAAGGAATTATTTGAATTGATTGAATTTGGATTTTGATTGAATTTGAATTTTGATTGAATTTGAATTTTGATTGAATATGAATTGGTATTTAATTAATATTTAAAAAGAAAAAAAGAAAAAAAAAGTTTGGAATGATTTACATGTGTATAAAGGTGACTGTTTTGTGGCTTTAGAACACTATAACATACTCTTTCATTTCATCATTGCTGCTTCAGTGCTTGTGCTTTACAATGTCTTGAGAAAATAAACTAAGATTACAGGGGAGGAAAGGGGGAGGGGGATTTTGAACAAAGTAAATAATTTTGAAAAAATATATATATAATTAGAGTTTTGAACCGTGTTACCTGCAATGCAGCAAAAAACTCGAATTCAAACTTTGAAAAATCTTCTTATCAATTAACAGTATTATAATAAATGAAACACATCAATCTTATATGAGTTAATTTATTGAATGATGCAAATGAATTATTTGAATTGTTTGAATTCGAATTTTGATTGAATTTGAATTTTGATTGAATATAAATTGGTATTTAATTAATGTTTTCTTTAAAAAAGAAAAGTAAAAAGCTTGGCATGATTTATATGTATATAAAGGTGACTTTTTCGTGGCTTTAGAGCACTATAACACACTTCTTCATTGCATCATCTCTGCTTCAGTGCTTGTGCTTTACAATGTCTTGAGAATATCAATTAAGATTTCAGGGGGGGGGGGAAAGGGGGAGAGGGGATTTTGAGCAAAGTAAATTATTTTGAGAAAAAAATATATATATTTAGAGTTTTGAACCGTGTTACCTGCAAACCAGCAAAAAACTTGAACTCAAACTTTGAAAAGTCTTCTTATTAATTAACAGTATTATAATAAATGAAACACATCAATCTTATATGAGTTAATTGATTGAATGATGCAAATGAATTATCTGAATTGATTGAATTTGAATTTTGATTGTATATGAATTGGTATTTAATTAATGTTTTCTAAAAAACAGAAAAAAGGAGTGTCGGATGATTTATATGTGTATAAAGGTAACTTTTCCGTGGCTTAAAAACACTATAACATACTCATCATCGCTGCTTCAGTGCTTGTACTTTACAATATCTTGAAAATATAAACCACACGATTACAGAGGGAAAAGGGAATATTTTGAACAAAGTAGATTATTTTGAATTAAAAATATAATTAGTTTCGAAGGTTTTTGAGATAAATTTAAACTTATTTAGATTGTCGTAAAATGAAAATAATTCGGTATACTGATGTGGAATTGAATATATTTTCCCCTTTTATGGACATTTTAGATAACTCCATTCTTCATAGCAGTGACTGTAGATTCATCTTTAATAAAAGTTTATAGATATTTTTAATGATATTTTTAGAGATACATAAGATTACTCCTAGCTGAACAAGGAATTTGAATAATGCTAAAGGTATAATTTTGAGCTTTAGTTTAGATGCTACCAAAAATATGTAAAAAATGAATTTTGTAGAAAATAAATTATACATGCTTCTATCTCTTCATATTTCATTTTAAAAATAGTTACTTTCATGCAAGAAATTTGAATTTCATACATTTTATATATTTTAAACCCAAAACTTTATTTGTTTTGTTGTTTGGGTGTTATCTTATGAATAGCAGATAATATTAAAAGCGCTTTAATTACGATAACATAACTTTTTCATTTTATTCGAAACAGCATAATAATTAAAATATCTCTACACAAGTTTTCTTAGTTTTGTAAAGTGCAATGTTCTAAAGACTGTTATAAAACTCAAATGCATATAGTATGAATTAAGGTATAGCCTATTTTGTTTTAACTATTATTTTAGTGTTCCTTAACCACTTGGCAGTTTCCGGAACGCCGCTCGGTCAAGAAGAGTTTGCCTTCTTCGCTACTAAAAACTTTTGGATACCAGTAATTTTTAACTGTAATCTTCGTTTTATTAATCGGAAGACCAGAGCCCGATTAAGGTCGTCTGGGACCCAAGGCCCAGCAACTTTTTGGGGCCCCCTCAAATTAAAATAGTAGCTAGAATTTTTTTCGAGGATTATTATTAGAGATTATGATGCAGTTGACAAGTTAAACAAAATCTTTTTGTTCTTTTTTTGAGAAAATAATTGCAGAAAACTTCATTTTTACGAAACTTTTTCTAAATCATTTTACTCATTTTGGGACCCCCATCAGCAGTGGGCCCAAGCCCGCGGCCTAGTTGGCCTGTGCGTTAATCAAGCCCTGCGGAAGACCATTTTTCGATCATATAATATAATACAAATGTTTCAGTACGGAAAAAGTGGTGTTTGGTCTTTATTTTTAGTTTATTATAATCAAAAAACCGAAACTGTTAAGGGGTAAACCCTGTAATGCCCATGGTAGCATATATACTACCACCACTGTTTCGAATTAAGTAGATTTTTTAATTCAGATATTCCATATTTATTCCAGAAATTTAAAATAGCAATATTTGCTTCACTTAATAACAAACATTTCGTCAATAAATAAAACAATTTATTATTGAAATTTTCTGGTATGAATTCAGATTTTCTGAATTACGAATTTCTAGAATGTATTCTACCATGGGAATTAGAGGGTTAAGTTCATCTTAACTAAATTTAAGCATGCTGTCTTCTCTTTAAGCAGGCCCAACTGCAAAAACACTTTAGTGAGGCTTTCTTTTACGTCAAGGGTAAATAAAAAGTTTTTCAATTTGGACCCTGTAATGTGGAAGGAGTTTTGAGGACTCTAACTTTCATCGCATGGTTAATAAAGATTTTTTGGTTTTGTAGGGGTTCTTCTGTAAACGCGATGCTCACACATTTTTCGGTCGAATCTGTCTGTACATATACAATTATTTAAGACCTCGCCTCAATTGTTTAGCTATAATCTCTGCCTAGAAGTTTATAGCTAAGTCATTTTGTCGGACACATGTGAAATTTATTATAAATGTTCTCGTTGCTCCAACAACTTTCCCATAAGCAAATTATGACCCCAGTGCTCTTATAACTCAGCTACAATATCTCTTTAAAAATGAAACGTTTTCGACTAATTTATAATAAAGGCGGAGTAATTCTCTTATGACAACAGTTCTCATATATCTGTGACAGAGATTTTCCTGGAGTCAGTGGATAAGTCTATTTGTCAGAAAGGGATTTCACCTGCTCATCTTTAACAAGATCTACTATTTGTCATGTTCCAAAATGAACTTGGATTAACCTTCTTGGAGCAACTGGAGTTGGCTGTAAAGCACTATCGTTTTCATCTTTGTCAAACTGCAATGAAACCGCTATGTATTACACGCCGATGGAAGACATTTTTATCTTGTGTCAGAGGAGTGTATGTTTGAATCTTGTAGCTATCTTGTAGATCGGTGACAATGGAATTTTAGATTGTATTTATGTCTTCTTAGTTTGTGACATAATATGACAACCATCTTGTAGTAAAGATATTTCACATTGAATAGTACAGGTTTTTAGAATGAATGTTTTACATGATTCCTACTATCATGCGATCAGGAAAAGTGAATAAGAAAATTCAAAGAATCGAAATCGAACAAAGTGCGCCATTCTGGGGATGGGATACAATGTTACAATGTCTAAGTTATAACAGATTTCACCAACTTCCGTCCATAAATATAGTTCACTAAGATTTTCAGAGCAGCTCTTTAAACCTTAAATGCATAAATTTTTATTTTATAATTGTGTTTTCGTATACTTATATTAAAGATTATACACCAGAAATTTTAAGATAGATTTTTAATTTTATTTAGCATCATATTTATGTGGTTTATGCGATTTTTACACAATTAATATTTCTATATAAATATAGTGGTTGCGAAGAACTTGATTTATTTATTAAAAGTTAAGTAAAAAGTGTTGCCAATTGGATACACTATGCATTTAAGGGTTAATATGTATAAACAAAACATATATATATATATATAATGAGCACCATAATTTGAGTATACCGTTATAACCTAGGTTCAAGCATGCAGGGAAAAAAAAAAAAAACAGAAATACTTTATCATAAACTCTCGATGAATTAATAAGTATAATATAGTTTAATAACTTACTCCATCGATATTTTTTACCTTAGGTTTTAGTAGAAAAAAAAATCCCTGACGGCTCGGCCTACAGGCACAGGTAGATTTCGAAGACGCTGACCGTAAGAGCGCCTGTTTATTGGGAATTGCAGAAGAAAGATCTTTTTACCATGATGCAGCAATTGGGACCGCCCACTACAAAATATACCTGTACCTGTAGGCGGAGCCAGCAGGGATTTTTTTGTTTTTATTTTTATTTTTTTCTATAAGAGTTGGTCCTATAAAAACTTGTCAATATAAAAGTTGTATAGATAATATTAAGAAGATTTATAATAAATTTAAGCGGATTTGATATCTTGAATTGACGAACTTATGAAATTTTTTTCCTCTTAAATCCCAATCCCCTCCTCCCCTTTGAGGTAATTTTTAATTATATCAAAAATCTGTCACACATAAATTTTTGGCCCTTTTCCCAGAAGTATTAATAACTTTAAACGGATTCGATATGTATTATAATTAAGAAGTTATGGTTTTTTTTCTGTTTTCACAAAAAGCCCCCCCCCCCCCCTCTTGATCCGATTTTGCCCATTAACGAACTTGACCAAGATTTTATGCCGCTTGATTTTATGTATCAGTTTGGAAGAGATGTGTGCAGTATTAGGGAAGTTATCGTGTTCATAAAAAGGTGATATAGATAGGTAGATAGATAGATGAATGTATAAAGTTTTGAACTGGGGGTGGTTTTGGGATCTGAGAGTCATAATCGACGAAGATCTGCAAAAATATTTCAGAAATTCCAACTTCGGGGAGAATGCAATATAGGTAATATTTCTTACGAAATCTACCTAAAATTTGCGAGCAAGATTTGTAATATGTTCTTTTAATATGTTTGGAAATGTCAGTGAATCTGTTTGTTATTTTTTTCTTTTTCAATAGAAGGAGGAAAAAGGGGGGGGGGGTGAGAGGCCTGAAAAATTTATCGTAAATTATTAAATTATGTTTGGACGGATGTCGTTAAATTTTTCTGTTGACACAATACGTCTCTGTAATTATGATGATTCATGAAATGTTAAAATTGTAATGTTATTGCAGCACAACGTAACATGAGATACAAATGATAAAATTCAAATGAAAACTATTTACAAATGTGTGCTAAAAAAAAAAAAAATCTGAATCGAACGAATTTTTCTTGAAATAAAACTGCGCAGATCTCAATTCCATCTTTTCTTGAATTGGCCTTCTTTTATGACAATAGGGTGGGGGAAGAATCTCTGGGAAAAAGATCTCTCAATAAATTAACCTTTACAGGAAATGTCATCTGATAAAATGAATTTTGAAATAAGCTGATAAAACATCGATATAGTTACTCAACTTTCCCCGGAAACCGTACCTTTAGTATATTTCCAGCTGTCACTTTAAACAAAAACTTCATATATTATACCGTAACTTCGGTCATTTTTATGTGTCTTATCTATGACAGTGCTTTTTGCTAAGCTCATGTTGTAGCATATATAAGCAAAAGAAAAGAAAGAAAAAAATTTAGAGCTTGCTAAAGTTTTTTATACCAGGTATTTTGAAGAACTTTAGCAATCTGTTCCAAGAATGTTGCAGTATATCTTTGTTCATAATAAAGTTATTCACAATTCAATGTACTATTTTTTTGTTTTGTTTTAAGGCTCTTCATCAAGGAGATTTCAAATTCTCCTCGCTAATGTTAAAGTTATGGTCGTGGGATGCATTCATATTTGTAAAATATATCCTTAAGAAATTAATATTTTTAACTTCTTTTTTCTGTGTACTATTCTTAATGGATGTTCTCAGTTGTCAAAATATTTATGAAATATATACTTAATTTTATGTGAAGTGTTAAAATCTTACTCAGTTTCACTAAGATTTTAACACATAAAGTTATGAATTAAGCATATATTTTAGAAATAGTTTGACAACTGAGAGCATCCATTAAGAATAGTACACAGAAAAAAGAAGTTAAAAATATTAATTTCCTAAGGCTATATTTTAGAAATATGAATGCATCACACCTCCATAGGTTTAACCAGGTGTCCGAAAAACTACTTTTTTATTGTAGCGAACTACAACTACAACTATCTTATCGAAAATGTAGTTAACTACAACTACTTGTTTGTTTTAAAAAGTAGCGACTACAAACTACTTTTCAAAAGTAGTCACTACTTCGCTACTTTCAGATTTTGTCAAAGGGTTCCATTTACACTAGATATTGAAGACACGAATTAAATAATAAAGCGACCCCTCGTTATATCGCGTCTACCGGGGAATAATTAAATGAATGCAACATAATCGAGGGCATTAAAAGAGATAATATACAAGAAAACGTTTTGTGTTTGTCTCCAAAATGTTAATTTATACACACATTAAATTCACATTGTCACCAAAATGTAAATTTACATACACATTCGTAGCAAAATTAAGAGAGAGATTATAATCTAGAAAATTACAGAAAAACAACTCTAGATGCAAATAATAAATAAATCTGTAAATCAAGAAATTCCGAATAATAAGAAACCGGCGTTAAAACATGGACTTAACGATGAGTAAATAGACAAGTGTTGCCAGAAAAAATAATTAATTCATTTGGTGGCTTAGTACTTGATTTTAACAGCAAGTGTCAAGGGGGAAAGTCTATCCACTTCATGCGATACGTTGTTATACGCTGCAGCAGAGATTCGCAAATTGATGAGCATTTTGTGCAAAAGAAGCAAATTTCGGCAACGTGATTTGCGGATTGGTACATTTCCTACTCCTGAAGAGCATTAAAAGTAGCGTCGGTTCTCGCTACAAACTACGGTTTTTTTTTTCGTATCGCGCTACTCGCTGCACTACATTATTCAAAATGTAGCACGCTACACTAGAAACTACTGTAAAAAGTAGCAGCTTCAGTAGTTTCGTTACTTGTAGCGCGCTACTTCCGACCCCTGGGTTTAACATTGGCGAGGGAAATTTGAAATATCACTGATGAAGAGCCTTAAATCCTTTCTTTAGAATGGGGCTAAACGGTTATTTGTAAATTTATAGATTTATCAAATAAATTGTCTACAGGTTAATGAGTTACACAAAGATGTCGAATTCTTTAGCCACGAGCATGCCCGAATTACCCACTTTAAGATTTTGCATATCTATATTAATAAAAGAAAGTTTCGCTGTGTGTGTGTGTCTGTGTGTCTGTTGGCGATGGCCAGCAAAATCTAGCCCACCTAGAAGTCTGGAAATTTAGGTGTAGATAGTCCAAGGTCCGGCTATGTGCACCTGAGCGTCAGAATTTTAATATTTTTATAATTAGCATAGATATTAATTAGATTATCATTAACCATCGCTTCTAAAATGACATCTTTTAAATCAAAATGGCGAAAGAAACGAACTGGCGCATTGGATTTGCAACCGGAAATGAACGAATTCGAAATTATTTAACTAATTAGCGAATTTTAAGAAAACTAATTGAGATATCAATTTGAAAATTTCTGAGCATATGTAAAAAAATATTCTGTATATGACTATGTCATTTTTGAAAAATTCGGTTGGTAATTTTTTTTAATTTACTCAAAAAACTGCCAAAGATCTGCAGGCGCCAGTGAAAACGATCCCAGAAAGTTTCAGACAGGGATCGGCTTTCATTAATAACTGAACTACAAAGAAATCTGTTTCTCGGTCAAATCCCTCCATTTAGTTTGCAAAAATGAAAGGAAATAATTGCCAATTTTTACTAATGAACAAAAATTTAGGTAACTAATTAAGATATAGATTTGAAATTGAGGTCGGGAAGAGGGTGTCATCTGCCGGCTATTTTAGCGTAGCGTCTTCGTTATGTTCTAATTATCAGAAAAATGTAATTCTTTTTTTAATGATCGCGTTAATGTAGGTGACAGTGGTTCTCATGAACAAATTATTCATTATATTTGCGGGTATGGGGAGGGAGGGGGGTTAACGCCTTTCTCTGATATTGTAATTATCCCGGGCGCGCGCAACGCCGGGCGGGTTAGCTAGTTTCATATAAAGTAACAGATTGAAACGCTTTGACATATTTAATTAGTTTTCTCTGTTTTGTTTTTAAACCTAATTGGTTCCGAAACTGTACCAGACACGTAATAAATATTTTACTGTAGTCGAGTGACAAAAGAGTCCATTGTATATTTTCTAATGATTATTACTAATTTTGAGTAAAATAAAATATTCTGACGAACCAATTCTCTAATGAAGCCACTTTGATGGGTGTTATTTTTAATCAAATTATTAAAAAAAAATAATTAAAATAAAAATGAAATAAAAAATAAGAATCTAGAGGAATCGAAATACAAAATTGTTTCTTGAAATTTCTTGAAATTGTATTAAAAAACGTTAGAATATTCAGTTCCTACGTGATTTTAATTCATGTAGTATAACGGCATGTAACGTTAAAAAACCATACATATATAAGAAATATTTGAACCAATATTTCAAAGTATTTAAAAAGAATCAATATTATCCACATTTTTGTCATATCTTTTATGATATTCTTCATTATAGAGCAAACCTATTAAATACAAGTCTTTCTAATAAACCTAAATATAAAACTAATAATACACAACTAATCATAAATTTTTCCAATCATGTATTTAATAATATCAATTTACACAATATCATAAACAACGCTACTAATAATTTTCCATTAAAAAATTTTACTATTCACAAGACATATAAATATAATCGCACACTTGGACGTAAATTTTTTAATTACAATTCTTTTGCAAAACAAATGATCTCTTCAAATAATTACCCTTGTTATTGTAATGACCCAAAATTTCAAAAGTACATAAATACAACACATGATCATATTATTACTGGTGATCTTAATATTGTAGAACAGCCTATTTTACAAAACTTAATGCATAATGGCACAAAATTTCGCCTTCCATACATGTGTAAAATCAAATCCATAATATTGCAGTTTATTCAAGATATTGATTTATTTATATATAAAATTGCTATTGATTACAATAAACCTATGGAGTATTTTAGTGAATGGAGATTTTCTGTAATAGATAAATTTAAAAATGAAATTATAAAAAATTATCAACATATTACACATGCAGCTTTCAAAAATATAAATAAACATATAACAGAACTACAAAACAAATTTATAATTACTTATGTAGATAAATCTCCAAATAATTATGCTATTATTTGTAAAGAGTACTATAAAGTGTTAATTCACAATGCAATTAACACAAGTAATATTTTTAATAAAACAAAATTAAATATTGAAATTAATAATAGAAAATTATTAAATTATCACAAATTACAAAAAATCAAATGTAATAATTTAAATTATCCTTATCTTGTTATAATTCCAAAATTTCATAAAAATCCAATTAAATTTCGCACAGTTACCATCGGGTGTAACACATATAATAATAATGCAAGCAATTTACTTCTTAATATTTTAAAGCAGAAATATGATATAACAATAAAACATAATAACCAACATTGCCTAAAAAACAGTTTTCAGCTTATTAATAAAATACATAATATCAATCCGGTAAAATTCATAAAAACATTGGATTTTAATGATTTATTTAATAACATTGATATAAAAGACTTACATAAAACAATGTGTATATTATTTAAAGAATTTAAATCTCAATTAAAATTAAAAGATCATATTTCCATAAATTTTTTAAAAACTTTATTAAACTTTACATTGCATAATAATTACATCATATATGACAATATTATTTATAAACAATGCCAGGGAATACCGCAGGGTGGGACCGCTTCTAGTATTCTCTCTTACCTTTACTTATATTATTATGAAAGAAATATTGGTCCGAACAATGATTATGTATTTTATCGCTATATTGATGACATTATCATTTTTTATTTCAATGATAAAAATTGCACATCACCACTCAATTTTTATCCTAATCAGCTTACATTAAGCGAAAATGATTTGATTAATAATAATATAAATTTTCTTTACTTAAAAATTGATATTAATGATAATTATAAATTAATATTTGATATTTATGATAAAAGATTTGACTTTCCATTTAAAGTAAATATTTTTACCAATTTTGCTTCATGTTTACATAAATCAGTTTATAAAAATATAATTATCAATTACCTTCATCGTATAAGATATCTATGCTCAGATATAAATAAAAACAAAATTATTAGATTTATACGAAATCAAGCAAAACTATATGGTTATCCTATTTTTTTGATAAATTCAATTATCAACTCTTTTAAATAACATTTATTACATTATATAAATATAAACATGTTATGTAATAATTTATTTTGTTTTAGTGTTCGATAAAATTTAGCAAATAATACAATTAAAACATACATAAGGACTATTATTAAGCTGGTTGAACATTTTTTACACTTTATATGGTCATGGTGAAAGTGCGTTTAGCCGATCACCTTTATATTAAGTGATACTAATGATCAATAATAAAAAGTCTATAAAATGTCTTGTGATGTTCACAGAATTTTGGATAATTATTGTGAGTAAAATATTTTATCTATTCTTTACAAGTTTTTTATTTCCAATTTTACTATTTCCAATTGTTTTCTGGTAATAATACAGTATACCTGGATGAATATACTGATCTTAGCATAAATGCCAGTATATTTATGAAATACTGTATTATTTTTAAAACACGTGTGGATACACCCAGGCTGATGATTATATCTACACGTGTTTTTTCATATCCAATTCTAATTTAAATCTCTTGTTATCCAATTTTCCATTATATTTAGTTCATATTTCATTTCAAAATCCATTTGTATTCACTTGATATCAACTTCAAATTATTAACATTTTATGGTTCATTATATAATTTTTTTCTCTCTCTCTCCCTTTTTAAATATTCTTCATATTTTCAGTATTTTTGGCTAATTACCATTGAAGTAAATGCTATGGTAAAATTATGATTGCACTTGTTAATTTATTAACTATCTGGTATTCTGTCTACACTTTATTACTAATTATCTCTTAGGAGATTTAATTAGAATGTTACAAGAACTTGATATGTTTTTTGAAATTCAAAGATATTATAATTATATATATATATATATATATATATATATATATATACAGGGTGTTCCGTTAAAGGGGTCCAATATTAATAGGGGTAATAGAGGAGATCACATGGAGCATAAATCAGTATATAAAGCCTGGTCGGATCTCAATAGTTTTCAAGTTACAGCAAATAGAATGAAAATTCGGAAAATTGTAAAAGAACCCTCATTGCTAAACTATCGATAATGCTACATAAAAACGAAGCACATATTTAGAAAGAGCAGAAAAAAACCTACAAAATGACATCAATTGTATTAAAATAGCAATATTTATTGACGAGTTACAAGCCCTGAAACAGTGAAAAAAGTACGAAATCCAATATACATCAAAATAGTTAATCGTTAATTCCAAAAAGACAACTCTAGCTACAACAAGGAAAATGTAGTAAAATTTGGTCCATTCCGAAAACTTTCGAAAAAGCTTACAATGAACCATATCGGTTTAATTGTGTGAGAGAAATTAATCAGTTTCTTAGTTACAACTCCGCTTTCTTTGACACTAGCAAAGGTTAAACTCCGCCCATCACGATTGGAAACACCGCCTTTTTAATTACTCTCAACTATACATTTTCGATCATGCTTCTTCTGAGATGCAACATTTTTAATTATTCAAGAGTTGAATGAACCAAAATAACTTTACAATAATAGTCTACATTTTAAAGTGGTCTTTTATTGATATAAAGCTTAAGTTAAATTCCTTAAAATTAAACTGGTGGTGAAAATTCGGAAATAATTAAAAATATTGCGATTTGTAACTATGCAAGAAGTTTCAGTACATGTTTTACATGGACAATTATTGTATGTATATGTGCATCATAATTTATGATAGGAAATAATAATAACAAATAGCATAATAATTTTATTAATTATAAATTTAAAAAAGACACTAAATTTTAAATTAATTCATACAAACTTTGTAATTTACAATTTGAGTACACCACAGTCTGTGACTTACAAAATACTGTGCCAAAAAGTGTTGAAAATAAAAGAAAAATGACAAATAAAGAATTACATTCCACGTACTTTATGACATATGTGAAGCATAGTCTTCTGGCCTGCGCTGCACAGTTCAATGTCGGAAGGCACACGAACGGACATTATTATAATAGGTGTTCGAAGTTGCGCCCATTAACAGAATCGCACAGCCGACAGCGACGTCGTAAAGATTGGCGAACACGCCGAAAAACTCCGACGGAGTTGGGAATGTCTCCTGCAGCGACAACGATTCGCGCTAGTAAATCCTCCGGTGTATCCACAGGCGTTTCATACACCAGCGATTTAAGGTGTCCCCAAACAAAAAAGTCTAACGGATTGAGGTCTGGAGAGCGTGCAGGCCAAGCAACAGGTCCACTGCGTCCAATCCATTTCCCAGGATATGTTGAATTGAGGTGATTGCGAACACCTATGAAAAAATGTGCCGGTGCGCCATCGTGCATAAACCACATATTGTGGCGCAATGTTGCTGGCACATTTTGCAGTAACTGCGGTAAGATATCCCGTAGGAAAACCAAGTACGTACTGCCATTGAGTACATCTGGGAGTAAATATGGTCCTATGAGATAATCGCCGAGGACACCTGCCCATATGTTCACACTGAACTTTTGTTGTGCGTTCGAAGGGAAAACAGTGTGCGGATTTGTATATGACCATGTGTGCATATTGTGCGTGTTTACCACGCCCTCTCTCGTAAATGTTGCTTCATCAGTAAATAAAATATTTTCCAGAAATTGTGGATTATTTTCTGTTACATTAAGCAACCAGCGTACGAATTCTGTCCGCTGAGCACAATCTGTTACTGATAACAGTTGTACCCGCTGCACATGAAAGGGGTGCATGTTTTCTGCACGCAGAACACGCCACACACTTTGGTGAGAAACACCGACTTCAGACGCAGCAGCTTGTGTACTCGTGGAGGGGTTATCTTTAAAAATATTCAGTACATCTTCTTCCATTGCAGGTGTTCGTACATGTCGAGGTTTCCCTGCATCAATGCTTGCTGTATTAAACGATCCAGTCTCCCGTAATCGTCTATCGATTTTTATGAAGAGTTTCGAACTTGGGCAACGTCTCCTTGGAAATTGCTCACGGTACATGCGCTGTGCTAGACATGCATTTCCATGAGCTTGCCCGTACATCAGATGCATGTCCGCATATTCTTCGTTAGAGTATTCCGGCATAATTATTATACATCAACTTACTACAATCCCACTTACAACAGCCTCCCTTTAACATAACGCCCACTGATGACTGCTGTTTTATTACACTTTTCTTCCTATACACATAGAAAATTTGCATAAAAAGTATTTCTTCTTCATCATCCTGAAAGTTCATGGAGGAAACGCAGCAGTCACGGAGTTTGCTTTAAGACAAGGCGAGAGCTGCACAATATGTCATTCACTTGACCAGACTGAATAATGAAAGGGTATTGATAGAGGTTGATCAGAAATGTATAATTGAAAGATATTAAAACGGGGTGTTTACAATCGTCATGGGTGGAGTTTCGCTCTTTCCGAGCGTGCAACAGTACAGAGTTGTAACTAGGGAACTGCTTGATTTCTCCCATACAATTAAACTGATATGGTTTATTGTCAGCTTCTTCGAAAGCTTTCGGAATGGACCAAATTTTATAACATTTTCCTTGATGTAGGTAGAGTTGCATTTTTGGAATTAACGATTAACTATTTTGCTAAATATTTGATTTTGTATTTTTTCACTGTTTCAGAGCTTGTAACTCGCCATTAATTCTCAATATTCTAAAACAACTTATGTCATTTCGTAGGATTTTTTCTGCTCTTTCTAAATATGTGCTTCGTTTTTATGTAGCATTATCGATAGTTTAGCAATGAGGGTTTTTTTACAAATTTCCGATTTTTCATTCTATTTGCTGTAACTTGAAAATTATTGAGATCCGGCCAGGCATTATATACTGATTTATGCTCCGTGTGATCTCCTCTATTACCCCTATTAATATTGGACCCCTTTAACGGAACACCCTGTATATATATATATATATATATATATATATATATATATTTGCTTTAATCTTGATTTATTTTAAATAGAAAGCTAAAATGTTGCAAAAATCACAATAAGGAACACAATAAATAAATAACAACAACAAAAAGTAAAAAAAAAAAACAGTATGTAGACAACGCAACCTTTGAGTTATACTTGCATTTTTTTGCGCACTTCATATGTGCTATATATGTAATAAAATTATATCTTGTAGAAGTTTCTGTAATTTTTGTTCTCTCTCTCTCTCTGTGTGTGTATGTATGTTGCGACTGAGTGTTTGTCAACCAAATTCTGAACATTATTTATCCACGACGAACAAAAATTTGGAATTTTATATGTTTGATATCTGTAATTTGAAATAAATAAATTCTAGATATTTATTGATTTGTTATATTAAAATATATATATATATATGTGGGATAAAAAATTAAATAACACCATTCGATTCATCAATAGTCACAAAATCACAAACACAATGATTTAATTAATAGATACGTGTTATCGCAATTTTATTACAAGACTCGTGATAGATAAAAAGAGAGCGAGAAAAAGGTTGTTGTTCCAAAGTTTGGTATCCAAGTATGAAGTATGATTTACAAAATCAATGTGTTGTCAAATTAAATACAACTTTTTCCGAGTAAAATTAATTCTACAAATTTCCATTCTATAATTAAATATTACATTTCCTCAAGACTATTTTGATTGATAATTCACCTATAGTATATTCATTTTCTTGTTCGAGAGTGCGTTCAAACGGTCGTACTACTTTTCTGTGATCATTTGGACACAATTTTACTGAACCATATAAATAGAATTTTATGACACCAAAAAGTTTAAAAAAATTTAGTAAGTAATTATATTCAAATACAGATTCTTCACAATTCCTCTTCAGCATTTAAATAGTTGCGGCTAGTTTTTTAGCTCTTTCCAACAGAGTTGAAACATGTTTATGAATTCGTTTGTCTGTCTGTCTGTCCGCGCTTTAACTCGTGTAAATATACTCAGATTGCCATGTGATTGATGTATGTTATTGAGGATTACCATGCCATGTTCAGTATTGAAAATTAATATCAAGCATTAATAGTTCGTTTACAGGGGCACTCAAAATAATTCCTTAACATTATGGTCCATGGGGGAAAATCTTTTGCCGTGTATTTTAATGATGTTACACTATTTCAAATATATTGAAAATGATATACGTCACTGAGGTTCTCTAGAAGATGCTTACTATTGAATAGGGTATTCATAGCGTTTAGCTTTCATTTGCAATTACACACAAAAGAATTCGGTTACAGTACTAAATACTAGGAACTACTAGGAGTAACTAAATGTAGAAAGGAACCCCAAAAATGAAGAAGATCGGATGAAAGTGGGCAAGTTATTAAAAATTTAGGGCACAAAAAATTAAAGAGGCCCAGGGTTCCGGGTCTTGTCTTCTTTATCTTCTTGTCCTCTAATTCTTTGCATATGACCCGATGTGTGTAAATTCTTTAGATCATATAGGACTGCATACAAAAGAATTCGAGTACGGTTTCTGCTTATTGCCGAAAATTGCAGAAGGGGAAATTTCAACTGTGTTATGCGTTTCCTAACTGAACCAAATTTTTGCATAGTATATAGTATATATACAAATGTAAATAGAGCATATATAGGGCTGCACAAAAAAAGTTGGATAATTTTCCGTGTATTCATGGGAATTACTGAAGTCGTGTTTTAAAATGTGTTAGACGTTTTTTCTCCTTTATTAAAAATGATCTAGAATCCATTTTCCTACATTTATTAAGCACTTTTTAATGGAATATATTTTGTTTTTGAAATTTCTATATTATAGTTCACATACTGATCACATTTTTGTACTCATACAGTGCTTATTTTAGCTTACTCTTTGAACCATGCAAAATTACTAGTTGTGTTATGATTAAGTATTCTGTTCATAAATTTTTTAATTGCTTTCTTTTATACTTTTTCTTATATAGTATTTTTATTTTTAATATTAAGAAATGTTGTGATCTGAACCAGTATTGTAAAAACTAACTTTATACTAATTTTATTTTAATCTCGAATGTAATATTCAACATCTGTATTCTAAAATATAAATTTTCAATAAGCATGTTCCCTCGTGGAGAAAAGTTCCTATGTTTAAAAAGGAGCGTCAGATATTATGAAAATCACCTTTACTCAATAGATGGTGCTGACTTTCGCATGGGCGAAAAACTTCTTTTTCTGGTAGCCCTATTTTCTAGGAAACGTCACTTCCCGTTTGAAGCCGATTCTGAGTAAACACAGAGGCTCTGGGCCAAGTAAATGTAAGTTAGAAGATTAGAGATTAGCTTATGGTTATAGATCTGTATAGAGGATGGGTTTTGGTTTTGGACTTTACTTTCTGGGGACTCCGGAATAAGATGGCTTCATTCGGGCCGGGCACAGTTGTGAATATTTCAGCCCATGCAGATCTCCAGCGCGGTTTAAGCCAGTTTTTTTTTTATTTATTTTTTTATAATTTAATAGATATCGACTGGTCAATTGTAATCTCATGTTATTGAGAGAAACACATGGTTTAGCTATAATTAAAAAGGGATTTTGTAATGTAACAGGAGGAAAATAGCTGCGCTAAATAACAATAACGCTTTTAAATTAAAGGATCTAGATTCAGAATTTCCGAAATATTGATATGTTTTAATTATATTTCCTCAAATTTGGAGTTAAATTGCTAATGTATTTAGCTATCCAAATTAATGGTTCATTTTTTTTTTGGGGGGGGGGGGGGGGGAAGCATTGTACATCAATATTTCTGCTTACCCATATCAATAGAAACCCAGTAATCCGAACCGAAATTGAAAAAAATAGTAATCAAGATTAAGCGAAGCTTTGTAAATATAAATTTAATTAAACACAAAAAATATTTAGAATTTTAAATATATGATAATTATCAGTAAATATATTTTATTAAATATTATTACATAATGCATTTGTTTTATTTTCTGACTTAATTTTTTCGCATATACATTTTATTTACTTAAGGCTGTTCTGAAATCCAAACTGTGCACTTTCTGACACATTTTTTAATTGATTTTTTTAAATTCCTACTATTAGCTCACACTCTATATATATCTTGTTCAAATTTTCAATCGTTAATAAAATACACTGCAAATCCCTGAAACACATTTTACTCAAAATACAACGCTTTATAAACGCTTGAGGTGTCAAGATGTGTTTCCAATATGTTTAAGGCATTCTCAGGTGTTTGAAAATGTGTGGTAAAATGCGTTTACCGAAACTCGGCTGTCACTTTGGTAAAGATTTAATGGAAAACGAAACACATGCGTATAACAGAACACATTCAAAACACATTTCTGTAAACGACATGTTCAATGCTGTATTCAGACATTTTTCTTCGGCTAGGATTCATGAAACTCAAGAAGGAAATTGCACTTTCAAAACAATAAAAAAAAAAAAATCTGAAATGTTTGCTGTATATTTGTTTTAAATGTTTCTACGTGGAGAAAAAGTGCGTAATAACTTTATTTCTTACAGCCAAAGATGACGTCATTGTCGGGGAATGTATACATTTGATAATCCTAAAAATAAAAGTTAATTAAAAAAATAAATATTTAAAATATTGGAAAAAATAGAAAATTTTGGGAAATTATAATTTTTCACATTAAATGTGAAAAAATATTTTTTTCCACATTGTTATCTATATTTTATGTACTATGATATATAAAATTTAAAAATAAATGTTATTAGTGCAGTGTTGCACTGAGAGACGTTGGCTCTCGCTAAGTAGCTAAAAGTGCTTTGCCAGGGCTCCGCGCTATGTTGCGCAGGCCGCACAGTCAACCTCCCCGAAATAAAAGTTCTGAAATCACTGATCGTGATAGGTCGCTATTTTTTTTACGGTCGCCAAAATGTTGTTGCATAAAAAAATGATAGTATAAGAATTTTGAATATCGTTTAAGGAGGGGACCAATATTTTTGTGCTGATACCCATCACCAGTGTTGAATTCAAGGGGTACCCAGGCGGGGACATTCATCCCCCCCCCCCGGGAGCACTGAAATCAGTGTTGAATTCAGGAGGTGGCCCGGGGGAGGACATTCCCCCCGGAGCTTTGAAATGTTCCCCGGAAGATTTGAGATTTTATTATTTCAATGGTAAAAAAGTTGACCCCCCCCCCCCCCCGGAGAAAACTGTCTGAATTCAACTCTGATTGAAATACCCTTCCCCGAAAGATTTGAGATTGTATGCTTTTAATGCTTAAAAAGTGCAATTTTTCCCCCGGAGCCATAGAAATCCCTCCCAGAGAAAAGGGTCTGAATTCAACACTCTCCAGCACCTTTAAAAAAGAAAAAAAAAAAAAAGTTCCTACAAAATCTGATAAAAACGACTATCATCGTAGGCTACGACCGAGCTCTCAGTGCTCCAGTTAGCTAAGTTCAGACGCATGCGCACAGGTACTGTTATGGTTTTCAAGCTATTGCATTCTTCCGCTTCCTTCCGGTCCGCCATTGATCTGCAATCGTCACGTGTTTCTGTGTTTTTGTTTTTGTGTACTCTGTTCACTCTATGGGAATAAACTACGTTAAATGTGACCCTAAACGGTATCCAACACTATTAATTTTATTTATTTAATTTTGTTCGAAGTGTTTCTCAGAAAAGTACAGATTTTCCTGGACAAAATTTGTTGAAAATATCCAAAGGCGGGATTTCTTGGTGTGATCAACCGTCGCGCCATGAAGTTTTGATTATTTTCCCGGCAAAACATTTGCAGTGTAAGTTTTTCTATATTGTTTAAATTTTTTGTCGTAGGAATTATATATGCATGGATATTAAAGTTCTAGATTATTGTTTTTTGGTAAACCGATGTATTTATATGTATGATTTTTATAAAACAGTGTTATATTTGCACCTTGTGACTTATGTTTTAATATTGACTGAAATGTAACAATCGTCAAAATGCATGCTGAAGTTAATTACGATTTTTTTTTATTTAATTATTTACTGACGTTTTTAATATTTACATAAGGGTATAAATACACATAATATGCATGGTTATTTATTTATTTTTAATTTCTTGCAAACTTTAAACAATTATTAATTAATATTAGATTTTTAATTATGTTTATCAAAACGTTATATACTAGGACCTATTTCTTTTTCTCTTTAGCTTACGTATTTTATTCAACTAGAATGCCGTTCTGACTCGTTTTAATGTCTAAAAAAACTGTTTACAATTTATCTAATAATTAGATTGTCCTTCAAACACTTTATTTGCGTGAATAATATTTAAATGCATTATCTCTTTGATTAATTAACTAATTAATTTTTTTATTACTAATATTAGTTCTTTTATAATAGAAATTCGTTTAAAAATTACTAGTAATTTTTGTCCCTTTATTATTTTTTTTAATTAAATGAAAAATAACGAGTGTAATTAAATATTTTTTGCATAATATTAATTTTTTTTCTGTTAATTAAGAAATAGAAATTAATGAACTGAATCTGAAAATGCACTTGCACCCTTAGTAATGTTTATTAGGACTCGATAACAATAAATTATTTTTTGTTCAAACCTCCTTTTACATTTCCTTGACGAAATTTTGCAGATTTTTATTTTAGCATGAAGTGAAATCTAGCTTAACATTATAGCTAAAAAAATCTTATAATTTATTTAAGGAAGGTTACTATTTAATTTATACAATACGTTTCTGTATACTGAATTTATTTTTATATAATAAACTTGTCTGCATTTCATCATTTAAAAATAACTTATTTTTAATATTTTACGTATAGTCTTTGCACATAAGAAAATGATAATTTAAATCTAACACACATTTATTATATTAAGTTTGTAAACTTTATTTATTATCAGATTCTTTGTATTTTTTACCACTTTGGGTTTTCTCGGAATATAATTACTAATATGCATAATACTCATATCCATAGAATAAACAATAGTAATATAAAAAAATGTACTATTGTAATTTAATTATCAATTTACAACAGTGTTTGCAGATCTAAAATAATATGTGACATAACTTTGATTTTTGAAATAGTTTTCAATTCTTTATTTATTTGCTTACATAGTATGAACGAAGAGATAACAATGTTAGTGCCAGAAATTGTCATTTTTGAATGATTTAGTAAAAAAAATGACCTGCTGTATTTTTTTCAATAATTATTTTCAAAATAGTTACAACAAGCTGGGAATACTTTTATTTCCAGCTAAATATAATGCATGTGTCTTCCAAAACATTATTATTAAAATACTAATGTTAGGTCATCATGCAGATATGGTTGTATCGCAAAATTTTAAGCTTTACAAGTAGACATATTATTTCATTTTACACGGAGTGTGCTTCAAGTTAGAGATATGAATGTAGTAAAAATGCACTGATACCTAATAAAGTAGGAAACTGTTGAGATCACTATTATAATAGATTATATATTTTTAATGGTGATATATCCCAACAATATTTTTTACTTTGTTTATATTGTTTAAAGGGCATAAATGGAATATACAATACAATTAAAATTTGCTTTTCAACCATAATAGAGAACCATTTGGTAAAGCTAGGCAAGCTTTCATAATTTTTTCAAAATTAATGTTTGGCAATTGAAAATGAAAAATACAATTGAAATGATTATGAAATTGAATGATATGTTGGGAACTATAATGTTAAATTTAGGAAAAGCTAGTGAGGAAATTATAATGCTGAAAGGTTATGGTACTTTTGGGTTATAGTGGCCCCGAGGATGAATCGCCAAGCGACCAAGATTTATGTCCAAATTATAAATCATATATGACATTATATAATATATTATTTAATATAATTTGTGAATCATATGACACAGTTATAGTCAAATATGATGTATATGGCATAAATAATACAGAGGCAGATCTACTCCTTCATTTGGGGGGGGGGGAGGTCATATCTTCTTTCTTATCTTTCTGGGGCATGTGTGTGGGGGGGGGTCATATGTCTTCATTAGCAGTTTTTATATCTTAGATTCAAATTGACTATTTTCTGACATATAGGGTAGATGTGCCAGTAATGGACACCCTTAAGGAATTTCTTTAAAAATTATTTTTTAATTAATAGTTATAATTGTTATATTCCATATTTTTTAATATTATATTAATCTACCAACAATATTTAACCATGCTCATAGTCATATTTCCTAATGTGAACCGAAATTTAATTGTAAATAACAGAAATAAATCAAAACACCCTAAATTCCAGTAATGGACACCCCACAAAAAGTAATATAGATAATTTATATTATGATTGTATTTAAAACTAGAATTTAAAGAATGCATATTAATGAAATAAAAAGCTGAATTTGTATTGGTTATTTTTTTATAAATCAAAAATGTTGAAGGTGGCCCATTACTGGAAGGGGGTCCATCCATTACTCACACATCTACCCTACCCGAATTTATTTTCTTTCATAAGTGCATGAAATTTGTAGGTATATTTGTAAATATATAAAATTTGCATGTTTTATCCACAAACCAAGAAATCAGCTTCCCATTTTCTTTCAAGTACCGTAAATTGTATATATATAAAAAAACATTTATAAATATATATATTTATATATGTATAAAATATTTAATATATATGTACATAAACATATATAAACAAGCATAAAAGTTAATCAAGTTTGTTTTTATATTATTTGGCAACAAATCCCACTTTCTGTTATGCAATTTGTGCCAAGCTTTTAAAAAAAAAAAAAAAAAAAAAACCTAAGGCCCCTGTACTGGAAATTAAATATCCATCAATTCAAAGTATAAATCCAAGCAAATTGAAAATGCTGTTCTCAGTCTTGTTATTTTATATTTAATAATTTTAATCTTTGTGCATTATGTAAAGCCTTTTATTTTTATTATTTATTTATCTGTCAGATCACTTTGAAAAAGTTATGAGCTAGTTTCAAAAGGACTGATGGAAGCAATTAAAACAGACAGGTATGCCAACTTTGCATTCTCCAGGGGCTTGGAAAATTAAACAAAGTCTGAAGAGAATAAAGGGCTGATCTAAGCTAACATCTTTCGTCTAAATACTGTCCACTCGGTAATTGTTTTTCATATCATTAAATAACATATACTTATTTGTACTATTTTGTACATTTTTATTATTTTATATTTATACATGTATTCCTTCAATATGTCATGTCTGTTAGAATATTATTTATCAGGGGTCGATCCAGGAAAAATTTGGGGCCTATTTAATTTAGGGACCCTTCACAAAAATCTATTTAATAAAATGGGCACAAAAATCAATTTGATAAAATGGGTTCCTTCACAAAAATCAATTTGATAAAATGGGCTCCTTCCCAAAATTCTATTACATAAAAACTTACTATTTATTATTTTGTGATGGTTTAAAATGTGTAATTTGTAAACAAGCAAGTTCACCAGAGAGGAAAACTTCAGCAAAAGGATTTTAAAAAGTTTTTGTTTATAAATGCTTGGTTTTAATTTGATTAACTGGATATCAACTTTCGTTACAAAATGTTATTTTTCGCAAAAATATAATAAATTTCACAAAAATAACCTTTACTTTTCACAAAATGCCCCCCCCCCCCCAAAAAAAAAAAAAAAAAAAAAACATGCATCGACCCCTGTTCATGGAGGAGCAAAAAAGTACACATATATGCGTGAGAGCTTCTTCAAAAGGTTGAAATTCATCTTTTTAAAACCATTTTGTGTATTTTCTTAATTAATGTAAAATTGTAAAAAAAATATCTGTTATAATATGATTAAATTATAAGAATATTTTATTAATGTATTGCTTGAAATAATTTTTGTATTTTTTCATTCCTGACGTACCTGATCTGCAAATCTTGTTTGTTACTTGTATTATTGGTGGTACCTAAATATTATCCTGTCCAGGTCTGTTACAACTGCTATTATAAATAATATTTTTTTGTTATTAATTTATTATTGCTCATTTATTATTTATTTATTTTATATTTATCATTTTTAGCAATGTTATGTATCTAATAATAAATTACTGTTTTGTACATGATTGGTAACAATAAATAAGGTTGGCAATATATCTCCTGGCCCGGATAATACGCAAGTACTCTATTATTTCTTGGTAACAATATTAAATTTAAAAATGATTAAGGAGGTTTGAGTTAGTGTTTTGAATTGAATTTTGGATACTACAATATAGGAGAGAAAAAACATTCAGGGGTCTGTACAGACTTTTTTCCCAGGGTCCTGTTTTTGTGAAATTGTGAATAATTTTGTGAATTAGAAATGATCGTTATATTCAGGTTCTTGTTTATACATTTTTAAGAAGATATGTGGATATAAAATACATACATTTTCTTTATATATATAAAAGTGACGTCAGATTTTATTTTTAAATGATTAATTTGTCAAATGTTCGGTTTAAAGATGGAAAAGTTTTGTGAAAAACCTATTTTTAAGACAAATAATTTTGTGAAGGGTCCTGTTTTAGGGAAAATAATTTTGTGAAGGGTCCTGTTTTGAAATGAGAAATTTTGTGAAGAGTCCCTTAAAGGACCCAATTTTTTCCTAAACAGATCCCTGACATTTGTCAAAAAACAACAATCGTTTAGAACTTGAGTTGTAAATTTAATGAAATATATAAAAAAAAAAAGAAAAAACTGTTCAATTACAAATAATTTCAATAATGCTTGGAAGCCTCATGCTTTTTCGTTTAAAAACTTGTCAACTAGTGTGGTATTATTCACTGGAATTTTTTTTATTCTGGTCGCAACAGCTTAGTCTGTTTCGCAGCCTAAGTAGAGTTAAACCTCAGAATAGTGCACATCTTGGGAAAGTAGAAATTATTCACTATTCAGAGTTAAAGTCATATGAATGGAATGTTGTCATATAAATTTTCATTCCTAGTAAATGTTGTGAAATGAAAATGTGTTTGCTGAGACATCTGCTTTTCAAGAGTGTAAGTGTATAAGAGGGTGTGTGTGGAGAAAGGGATTTAATCCTTAGACATTTTGCCTACTCAAAACCTTGCAGTTTGCTTCTGAGCTGCTTTTAATCAAAGAAGAGCTATAAAATTGAAGGCTTATATTATGAGCATCTGAAAATTATATAAACAAAGTTGTTTAAAGTGTCTTTTCTTTCCAGAGGGATATTTTCTTTAGAATTTAAAAGGGAAAGGAAGTTTGCTTAAAGTTCTTTTTGGAAAATAATATATTTTGTCCCATTTATACAGCACTTTTAGGTAATTTTAATTATGTATTTCTGGAGCAAAAATTACTTTGACGTGCATAGATTTAACAATGAGAATTGTTTTTTCCTTAGAAAAAAAAAAGGTGGGGAATCTTACCAGTCAAGCTATCCAGAATATTTTTTTAAAAAAATTATTCACTGTATTTCAGTCAACTGGCTTTTTCGGAAGAGAGGGACTGGCCAAATTCTGGTAACCCGGTATTTGTATGGCCTTTTTTTTTCAGCTAAGTGTATTTTGTAAAGTAAATTTCTAAGAAATGTCTGTCACGTAATATGAATGTTTTATGTCTGGTGACTGATGTGTAGGACCTAACCAGTTTATTATAAAAATGCCAAATGTATTGTATGATCATGCAGCAATAATGGCTTGGTAGTAATCAAATCTGTAATGAACATTAGGTACTTCTTTGTTATAGGTGTCTTGGCAATTTTGCAGCAAATATAAACAATCATGAAAATGAAACAGCGACCAATGAAACAAATTTTCTAATCTGCACTTAGCTTCTCTTCTCCAGCACACAAAAATTTTCTCTGATAAATTAAAAAATTGACGTTTCTAAAATTTCAAACATGTTTACTATTTTTAATTTACCAGCGAAAGAAACTTTTTCCCCCAAAAAAATTAATTTTACTATTTGAAAGAATTTGTGAAACTCATCATAATATGCAACTTATATATTAGAGCAGAAATAACTGGAAATACAGTACACAGTAGACTCTCTTAAATTCACATAGAGATTGTGCAGATTTCTGGTCAGTTTTGTTTACATTTTTTAAACAGTAATTTGAATTTAATAATGCACTCGAAATTATAATGAATTCTTACAATAAAGTAAAATAATAAAAATTAAGAAAATTAATTTTTTTAATATTAAAAGTAAAGGTCAAGTAAATAATTCATAATACATAACTAAATATTCATAGTGATAAGATATTATTTCCTTGAATCATTCAGTGAAATTCTCCTTATAAATATACACTTATAATTCACATCAAAATCTTTAAATAACAAAGTTTTATTTCTTGTTTAGCCATACTTAATAACCAAAAAGCTTGATTAATACATAAATGTATTTGTTAAAACGATATCGCCACTGATATCAGGACTATCTTGAAATTCTTCAGAAATAAATTTATGCTTCCTTCATGAAAAAACAATTATATTAACTAGAATTCCATATTAAAATGTGTACAGATTGGTATAAAAAATTTAAAAAAACTTCATTGTTTACATCTGAAATGATGTACAGATTTGAGGAATGAGACTAATGAGTTAACAATTAGAATTGTTTTTTCCTTAGAAAAAAAAGTGTGGGGAATCTTACCAGTCAAGCTATCAGAATATTTGTTTTTAAAAATTAATAACTGTATTTCAGTCAACTGGCTTTTTGGAGGAGGGGGACTGGCTAAATTCTGGTAACCCTGTATTTGTATGGCCTCTTTTTTTCAGCTAAGTGTATTTTGTAAAGTAAATTTCTAAGAAATGTCTGTCACGTAATATGAATGTTTTATGTCTGGTGACTGATGTGTAGGACCTAACCAGTTTATTATAAAAATGCCAAATGTATTGTATGATCATGCAGCAATAATGGCTTGGTAGTAATCAAATCTGTAATGAACATTAGGTACTTCTTTGTTATAGGTGTCTTGGCAATTTTGCAGCAAATATAAACAATCATGAAAATGAAACAGCGACCAATGAAACAAATTTTCTAATCTGCACTTAGCTTCTCTTCTCCAGCACACAAAAATTTTCTCTGATAAATTAAAAAATTGACGTTTCTAAAATTTCAAACATGTTTACTATTTTTAATTTACCAGCGAAAGAAACTTTTTCCCCCAAAAAAATTAATTTTACTATTTGAAAGAATTTGTGAAACTCATCATAATATGCAACTTATATATTAGAGCAGAAATAACTGGAAATACAGTACACAGTAGACTCTCTTAAATTCACATAGAGATTGTGCAGATTTCTGGTCAGTTTTGTTTACATTTTTTAAACAGTAATTTGAATTTAATAATGCACTCGAAATTATAATGAATTCTTACAATAAAGTAAAATAATAAAAATTAAGAAAATTAATTTTTTTAATATTAAAAGTAAAGGTCAAGTAAATAATTCATAATACATAACTAAATATTCATAGTGATAAGATATTATTTCCTTGAATCATTCAGTGAAATTCTCCTTATAAATATACACTTATAATTCACATCAAAATCTTTAAATAACAAAGTTTTATTTCTTGTTTAGCCATACTTAATAACCAAAAAGCTTGATTAATACATAAATGTATTTGTTAAAACGATATCGCCACTGATATCAGGACTATCTTGAAATTCTTCAGAAATAAATTTATGCTTCCTTCATGAAAAAACAATTATATTAACTAGAATTCCATATTAAAATGTGTACAGATTGGTATAAAAAATTTAAAAAAACTTCATTGTTTACATCTGAAATGATGTACAGATTTGAGGAATGAGACTAATGAGTTAACAATTAGAATTGTTTTTTCCTTAGAAAAAAAAGTGTGGGGAATCTTACCAGTCAAGCTATCAGAATATTTGTTTTTAAAAATTAATAACTGTATTTCAGTCAACTGGCTTTTTGGAGGAGGGGGACTGGCTAAATTCTGGTAACCCTGTATTTGTATGGCCTCTTTTTTTCAGCTAAGTGTATTTTGTAAAGTAAATTTCTAAGAAATGTCTGTCACGTAATATAAATGCTTTATGTCTGGTTTACTTTACTACTGTACTATGTTGCAAAAAGAAGAAATGTGTTCACAAGGCTAACTAGTTCAATGGCTCTTAAATATTTTTTTCTTTTGGAATTGTGATTTATGTATTACTAGACTAAGGAACTGACTTCAGTCTGATTGTGCAAAAAAACTCTTAAATCTATACTTATAAAGATCTAACAATGTAAATAAAGATTGTCAGAAAGAGACTGAAAAAAAAAAAAAAATCCTGCCAAATTTAACCTTGTCTTTTTTTTTGTAACACATCCAAGACATTTAAAAATTTTTCAAAAGTAAAAGAATATTCTCGATTTTATCCTCCCCTCTAATTTTAATTATAATGTGGTCCGTAGCTAAATCCAATCTTGTTTATATGAAATAGAGTTAAGTGGCAGTACATTACATATATAATGTTTTTGACTGTATGATATAAAGATATGATAGCTTTATAACATTATACATGCACATCCCCTAATACATAAAAATATCTAAAATTAAATATAAACTGGCAGTCTTGTATTATAATTTACACATTGAATGTGTAAGGAGATATATTAAGTATACAATTTAATAACTAAAAATTAAATGTAGTAAGGTTTTTTTTTAAGTAAATTTGTTTTTTGTTTAATTGATGTTAAAAAAAAAAAAACTTTTTTTAGGATGTAAAGTATTTGCATGTTTTCCATCATGTAGAGAGTTTTCAACTTAATTGATTACTTATGGTTTTAATTTCAGATAGCAATGACTATTTGCAGAATATAATGAAGTATCCTACAAATTGGCTTTTGAAGTACCTTAAGATTTGTTTGCATCACTATTATTTTAAATATTTTGTTATATAATTCATTCTTATTGTAGAATTTTGGATTTAATAAAATGTTTTGTTTCAGTAATCTATGAAATTTATCTGATTTATTGAATAAAGTCTGTTTTTGCACTTATTAATTCAATTTACATTCATTTTATATAATGCAGGGTTCACACAGTTATACCACAATTTTTTAACTGTAGAAAAATATTGTAAATTCTGTGAATAAACAAGGCAGTTATGATTTGATATATTTAAAACTTTTATTTGGATATATATATATATATATATATATATATATATATATATATATATATATATATATATTTTTTTTTTTTTTTTTTTTTTTTTTTTTAATGGAGTTTGCGAACCTTGTATATGTAAATATTGCATTTAAACTTTATATATCTATTATTTTAAGTGATTAGCATTTTATTGTTTAATGCATATCATTTTTTTTTTTTTGCTCTTAATATACCTTTTTGAATTTATTAATAAGTTTTAAAATATTGTGTAAATCTATTTAAATATTGAGTAATAGTAATAACCATTCTTAGAGACATTTTTTTGTACTATTGAAGGAAACAAATAAACAAAAAAATAAATATTGAAATGGCCAATATCTTGAATAAGTTTCCTAATAAACTACAGGTTTTTATTTTCCTCTTCCTCTCTTCTAAAAAACTAATATTATAATAAAATGTTACAAATTTCTTTTTGTCATTAATTTGTACCTAAGCAATATATTTTTATTCTTTATAACTATATTTGAAACTTATATTTGGATATATTTTTTTTTTCTTTTCTTTTGTGAGTGCAAACTGTAAAAATATTGGAAATTTAATTTAATCTCCATTTTCACTCTAAAAAAGTGGTTCCTAATTTGGGGTGTTGTACCCCCCCCCCCCCCACACACACGGGGGGGGGTAATTTGAATTTTTAGGGTGGCAATTCCATATTTGTTATACTCCCATTTCCTTATTAGTTATATTGTAAAAGTAATGTTGTAGACTAAAAATAAATGTTACACCTTCAAATTTCAAAAATAAAATGAAAAAAAAAGTTTTTTATCCAATTTTGGGAAAGTATTCCTTCAAAAGTTCAAAATACAATCACTACCAGAATAATGATATGAAAACATTTAGATACTTGTATATTTAAAATTACTCTGTAATTTTAATGATTTTAGATAATTTTTTTGAGTTTGCATTTAACGAGTCTTGTATGTCTTTTCATTCTGCAATATGTTAGATAAAGAAACTTTTACAAATGAAACTATTCAAGTGCATATTTAACATCTTTGCAACAAGCGTCCTTTACAGAATTTTGAATTTTTTATTACCAGTAATTTTGGTAAGAAAATTTTGCCTAATGTAATTGCTAAGTCTAATTTATTCACTATTCTGTGATTAAATAAATAAAGTTTTCAGTTCAAAATTACTGATAGGAACAATCAAGGATTCTGAGTGCTGTGCAGGTTATTAAAACTGACTGTTTTAACCCTTTATGCTCAGAGTTCTTTTAAAGGGGAAAATATATTAAATAAAAAATATTTGATTCATCCATTACCTACAGTATGTTTCAGGATCAATTTTAAATACTTTACTCTATCATCGACAGATACAATAATAGTCCTGTGAATCAAAAAATGAGATTTGCTCACCTATGTATCTCATTCTAGTTTCCATTTTCCTTCGTGATATGCAATGCTAAGTTTCTGCTGTGAAACATCTCAACACTTTTTAATTTTTTTTACTTACATTTTAAGGTCTGGGAAATAATATTATTTGTCTAATTATGTTTTGTTTTTTTTACTTTACTTTAAAAATGTTGACCTTTTGCTGCATATAGGAAACAATTGCAAACAGTGCACAAGACAAAAAGGAGGAGGTAGACAATAGACATATTTCTTCGAAATGAAGAAAATGCATTATAATAAGATTTAAAATACTGCTTAAAATTAATAAAGTTATCCAGAAATGATTCTTGTTTATTGTGTTCATAGCTGCCAACTGTTCTGATTCTTTGGCACTAATAATTAAGGACAGAATTTTCTCCCCTTTCATATCGTAGAATTCTGTGATACAATAAGATGAAGAATTTTTTAAATAAAATAGTGATTCTAAAAAATCGTAGCAGTTGACAGCTATGATTGTATTTTGCAAATAGAGATGTTAGCACCCAAAAACTTTTCACATGTATGAAAGAGGTGCTAAAATTAATCACAAAATATATCATTGCTATAATATTTAATGCCAAATGAGAGTCTCTTCAAGAAATTTTGTCAAGATAAAAGTACAGACCATGAAATACTACTTTTGTTTTACACCAAAGTAAATATAAGAAACAAACAAAAGAAAAGACTCTTTTAGATATAAATGCAAAAATAAAGTTCATTTCATTTATAAGGTTATATTAAAAATGTATTACTGGTAACATTATTACTTCTTTTATAAGATTAAAACTATGTGATGTTACTTGTCATATGTATTACTTTTTAGGCTTTCACCATGTGAATTTACCATGATGAAAGATCTTTTTGATAAGAATTATATGTTACAGAGGGTAAAAATTATTTTTATCAAAATATAGTGAAAATACATTTTTACTAATAAAAGCTTTGAAAAATGCATTTATTGGCAGCAAATGTAAATATTTTCTAACTCTTCATTTTTGCATGAAAAATTTAGAAATACACCTTGCGTGGAAAAAATCAGCAAAGTTTGCGAAGTTAATACAAAGATGTAGATTGTCTATCTGAAGTAAATTTTTATTTAAAACTTCTATGCTTTTACAATCTGGTTTTGCATTTTGTACACCAAAAATTTACCATACAAAAACACACCATTTGTGTTGGTGTTCAATGTTTTCGTACTTTCAATAAAATTTTATGTAATCAAGTTGAATTGAAAGAATACTAGTTATTTTGATTTGCGTTTTTTAAGACAAAAAGCCCTTAAACATTGTTTAGTGCAAGGTTTTTTTTTATTCTTATTATTTAAATCAGCTTGATCTTAATCATGATTTAAATCAACCACATATTAAAAAAAAAAACATTGCTTTCACTCAACTTTTTAAAAATTTAGATCAAGGTATTTTGTAATAAATGTTATGTTTTGCATAAAATGCATTGGAAAATTTAGGTATGTGAGAGACTGAAAACCCAAAGTCGATGCTTTTGTAATTTAATTTAAATTAAAATCCTAATAGATTACCATAAGTATTTACCTATTAGAAAATATTTGTCTTTTGTGAATTTTAGAATTAATACAAAAAAAAAATGGAGACTTTCTGCAAAGATACAGAAAACTTAAAAAAGTATAGACCTTTCCAAAGTATTTTTATCTAAAATTTTCATTACAATATCTTTAGTTATTATTAACATGTAAATAACAAATTGTTCAATTTCCAATGCAGTTTATTTATAGAAAGATTTGGAAAATAAACTGTTGATAACTTTAAACATGTGCTATATCAATGTTTTAATGAAAGGTAACAATTAAACGTTTGATCCCTGACCTTTTTTCACTAATTTTGCATATCTATTGGTTCCACACTATGCAGGAAAATATTCAAATTCTTACACAGCATCAGCGTTTATAAAAGAGAAATGTTCCTCTGTAGTATACTACTTATAATTAAAGAGTAGGTTATTAGAATGCACAATAGGTCTGAAAGGATTAATTGTAAAAACTATTGTGAATGGAGAAATTTCCAATCAAAGTTGTTACTTAAAAAATAAAAAATGAGCGATATATATTGGATTAAATCGAATAAAAGTTAGATTTCTGAGTGTTTCTGTCATTTTTATTTTGAGAATATATGTAACAGAAGGTAAAAATTTGGGGCATAGCAAAAATTTCCAATAATATTCATAGGTTCTATAAAAGTATACATGGAAAATTAAATAAGGTAGATTTTTAAAATCTTGATAAGACAAGCACATTTTTGTAAATTTAATGGGATTTTGTATATTAAGTGTTAGAAGTAATAATTGAGCTTTATTAATAAAATATATTTTTATAAAAATTTTGAAAACATACATAATAAAATCTTTGAAAAAATGCCTCTGTTGGCAGTAAGTGTGAATATTTTAAAACATTTCATATATTTATAATTAATTTAGTGGCACACATAAATATTGTAAGTATCAAATTCGGCATTTCATTTAGTTTCTATAAAACATTACTGATTTTTGCCATTTTGAGGATTTTTTTTTACAGCTTGAATTATTTTCTTTAAACCTAAAATGCTGAAAGTTTATAAGGTAAGTACTAAAAAGATATGTGAAAGAATAGATAATTGATAACATTGTACAGCCTATTTTATAAATATGTTTGCAACACAGATGATGCACTTTAGTGTTGGGCGATGACAAGATGCATCAATTCTCTCAATTGTATGGACATCTCGAGTGTGTTAGTTGTTTCTCAATGCTGTCAGTCTATAAACTGTTATTTCTATCTGATTCTCTCTCTGATTTTAAGTCATAATATCTCAGTGAAATGGCTTTTCCGATCTTTTTTGTTATTAATTAAAATATGAGGAAGCAGAGTGTTTATGATTCAGGCTATAGGGGCTTTCGAGATACAGTTCTAGCTTTGGGTTTTTTCCCCCTTTAATCTCTAACTTTTTCTGGTTTTATCAACCTGGATTGACTGCCCGCAATGTATTTATCCTATAGTTGTAGGCATATGCATTTTCTATAGATACTTTTTTTTATCAGCATTTGCACAGTTTCTTCCAGCAGTTTTCCAGTTTATCCTCCCATTCCTGTTTATATACACCTTAACACACAATGTTATACATTTTGGAGTGCATTTAGAGCAGATAATCTGAATCTGATGCATATGCACCGGGAGGCATAGTCTCTGGATACAGTATAGCTTTGGGGGGGTTTATTTTCTTTCTTTTCTCCCTAATTTCTTCTGGTTTTATGACCTTGGGTTGCTACCCACAGTGAATTTATCCTACAATTGACAATGTTGTAGGCTTATGCATTTTTTATAGGTACCCTGTTTTTTTAGCGTTTGCATCATTTCTTCCAGCAGCCCTCCTCCTTACTTCTATAGATTTTATTTTTCATCTCACTCCTCTTTCCTTTTCTCTGTTATCAAGATGCTGACAGCTTAGCTCCTCCTTACCCTTATATATATTTTTAATATTATCTTTACCCTTTACTCCACTCTGTTTCTGGGGTATTCGAAACGAGTACCATTAGGTTGTCCTCCTTAAATGTACCTTTACTTTTGCGGTAGGAGTCTTAGTTTCTCAGATATGAAGGGCTTTTGCCCCTTATTTTCAAATTTACTCCTTTCCCTCCTTTATATTTTTTTCTATGCTGGGTTTTTACCTTTTGAGGCTCATAGTCCTATGCCCTATCTTTCCCTAATTTTCTGTTTTATTTGGACAACATTTGTAAGCTTTAGCAGATTTTTGTCCCCACCACCATATGGTACTTTTGTTATTTGTATGTTGTTTGTACACATAATATTTCTTGGTTTTCTTGTCTTCTAATTATTCAATTTTTATGCAACTTTCATCATTGTACCTGTAGTCATTACTTCCCATCTTCTACAGTAGAAGACACTCAGTATTCCCTTTTTATTATCTTACCAGTATCTGTCCTCCTGCTAGTTCTACTTGCATCTGGCTTTATTGACTTTGAATTCCCCCCCCCCCCCCACCTTTATTTTAGTTCTCATTCTCCCCGCTAGAGGGCCCTCTCTTTCTTGCGCTTAATAAAAACATAAGATCACAGTTGGTTCTTAGAACATACAGTAATAAACATTATCATCAAAATAAGTAAGAAACAAATGTGATCTTAAATGTTTTTTAAAAAATGCGCAGAGGGTACCCTCTATCGGGGAATATGCAAGATCAATAATGCAAGATGCTAATAGAACTAGCAAAATAAAGGCCAGATACTGGAAAGATAATAAAAAGGAAAGAATGAGTTTCCGCTACTGCAGAAGATGTAAAGTGATGTGTAGGACGAAAAGATTAAAGGTACAAAGATGAAAGTTGCATAAATAGAAAACAAGAAATACTATGTATACAAATAACAAAAGTGCCACATGGTGGTGGGGGCAAAAATCTGCTAAAGCTTACAAACGCCGTCCAAATGAAACAGAAATTTAGGGAAATATAGAGCATAGGCCCATGAGCCTAAAAAGGTAAAAACCCAGCATAGAAAAAATATAAAGGAGTCAAGGGGGTAAATTTGAAAATAAGGGGCAAAAGCCCTTACTACCTCAGAAACTAAGACCCCTATCGAAAAAATAAAGGCATATTTAAGGAGTACAACCAAACGGTACTTGTTTCGGATACCCCAGAAATACAATGGAATGAAGGGTAAAGATAATGTTAAAAATATATATAAGGGTAAGGAGGGGCTAAGCTCTCAGGGTTGTGATAGCGGGGAAAAAAAGAAACGGAATCAAAGAGGAGTGAGATAAAAAGAAAATCTACAGAAGGAGGGAGGGGGGGGGGGCTGCTGGAAGAAACGAGGCAAACACGGAAAAAAGGGGTACCTAGAAAATGCATATGCCTACAATTGTCAATTGTAGGATAAATTCACTGTGGGCAGCAACCCAAGGTAATAAAACCAGAAGAAATTAGGGAGAAAAGAAAGAAAATAAATCTCCCAAATATAGAACTGTATCCCGAAAATATGCCTCCCGATGCATACGCATCACGTTATCTGCTTCAAATGCATTTCAAAATGCATAACATTGTGTTTTAAAGTGTTTAAAAACATGTGTTGTGAATGCGTTTAAAAAAGCGATGCGTGTAAAAAGTGTTTAAAACTACACCTCACGAACACATTATTTAGCACCAGGAGTAAAACATGTTTTACCACACGAGAACACTTGGAAACACATTATGAACGCATTTTATGCGTGCAAAAGTCGGCCCGTTTTTGTGTTAGTTTTGCGTTCTGTATTGTGTTGCCGGGATTTGCAGTGTATTTTCTATTCATCCACTCAAGTTCAAATAATTTTTTTTAAACTTGTAGTGGATGACACTTTATGTTAATACAGTTTTTCAAATATTAATTAATTCATTAAATTTAATTAATTAATTTTAGTTTTAAATGAGAGAAAAAAATTCCTCCCATTGTTTTCATAAATCAAATGAAAGATTTATCTCAAATGAGTAACCACAGAAATGAAATACCGCAACGATGATTATAAAATAATGTTCCATAAAGATAACGTGGGACATTAATGCTGCACGGATTTATTTTGTATATTTATGATTAAAAAGTAGGAATTGACTTTAAAAAAAAAATTATATTACTTGTTATTCACAAACTTATTAAGAAACTATGTAATATATATTTTTTTCATTTTCCTGTAAAGGCAAAAGATTTTCAAATAATGCTGTCAAAGTTGTCATTTTTAACTGAATTTTAGGATGTGACAGCGCAGGAAAGGAACAAATTGTCGTCCTTAGACAATAATAGCCTATAGCTCAAGATGTAATTCCTTTATTTGAAAATAAAGAACTGTTCAATCATTTCAATAATCATGCTTGAAAGTATTATGCTTTTATGCTTAAAAATGAATCAGAAAATCGCTAGCAGCAATACATTTACTAACAGTACCATTTGATACGCGTGAAAGCTATTCTACGATCTTTGCATAGCTGCCAACTTTTACGCTGTTTTCCTTCTACTATTTTTTAACATCAAAATCACCTTAAAGTGATAAAAAATTTAAAACACAGTTTGATTTATTACACTAATTATATAAACTAAAAATAAATTACAAAATAACTGTGATAAGAGACAGATTTATTTTTTAGGTAGATTTCGTAAGAAATACTACCTATTACATTCTCACCTAAGTTGGAATTTTTGAAAAATTTTTGCAGATCTACGCCGATCATGACTCCCAGAACCCAAAACCACCCCCCGTTCAAAACTTATCTATCTATCTATCTATCTATCTATGTCACTTTTTTATGGACACGATAACTGCAATAATTCTACACAAATCTCTTCCAAATTGATACATAAAATCAAGGGGCATAAAATCTCGGTCAAGTTCGTTAATGGGCAAAATCGAACCAAGGGGGGGGGAGGGGGGGCTTTTTGTGAAAACAGAAAAAAACCCATAATGTCTTAATTATGATACGTATCGAATCCGTTTAAAGTTATTATTACTTCTAGGAGAAGGGCCGAAAATGTATGTATGACAGATTTTTGATATAATTAAAAATGGCCCCGAGGGCGCGAAAAAAGGGGGGTTTTAGAAGAAAAAAAATCATAACTGCGTCAATTCACAATATATCAAATCCGCTTAAATGTATTATTAATCCTCTTAATATTATCTAAAACTTTTATATTGACAAGTTTTTTATAGGACCAACCCTTATAGCAAAAAAAAAAAAAAAAAAAAAAAAAAAAAAAAAAAAAAAAAAATTAAAAAAAAAAAAAAAAAATCCCTGCCGGCTCCGCCTGCAAACAAGTTATTTTTCGAAGTAGACGGTTCCAACTCCCGCATCTTTTCGAAACTGATGCATAAAATCAAGGGGCATAAAATCTCGGTCAAGTTCGTTAATGGGCAAAATCGAACCAGGGGGGGGGGGGGGGGATGGGGGGCTTTTTTTAAAAGCAGAAAAAAAACATAATTTCTTAATTATGATACTTATCGAATCCGTTTGAAGTTATTATTACTTCTAGGAGAAGGACCGAAAATGTATGTATGACAGATTTTTGATATAATTAAAAATGGCCCCAAGGGAGGGGGGAAAGGGGGTTTTAGAAGAAAAAAATCATAACTTCGTCAATTCCCAAGATTTAAAATCCGCTTAAATTTATTATAAATCCTCTTAATATTATCTAAAACTTTTATATTGACAAGTTTTTTATAGGACCAACTCGTATAGCAGAAAAAAAAATCCCTGTTGGCTCCGCCTGCAAACAAGTTAGGTTTTGAAGTAGGCGGTTCCAACTGCCGCATCATGGCAAAAAGGTCATTTCTTCAGCAATTCCCAACAAACAGGTGCCCCACTGTCTGCGTCTTCGAAATCTACCTGTGTCTGTAGGCCGAGCCGTCAGGGATTTTTCATATATAAATTACTTGAGTTGCAATTATACCTAATTGTATGTATTTTAATATTTTATATAGGCTTTCATTTTAAGAATAAAAATTTATGTAATTTTTCATATTAGAAGTTTTAGATTTATCATACAATAAGTTATCATTTCTGACTTCCTTGTACTTACATATGCTTTAAAATTTTACATGTCATCATAAAAATGTTTTAATCATATGTATTATTTCTGTTGCCAACATCCCTTTTTCTATGCATTTACAAAATGCACAAAAATGAATGAGCTATCATTCGAAAGGTTTTTGAACAGGCTTCTGACATAGTATACTCACATTTCTTTAAAACACGTTTTTTGATTAAAAATTACAGTTAATTAAAAATTAAATCAGCATTTTTTTTTTCAATGAAATGATTTTTTTTTCTCAAATCATTGTTGCCATAAAAAATATATATACTACATTATATTGTGCTCAACAATAATTAAAAATAAATAAATAAATAGCACAATAAAAGATAAAGCGGGACGCACGGGTTTATTTTATATTTATGATTAAAAAGTAAAATTCAAATTCAAATGTTTGAAGAAAAATACACCATCGATCGATCGAAGCAGTGGTATTTTACGTGTAGTCTAAAATGTATGTTATGTTATATTATATTAAATTCTATTTTATATGTGCTCAATTTATTTTTTTTGTCCCGTGTTTTTCCCGAAGTGGATGACGTCATCTTCCAATGAAGTTAAATTACGATTGTTATTTTTTTTTCCTCGTGCGTGCCTCTTGCTATCTTTGATTAGTTTTTACTTCAATTTTGATGGGATGAATAACATGATATTCTGGCTTGACTAATGTTGTTTGCAGATATTTTCGTCCTTAATTTTTCTTTAGAAATTTAAACTTGCATCTAAAAAATATTAGACTGCAGTGCGAAATCATCGCACGGGTGTACAGGTAAATTTATAATTACCTTATCTGTAGAATTTATATTTTCTTTGGTACACTGGTGGTTTTCTTTGGTATTTTAGGATTGTGTGGCATCAATTCATGTGTATATTATATCATATTTAAATCTGCCAAATTAATTTTTTTTATAAAGAAATCTTAATGTTACTAAGAACATAACTGATGTGCCCAGTGATTCTTAGTTTTTTATTTACATTTTTACTTTTTGATCACATCTAGTGCTGGGAAAATGGTTGTAATCATTATAAAAACCGTATTATGGAAATATTTATATATCTTTACATTTTGAGGATGTCTTTAAATGTTGAAGGTTTGATATTTTTTACAATTATTCCGTAATGTATACGTGAATGTTGGTATTTTTTCGTTTTCAGACCATGTGTGTCTTTTTATGGTACTTTTATGATGATGCCTATATATGTATTTGTATATATGTGAGTGAACACAATAGCGTCTAAACGTTGCTTTTGATTGAGCTCCCATTTGACGCATATGATATATCAACTGTCGGTAAGAACTGTACTCATTTTTATCAGACAACGTGTTTAGTGCTTGATCATTTTTTTAAGATTTCGTAAGAAATACTACCTATTACATTCTCCACTCTGCTGGAATTTCTGGAAAATTTTTGCAGATCTACACCGATCATGACTCCCAGAACCCAAAACCACCCCCCAGTTCAAAACTTTATCTATCTATCTATCTATGCAACTTTTTTATGGACACGATAACTTGAAAAATTCTACATAAATCTCTTCCAAACTGATACATAGAATCAAGGGGCATAAAATCTCTGTCAAGTTTGTTAATGGGCAAAATCGAACCAATGGGGGGGATGGGGGGGCCTTTTTGTGAAAACAGAAAATCCCCATAAATCTTAATTATGATACGTATCGAATCCGTTTAAAGTTATTATTACTTCTAGGAAAACGGCCAAAAATTTATGTATGACAGATTTTTGATATCATTAAAAATGGCCCCGAGGAGGGGAAAAAGAGGGGTTTCAGAAGAAAAAAATTCATAACTTTGTCAATTCACAAGATATCAAATCCGCTTAAATGTATTATTAATCCTCTTAATATTATCTACAACTTTTATACTGACAAGTTTTTTATAGGACCAACCCTTACAGCAAAATAATAATAATAATAATAATAATAATAGAGCTGCTTATAAATAAATAAGACATAATACATTTTACACATTTCACGCAATTGAATAATCTATACAAAGAATTCATAATGTAGGTTATACTTTACAGTTTCATTCGAAATACATATCCGTTTTCTTCAGAAAAAAAAAAAAAAAAGTGTTCGAGGATTCAAGAGTGCAGCCGATTATAAATAAATAAGACGTGATACAGTTTACACATTTTACGCAATTGAAAAATCTACAAAGAATTTATAATATAGGTTTTACTTTACAGTTTCATTCAGACAGTTTTTGTATAGGAAACCATGTTCTAATCCATTTATTCAAATACAGAGTATTTCATTTCAAGCCGAACTTGAATTTTTTTCCCAACTTTAATTATAGTAAAGATATTGTTACGATATTTTTATCAGACTTACACTGCTTTATCTGAAATATGATATTACAAAAAGTGGTAGAAACGAAATTTGTATTAATTTATTTTAATTCACATAGAAAGCCAAAGTTAAAAGCGTTATTTACAAGTATTAAAATTATAATCTTATTTCATAATTCGAAACAGATTTTTTTCCCCTTCTCTTTTTAGTGTGAAGTTTACTTGTGAGAAAGTAATGTTCATAGAAATAGGAATAAAGTTAAAAGTTAGAGAAAAATTTAAAATTGAGGCAGCATTTGTATTAAATATGAGATAAAGCTATTTTAATATTTAACCTTTTAATATTTTAATCCTGGAACATTGGAGTATTCAGCCGACCGAATATTCGGTATTCGGCTTACTTGTGTGTGTCGAATTTACATTGGGCGCAATTTACATTGTTTAGACGTTAAATTCTCTTTCACACAAAAATGTACATCAATTTCTTTCAATTAAAAATTGTGTACATCTAATGCAATGTCAACTAAAGGTAACAAGGAATGAAAACCATTTTTTTAAAGGGAAAAGTTATACAACGAATGTATTTGAAGGGAAAAATCAAAGAAACAAAAATCGCCTGCTTCACTTTATTTTTAGAAAGTAAAACTTTCGCTAACAGAAAGTTACCCATTTTGAAGATATCCCTTCGCAAACCTAGTGATTCTGAAAATCTGAAACCTGCGGAACATAGAGAGTGGGTCAGGGGGTCAGGGGTCAACCAACAGTTCGCTTTCCCAGATTCAATAAATGCTTTCTACAAAGCAGACAAATTTCCTTTTACAGAGAGAAAAGCAGATGACCACAAATGTAACCCTCCCCCCTCCTCCCGTTCCCTTCCCTTTCAAAGGCAAGCATAGAGAAAAAGGTGATATCGGAAATCTCATCTCAACCCCCCTGTTGTTTTGCCTCAACGGAAGTGTTTTAGGGTTTCTGAAAATTAGGAAAAATTAGTCTTTCTGACATGGCAGCTGGGAATAAAATTACTGCAGCAAAGGCAAAAATGCTTGTTGAACGATATTTTTTATATAATATCGTGTAAAAAATACCCCTTATTAAATTTATAACAAGATAATGACAACAATTAACAAGAAAATATATAAAAACTGCCTGAAACAATCGTTTTGTAACTTATGCCGAAAATCTGCAGTACCCGTAGTGCCCTCTGGTGAAATCTATTGGAAACAAATTAAAAAATTTAAAATTTAAATTAAAAAAAGGGTAATTACATCTCACTTATGAAATTTGCGTCGTTTCAAAGAAATAAGTCATATTTATCACCAAAAATTTTTTTAAATAAATCGGTTCAATAGTAAATGTGCAATTCTGATGTTAAAAATTTAGCATTAGCAGTATAAAGAAAATATAAGTGATGATCACCCTTGCATCTCTACGAGAGGGCGATTTCATTTCATTTCCATTTGTTTACTTAGGCAAAGTGTTTCACCTTATTGAACGGTAAAGTTTGGCTACATTATTCTGAATGTGTTGGAAACTGTTTCATAATATATGCTTGACACATAATTTTTCTTTATTGTTACATCATAGAAAAGGACTGTCACAAATTAAATCATTAAAATCATTACAAGAAGTGTTGGACGAAAATGTCAAAACCCTCTGATTTCAGATGTTGCGCGTCACTCTCTAAGTGATGGGCAACTCAAGGATAGAAACCTTTTAAAAAGCCGAAGAAAGTAAAAAATAACTAAATGAAAATAAAGAATAGTAAAACAAATAGGCAGTTTTTTTTCCTGCTAATTTTTATAATAGTTTTTTGGCATTACTTTTTCTGTCTTGAAGTGTGTGTAGACAATAAAGATCTTTTTGTGTCTGAAACCACTTTGTTCGCCATAAAAATAACGTCATGGGTCATTAATATACGTCGCTGAATCACAAGCTTTAAGGATATGTGACGATTACTTTTTAAAGAGTAAGATTATTTCATCTGAAGTTTGAATATTATTAAATATATTAAAAATGAAAGCATAGCGCCAGTATTAATATTTAGAGTTTGTTACATAACTAGCGGTGATAAAGCTCTAAATGCGGCTGGCCCCTGCGACATTTACATAAATTTTAAAATATATTATAGAACAACTAACAATACGCAAGAAAAATATTTCAAATAAATACTAAGTAAATAATACATGAGTAGTGAAAGCGACATAAAATGATGCTGCTGTGTAACAATATAGTTATTGACATTTCAGAAATATAATTTAGTTAATGATGTTACAAAGTATAATTATACACAAATATATGTACCAACAATCCACTTGTAAAACTGTGCATGCTGGGAGACAAAAAAAAAGTATATATATACCGAATAAGCTTCTAAAAAGTTATACAGTTAAACAGTTATAGTAAACTTTCAACAAAATATTGTATATTTGTCATCAAAACTTACCTTAGTGCATGCGCAAATTACGATATTCTTAGGAATAGTAGCAATAGAAACACTTTTGTAATCATATTTGTAATCAATTTTGTTTCCTTCATTGTTATAAAAAATACTTAAAAAGGGTTTTAAAATAGAATTTGTTACCCTTTTGGGGGGATGACATGGAAAAACAGCGATATATCCAAATGAGGGATAATTTTTATTCTATCGAGTGTCAAATATTATTATTGCTACTGTTGCTATTACAAAATTTGCTATTTTCTGGCTTTTCTGGCATAGTATTTTTTTTTTATCTACACTGGGAATACCAGTGCCGTATCCAAGGGATGCGACGTAATTATCTCTTTCCATCCAACTGAATATATATTTTTATTAAATTTTCAACAGATAATTTTGAAAATCCTTTTACTACTCCTGGACTCCCGATTTCGTCTCTAGGGAATACATCTACACTAGAGGTCTGCACGGGCCGAAATTTTCAGGCCCAGGCCCAGCCCGGTCCAAAAGAAAGTTATCTTGGCCCGGCCCGTGCAGAAATCACTGAAATCATGCCCGGCCCGACCAATTTAAACAAAAAAAAATCCGATTTTTCCTAACGTATAGTTAAGATTTGTTTAATTAATACTGCATACATATTTATGGGAAAATTTTACTGTATATTTTAGATTACTATATGTTCACAAGCTATAGAATACAGAATAGCAACATTAATGATCACTTAGACTCTTAGACAATTACATTCAAATAAAGACATTAAAAAAATTAATGTAGTTTAGAATAAAAGAAAAAGGATGGTTAAAAACATCATAACTTTTGTTGCTGTATAATAAATAGATTTTTGAAATAGTTTAGAATAAAAGAAAAAGGATGGTTAAAAACATCATAACTTTTGTTGCTGTATAATAAATAGATTTTTGAAATAGTTTAGAATAAAAGAAAAAGGATGGTTAAAAACATCATAACTTTTGTTGCTGTATAACAAATAGATTTTTGAAATAGTTTAGAATAAAAGAAAACGGATGGTTAAAAACATCATAACTTTTGTTGCTGTATAATAAATAGATTTTTGAAAGTTGCTCTATAATGTATTAAAGTATATTTCCAAAGATTCCGTTACCAGAAGTTCATTATCGTTATTACTATTTTTACAAAACAAATTGCTTACTCGACACATCCTGGGAACAATTAAATCCAGTTCCGGTGCGGTCCGAGTATGTAGAATAACATGTAAGCCTGATCCGGCCTGCCCGAGTCGGCTGAAAAAATTAAGCCCGGGTTCAGATTCAGACACGACGCGATGTAACTGTTCGATGCCGATTTTTACTCTGGACATGTTATATTTCTGTATTCACATTGTCAAGCTAGCATTGGCATTTATACTTATTCTCATCCCAGTTACATCTATTGAAAATTGTTCATAATTTAACAACTTAGTTTGACCTTTTTAAATTTGTTAAATCAAACTGGTCGGCTCGCTTAAATTTTTATCGGACTGGCTGGTCCGTTTATTTTTTTTATCGGCCCACCTCCGCTCGTTCCTTTTTTTATCGGCCTGGCTCGGCCACTTAATTTTTATTTATCGGGCCGGCCTGTTAAAAAAATTGTCTATATTCTGCCGGCCAGGTCCATTTGAAAATTTGCCCTCATTTTGAACCGGCTCGGCTCGCGGTCTAGGCACGGGCCCGTGCAGACTGCTAATATACTTTAAAACCGATACTTCCCAATGTTCTATCACTGATATTCTATCACAATGTTCTATCCCCTAAATGTTCTATCACTGATATATTGAAGAAAGAAGATAGGGGGGATTAGGGTTAAAAGGGTAATTATTTTTCTCTAATACAAATGAATGTTTAGTTTAAAAATAATTTTAGCAGATAATTTTAAACAGCTTGTTTCTTTCATTGGCCTTCTTTTCCATATCTACAAAACGCAACAAAATCAATTTGATCTTATTCAAGACCAATTTACGCGATTTTGGGCTCCTCATTGTTTGGGATACGATAATTTCCTTTTAGTTCAATCTGTATAGACATTTACTTCATAGTACATATATATATGGTCTTAGAATTAAAAATACATACTTAAATTAATTTTTACTTTCTGTATTTTATTTAGTTTTGATTAGTAATAATTAAGAGTGGATTAATTTTAAATCAATAAATAAATTAACTGTTTGCATTCTATCTTAACTGTAACTGTATAATAGTATCTTGAATGTTATTCGACTCTTCTCTGTTTAGATGAGCATGTTATGAAAAGGTGTGAATACAATCGTTTTTTTTTTTTAATTAATAAATTTTCTAATTCAATGTTTTTCTCTGGGTTTTTTTTCATCTACAATCACTGAACAAAATTCAATTATTAATATTGGAGCTAGTAAAATCCCCATATTTTATTTTCATTTTATTCTTTTAAATTGGTAGTAGAATAAAAAAAAAAAAAAAAAAAAAAAAAAAAAAAAAAAAAAAAAAAAAAAGCGCCGTTTCAGTTATCAATTAACAAGTGTTGTCATAGAATGGTTTAAACAACAATCCACACATAAAACTTTTAAGGAATTGAAGACTTAATATGTGAAATCATGAATCATGTAAAATGCAAAAGAATGTGTCATATCAAAAGGAGATAATGTAAAAATTTCGTTGATGCCGTTAGATAGGACTTCATCGGATACATTAAAGTACTTTTCTTTGTGTTACGTTTGTTTCCGTTCACTGAGACTCTTCTTTGTTTAGATGAGCACGTTATGAAAAGATGGGAATACAATCGTTTTATTTATTTATTTATTTTTATTTTATTATTTTTTTTTAATTAATAAATTTTCCAATTCAATGATTTTCTCTGTTATTTTCATGTGTAATCACTGAACAAAATTCAATACTTTAATTATTAATATTTGAGCTGCTAAAATTCCTATATTATATTTTCATTTTATTCTTTTAAATTGGCAGTAGAATAAAAAACAAGTAATAATAAAAAAAAAAAAAAAAAAAAAAAAAAAAAGTCAATTCTTACTTTGGTCAACAAAGAAAAATTTTATTTTAGTTACTTTTTATTAAATAATTACAATTGATATAAATATGTATATACATATGACAGAATCACAATATTAAGTGGCAAAATAGAAAGCGAATTTCCTTGTAATTTTCCATTTTAATAAATAATATAAGAATGGCCCGGATAATACGTAAGTACCAAAAAGAATATGAAACAGTATAGAAAATAACATTAAAACATAATCACGAGTCAACAGTTTCATGTAGTAGCGGCTCTTTCGAAGAGTGGAACCTAATGGAGTGCTTCTGCTCATTTATCTTCGAATTTTAGTAGTTTGGTTATTTAATTTAATTAATGAATTAATATTTGAAAAAACAATATTAACATCAAGTGTCACCCTCTACAAGCTTTAAAAAATGTATTTGAACTTGAGTGGATGAATAAAAAGTATTTTATTAACGATTGAAAATCTGAAAGAAAAATAATTTGAGCATTTGAATTTGAATTTTGCTTTTTAATCATAAATATATAAAATAAACCCGTGCAGCATTAATGTCCCAGGTTATCTTTATTGAACATTTTTTTATAATCGTCGTTGCGATATTTTATTTTTGTGGCATCACTAATTTGAGGAAAAACTTTCATTTCATTTATAAAAACAATGGGAGAAACTTTTTTCTCTCATATAAAACTAAAATTAATTAATTAAATTTAATTAATGAATTAATATTGAAAAAACTGTATTAACATCAAGTGTCATCCACTACAAGTTTTAAAAAAATGTATTTGAACTTGAGCAGATGAATAAAAAGTATTTTATTAACGATTGAAAATTTGAACAAGATATATAAATATGTAGAGAGTGTGAGCTAATAGCAGGAATTGAAAAAAAAAAAAAACAAGGCGCCGTCTTCAGCTATCAATTAACAAGTGTTGTCATAGAATGGTTAAAACAACAATCCACAAATAAAACTTTTAAGGAATTGAAGACTTAATGTGTGAAATCATGAATCATGTAAAATGAAAAAGAATGTGTCATATCAAGAGGAGAGAGTGTAAAAATTTTGTTGATGCCGTTAGATAGGGCTTCATCGGACAGATTAAAGTACTTTTCTTTGAGTACGTTCGTTTCCGTAAAGAGTTAAAGAAAAAGGCCTATCTTTGTTGAAGGCCAATTCTTTTTGTCATCTTCCTAACACGTGTGGAAGAGTTTCTTCAAAAAGTACAAAGACGGTTTTGAGTCGGAACCACTTTGTTCGCCGAAAATCACGTCATGCATCATTAATACACTTCACTTCAAACTGGGTTATGACACTGCTATAAGGAAACAAAGACTAGAGTTGATTCCAACTTTTTCGTTTCAGTAGTGTTCTCTCTGCTGTATTTCATTTTTGATAGCAGATTGTATACATCTGTAAGTGATTTCACATTCCTCTCCTAATGTTTTTTATGAACATTGGACAAATAATTATTAACCCAGGGAAAACTCTTTACATTTGCTTCAGAAGTGTATATGACTACATCTTTATTTGTCAGTGTGTTTTGCTAATAAGTACATTAGTAAGAAAGCTACCAAAAGATTTCAATTTATTTATGTATTTCAAGGAATTAAGTGTAGCTGAAAATTAAGATAAATTGAACATTGGACAAATAATTATTTACCCAGGGAAAACTCCTTACATTTGTTTCAGAAGTATATATGACTACATCTTTATTTGTCAATGTGTTTTGCTAATAAGTACATTAGTAAGAAAGCTATCGAAAGATTTCAATTTATTTATATATTTCAATGAATTAAGGGTAGATGAAAATTAAGATAAATTTAACATTAGTAAAATAATAAGATTATGTTGAAATTTATTAGTTGATTAATAATGTTAAATTTGCCACATTAAATGAACTGCTATACAAACGTTTTATATATCTTGCATGCGTTCCTAATAGTGCCGATTTATCCCAAATTTCTGGCAGATATTTGTAACAGCTTTATACTATTTATTGCAAACTACAGTACTGTAATTAATGTTAAAGTGGAATTTTGCTTTTCGGCTAGAGCGCATAATAGTTATAATTGAAAAGGAGAATTATTTCACAAAAATGTCTTCCCCTTTCCTAAATTATGAATAGAATTCATTTTAAAATTACTAATTTGAACTAACAGAAAACAGCGTCAATCAATTTCTCTTTTGGAGGAAATTACATAATTTCTCAGATAGGTTTTAAAAGTAAGTATTGCATATATACATATACAGTTCTCATAGCTAAAAATATATGAATAGTGTCCTTGGTGAGGAGCCTCTTTAAGAATATTATTGTCTCAATACCAAAATAAGTTGCAGGTAAAGAAAAAAAAATCCGACTGTTGAATATTGTGATATTGTAAGTGGCTTCATAGTTATCAATAAAAAAAAATATCTTGTCCATTCCATATCGTGTTAGAAACATTTACATGTCATGTCACAACATTCGTGGCAAGATAGTTTAGTGATTTAACATGGTGCATCACATTAACATTTATACATTCATGTGAAATACTGATCCCATCTCGATTATAATCACTGACTATTTTACTGAAATTAGGATTCAAATAATCATAATCTTAGTAAAGCACAAGAGATCGTATGAGAGATGAATTTTAAGGTATCTCGTACAATTATGTATTATACAATAAACTTTCATTTTTAGTTTTAATAATCAGCAAAAAATTAGTCACTATCAAAATATCCATACGCCAACAGACATTCAACTTAAATTAATGTCACAGAGATGGAGTTTGTGGAAGATATCTTTACCAAATATCGGTCATTGCCCAGTAATCAGGGGAAGTAATGGGCACATATATTTATAATTTTACCAGTAAATACCAGTTACTTTCTGTAATTTATTACTACGATTTAGCCGGGTCAACCAATATCAGAACCATCAAAGATTCGGAGAATCAATTATGAGCTCCACTTTTAATACTGACACGTGTTCATTCTGTTTATGTTACCTATCTACTATGTATCTTTAGCTAATCAGTTTCGAAGCTCGTATTTCTTAAACAGCCTGACATCATATCTTCCTTAAACGCCTACGCTATGCTGACAGACAAAAGTGTTTCTCGCTTACAGTCACAGCAAAAGAAATCAAGAGAAGCTGGTAAATCAAATAATATTTACCTCGGCGTTTGAAAGAACACTTAGTTACTATCAGCTAATGGACGACAGAAGGGACCGATACGTAGTGTGTTAAATCTGGATAAGTTGAAGTACGTAGAATGTAACGTAAGATAAGTAAATAACGCTATTTGTAAAGAAATAATAACAATGATAATTTTGATATGAAGATGGAAATAAAGGAAGATAATATTTTCCGCCTAATGAAATTACTGGATGACAATACAGGGGGAAGGTGATTATAAATGATTGTCGAGTTTTCAGTATTAAGCGTAGTATTTATAGTAAGCACAGTATTGTAAGCATTTGTAAGCATAGTTGTGCAAGAAGTATAATTGTTTAGGGGAATAGGAAAAGTCATAACGTTTATTTTTATCGTAGGTAATACAGTGGAACTCCAGTTATACGTTTTCCCCGGGACCGGACAGACGAAACGCATAACTCATTAACACGTACAACTCAATTAATGGTTTACCGGAACAATTTTTAATATATATCGTGAAAACTTTGATCCGCTGAGGAGTTTGCTACCTTTTATATTGAAAACAGAAGTTTCCTAGGTACTACTACACCCATGACATAAATTTTTGGAAATGGAAATGAGAAGAAAAAAAGTACATAAGAGAAGTACACATGAATTTATTTTATCATAAAATCTTTATTAAAATTATTTTTAATAAACATAGAGTACTTAAAAGAAATCGTTGGAATCGCCTTGGCAGATAAATCATTTATCAAAAGACATTTCAGTAGTTTACTAAATCTTGTTGAAATAATCACTAATCTTCGGTTGTTTCTTTTCGGCAGAGCCGATACTGAACAGCAAACTTTGCATTTCTGTTAATAATGCAGCCGCCTTATGGTTATTGCTTTTACTACTGACGAACCGCTTTACTACGTCAAAAGCTTTCACATCAGCTCTGAAGTTTCAGTGGAATCTTTCAAATCAGACTCCTCGGCCGCGTCGTCAGTGTTTCCGGTTTCAAAATGGATAAATGAAAAATAAATTCGTCCGGGGACGCAAAAACGTAACGTATAACTGAGGGAAATGTGTAATTCAAAACGTATAACTCAGGTAATTTTTAATGGCAAGTGGTCGGGACCGCTGAGTTGAAACGTATAAGTGAGGGAAACGTACAACTCAGGTAACGTATATCTGGAGTTCCACTGTATCATGTAGTTTCTCCCATTGACAACATTACCATGAATATGTCGAGAATTTCGGCTATAAAACATTTATTTGTACGTGATAAAACGAGACTGTATCGAACATTTGTAGATAATTGTACACACATTTAATAAAACTAACCTATCAAATACATAAAATCATTTGTTCTTCTGTTACTTGTACAAAAAATTTCTAATTCAAATATTTTTAGACTTTTTTTTCTAAAATATCCTTTTAATAGTTTAAGTATCTACCCGATGAAAGATAAAATATTGTAATAAATTACTCTTGTTTATAAAATTTTACAAGAATTATCTGATAACTTTGGCTATTGCTCTCGGCTTTATTTAAATAAAATTTCAAAATATGGTCTGAAATAGTCGATCCTAACCTTTTTTGAGGTCATTCCCCGAATAAACATTCCTATAATTGGATGCCTTCCCTGTGACATATAATTCATACTATTTATATGTGTGAAAAGTACAATTCTGTAAGACTTAAAATGCGATTAATTTGGCCAAAACAAAACAAACTTCCAAAGAACCTGGCATCTACGAAAAAAAGGACTGTTAAATTGCTGAAGTCGAAATCACCGTTAAAAAATTGATTATGTGAAATATAAAAATACTACAAATTTTCGGAACCTATATAAAAAAATCCCCCCCCCCCCACCACAAAAAAAAAATTAAAAAAAATAAAAATAAAGAATTCCCCATTTTTTTCTCTATAAGAAAAAAAATATATTACTTATTTACCATTTTAATTTTTACAAAATTTCTTGGAGAAACGCTCACATTTGGCATTAAATAGCATTGATACATTTTATAATTAAATTGACTGCCTTATTAAGTACCGAAGATATATTTTTAGAAATTAATAAATAATACAATGGAGCAATATCACAAGAAGCATAGAAGCATGAATAGATTATCATCTTTTATCAATATTAAGCAACCACTTTGCATGATTATGATTTTATTATTAATAACTGTTATTGAATTTCTACCAGTGAGGAATATGATTCAAGTTGGATATCATGGATATAAAAAATTACTTGCACAAAATTTATATTCTTAAAAGTTGAAAGTTTGTAGTTTGTATCATATCTGAATCACATATGCGTATAGATGAGTTTCATCAACACAATAAGCAGAATAAAAAAAGAAACATCATATGTAAGGCATAGATTATGAAACACCTTCTAGCACATTCAAAATACTGTAACAAAACTTCGCCGTTTAAAGGTAAAATATGTTGTCCAAGTAAACAATTTGTAAAACGCATAACACATTTGTAAACCCAATTTCAGCAACTACCATCTAGAGTCAGAAAAATATCCGAAATATTTTGTGCAACCTTGTATATGATCTATAGATATGCATATATACTACATAGTATGCAAAGATATTGTTCAGTTAGGAAACGCATAACGCTATTAAAATTTCCCCTTCAGCCCCAGTAAGCGGATCTGTACTCAAATTTTTTTTGTGGAGCCCTATACATGATCTACAGATTTTATATACACATAGAATAAAAGGCAAAATAATAGTTAAATTTAAAAACACATACCACAATTGAAAACACACTTCCAGCAATTGTCTTATCGGTCATAGACAGTACTGTAACTGAATTGTTTTGTGTGTCCCAGTAAATGAACGAAAAATTCTATGCACAACATATTGTACAGTAACCAGTGATTATGTCAATTTCGATATGTTTGAAATGGTGTAACACCTATAAATACTCATCAATATTTCACTAAGTGGAGGAAAAACGTCTGCTGCATTTTCTTTTTTGAACATCTGTGTTTTCGAGTGCTTGCAGAGATTCCAATTGAATCCAATATGAGGAATTATTTCTAACAAGTTTAAGTACGGACAGACAGTCAGGCAAACCGAATTCGCAAACACTTTTCAACTATGTTGGAAAGTGTTTAAAAAAATATATTTTGGTATTAATTTGAAGAAAAAAAAAACTGATACCCAAACGGATGGAAGATATTACTTCTGTGATTATTTCAGTTTGTTTCTTATAGTTTTACTTTTACTTATTATTACATTTTACTTACTATTTTGATCTGATTCGAATTAATGTTTCATCTGAGCATATGGAGTCAATACCGGGCTTTAATAACATTGCAATGTGGAACTTACTATGAATATTAATAAGTGAGTTTGTGTACATGAATATGTGCATCATTTATTGAAGTCGTTTGTTACCACTTTAATATACTAATACTGGAACTATATTCTGTATTTATAAGATAATGAAGAAAGTAATTACGAATGTATTTTTAGTGCAACGTAAAGTCCTTATTAATTATGGTGTAACACCATTAAAATAATCTGCAAACGATTTTCCGCATTTTCAATATCCAACATACCATTGTAAACCTGAATGACCTATATCAATTAAATATCAATCCGATTATATTTACGCGAGTTTTCTTAGAAGTGTAAGTTCGATTGCGCGTTATCTCAAAGAATTGGTTTTTCAGAAAGTAAATACCTACTGAGACTGATCAACAATTGGGAAATGAGAATGGAATTGTCCTACCTTTTCTTTCGATGATCGCCATAGTAATATCCAAGATAGAATGTAATCCAGGGCAAGTTTACAATGCACGTAATAAATCACTATAGTCGTTTGTGACTATGTTTCTGAAAAAGAACTGACTAAAATAATAAGTCATTTTGTGTATAAGCAAAAAATATATATTACGTAATTTTACAGTTAATTGAATTTAAATTTTAGATTAAATTTAGTAAGTTACAAAAAGATATTCATATTTTAGAAATTACAAGAGCCATTCGCTCTTTTTAAATGTGTTGACCGGTTGAGTTTTGTAGGCAGACTAACTTAAATGTTTTTCAGTCCAAAAGAAAGAGAATGTTCTTGTTTTTAGTCCTTGAACTGTTTTTAGAGTCATGGGATTCTCTTTAATTGGAGTTTTCTGGCATATTTCACAAATATACGAGCACATCACGAAGCACATATAATACACCACTAATTAGCTGTGATTTCTTACTTGTTACACCAATTACACAAGTTCTATGTTTTCACTCACTTTGTTCATTATTTGATGATATAAAATAAAATAGTCATTAATTCACTATCACTTTTAAAGATGATAAGTTGGGTACTGCATTTGAAAATAACTGGATGTAATAGTCAACAAGATATTTATGTTCGCGGATCTGTTCATGAGATATTTCACTAAGTGGAGGAAAAACGTCTGCTGCATTTTCTTTTTTGAACATCTGTGTTTTCGAGTGCTTGCAGAGATTCCAATTGAATCCAATATGAGGAATTATTTCTAACAAGTTTAAGTACGGACAGACAGTCAGGCAAACCGAATTCGCAAACACTTTTCAACTATGTTGGAAAGTGTTTAAAAAAATATATTTTGGTATTAATTTGAAGAAAAAAAAAACTGATACCCAAACGGATGGAAGATATTACTTCTGTGATTATCTCAGTTTGTTTCTTATAGTTTTACTTTTACTTATTATTACATTTTACTTACTATTTTGATCTGATTCGAATTAATGTTTCATCTGAGCATATGGAGTCAATACCGGGCTTTAATAACATTGCAATGTGGAACTTACTATGAATATTAATAAGTGAGTTTGTGTACATGAATATGTGCATCATTTATTGAAGTCGTTTGTTACCACTTTAATATACTAATACTGGAACTATATTCTGTATTTATAAGATAATGAAGAAAGTAATTACGAATGTATTTTTAAAAAATACTACATTACATGTACACAATATACAATCTTTAAAATGAACGTTATTACCAACATAATATGTCTAACAAAAGCATTCATGACATTTTCAGCCGTAGAACATTTATTCAGTATACTTATGTGCGAATGCCATCATTTAAATTATGATTAATGACAGTTTGAAACACTCGTTCTTTCGTATCTTGTGTCATGTTTTTGCTTGTCACTAACGGTACCATATCGCGTGTTCTAACACAGCATAATTTACGCTTAAAAATAAATGGCGGAAATAAAAACAACTTTCCATCAAAATGACACAGTGAGTTTCTTTAAATTTAATACTCGGTTGCTACTTATACGTACTACTCTTTTAGCTTGTTTACACGACAAGCTACAGCGTAGATATTGTAACGGTTTATGTTGTTTTCATGAACGCCTACGTGATTTTGCTCTTTTCGATTCAACTTTTGTTGCAGAAAATAGCTGTTATTTTTAAACTGTTTACAATAGTTTAATTAATCTGAAGGATTGATTTTTGCCTAGGCCCGCAAGACCTAGAGTTCTTGCCCCGAAGACCCACAAAGTGACTTAGTGCATTAAAAAGCATCTTTATTAATGTGATATAAGATCTATTTGTAAACTAGAAAGATTTAATAAATGTTAAAATTATTTAAAGTATTTAATAACCTTCTAAACTACGTACAAATGTTGGTAAGTTGGGAATATTCAGCTTTAAATGCATACAATACTATCGAACCGGCACATAAATAGCAGTAAAGGGCCCTCAAATTTCATTATGTGTCTTGGGCTGAAAGTTGTATAAATAAGACTTTGGTAATCAGTGCAACATAAGACTTCACTTAAAAATTATGTTTATACTTTGTAATGTATTATTAAGTAATCGATTTTTTTAACTGTTCTATCTCAACTGCATCTTCTGCATACTGGAATACATACTTACAACTAAAGAATACAAAATACGTTATATGATAAATCTACCCTATATATATAAAATCCTAGTGAAACGAATCTACCCTATATATATAAAATCCTAATGAAACGAATCTACCCTATATATATAAAATCCTAATGAAACGAATTTGTGAAACGATTTTATGAAACGAATTTATGAAACGATTTTATGAAACGACTGATTAAACGACTGATTATGTTTCAGGGCTATTTTTAATAAAATATTAAACGCTTGACGGTGAAATTAATACCAATTGTCCATAAAAATCCGCGGATGTCAAAACTGGTAATAGAATTTTGAAATTGGAATTAGTTTTCGAGATATTAATTTTTTTCTAATTTTAATGACATTTCTGTAAATGATGGCAACTAATTACTCAGTTTTTTGTGACAAAAAAGGGAAAAAAATTGAAAAGGATCCCGATAGGGATTATTGATTTCTTTTTATTCATCATTTTCAAATTGAAATTGAATTTATCTTTTATTTCAATCGATAATGAAGACAAGATTGAGATTAAATTATGTTTTTAAGGAAAATTTGAAAAAAAAAATCACATTTCTATCGTCAGGATTCAATTGTCTGTCAGCATTTAATTTAATTTATAAACTGGAAATATTTTGAATAAATTCGTCCAAATGACGTCATTTATGTAAACGCAAAAGAAAGGGGGGAAAAGGAATTAATAGTAATTATTATTTTTTGATATCATTTTGTTATTTTATTGTAAAATTTAATTAAACGAATTTATAAAATCACTAATTCGGATATTTGAAACGAATATATAAAATAATAATTGCCCAACTGAACGGAAGGAGAATAAAATATCCTGCTTGGTTTTTTCCGCCAAACTTTTTAAAAAAACTTCAAGATCCCTATGATAGAAAAGCACCAAAAGTTCATTGGGTTTGTTTTCATAACTTTTGGCAACAAATCTATGTATATTAACGAATCTATCCGTTTTTGAAGCTCGAATTACGCCAAACCTAAAAGCAAAGGATCCTATACTGGAAAAGTACCCGATTTTCTTATGGACAATATTCAAGTGACATAGCATTATGTAAAATTATCGCGGATAGCAAATTTGTTTAAATATCTCATCAATTGATGCCGAATAAATACAGGCATGCATGCACAAAATATTTAATTAATTTTGTAAGGTAAATAATTATTAGAAAATTCGTATATGCATATTAATTAAAATAAATAATTTACATATTTAAAATAACATGAAAATATGCATGATGGTGCACTAAAATAGAGAGAAAATTAAAACCTGTTACTGAAAATGTCTATAACATAGTACTTTTCAATACCGTGGTTCTTAATGTTTTTCACAAGCAGATGGAATTTTTCTCATCCTTAAACGCAAAGGAAGAATCGAATACAGATCGTTGTTATAAAAGTCCGAGAGGTAGCCACAATTTAAACCTAACCATTTTATACAAGCTGGTTTTCAAGTTGTAATTGATTTTACTTATCAATCCCGGAAACAGTCGTCAGTTGTCGCAACAGCCGTGTATGAGGCCATGATAATCAAAAAATGCCCCATTAAAACGTTAAAAGCATGGCAACCCAATTACAGATTTACCAATATTTTTAAAATAAAGCACGATGTCATGTTTTTAGAGGCCTCGAAGTCTGAGCGGGGTTGGCGAGCGTAGCTCGCAGGGGGTAGGCCCCCTAGTGCTATATATAGGTATTTTTCACAAAGATGCGATTAGCCTAAAAGGTGGGGTTTAGAATGAAACGTTTTGCATTACTAATATTTTCAAATTAGCATCAAATCATGCTTAATCATACTGATCTGTAAATTACTTCAACAATGTAATCTTTTCTTCCTTTTCTCTTTTCAAGATGTGAATATTATTTAAGATGTCGCCCAATAACCTCTTACATATTATCTAAGGTTCAATACAAAGAAATTTTAAGTTCAGATCATGATATCCTTTTCAACACCATGTCACCAATATAATTTGATTTTTACCATGCAAAAGACTGAGCTGAAAACAAAAACAATTGCTACAAAAATTGTTAAAAAGATGTAGAAGGATCACCTGATTGTATTACTAAACAGTATAACAGAATGAATTTAACCGTTCACGTCACCAATATAATTTGATTTTTACCATGCAAAAGACTGAGCTGAAAACAAAAACAATTGCTACAAAAATTGTTAAAAAGATGTGGAAGGATCACCTGATTGTATTAGTAAACAACATACCAGAGTGAATTTAACCGTTCACTACTATGCTCCTCTAAAAATAACACATTTACATAGATATCATATTTCTTTAACAGTTGTTTGATGTTATGGAAGTTACATTGCTCTGAAGATCAATTGACTGTGTATACAAAACTGTATAATCCGTGTATGAATGGATTATGTATTACCGAAAACGATTTCGAGAAAATAATTAATTCTATTTTGTTTAAGTTCCAGCTAAAATACGCTTCAATCATTTTTAAAGAATATTATCAATTTACCAGTACTTTGAATTACTTTCAGTAATTTTAGTTATGAGGTTAGAATTAGATTCAGGAAAGATGAGTTCCGTTTTCAGGAATAATAAGTAAATAATAAGAAAAGTTCGTTTACGATCATTTAGAGAAATAAATAATGAAAACATTAATGAGTTAGAGATGAATTATATATTATGAATTATATATTATGCATTATATATCGCTATGACGTTTATATTTTTACAAGTCTTTCAAAGGTTCAAATAGGATCTTAACTCCGATATACCATCATTAAAAAAACTCTTTTTTGATTAAACTGGCGGATATTTGGACGCTTATTTACAATATGTATATGGAAAATAGTGTTCCATTATACTTAATACATTTTGAATATTGATTCCTGAAACAAACAAATAAACAGAAATTTACTATTACACAACATTACTTTCAGTATAGTTCATTGTTCTATTAACGACAGATGAAATTTCTATATGACTTGTAATTAGAATGTTATTATAAATCCTGATTTTTTTATATCAATTCGGGCTTCGCACATCTAGACAATAGGTTCCGGGACACACATGTATCGTTGTTTATGAAACGAGCGACACAACCATTACGCCAATAACATCATAAACAAATTTATAACTACAAAATGTTTTCGCGTCTTGGTTCAACGTTTATTGCATATCACATTTTGCAAAGCTCAAATAAAAATTTAGAAACTATCGATTAATCTCATCTTAAGGAAGGTCTAAAATAAATCAGAATGAATATTTGCATGTAATAACCTTGTAATTTAACAATTACGACACTAATCAGAACTCTTTTTGACTAAAAAAGTTTCAATTTTTGAATTTTAATGCCTTGTGCTTGTGGAACCTGGCAGCACACGACCCGTTGTTAACACGACAAGCAACACAACTGATATGCCAACAATAACTTGAACAAACATAACAACAAAAGATTTTTACGTCTTGGTTTAAAGTTAATTGCACATCCCACTTTCTAAAGCTTAAATAAAAATTTATTAACTATAAATTATTTTCTTGAGGAAAATTTAAAATGGATCCGAATGAACATTTGTATGTAATACGCTTGTATTTCACCAATTACGAAACTAATCAGAATGCTCTTTGACTAAAACAGTTTCAATTTCTGAATTTTAATGCCAGCTTGTGAAACCCGAGCTCATACGTATCGTTGTTTACACGACAATCAACATAACTGATATGCCAACAACAACATAAACAAACATAACAATGAAAGATTTTTACGTCTTGATTAAAAGTTCATTGCATATCCTACTTTGTAAAGCTTAAATAAAAATTTATTAACTACAAATTATTTTATGGAGGAAAATTTAAAATGAATCCGAATGAACATTTGCATCTAACGAACTTATCAACCTCTAATCACGATTCTAATCAAAACACTCTTTGAGTAAAGTGATTTCAATTTCTTAAATTTAATCCCTGGTGGAACCCGAGCTCATATGTATCGTTGTTTACACGGCAAAGCGACACAAACGATGTGACAACAACAACTTAAATAAACTTATAAAAACAAAAGATATTTGCTTCTTGAAACTCATTACATACCACACTTTGAAAGGCTTAAATAAAAATTTAGAAACTATAAATTATCTCTTGTTGAAAGTCTAAAACGGATCCGAATTAACATTCGCATGTAATAAGCTTGTAATCCTCTAATTACGATCCTAATCAAAGCACTCTTTGACTAAAGTAGTTTCAATTTCTGAATTTTAATCCCTTGTGGAACCCGAGCTCACATGTATCGTTGTTTACACGACAAGCGACACAACCGATACGCCAATAACAACTGAAAAAGGCCTCCTCTTAACTCCCACGTTTTTAGAGTTCACTCTGGCGATCGCGGAGGTGTCATCTAGTCCTGTTTCTCTTGTTATATATTTCATTTTATTTTTGTGTCATTATTTTTTGAGTTTTTTTATTTCCGCGCGCTGGTCCGGCGTCGCTAATCGGTGGCGACAGTCGATCCTTGCTTTCCTCTTTTTTACGTTTCTCGCTAATAGACAGGGAGAAAGCAGAAGTCTGTCGCCCTCATTAGAGAAAGTTGGTGCGCTGACATGAGGTCAGTAGTTAGTGCGACCTCTTAAATGTTTGTTATGACTGGGAAGAGGGGTCTGGTGAGACAGGATAATGGTTAATAGGTATTTTATAGGAGTTAATGGAACGGAAATTGGGCTGCTACAGATTTATAAACTGCGACTCTAGTAATCTTGCGTTACATTGTGCATATAACCGTACCCATTATCATAGAAATAGTTTTAAATAATATTGGGAGGTCTCAGTTAAAAAATTATTTCCCACACAAACACATAATTGAAGAGGTCGGGGCAAGAAAGTGCCAAGCCACATTTTTAGTGAAATAAACCGAACACTGTAATTTGTTGCTTAATATTGTAAATTATAATATCCTACATATAATTTGTTTCTAATGTCACTTGGTGGCAGCATATGTACCAGGTTTCGTTTTTGCCACAGACGTTTATGCCCCCAATGAAGATAGCTAATATACAAAGAACGTAACAGTAATATCATTAAAGTACACTCTCAAAAATAAAACACTCAATTTTGACGATTCCGCAATCCTCAGGCCTCATTTCAATATTTTTGACAATCATTTCGTCACTTGAGTCACGTGGTTTTTGACGAAACGCGAATCCTCAAATATCTTGACGAAACTGTTTCCTCGCTGTCAAAAATAAAACTCTCACTTTTGACGATTCCGCAATTCTTAAGCTATATTTCGTAATTTTTGAAAATCATTTCGTCTCAAAATTAAATGATTTTTAATGCAATGGAAAATCTCAAATATTTTACAAAAATGTTTCCGCATTCCCGGCCAGATTATTTTTGTTACAAAATCGTTCAAAAAAAAAAAAAAAAAAAAAAAAAAAAAAAAAATTACACGAAAGTATTAAATTTAAGATATAATTAATGAAAACAGAAACAAAAATATTTCATCCTTGGGGGCCCCTATAACACGAATGTACCAAATTTCTACTTTATTTTTTATATCTGATAATTTGCGTCTATCCTTTTTGTAAAGATTTTATGCATTTCTATTGCCGATTCAAAGATAAATTTTTCTGAAGTTACAGAATTTCGTTAAAAACGCTTAGAAAATTCATCTAAAGTTACAAAATTTCGTTAAAAACGGTTAAAATAGTAAAATGCGAACATCATTTGGTCCAGTTTCGACCGCAAGCATCAACATTTTCCCAATGGTAAAAAAAAAAAAAATAATAATAATAACAATAATAATAAATAATAATAATAATAATAATAAATAATAAATCACAATATTAGGTGCTTTTTTTATTTAAGAAATATATTCATATAACAATCAAATTTAAAATACGTATAACTGACCTTTCCCCTCTATAAACAGTAATCTTATCCGCTGAAATTGATGAACTCGCCTCCAAAATATGCACTTCAAAATTAATTATTTCTGATCAACAAATTAACTAGAGCATATTCATTGAACAAAGGAAATTTCTCTAATAAATTATATTAATCAAGCCATTTTCTAATTATTTATTAACCATAATAATAATCTTGCCTTATTAATTAAAACATGCAGAAGTTATAACAACACCGATAAAAATACAATCTGCTTTCTAAAAATATAAACACACATCAACATCTCGTAAATACTTTTAAAATCAAACAATTTCGAAGTCACGCTAGCTGAGAGGTAAGACGCTGGGCTGTCAAGCTAAAAGTCGCGCGTTCGAGCCTCGCCGAAGGACAATCTTATTTTGCCCCAAGTCAATTAAAAAAGCTTCTAAAAGCTCCGACAGATGGAACCACCAACCTTTTTTTTTGGAACTTTCAAAGAATCAATTTGACGAAACCACTTTCTTCGTAATTTTGAGGATGCAAATTTTCTCGATTTGACGAAACGTTTACTCGGAGCATATTTCAAGAAACCGTTTCGTCAAAAACGAAGAAAATTTCTTGAAATTTGAGTATTCATTTTTGAGAGTGTAATGCCATGTTGTTACTCAGAAGATCTCAAATGTTACTAAGACATTGGCGAAAAAACTTATCTTGTTATATATCTTAATTTGAGTGTTTGATCAAATTTTCAAATTGAAATATCTCAGAAGTTCAAAATGTGGCTTAGCACTTTCTTGCCCGACCCCCTCAATTGTGTGTATGCGATACAAATGGAGATCTATTACCTATTTAATAATGTTTCAAAATCATTTTTTATTTAATTTAAACATAAACGTATATATTTTTTAAAAATACCGTATAATATGTTACAAAATATAAAACATTAAGACCATGTAAAAATTCGTATGGAATATATATTAAAGTTCTGTCTAACCCACAGTCTGAGATACACATGCAGCTCAATGTTTCAATGAATGCGTCCCAGCAGACAGTCGAAATTTTCCTGAAAATATTGAGATTTTAATTTTAAACACATAGTTGCTAATCTTAAAATTTGTCGACTCCATATTATATTTATTGAAAATATTGATAAAAGATGAGGCTGCAAAATAATGATACATTATACTGAAAATATTGATATAAGATCATAATTTTATTGCTGAAAGAATGCGTTCATTGTATTTTACGTGTTACAATGATCAGACAAAACGTTGTGATAAATCCAGTGTATCCAAAGCGCGCTTGGCTGACATTAAGGATGAACGTTTGAATGACAACTTATGAAAAATGATGGGGATAAAAAGACATTCAGAGCTGTAGCTAGAAGTGAATAATATGGGGGGGGGGGACTCAAGAAAATGTAGGGGAGGCTCATATTTTTTCTCTCACTCTGATACATGCACGCACAAACACATACACACAGATATGTATGATCAAAGTATTATATATAAAGATAAATTAGTGTATATTCATATTGTAGGCACTGTGTTTCTTATTAAAATGTTTATAATAACTTCATTTTATACTAAGAAAAGAAAAAGCTACGGAATCAAAATTTCCAGTGTATAACTAGTGTATAATTATACTAGTGAAATAATAAGTGATGATGTCAACAAGTAAATCAAAAGCTCACAGTTCATCTGTTTCATAAAGAGTTGCAACCTTTAATCTTTTTCTGAATATTCTATTCCCTGCCCCTAAGGATTCTAAAGTTGTATTTTTATATGATAAAAAAAACATTACCAAAATCAAGGATGTATTTTGGATTTAAAAATTATTATTGTTTTTAAAACATTTATTTAAACTAATTTAAAACACCTATTTGCAGTTTTTATACAAATTCTTCAATTTAGTATTTGTGCGAAACTGTAAAAGTTCGATTTTTGAAAAGAGTTTCATTTGGTGAGTGGTGACCTTGGAATCTTTCCCGGCTGAGGCCCCCTTGGCACCCCTCTAGCTATGGCCCTGGCATCATTTTGTCGAATAAGAATAAGTCTAAATGGGGAGGGCTTAAGATTTTTTTTTCCGATAGAGGACAATTTGTTATTATTAGACTGCATTTGAAACTTCAAAGTATATCTCTGGCCAACAGTACCTGCAACAATTGGAAGAATGCTGGTTAAGTCAGTAATAGACGTGACGATGTTTGAAAAACCACAGTTCATAGCATGTCTGAATCCAGAATTTTTCCCGTTTTATAAAACAAAATAGTTGCTAATCTATAATTCAGTTTCTTCTAATTACAATGCATACCAAAGTACATGTTTTACGAGCATATATTTATTATTAGTACACTATATGTGCACGTGCATTGCTTTTAAGTGCTTTCCAAAACAAACGTTCCCCATCAAATGTGCCCCAATGAACTAAAATTTTGGACATGGACATTTAGTGTAAAGCATATAAATACAATAGTTTAATCTTGAGAAAACAGTGTGTTAGTTATAAGCAAATATATGAGCTTTTCTTAAATATTTTTTCTCGCTGACAAAAGAAAAAGATTAAAAATTGACTAATCACTTATCTCATGAATAAATTACACACAGAAAATTTTTGTAGATTATTAGACAATAATAAAGGTAAGATTTTATTTATTTTTTACATCAGGTAGAATAAAATATGGAATAGCTTAGAATATGAGAGATTCAAGCCTAACGAGTTCGTACAACTCTCTGCTAACTATGCGTGTTGGTGTATTTACTAAAGTTCTATCGTGGACTTTATTATAATTATAATGTTTTCATACAAATGTTATGCAAAGTAAATTAAATTAAAAACTCCAGCATTAAGGAAAGCATCTTCAACAGAATCAAATGTCTTATGGAGACAGAACACCGGGAGCGTGTCCAAATATAGAGTTTGGAAATTTACGTTAAACAAAAGTCATTTAGTTTAGAACATTTTGATACAAAATATATGTAAAAATATAATAAATTATAACACCTTGTAATAATATATTTCTTTTAAATACTAAAAGGTGTAAATTAACAACATAATAAATACACTGTAAAATAACTTTTATTAGATGACATATTTCGGCTCACTTTGAAAATGGTTCGGAATGAGCCGAAACATGTCACAGTCTAATAAAAGTTATTTTACTGTATATTATGTTGTTAATTTACACCTTTTAGCATTTAAAATAAACATACCAAATATATGCTTCAACGATTTTGTGTTCCAAAATTACCATATAAAAACATTAACGTATTTTTGTTCATTTTTCTGTAATTAAAAAGTTTTAAATGCTTTTTTTCGTAAAATAAATTTTGATATTTCGCGCAAGCTTTCTTTACACCCCTTTCATATAATGTTTTGAAAAATTCATAAGTCATCTACTTATATAAAATCTAAGTGTAGGAAAGTGTTCGTAACCATTCCAAGTCGGAGCTGCGAACCGGCCGTAGCTAAACGCCATGTTAGGCTCAATGAAAAACATATGCTAACAAATGACAACTAAATTATAATTTCTTCTACAACAATTCATGTTTGTTCAGCATATTTTTATATAAACATGATTATAAAAAAATGTATATCAACATTTCTGTAAACATTTTTTTCAGAAATAGTGTAAACAAACGGGAAGCGGTTTGGTGAGCCATTCATTTTTGAGATTCAGTCATTAAAAAAAAATAATAGATTTTAAAATTAAAAAAAACTTTAACGCATTGAATATTTAATTTTAAAGTTTTGTGAAATCTTCAGAAATTGTGTTTCACTTTGCTAATTATTATTATTGTTGCAATAAATATTGCTGTGTGGTGAGTCATTTTCTTTTGAGACACATTGATTGAAATTATTTGTGCTAATTGACAACGGGTGTTTAAGCATCGTGATCTAAACATTGTTTTGAAGATTTATCGTTCTTAGTCTTTAGCGAATCTTTTTATATTGGAATCTTTAAATTATTGAAGCTCAATCAAAGCAGTTTATTTTCTTTAGGAAAGTCACCGTTTATATTAAAGTATTGCACATTATATCATAAAATCTTCATGCTGTTTGTTTGTATGAAGTTGTATGAAAATGAAACGCAGATCAACATTTTTGACGGGGGTTACATACTAGTAAATGTTATAATTTTCCTACAGATTAAGTTAAAATCTTTTACATAAATAAATATTTAATATTAAAATTTCAAAATAAAAATTTGAAAAGTCCAGAATTTTTTTTTTAACATTTTCGGTTGTAACATTTTTAACACTCTCTAACTTACTTTAAAAGTGTTTTGGAATTCGGTTTGTCTCACCGTCTGTCTGCCAGTCCATCTGTCTGTGCTTTAACTCACGTAAATATACTTTGATTGCTATATAATTTATATATGTTATTGAGTTTTATATGTCGTTTTCTGTGATGTTCTTTATTATGAATTTACTGTGGCATATTTGGTATTGAAAATGAAGTGTGTAGCATTTATATCTCGTTTACAGAGACACTCAAAATAATTTCGTTACATCAAAGCATATGGGGGAAAATTGTTTACAATGTATTTTAATGATATTATACTATTTCAAACATATTGAAATTCATATACATCACTGAGGTGTACTACTAGATGCTCATTATTGAATAAGGTGTGCATTGCTTTTATCGTTCATTTACAGGGACACAAGGACTCTAGAAGCCAAGGGATACAAGTGATAAAATTTCGATTTGGAGTAAGTTGAGTTCAAAGTTTTGTTTCAATAGTAATTGACTGAAATAAATATGAAAATGTTGCTTATTTCATAGTGGGTTTTGTAATCTTATTTCAATAACTACGTAAAGAAGGTGAAGTAATTTTTTTTTTAATTTATAGTTAGTCAATATTGATAACAAAGGGGTACAAGTTTCGAATGCTTAAGTAGTTGACCTCCAAAACGCAGTATATAATTAAAAAATCATTTATATTCACATAAAATCATTTATATACAAATAACCTTATTTCTACATCGCCTGTGCACTTAGCTCAGTTTTTTTTTTTTTTTCAATTTTGTTACTTAGACCCCTTGGCTTCTGGGGTCCTCATATATAAAAAGAGCAAGCAATTTTCATAATTATGGATGATATCGAAAACGGCTGGAACGATTTTCATGAAACTCTTATACGAATTACGAAGCGTCTTATACGAATTAAAGCACAAGAAAATGATCTAGCTAGGTTTCGAACTGAAGGAAATTCGTTTTGTCAGGTTAAAACAAATCCAGAGCTGAAAATGCTGCTTGCTATAAATTGAAAAATGATGAAACGATTTACACGAAACGTGCCCCTTACACTAATTGGGGCGCAAGAAAATGATCTAGCTAGGTCTGGAATTCGGGAAAGTTCCTTTTGACAGGTTAAAAAAAAACTCAGCACTGAAAATGCTACTGTTTATCGAAAAAGGATCGAAAGATATTCATAAAACTTGGCTTCTATACTAATTCGAGCAGGAGAAAGCGATTTATCTAGGTCTCTAATTCGAAAAAATTCGTTTTACATAGTTAAAACAAACTCAGTACTGGAAACGATGGTATAAATTGAAAATAGTTTCGACGATTTTTATGAAATTATAATTATTCGAACACGAAAATACGATCTAATAAGGTCTCGACTTCAAAAAAATTCGTTTTCATACGATTAAGCAATTTTCGAAATCAATCATCAGTAATCGGAATTCTCGCCAATTGTTCATTGATCAGCAACATGAGTACGGACGATATCGAAGACGACGTAACGATTTTAAGGAAGTTTGTCTGCTATACTAAATCGAGCACAAGAAAAAGGTTTAGCTAGGTTTCGATTTCGGAAAAATTCGTGCTCATAGGTTTAGCCGTTTTCGTTAATAAATTTTCAGTAATCGAAATTCTCGCCAATACTATTGGTCACTGATCACCAACACGATTAAGGACTATATCGACGACGGCGCAACGGTTTTCAGGAAATTTACCTTCTAGACGAAATCGAGCACAAGACCGGTCTAGTTCGGTCCTTAATTCGGCGGACAATTTCGGGGGACCATTCGGGGAACGTTCTGACACTCTAGAACAAATTGAGCATTGAAAATACTGATGTAAAATTTTTATATAGAAAACTGTTGGGACGACGATATTCATGCCATAAACCTCATATACTAATTCGAGTACGGGAAAACCATCTAACTAGAACTCAACCACGAAAACACATGCTTTGATAAACAATTTTCTCTGTTGTTAATCTTCCGTAACCAAAGTTCTCGCTATACTATTTGCCATTGATCTGTACCACGATTATGGAAGATTTCTGCTCGATGGGAGATGTTATGTAAGCAGGACTTCGGGTCAGTCTGCCATAGTTTTCGGACAGATTTTGCCATAGACAGAATTGTCTTTCAAGTAATGTATGAATCGTGATAATGCGTGTGAATTTTAGATTTTTCTGCGGTTTCCTTCCATTTTTAATACAATTTACAACAAGATTTATGTACTGATTCGAACACGAGAAAATAATTAGAAAAGTATCGATTTCATCAAATTTCATTTCGATAGATTAAAAAATCTTAATACTAATATGCTGTTGACTTACTGTCATTAACAGTCGAGTTAAAAATTATTGAGCTTTAATTTTGCAGAGAGTGAGACAGAGTAACGGTAAACTATTGTTTACCGTTTCTCTGTCTCACTCTGGATTTTAAGACGACCTGTTAAAAGGATGTTAAAGCATAAAAACAGCATTTAAAGCATAAAAAAGTCCAAATAAAAAAAAATTCTAGTAGTTTAGTAGTTTGCTATCTGAAATTGATATTAAAATGTTAAAAAAGAAATTGTATTATTTAGTTTTATAATGCTAGTATGTGTAGTAAAATATATATTATTACTAAAATATTACGTATGTTACAATGAAGATGAAAGAGTTTGGAATTATAATTTCTTTAGGCATATTAATATATTATACATAATTACTTAGAATATAGTTTATGATAATTTAATAATGTTAGATCAATAGTCAATAAGGATGACGCATTTATTTATAATTTCACACAGAAACTTTCTACGTTTATATTTTTTATATGTTATAACAGAATAATCAAACACATGATATTTTCCTTATTTTATCGAAATGAGTAAATCCGAATAGAAAGCCCATAGAAAGCTCATTTAAACACTATGGTACAGAAATTAGAGAAGAAAAAAAATTATAATTATTGATTAATTTATGAGTGACTTCTTATATTTTTCAGATCTAAGGCAGAAAAAAAAAAAAAGAAACAAAAAAGAAACAAAAAAAGAAACAAAAAAAAAAGCTTAATTTTCCATTTATGGCTATTTAGCTTAAATAAAATGGCTTAGTTTTGAAATGTATTTAATTTAATTTAATATTACATTTCAATACAACGCATTTTCGAGGACATTTTCTGTGTGTCGAGGACACCGTTGTAAGTCTTTACATTTATCTATCTTTTTATTTTATTTATTTTATTATTATAATTTAAAGTTAGTAGCAAAAACCTGAGATAAGTATTTCCGGTCAATTAATCTGAAAAAAAAAGGAATTTTTTTCTTCTTGTATTTGTATCTTTTTGAATAAGATCACAGAAAGATAAAAATGGAGGAGAAACATCGTTTTCCATAGACATCTTTACAATTTCTTGTAAATTATCAGTTATTTTTCTTGCAGTTCACGCAAGATAATCTCTAAATAATAATCTTTCACTTTAATTAACTTTTCATTAAAACAGAAATTAGTAATTATATAATTAAAAAGAAACATGAGAAAAGTAACAAAATGTTGCAACAGTTTTACTTGTTCTTGAAAACTATGTATTAATACCCAAAAGTAAAAAAATAATTAAAACTTATGTATATTAAATACAAAAAATGTTATTCTTAAAGAAATGTCAAAGCCTCAATATAATCGTCAGCTGAGACAGGATGATCATAAATGATAAACAAGTTGGAAATTGTACGTCAAACGTGACAAACGAGGTGCATTCGTACTGTAGATAGTTATATAAATATTCAGATCTTGATGATTTTTAATTCTGTGAAATGAATTATATCGTCTGCAGATTAATTTCTGTCATATCTCGGTCGCTTGACGATTAAACTTCGGAAGCTCCTATAACAAAAAAGCACCGATTTTAAAAAAAAAATTCAAATTTCTTAATAAATATTTTTATTAATATCTCCTAAAGTTTTGATTCGATTTTAATAAAATTTGAAATGTCTCGACAAAATTCTGCAAAGATAATATATCTTAAAACTCAAACCATTCGGTTGGGTAGTTTTTGCGTTGTTATATGCGGACGGACGGACGGACGGACAGACAGACGGACGGACCAAGCGACGACAATAGGTGCTACGCATTTATATAATTACGAACGCACCTAAAAAGAGAATCTTACGAAGCAATTTTGATTATTTTTTACTTTTTTATGTCGAGTCTTTTAACGATATCGAGTCAAACCAACGCCATAAAAAGGATTTCTTCGAATTATTACTAAAAATCTCGATTATATTTTGATGATAAAATAGATAATACAATAAGTATACGATTTCTAACTGTACTGAAAGCATAAAAATATTTTGCAAGAGTGTAACCATATATACTAATAAATAGCAGACAGTATTTTTTTAAAATTTATACCATGTTCTTCACATAAAACCCAAAACACAAATGTCCTTTCAAAGTTTTATACGACAAAACACTTCTTACAGCACTACTTCTGCCACAATATCACCTGCTTTTACAAGCGGGATCTGAGCCATTTTTTTCAATGAAAAAAATAATAATAATAAAATCTTTTGATAAATATCCCATAAATATCATCTTTGCTTATCAGTGTAACTAAGAAGAAAAAAAAAATCAAAACTTAATAGCTAAGTTCCAAGCCAGCAAGCTTTGATTTTGCTGATAAAGTTTACTGCCGCGTAAAAACTGAAAGTGCAATACTAAAATCCAAAAACCAAATCTAATGTGGCCATCAAGTGGCTATCCTTTCTTGGAAATGATAGATAATCTAAATTACCAGTGTTCTTAAAAGACAGGAGTGGTTTTTAAAACTTCAATTTAAGATTTATTCTATTGGTTTTTCGACGACATTTACTGTGCGACCATTATATAACTTTTCAATAAAGGTGATGATTCATCAAGTGATGGGGGTTCCGAATCTTCAGATCCTGAAACTAAAGGTAAATATAGAATGTTTATTACCTTTCATTGTAAAATAAAAGCATGCTGCTTAGTTCATTTCTATTTTTATAATTGAGGGGGTCGGGGCAAGAAAGTGCCAAGGCACATTTTTTGAAGAAATAAATTTAACACTGTAATCTGTTGCTTAATGTTGTAAATTATAATATCCTACATATAATTTGTTTTTAATGTCACTTGGTGGCAGCATGTGTGACAGGTTTCGTTTTTGCCCCAGATGTTTATGCCCCCAGTGACGATAGCTAATTTACAAAAAAGTAATAGTAATATCATTAAAATAATGCCATATTGTTACTCAGAATATCTCAAATACTACTAAGAAATTGGCGAAAAAACTTTATGTTACATATCTTGATTTGAGTATTTGATCAAATTTTCAAATTGATATACCTCAGAAATTCAAAAATGGGGCTTAGCACTCTCTTGCCCCGATCCCCTCAATTTATAGTCTAATATTCCGTTACCTGATTTATATGCTCATCTGTAATTTTATCGAGACACAGTTATATATCTAGATACGAAAAATGAAAGATTACTTGTGTTTTCATACATCACAGCTGGGATACTTTGCTAAATCTTGCCACAATCATTCTTATTTAATGCGTATGAAACAATACTTTTTTATAAAATTCGCCTATTTGTTTTGTTTGCAAAATAGCTACACTGTAAAAAAATTGCAGCAAAGTATTTGGTCATTCGACCGTTTTTATAGAAAACGGTTACAAATCCTTAATTTAACAATATTCTGATCATAATATGGGCAATATTATGGTCAGAATAGCGTTAAATTATGGTTATGTAACCGTTTTCTATAAAAACGGTCGAATGACCAAATACTTTGCTGCAATTTTTTACAGCGTAAAAATGCAATTATAAAAAGAATATTTTAAAGAACTTTAAAAAATAAGTTTTGATACTTTAGTTTACCGCTAACCCCTGGCAACCAAGAGCAAGATGGTCCTTTACTATCGATTACATATCCTCATTTCTATTAACTTCTTAACAGTTTCATTCATTTTCATTATTATTTAACCCTCCAAAATCCCATTTTTTATTGCCTTTTTAAAATTTTATTTTGCATTTATAAGTAGGTAAATATTTTAAAAATTAAATTTTTAAAAAAAGGTCAGATATTTAGAAAAACTTTTCAGTTCAACTAAAGGAGGTTGCCTTTACTTCTTGCATAAGTCTGTAGTTCTGCATATGGAAGACAAATCAATTACTTTACAATTATGTATGATTTCAATTACTACAATTATTTTTACATACGCTTTTTCCCTTTTCAAGGAAAAGTTCTCAGATTATCATTAAAATATGCAAACAAACTATACACTGAAAAATATAAATTCACCGAGTTGTGCAAAACACGTGATAAATGCTTCCCCTTTTGAACCAATCAGGATAGAAAAAAACTCCATCTAACATTTAGTAGACAACTACCGCCATTTATATGATTTATTTTAAATTAAAAATAGAAAAGATACGAGCGAAACAATGAAAGAAGCAAAGGGAATGAGATTTTGACCTTAAGCCACAAATCACGCTCTCATATCTCTGCTTGCCACAACTAAAAACGCATTTCCAAAATTTATCGCTCATAGACAGTACTGTAGCCGAAATTTTTTTTGCACTCTAAAAAAAAATTCGTCGAAAAACGTAAAAAAGTACAGACAGAAAAATGCCTGAATATCACATGTAACTGGAAGAGGTTTTAAGAAAATTTTGTCTTTTGAAAGGAGAATTTTAGGAAATGCTGAGCATAGGTTTGCGGATTTTTTGTGTTTTGATGGGGAAAAGACATACGTAAAAATTCCGTTTCTAATAGGAAAAAGTACTATGCAGCAGATTTTACTTCACATTACCTATTTACAAACATTAAAACAATTATTCACACATAGAACTTACGCATATGTCATTAAAAAAATTATAAACTTAACTTTCTTCCAGATAGGAGAAGTTACAGCTCCTATAGTACAGACTTTATCATATCGCCATTTAATAACCCAATAGACCAAACACCAAGCTAAAACCGGTTAGCTTACTTCAGTGGTGGACAGGGAGTGATAGTGAGAGGGACGGCAACCCTTGCTCTTGCTCTGGCGGTAAACTAATACTGAGCTGGGTTACAATATGGCGGTTATTTTGGGCAACAAGATGGATATACGTCAGTTCCCCTTAGGAGCCTTAGGAGAAGTCAGTCTTTTAAAACCGTCATATGTGTAGTAAAATATATTTTCACCCTACCTTCTTGGGCATCTTCAGTTTACTGACATTTCTTCATCGCCTCTTGATATAATTCGAGCTTTCCCGATCTTTCTAGAATTTAAAAGACGGCGCCATCTGTTGTCGATTGTAGCATCCAATACATCATTGCAGATCTCTGTTTTTCTGTACTAATCTCAATAGCTTCACGCATTAATGCGCAATTTAAATTGTTATAATTTGCAAGTTTTTGTACTTCTTTAACATTTATCTGTATTAGAGATTTATTGTTTTATCGGGCTATTGCTGTAGTCTCTTTATTTAATCTTATATCTCTGTAGTGTAATTTAACTCTTTCATCTATTTTCCGTTTAGTCATACCTATATATGCACCTTCTTTACCTTCATTATTATTGAATTTCATTTTATATATTCCTGAAGTTGTTAAAAGGCTGATTTTTTCCCTGCCTGTTGTTATTAATTTGAATATTGAAAGGTCTGGGGTTACAGATATATTAATTCCAAGTTTTTTGAATTCTCTTTTTATTTTTAGCGATACTACATTCATATATGGTGTATTGAACTTGTAAATTTTATAACTTTTTGAGCTGATTGTATTGTGTTATATCTTGATATTGCGCTTTCAATTAATCTTTTAATTGTTTTAATGACTTAAAAACTATGCAGCAGAGTGGCTGGAACATCCCTATGTTTTAGCAAAAATGCCCTTTAGATTAGAGTATTTCAAATGAATTTTACGTCAGATTAGTGAAATATTTGCATTTTAGAAGGAAATGAGCCATTCAAAGAGGACATTTACGTGTTTTAACGAAATTTAATCAGCGAAAAAATTCTTTGAATTAACGTATATTTTATTAGAATTCAGTAAGGGTCTAAACGTCCGTACGGTATACGGGCAAAAGAAATAACGTGTTAAAAGAAATATCAAATTATTTTGAAGCTAATTTCGATATTTACACGATAAAAATGGTCGTTTCGTAGCTGCTAACTATTTTTTTTAATCAAATAAAACATATTTTTTATTAAATTGAAGAAGTTGATTGGTAACCACTTAAAAAAATCATTAAATAATTTTTCTAATTCAAATTATCTTTATTTGTCTTGAAAAAAAAAAAAATCCTAGAAGAATGTATTTCTGTTTGCGATACTTGTGAAGTCCCACGAAGCTGACATTATTTTTTGTCAGTTGTTTATTTATTATCGTTTATTAGTTTTACTATCATTTTATTATTTTCAAAGTAATTCAGTTATCTTAAACGTGAGTTACGCAATAAAAACATCGAATTCACTAGCTAACGAAGAAATAATCAAGATTCTTCGTGAGATACTACAGCAGCATTAGATAATATGCTGAAATTAGACATTGTGTCGATAATTACTGAAATCATTAAAAATAAATAATAAATAACATAAAATAAAAAAGAAGTCAGCCTTTATCATCAGACAAAAAGAAAAAAAATGAAGAGGTGGAACAATGAAAGAAAATTACACATTTACTATACGAAATTATGTTCTACAAAATAAAAAACAAATAGAACTTATCAGGGTTGGGTTGAGTTGGGTTGATTATTGACGGCCAATTATCTACACTTGGGATATAGGCCCGGGGGGGGGGAGTGCCCTTCGTGGGGGTCTTTCTAACCCGTAACCCGTCTAACTCATAACCCGTATTTACGCATGGATAAATCCACGGCTCGAAGAAAACCACGAAAACTCCGAACGATTAGGCCGACGGGCGCGATTGGGATCTAACCCAGCACCTCCCGTCTACCAGCTTTGAGAGCAGAACCTCTCAGCCACTGGTGGGGCTAGAACTTATCAGAAACTTAAAGCAAGAACTGGGAGAGATCAAAACCGAAAATTTACAGCTCAACTCCACATTAAAGGATACTGAAAATGAAAATGACAGATTGAATGCACGGAATAAAAAGATTCTTAACCAGTTAAAGAACGCAGATTATGTTCAAAATGGACATTTGCAAAGAAATAAACTACTCTGTAGAAAAGAAAATTGAAAAAATACCTTTCAAAAATTGGAACTGATGAAAAGCAGAACAGATGATTCAAAAGATCGACTTTCACATCCTTTGTCATGCTGAGAAATGGCAGCTTTTCCACAATTACCACCACCCTCAAACTAGCTTTGATTCTCAGTTCAAATGAGAAATGTGTTAAACTAAAAAATGTAAATAAAGCTTACCAGTATACCAACTAAGAATTTGGCATACTACACTGTAAAACAACAAAATCAGAAAATTTTCGATTTTTTTCGAAGCGGAAGAAAAAAAGAACTCATTAATGAATAATCTTCAAGAAAATGAGGATCTAAAAACATCAGTCTCCATCAATGAAGGTCAGCCAAGAACACAAAGATTCATCTTCTTTGTAGTACCTAAGCCACCCGTAGTAATTCCATATAAAATCAAGAATGGTAAACCCAATGATGATGTACCTACACGATTTTGTGACACCAGCCCTGGAGAAAGTATATTTAACAGGGACATAAATTATAAATTCATCCGCGCCATCAAAGGAAAAAACAAAACTATCCATATTATCTTGCAATTTCACGAGAAGGATGCTCAATCAACTGAAATATGCAGGTAAGATACTCATTTGTTTTAATAGCTTCTTGGTTTGTAGGTTTTTAACAGTTATTGGATGCTATCAGTGTCATAGGTATGGACATATGTCGATGGAGTGTAAAGAATTCATCAGATGTGGTTTTTGCGTCAACAACCATTCGTGAGATAATTACCCAAATCGTAGTCGCAACAGATTTACATACATTAATTGTCGCGAATATGTACTTGTTGCAGATCAGAGAAACACCGATACATGTAAAATAAATGGTAATCATCCAGCTTTTCATTCCCGCTGTTTAATTTTTAAAGATAAATTTAAAGTATCGAAAGATAAGGTACTGCGGTAATCATCATATTTCCGATTAATACCAATTAATTTAAATAAACAGCACTCAGCAACAACGGGTTTCTTTAAATTCGCTATCAAGAAGAGTGTAGATGTTGCCTGCATCCAAGATGCAAACTTATATAATGGAATGCCAATAGGTCTTCCCAAAAATGCGATGTATTATAGTTCTAAATGATCAAGTAGTTATTCTGAATCCTTCACTAATACATTGTTCCTCTTCTCAATATAATCATCCAGTTTTTGTTAATTGCTCATTTCAAAATAAAATCATAACTACCGGTAGCCAATATTCGCCACCCAGTGCTGATATTCAGGTCGACCCGAACAATTGGGAAAATGCCAATACTTTTAATAAACTTTTCATTCTTTTGTATGATTTAAATGCTCATAGTGAGCTTTGCAATAAGCATGAAACTCATAATAATGAAAATGAGCGGTGTCGCATTCTTCTGTACTTCATAATTAGGAAGCAACTAATTTTCTTAACAGTCTACCTTGCAAACCAACATTTGAATTGAGATATATCTGTGTTTGGCCCGATATATCCTGTGTAGTTTTGGAAAAATTAAGCAACTTGCTTTTGGTAAGTGTAAGGATCAAAATGTCTATTATCTCCTCAGTGCAAATGAATCTCAACCGATCTCAGGCTTACCGTTCTTCAAGATATAGCCGAACAAATTTTCGGCCGTTCAGATTCTGTTCGTAATACACTTCTGCCAATCAACAAACGATCAAATTCTTTTCATTACCTCTGAAATACGCAAAGAATTTTTTTTCATTCATTCAAAATACAGCTCTTTTTCTAGATGAAATAGACCAGAATATGGTTACGGCAATATTTTTGAAATTTCCAAATACTTTTTTAAATATGTTCATCATTCTCTTAAAGTGGAATTATTTCCCCACAGCCTAGAAAATTGGCGAGATTGTTTGCTTCAGAAAAGAGAGTAAACCCACATTTCTGGCCTCTTCTTATTCAATCACATTGCTACCGGGGGTGTTAGGAAAAGTTTTGGAGAAACTACTGTTCAAAATAATAATTTGTGTATTACATCAAAATCAACTTTTTTGAGGTAAACAATATGAATTTGTTGAGCATTGCTCTACAGAAATAGATTTGCTCCAAGCAATATCATTAATTAAATAAATAAACAAAAAAAAAAAAACTACATATCATTAATATCAATTGATTTCAAAAGCGCCTTCGATAATTCTACCCTGGGAGAATCAATTCTTTCTTTACACCGACTAAACATTCCGCAGCAATATCTTTCATTCTCAGAGACAAACAAGCTCAGGTGGATTGGCTGAATCATCATATCGAACGTTATTTCATTAAAAGTTGCCCCACAAAGTTCATGTCTAGGATCCTTTTTCGGATTGCTTTTCTTGAAACTTTGTTGTCAATGAATCTGGGTGCTAACAGTTTGTTGATCGCATATGCGGATGATCTTTTTTTAGTTATCTGGGATTTATTGAGCTCCATATTGGAAAAGAAGGGGGATGCCATGTTAAAGATTATTGAAGAGTGGGCTATCTTAAATAATATGCAAATCGCTATAGATAAAACATCATGCATTAATTTTGAGAAACCTAAAAACTTGAAAAGTCAATTTTCAAAAGTTATAACCAGAATCTTAAAAACGTAAAGTGCTTAAAATATTTAGGAGTAACTCATGATTTATTGAGATCCTTCCAACCACATTTAAAAAAGATGCGATTGGAAGTTCAAAAAGGAACATAAAATTTCTATAGGTTTTCAGCTTTTCACATGTTAAAGGCAATCTTTCTATGCATTTTATACAATATCGTATACATCGATTTTACTAAGAAAATTAACGTACGCTTGTTCTGTTAGGTTCCCGGATATGTGGTCATCACATGGTAGAGGGAGTTTGCTTGTAGCACAGCGTAATGTTCATTTACTAATAGAAAACATTAAATTTAGCACTTCAGGCTCTTATTGATCTACCGCACTTAGATATCCAATTAGAATGCGAAGAAGAATTCTCATTGGTGATTATAATGTGATTCTATACAGAAAAGTGTTTCGGGCCACATGCTCAAAATACGATATAGATGGGAGTGTATTCAAGAAGAAGAACTATTTCAATACAATGATACAATTCATATCTTCACAGACGGTTCAAAATCCGATCAAGAAACAGAATCCGCTTTTTGAACTTTTAAAGAAAACTCCTTAATACATACTTGGAATGCTCGCCTTTCTCATGAGAATTCCGTTTTTTAGTCAGAACTATTTGCCATTAAAAATGCTATGTTTTCAGCGGATTCATTTGAAAACGAATCATTTCTATTTTCTTCATATAGCCTCACAGGATTAATGGCTGTACAAAACACAAATACAGTTGACTTAATGATTTCTCATATTCTAAATTTAATACACAAATCAAGCAAGTAATTTCTTTTTAAATTGGTAAAAGGACACTCAGGCGTCACAGGGAACGAATTAGCTGATAGTACGTCAAAAGGCATTACAGGACAAAGATGTTTCTTTGTTATTCCTCCCACTTCTGGCTTTTCACTTAAAATATAAATTAAAGCAAAAATTAATTAGAAAGAAAAATCATGCGTCAAGCATAGATTATGAAACACTTTCTAACACTTCGAGTATATTTTAACAAACCTTCATCGTTTATTAAGGTAAAGAAAATGCCTAAGTAAACATTTTAGAAAACGCATAACACATTTGAAAACCAGATTTCAACAATTAACGCCCATAGCAGTAAAGGTACTACAAATCTTTTGTGCAGTTCTTTATATGATCTATAGATTTGTATTTGTTCTACATAGTATGCTAAAATTTAGTATAATAAGAAAATGCACAACACAGTTGAAATTCCCCCTCAGCAATTTCTACCTTTACACAGAAACGTACTTGAAATCTTTTGTACAGCCTGTATATTAAATACAGATTTTTATACATGCCACATATTAAGATAAAATTAAATTGAGGCGCAAACACGCTTAAAACTACTGAAATCGTAATTCCTTAAATTATCATCAATAGGCAGCTATGTATCCAGTTTTTTACATATCCCAGTATATTATTTTATTTATATTCTAGAAACATATCTTAGTATACTAAATGTAGTTGAGCCTGAAAATGCGTTACTCAAACTAAAAAAAAACTCCTTTAAATAATTCACACTCATTTTCAGTAATGCTTACGAATTATTTTTTGTAGTTCTGTATATGATCTATAGATTTTAAACACACCACTTAGTATTAAAAATTTTAGCTAAATTTAAAAACGCATACCATTAGCTGAAAACGCACTTTCAGCAAACGCTCTTTCCGAAATCTTTTATGTGTTCCTGTAAATGAACGATAAATGCGATGCACATCATATTCTACTGCAAGCATTTTGTAGTAAACATCAGTAATGCATATCAATTACATCATGTTTGAAATAGTGCAACATAATTAAAATACGCTGTGAACAGTTTTTCCCTGTAGACCGTTATGCTTTCTCGTTCGTTATGCGTTATGCTTTCTTCGAACTCTTTTGGGTAACCCTGTCAATGAATGATAAAGGCTTTGCACCCCATATTTTACAGAAAGCATGTTTCAGTGCCACCTGAGACATTTGTATCTATTTCAGACTATAACAGAGTAACATCATTAAAATACGCCGTAAACAATTTTTCTTCATAGACCATAATATAACGGAATACTTTTGAGTTCCCCTTTACACGTACTCTAAGGGCTACACATAACATATTCTATAGTAACCATCTTCTAGTGTACCTTAATAATGTATATAAATTTCAATATGATGGAAATAGTGTAACACTATTAAAATACACTACAGAAGATTTTTTCCCATAGACCACAATGTAACGGAATACTTTTAAATACCACAGTAAATGAACTATGATGTTATACACTTCATTTTCAATACCGAACATGCCATGGTAAACCTCAATAACCTACATCAATCATACGGAAATCCGAATATATTTACGTGAGTTAAAGCGCGGACAGACAGAGAAACCGGATTCATTAACACATTTCAACTATGTTGGGAAGTGTTAAAAAATGACTGGCAGCAAAGAGCTACAATGTGACAACGAGGACACATGTTTCAACATCTATAATCTGTTACCAAATGTTGCAATTCAATTTACTGTAAATAATCGTTACCTTTTCCTTTCTTTACAAATCACGGCCTATTCCAGAAATGCCTTTACGACATAAGTAAACGTGATTCACATCTTTGTGCTTGTAGTCTTCTCTCTACTTCACTGAACTATGTACTGGATTGTCTTCTGACAGAATATTATCACGTTAAAAAGCATAGGAATATGAGAATACCGGACTGGATAAGTTATATTAGTGAAAGTGCCGTACTCATGAACTGAATATCTAGACTAGACTAATGAAATTTATTGAGAAAAATGAAGTCATTTTTAGAAATAATTATCCATAATTCTGAGACACATCTTCAGACGACGATCTCTGATCCATTTCATTAAATATATTTATATCCATTGTAAATAGTTTTTTCTTCTTTTTATACTTTTCATTCTTCCTTTTTATTTTGTTTTCTCTCTATTTTGTTTTCTTACTTCTATTCTAGATTTTATATTATACTCAAGATTTGTTTTGGTCAGTTGTACATATTATAAATTAGCATGTTTTGAAAAAAGCATCTGCTAATGATTCTTATTGGAATTTTAAAGCCACTAAAGCGGCTTAAATATATTTAGCCAGAGTAATAAGCAAAAACTTGCTAGCTTGTATTTTTATTGACATTAAAAAGGACATTGCTAGAAAAGAAACAATGAACATTAGAGCAATCTACAGCTACATAAGACTCATCATTGCAAAACATATTTTTTTTAAGAAGACAGGTTCATGCCGGGCAGAGTGGCCTACCATTTGGCTTAAGCGCCACTAGCCCTAAATGGAAATTAATGCATTCGAGTCTAATACTATTGTGAACTCTATAACTGCTAAATTATCACAAACATTGTAAAATTTAAAGCTGCCAACCAAATTAGGGACTTGCTCCAAGTTGTTTTTTCGGGTCCCGGTCTTGTTCGTTGTTCCACATTTAACAGATGGGTCTTGGTCGACCATAGGAAATACCAGGGCTACACTAGATACTGGTCTGGCTCAATCATTATCATGACATCACAAATGGTGGCTGGCCGCGACGAAAGACATACAGCGATTGGCACAAAACGATGGGCGCGTCGCTTTGTACCAATCGCTGGACGCGGCCAGCCACTATTTGTGATGTCATGATAATGAATGAGCGAACCCGGTATCTACCGTTGCCTTTGAAATACACTCCAATAGGCTTAAAGCTTGGATCTACAGTTCGGATGTCCTTGTTCTGTCACCATTGATCTTAGTTATCATTCCTGGATATTATTGGGAATCATTCTTGACTACCACTGAAGTCATCCACGTAATATTGGTTGGAATAATTCACCTGATTTACCTTCACGCTATTTTCATCTGGAAGATGTTTGTGCTCTTTAGATCCTGAAGGCACAAGCTCACAATCATCTTTAGTGCCTGCAGAGAAGCCTGTTGTCATTGCTGATTACATCTGACATAGCATCATCAGATATCGAACTTTCAACATCTTTTTCCTTTGAAAGTGTATTTTTTTTAATCTTGGGCGTTTCAGACGTTTAAGAATCCTGTAATCTATGCCACCATGACCCACCAACTGAATGCTAACTTACCCCACCAAACTTATGTTGAGACAAGATGCTTGCCACATTCTTCCACACATGTGTTATAAACAATTCTTCAACGGAAATACAGCCGTTATTGATCCTCGTTTCTAACACAACCATTGAAAGCGGCGTATCAAAACTTAGGGCTTCACAAAACAACAAAAACTTTGAATTAAAAAAATACTTATTTGGACCAATATATATATATATATATATATATATATATATATATATATATGCTATATCTATAGATGCTATATATATATATCAGCCTTTTTTTTTCTGACTGGGATCTTACATCATACTGAAACTACTATGTGACAGAAACTATTGCAGACGATAAAACACAGTAGTAGATTTCTGGGTGTCGATAGTAGCACGCTGACGTCAATGTGGTAGAAAATAGAAACTATATGCCAACCTATCTATTATGCCAAGTATTCCTCTAATCTTCAGCTATATCTCTCAATCTTCCTCTAATCTTCAGTGAATATTTTGATGCAACACTAATCTAAAGCATATATTCCCATATGTAATTAATAAAAACTATGTATTTTCTTCTCTAACGATATACATTACAATGGAATGGGATTATTGTGGAAGTCATTTTCTGTTTTCAACAATTGTTTACGTATTTTGTTGTCGAATTCATATTGTAAAATATTTGGAATACAATGCCATTTAAAGTTTAAAAATTTCCAATGCCGTAAATAAGAGTAATAAATTCTTGAGCGATATCAATATTTTTCTGTGCCAAAAAAACTTTTACCAGCTCCGTCAATGACATAAAAATCTTCTTAAAAATCCAATTTATTAAAAACTTTTAATGTACGTTTCTTTTAGTTTGTCACGAAACTCGGCAGCAAGATTGGGGTCGGAATGCATGAAATACCGGCACAACCAGATATAAATTGGGTCTAATCTTTGACAACAACTGCGTACAATTTTTGCAAATATGACATTGTTTTAATAAACCAAATTTATAACTGAGAAATATTATGAATATTACCCAGAAAATTTACCAGGACATAAATGTTAACTTTCATGAAAATATTTCAGCTCGGACTGCTTTACTTACGTAAAACGCGCATCAGTTTGTAATGTAAACATCCGCATTTCCTCTGTATTCATAATATAGTTTGCTATTAAACGATTTAAAATTTGTGGTTCCTCGATCGTAGCTTTCTGATTAGACAGCATTGATATCAAAGAGTCATTTCCCTAGAATTCAACAAAAATTTTACTGGAACCTTTTAAAACAGTATTTTTTTTTTAGATTTTCTAAAATATTGCTAGATCTTGGATTAGACAGGTAATGAATGACAATGAATGATGGATACGTACGCAGTATAGATTTCGTGCCGATTTTGATGTTGGCATGCTATACGGAAGATATGAAATATCTGTCAAATAGAATATGAACATTACCGTCACTTCTTGAGCCAATTCTATAAAAAATGACTACTATCTTTTCAAACGTTTGTGGCATAGATGATCCTAAGAGGCGCGAGGAATTGAACCAACAATTGATGCAATGTCTACTTATGAAGGATAAGCTATTTTTATGCTTGGCTTCATCTGTTCAGTTAACAATCTGTTTTAATTTTAAACTTTAAATTAGCATTGAACTCGTTAGGTGTTGTATCCTTCAACCAGATTTTCCACCGATAAACTTTATGCTAATTGCGTCCATGAAACTTAGAGGAATGAAATTTTCTCATCACTTATGCAGAGAAACTTTGTGTATATATTGCCTATGAAACTTTTAGAGAAACGAACAAAAAAAATCTATACATGTTAATGAAGATGTTTTTTCATTTAACTAAATTTTATAACTCGACGTTATAATTTACTTGAGCAGGCTAGATCTTTGAAAATTGAAAATTGAATTGATTTTCATTTAAATCTTTAAAATACTTTCTGCTTTATATATTGCTTATATGCTTCTACTTTTCACTCATTCATGTTTTCGTTGCCACGTCAGGACTGTAATCTATTTGTATCATGTTATTTTATTCCTTGAATATGTATTACTTTAACAAGTTGAAAAACTATATTGAGTAGAGGGAATATAGCATTGTTAAAATGTAAGCGACAAAAATCGATTATTATTATTTTTTAAATAAATAAAATGGACAAACACCTGATTATTATATTTTTTATTTGTCTTTGATTTAATTTTTTTTTTAATTTTCAAGATGGAATTAAAATTCGAAAAATAAAAAAGTTAGGTATAAGAATAAAAATGTATGAAACACAAAGATTTTCAAAGATCTAAATGTACGATGATAAAAGCTAGGGGTGGGCAAAGTGATAAAAGTACAAAATGAATTGATAAGAATCCGCAATGTTGTGTCGAAAAAAAAATAAATAAATGACATAATCTGCTAGAATTTTATAGCTATAGGCATAGCCTTCAAATAAACAAGTAATTTCTCCTCATTTGAGACTATTTTGAATTTTTATCATCTATTGCGTAATGTAAAGTATCTAAACTGTTTCCTAAAAAGGCAACTAATGGTACTGTTGACTGCTATTTACTCTATTTATAAATTTCTGGGTCTGTGAAAGCTAAAAATATCAATTACATAAGTAACCTACATTGAATTGCAACAGTTTGCAGACAAAACTTTATATCCCTCCCACCCCCCCACCCCCACCCCTTTCCGTCGAGTACGCGACATCTTCAGTGATAAAATGTTGTTTTATTGATAAACTTTTTGAACATTATTATCAAACTTTTTATGAATAGAAGGCAAAAAAACAAACAATTCTAGAATATGTGTGGGATTCATCCGCTCTATTTCTTGTAATCACCCGACTTTTAACAGATAAGAAATTTCTGAATGGAAGAGTTTCTCTACTTATAAACTTTTTTAACATCTGTAGTGAGTTAAAGTGATAAATTAACTGAAAATTTAGTGATAATCACGTGATGACTGCGAATTCGCCTTTATTTTATTACTTTCATTAAAAACAAGAATAATAGTATGCGTATATTGATTTTAATTCAATATAATTCAAAATTCATTATTTTACAACTGATAAAAATAATTGAAGATTCATTCTGCATATCAGGAGTGTCTAATCTAGATATAAACAAACTGGAAATTGTACGTTAAACCTGACATAAGAGGTGCGTTCGTTTTATAACTAGTTTCAAAATGTAAAAAAAAAAAAAAAAAAAAAAAAAAATTCGTCCTCATTATTTCAGTGAAAGGAATTATATCGTCTGCTATGAACGAAATGAATATGCCTTTTCATTTTCTTATTACGTATGCCACGTTTACAAATGCGGATTTTTTTTTTCGACATCAGACAACACTGTAAAATTTACCATGGAGATCTTGCTTTGCGAATGATTACCTCCATGGTTTAATATTTTTATGACTCATAATAAACGAATATCCTGTGTTTATTTATTCTAATGGGCTGAGATATTCGGCTGTTAATGTAATTTCCAATGAAGTTGTCTGAGAATCGATACATTTTTTAATGTAACTCATCTCTCAAACAAAAAATTTTTTTCAACGATCTTTCTAAAAATGTAACTTTTATGCAATTTTATTCCATAAAATAATTTTGGAAAAAAATGGCCGCCTGGCATATGAAAAAAGAAGTGGTTTGCCCGTATTTTTCCCCCTCAGTCACATGACTTGCGCCGTTATTATATAGATTACGTATGATAGGATTTAATAGAGTAAAGAAAACGTTTATTAATATCTTTTTAAGTTTTGATTCGATTTTCATAACATTTGAAATGTTTCGACAAAATTTTACAACGCTAATACATTAAATTTCAAACCATTCGGTTGGATAGTTTTTTCGCTGTTATATGCGGACGGATGGACGGACCAGACGACTACTATAGGTGTTACGTATTTATATAATTACGAACGCACATTAAAAGAACGAAAAACCATGCATCAGACATAGATTATGAAACACTTTCCAACACTACCATAATATGATTAATAAATTTAATTTTTTCATACAATAAAATGAGAAATCTCAATAAGTAATTTAAATAAAATATACCGCACACGATTTTTCCTCCATAGACTATAATGTAATGGAATTCTTTTGAAGACCCTTTAAACGAACTGTAAATGCTGGCACATGGTAGGCACTTGATTTTCAATAGTGTACAATCTCTAGTAAACTTCATTAACATATACAGATTACATGTCAATCAGAGTTTATTTACATGAGTTAGAGCACCTCCAGACGAACATATAACCAGATGGCCCGACAGACAGACAAACCGAATTCATAAACACTTTTCAACTATATTGGAAAGTATTAAAAAAATTCTAAAAATGTCGCCCAACAGGTGTCTCAAATCATCCTTAATAATTTAATATATTTAGTATACATGTGTGTTTAGATGTTTCGTGTAAATTTAGATGTCCTTCAAGTATATTTCATGTATATTTCATTTTTTTTTTCTTTTAACAATAAAGAAAATATTTCAACACAACTGTTTTTATTTCCACCTGTAGAAACATAGCCTCCAGTTTTTGATTATCTATCAAAGCAGAACTGGCATATGAAAAAATATATATGCATTAAGATATCGAGTGAAATATTTATATATTTTAAGTATTTACAATTATTCTCAGGCCTTTTTTTACAATTAGTATTAATGTACTTATCATACAGATTTTTTTTTTAATTATTGCAAAATGACGTTGGTATTTTATATGCATTTTGAAATATCAGTGATTATTTTGAATACATTTTTATTGGTTACAAAAATTGAAATAGCTAATATGCAAGGTTATGAGACATAAATATTTTTGTAAGTTCTTTATACAGCATACTAGCTAGTGTTCAAACATGTTAGAACTGAACTTTTTCAGAGGAAGTATTTTAATTCAGTGTCAAATTTAATTTTCTCGACAAATTATGCCAAAAGTTCCATCAAGCGACAATGGTAATTTTTATAATCTCAAAAGAATTAAAATGCAATTAAAAATTAATTTGAGAATGTAATATATTTTATTTTTTAAAAGTTCTCTATTCAAAATCAATTTATGTTTTATTCACATTAGCTTTTGATCTCAATAATTGTTAGAGATGTATAACCAAATAAGTAGTTCACTATTATTAATGATTCTAATGGAATGCCACTTTGGATTTTCTTTTATCAAATTATTATTAATATTCATATTTTGCTCTTTGTTAACATAATGCATTTTTACATATAATTAAACGAGTTTTTTAAATCTTTTACTTGCAAAATGTTTACGGGCGTGATTTTTGTACTTGCTTTTTTTTTTTTTTTTTTTTTTTTTTTTTTCTTACTTTATTTGCCTAGAATATTTCTGTTACAAAATGATGGATTAATTGATTCTGTAATTAAAAGAAGAATGAAGACTGCTAGTCTAAAATGGCATTTTTTAATTTCACATAGAAGGTTGGCCAAAAAACGTATACTTTTTAAAAGAGTGATACCTGATTTTAAAAACATGACACTTTAAAAACATTGTAACATTGTAATAGTTAACTGGCGGACTGAAAACAAGCACCGTTTTTTTATACTATGCTATCATATTGAATTGAGTATCTTTTGCTTCCAATTTTACACCTGTATGTACACTATATTTATATATATTAATTTTTTTAGTCTTATGAAAGATATCTCGAGGCTGCGTCCAAAATTGCGAGAATCTCTGTGATGCAGTCATTTTTACATAGCTGCCAATGTTTAAATTTTTTTAAAAAATCCAATAAAATCAGAATTTTTATTATATAAAAAACATACGTAATAACCAAATAGAAGCAAGAAAAATTCTTGCAATATTTTTTCTTGATCAAATTATGGTTATTTGCCTTAAATTTGGTACTTATATTTTTTTTAGCTAAAAGCATAAAGTCTGCAAAAATTTCCATTCAAATGCTTTAGATTTGAATTTTTTTCCCTTCAAATTTATTACATCCTCAGTTAAAATTAAGCTGATCAAACGCCCCCAGATTTCGCCGAATGACTCAGTTGTCGCAGTACAAGCAATTTTTGATTTTTTAAAAAAATCATAAAGTTGATAAATTTGTAACGTTTTAAAAAATATAAAGCTTAAAAATTTATAATTTCAGTGTCGTTATAAAATTTGGTCACTTTGGTTATAATCAATTGCTTAGTTATACAAGTTGTAAATTTCCATCTGGACGAAAAATGTCCGGGCCAGGATTCGAACCCGGGATCGCTTGGCTGACGCCGCCACGCTCTACCACTGAGCTATCCCGGTCGAATCTGGAGGGCATAGTTCATCCAGATGGTCATAGGTCATCCAGATCCATAGTTCATCTGGAGGGCATAGTTCATCCTATCTGGATGAACTATGCCCTCCAGATTCGACCGGGATAGCTCAGTGGTAGAGTGTGGCGGCTTCAGCCAAGCGATCCCGGGTTCGAATCCTGGCCCGGACATTTTTCGTCCAGATGGAAATTTACAACTTGTATGATTACTTTACCAATTTGAAATAATTGTGTTAAAAAAAATAATCCAGTGCTTAGTTATAATCGATAAGACTATTTTCCCCTAAAATGGGCTTAAATAGAAAATTTTGATACCATTTTCTGAAAGATCATTTAAATTTACAGAAAAAAGAGAAAACCTATTTCATTTCATAGTATCTCAATAAGAACATCTATAAATTTCGAGCATTTAAGAATAAAACTTTTTATCGTGAATGTGTCGAAAGCAGGGTATTTTAATATGAGAACAGCTTTTAGTAATCGTCTTAATACCAAGAAGTTTATTTTTCTTTTTACCGTATCTTAATGAAGAAATTATCTATAAAGGCTATTTTACAACTTTATCTTAAGTAACATGTCCCTATTTAAGATTTCAGTCGGTTTCTTCAAAAGGTAAAGCTAAGGCGTATTAAACATTAAAAGAGAAGTGAGGTCAATACCCTTTAACAAATTATATCAATTTCCGACGGAAGCTAACACTTCAGTGTAAGTACCTTTAAAAGAATTAGATCACGAAGCGATAGATGCTTTTCCTAGCTTAATCTATTTAAATTGTGCGTCTTAGATATCGATGATTAGAGGAAGACGTACATGGAAACCTATTAGAAACCATTTAGACGAAGTGCCAGCGAAATAGTCTGAAGAAGCCACGCAAGATAGATATGGAATTTTCGTCGTTGTTGACAAATACCTTACCAAGAGTGCATTTAGATAAGATAGTCTGGTTGCTGCCATTTTGATTTTATTTTTAGTTTATTCAATGTTGTGAATTCATTGTCTATCAAAATGACCTAAATATTCATTATAACCTTTTAAGTACATGTTGATATGTATATTTTCCCCACATAATGATATTTAAATCTTTATCAAACTGATACATTGTTAAATAGGAAAATACGAAAGTTTCTAGTAAAATGTAATATATTTTTCCCTTTTTTTTTCTTTGTATAACTTGAAACGAGTTGATTTAATACTGAATAGGTTGTATAAAAAGTAAATCAATCAATAAATAAAATGAAATAGTGTGACAAATTTTTCCCTTGGCAGAAGACTAATTTAAAAAAAACTTACGTCAGTGAAAATCTCCACAAATGCTAATTTTAGATTCCATTAATTTAACCCATTCGGCCCTGATTTTTTTTTTCAATTTTGGGAAAAGATTACTGTTATGCTAACAAAATTAAAAATAGCTATCGGAATCACAGAAGTTAGGGTTTAATGAAAGTTAACGAATGCGTTCTTTACCAAAACCTCACAAATGTAGTTATTTTGCGTGTTTTTCATATAACAATAGTCTAAGAAAGAATTTTTGAAGACGTTTGGAAAATGTCGTATTACAACTAAATTAAACAAGCATAAAAATTTAGTAATATTTTTTACCTTTTATCACAAATTACCAATTCGGAAAAGGATTCCCAAATTTTAATTTAAAGAGTGAAACGTATGTTTTAATTAAAAGAAATGCCAACGGTTTGCTAATAATTATGAAAATTATTATTATTATTATTATTATTATTATTATTACTAAATGCTAAATATAAGTGAAGTCATAATAGGAAATGTAGAGATTCATACTATCCCTATTAGGTGCTGGAATTAATAAAAATAATGTTTAAGACAAAATAATCCTCAATAAAAGATATGTCCTATTAGTAGGACGTCAGGGCCGAAGGGGTTAAGTGCAGTCAATTAGATGTTTTCGATCGTAAACGCGCAAACTGCAAGGTAATTTTTCAATTTTGTGCATTCTACCTTGACGCAGATCCAGAAGCACCATATCCAGAATTACATCACTAAGCGCTGTCATGGTAACTTGTGGTTTTGATGACCCAGCAATGCGTGTAAAAATAACAAACATTCTTGAATCAGTGACAAGCACCGATTAATCTTTTATTTTTGGTGAATCAATGGTATTGCCTTGTTTGCCCGCCATTTTTAACAAGTTCTTAGATTCAGACTTGGATAACAAAGAGTCTACATTTATATTGTTTGAAACACAATAAATCACTTTATAATTCCCAATAGTTTTTAATAGATGAAAGACTCATGATATTTGGGGTATGTACCGCAAATGCATTACACTGAAATTATTCACAATTATGAATCTCAAATGTGTCCCAATTTTTAATGTACCGCACTTTGGTTTGTTTTAGACTGTTTCTTCTTCGAAATATTTAACACTATGCCTTCTTTCATGTTCGATATTAATATGTGCTAAGTTATTTTTTGAATTGGAAATTCCTAAGCATTATCCTTCAATTTTCTTGAATTTGTTAATATTGGTGTCCACATTTATATTGTTTGAAGCACAAAAAATCACTTTATCATTCCCAATAGTTTTTAGCAGACGAAAGACTCATGGTACTTAAAGCTATATGTACCCCAAATGCATTACACTGAAATGATTCATAATTATGAATCTCAAATGTGTCCCAATTTTTAATGTACCGCACTTTGGTTTGTTTTAGACTGTTTCTTCTTCGAAATATTTAACACTATGCCTTCTTTCATGTTCGATAGAAATATGTGCTAAGTTATTTTTTGAATTGGAAATTCCTAAGCATTATCCTTCAATTTTCTTGAATTTGTTAATATTGGTGTCCACATTTATATTGTTTGAAGCACAAAAAATCACTTTATCATTCCCAATAGTTTTTAGTAGACGAAAGACTCATGGTACTTAAAGCTATATGTACCCCAAATGCATTACACTGAAATGATTCATAATTATGAATCTCAAATGTGTCCCAATTTTTAATGTACCGCAATTTGGTTTGTTTTAGACTGTTTCTTCTTCGAAATAATTAACATTATGCCTTATTTCATGTTCGATAGAAGTATGTGCTGAGTTCTTTTTTGCATTGGAAATTCTAAGTATTATCCTTCAATTTTCTTGAATTTGCTAATATTGGTGTCCACATTTATATTGTTTGAAGCACAACAAATCAGTTTATCATTCCCAATAGTTTTTAGTAGAAGAAATACTCATGATACTTAGGTATATATGTACCCCAAATTCGTTACACTGAAATGATTCATAATTATAAATCTCAAATGTGTCCCAATTTTTAATGTACCTTAATTTGGTTTGTTTTTAGACTGTTTCTTCTTCGAAATAATTAACATTATGCTTTATTTCATGTTCGATAGAAATGTGCTGAGTTCTTTTTTGCATTGGGAATTCTAAGCGTTATCTTTCAATTTTCTTGAATTTGCCAGTATTAGGCATAGGATTTCAAAGGATTTAATACTGCGAATACCGTTACTGTGGTGAAATATGTGAAGTAAATAATACAGAATGTCCATAAATTATTGTTTTTTTTTCTTACCTCATAACTTTTGAATTAATTATAAGTTATTTATTATTAAGTTATTTGATTTAATCAAATAACAATTATAATCAAATAATAATTAATATTAAAATTTTATAAAATTTATCAAAAATTTATTAATGAATTATGAGCACAAAGTTAAATTGGCAGATATTACATAATTTATTAATAACTTTTGATGAGTCTCATAAAATTTTAATATTAATTATTATTTGATTATAATCGTTATTGGATTGATAACGTTTTAAATTGTAACTTTATAGGTATGTAACGTTGTTTATGTTATTAAATTTTTTTTGAGCTGTACGTATATGTATTAATATTCTTCGTATTATTCTTAAATCAAAATTTATGAGTTAAGGAAACTCCGACAATAATTTGTGGACCCCTGTATTTCTAAAATTAAAATTTTTGACAATTACAAGTAACTTAGATGGTGATGAAGTTGTAACACGTAACAAGAATGCAATGAATGCTTTCTGTTTATTTAGTTCTCAAACTCAGGTGGATTTAACATTAAATAAATCGCTCAAGTTCAAGTATAACTCTCACTCAAAGGGTTCTGTACATTAAATTTATTAATTAATAAATTCCTACTACCCCTAATTTTTTCATAACTTTAGTTTCAATAGATTCGGAAATAGCAGGCAGGGAGTTGGGGACATATTTTTCCAGTATACTTTCGACGATATCTCTGAAAATATAATAACCTAAAATTAAAACAAATATTTTTGTGAGTTCGATGTTACGAAATCATTCTAACGATAACCTACACAATATATAAAACGAAATTTTTTTCAAGTAACTTAATTAATATTTCGGCTAATTACCCACAATTTTTTTCTAAAATCATTATCAAATGTCCTTGCATGATTCTGCGTCGATAGATGCCTCGAGCGCTCGTCAACACCCTCGCTGACCGCCCGAAAAGTAAAGTTTGTGTGTAACGCAAAAACGCGTTCTCTCAAAACCTAGCCCCACCAGTGGCTGAGAGGTTGTGCTCTCGAAGCTGGTAGACGGGAGGTGCTGGGTTCGATCCCAATCGCGCCCGTCGGCCTAATCGTTCGGAGTTTTCGTGGTTTTCTTCGAGCCGTGGATTTATCCATGCGTAAATACGGGTTAGGTTCCCTTAGAAAGACCCCCACGAAGGGCACTCCCCCCGGGCCTATATCCCAAGTGCGATAATTGGCCGTCAATAATCAACCAACCCAACCCAACTCTCAAAACCTATGTTACCTAGAAAAATCGCTATAGTTTTTCTGCAAGGCTTAATTAAAGTCCTACTATCTCTAATTTTTTCATAATTTTAGTTTCAGTAGATTCGGAAATAGAGAGGGGGGGGGGGGACATATTTTTGCAGTGCATTTTAGACGAAATCTCTGAAAATATAATACCTAAAATTAAAACTAATATATTTTTCTAATTAAAGTCTAATTAAACTCTAATTTGTTTATAATTTTAGTTTCAGTGGATTCGGAAATAGAGGGGGGGGGACATATTTTTGCAGTGCATTTTCGACGAAATCTCTGAAAATATAATACCTAAAATTAAAACAAATATATTTTTCTAATTAAAGTCTAATTAAACTCTAATTTTTTTTTTTTAATTTTAGTTTCAGTGGATTCGGAAATAGTGGGGGGGGGGGGACATATTTTTGCAGTGCATTTTGGACGAAATCTCTGAAAATATAATACCTAAAATTAAAATAAAATATATTTTTCTAATTAAAGTCTAATTAAACTAATTTTTTTTTATAATTTTATTTTCAGTGGATTCGGAAATAGTTGGGGGGGGGGGAGGACATATTTTTGCAGTGCATTTACGACGAAATCTCTGAAAATATAATACCTAAAATTAAAACAAATATATTTTTCTAATTAAAGTCTAATTAAACTCTAATTTTTTTATAATTTTAGTTTCAGTTGATTCGGAAACAGAGCGGGGGGGGGGGGGGGCATATTTTTGCAATGCATTTTCGACTATATCTCTGAAAATATAATACCTAAAATTAAAACAAATATATTTTTCAGTTCGGTATTACGAGATCTTTCACACGATGCCCCACACGATATACAAAAATAAAACTTTTTTTTTCAAGTAACTTTATTAGCCCCCTAATTTTTTCCTAAACGTATTTGTGAATGGCTAATTATCTGAAAATATGTGGGTAAAAAGGCTTTATAACTTTTCCAAGTTTGAATTTTCCACGTCCAATAGTTTACGAGAAAAAGGGCTCTGACAGACTGACAGACGGACAGACAGACACAGAAGTGATCTTATAATGGTTCTGTTTTTACTTTTTAAGAACGGAACCCTACATTTGACAAATAATAATAAGTTATTTCGACTACATTGAAACTGAGCACTGATCAACCACTTCCAATGAAATAACGTATTTCATGATTCATCATGGAATTCACAACCGTATTAATTCTCAAACTAAATATTCTCACAGTGCACAAGATTGTTAAAACGATGATTTTCAATCGCTGCGGCACTACACACAAGTGAGCTGTTAAAGAAATATAGGTATAACTTGAAAAATATTTAAATATTATTGGTTTATTTAATAATAAATGTAAGTTAATTAAGTTTTTAACTAGAAACTAAACTGATAAATAATGTATTTAAATTAAGAATGAATTTTTAAATATTTAACAAAATAAATAGATACAAGGTCAATCACGGCTAAAAAGAGATGCACAAAAAATGGGGCTAATGTGAGATACATACACAAAAAATGGGGCTAATGTGAGATACACATGTAAAAAATGGGGCTAATGTGAGATACACACACAAAAAATGGGGCTAATATGAAATACATACACAAAAAATGGGGCTAATATGAGATACATACACAAAAAAATGGGGCTAATGTGAGATACACACACAAAAAAATGGGGCTAATGTGAGATACATACACAAACAAATGGGGCTAATGTGAGATACACACACAAAAAAATGGGCTAATGTGAGATTACACACATAAAAAATGGGGCTAATATGAGATACATACACAAAAATGGGGCTAATGTGAGATACACACACCAAAAATGGGCTAATGTGAGATACACACACACACACACACAAAAAGCTTAAATTTTTATAGTAAACAAATTAATTTTGTAATTATTTTCTAAGAAATGCACCATTTTGCTTATATCCTTCACGAATACACCCAAAATTTAAAAAGAAAATCCAAAAAATTATATAAAATATATTACTTTATATTACTTAACCTGACTATTTTGATAATAAAAACTTTTCAGTCAGATTTTAAAACTTTTATTGTGCAACACTTAAATAAAACTTAGATAAATTGTTCGGATAGGCCTTTATTCAGTAAGAAATCCTGGAAAATATTGCTAAATTTGAGATTATTTGCTGATACATTTTTCATTAATTTTTAATTAACTGCAGTTTTTAATCAAACAACGTGTTCTAACGAAATGTGAGTATGCTAAGTCAAAAGCACGTTCATAAACCTTTCCTCGTAATATCTCATTTACTCTTGTGTGTTTTGTATACGCATAGGAAAAGGAAAGTGCGAAGCTTTGCAGACTGCTACGAGATCATTTGCTGATCTGCTTTTTCCTTAATTTTTAATTAACTAGAATTTTTAACGAAATTACGCGTTTTGACGAAATGTGAGGGTCAAAAACATTTCGCATGATACTTCATTCATCGTTGTGCGTTTTGTATGTGCATTGAAAAAGACATGTTGACATCAGAAATAATATATATATGATTACTTCACCATATATTCTAACACAAATTCGCAACCAGGTTAATTGCCAAATAATTCTATACATAGTATTTCTACTAACTTTTAAATTATTGTTCTATTCTGGCAGCATGGCTATCTATTATCACAGGAAAGCCAGAGCCACAAGTAAAGGGAAATATAAATTTTTCTCACATAACAGCCACGCTCTTCCTGTGCTGCATTTTAGGTTCAAAAAGTAAGGGGGGCTCTGTAGTGTAATTTCCTGCATCTTATCACTTAGGACCTTATTTGAGGCCCACCCTTATTACGTATACCTGTCTAAAAGGCTTTGATTGGTTGCACGTTAGTTCGGATTGGCCGGGAGGCAATTCCGATAAGTAGATGTATTTTTTTCGTGAGACTAGAAATTTTTCATTTTTATTTTAGTGCTGTTGTTCGACCGAGTCACGCATATGGTGTCGAAAAAATTTTCTTTCGCCCAATCAAACATGATAAAAATGGTAGGGAGAGACTTTCATTGTTTTTTTCGCTGCGTACATGATTTCCTTTTAGATTAGCTGTGCAGGGTGACAGTGTAATTATGTAGGAAGTAAGATAGAAATAATGATATAGGGGTTTTCATCATAATGTTAAATTACAGACTGCGAACAAGCATATGTTGAATTTGACTAACACAAATATGTTAATTGCGATAAGTTTCATTAATTCTGAAAAATTGCATCTGAATATTAAATGAGCCTAAACGCATAACAGAAAAAAACTTTAATTTTGCCAAAATTGTCGAATTTTATTCACCAGTTCTAACTCTTTTTGTGCTCATATTACTAAAAACGAGCTGCGTCATAAAAAAATAAAACTGCATATAAATCCTAACATTATCTTTTTTTTTTTTTTTTACTTTCCATGATTGTCAAAAACTAAACGAGTTCTGATACGTAAATTACACGAAAATATTACAGTATTTTTAAGTAACCATAAAGGTATTAGGAAAGAATATTGTTAATTTTGCTTGATTTTTAGGGCTACGTACTTCAAAAAGAAAACATGGAGCCCTTATAGGATCATTTTGTTGTCATTCTGTCTGCCAACACTGTTTTTTTTTTTTCATTAACAGCTGAAGGTATCAAGTTGAAATTAATATTAAATAATAAAGTCCACGGCCATTGTTTTGTAAAAATTTTGAGCTTCTAAAACAGTGCAATGAAAAGTTACTCCTTAAAACAACGTATATATATATTATATATATGTATATATATGTATAAAAAATATATAATCTTAGAAAATAGTATATATATATATATATATATATATATATATATATATATATATATATATATATATATATATATATATATATAAATTATAATAGGACGGTTGGGTGGGTAGATGTTGGATTGAGGAGGTGTGTGGCGGAGTTGTATGGAAAAAACGTATGGTTAATTTATATTTAAAAAAAAGGGGGGGCATTTTGATTTACACACACGTTTGATATTACACATTTTATAATGGACTGTGATGTTATATTTTTATATGTATATTAATTTAGTTATATTTACATATTCATTATTTAATTAATTTAAATGAATTTATATTCATTAATATTAAGAATGTTTTTGATCTAATGTATTTAGATTAATGCTTACGGTGGACAATATCATATTAACTTCTAATATAATGTATACTTTTCTAAAGTGTTAATATAATACATGTTTTAATTTTTATTAAACGTTCTACCCTTACCACTTATTTCAAGAGTATTTAATTTTTAACTTTGTATGAAGAAACATTATATGTTAATAATTAATTTCAATATTTAATTATTATTAATTTTAAATTCTTTGTATCTTAATTCAAATATTTAGTATTTTAATTTAATTTATTTTTTGTGATGTTGCATTTTTGGCACAGCTATTTAATAGTTACTATGTCATTTCATGGTACATATATTTTTATGTTGCTTTAATTATTAATTTTTCCATCTTACATCTTATTTTTAAGATAGAATTATTCATTAATACATCCATTACTTTAATGTAATTGGATATTCTATTTATTATTTATTAATTAATTTCATTTATTTATTATTTAACTATTTGCTATCATTTTAGATAGTATATGGTTTAATTTTAAATATTAATTTTCATCCAATGTTATTTTTATTCAGCGTATAATCACTTTTTACCTTAATAGATGGCAGCACCATGGTTTCTGTTGTTTTACAATAGTATTCATATTATTCTAACATCTATTCTGGCAACATGGTAAATCATTTTCTAAAACTAAATTTGGCAACATGTAATGATTTTTTGTAATTCATTCCCTCTGTTTGGTTGTGTTCATGTGTGGTTCATGTGGTGCACAGGTATATTTTTTAATCCAAATGGATTATGTACTTTATGACTCTATTTCAAGTTTTATCTGTATATTATAGTTATGGTTTCTTTCCTTTTTAATATTGTATTTATATTTTTTCACAGGTTTGATTCATTGTTTATGAGTGGTAGTCCCAAAATCATATTCTTTAGCAATGTTATGGCTAATATGATAATGAAACCACTCATTTTATTTGTGGTATTTAGGCATTTGGGACTTGATAATTCTGTCTAAATTCCACGAATTTCATTTCATTCATTCAATTTCATTTATTCAATTTTTAATTTCATTTCGTCTTCTTTTAGATAAGTTTTTGGTATCTATATTCAGTGTGTCGGGGAATGCTTTCATTGTCAACTAATTATTACATACTGAATCATTATTTCATAGTTAAGTTGGTGTTATGGTAATGTTTCATTTATGGTTATATATATATATATATATATATATATATATATATATATATATATATATATATATATATATATAACCAGAAATGAAATATATATATATATATATATATATATATATAAACTCGCTCTCAAAACCTATAGGATACTCAGAATCTTGAAATTTGGCACGAAATAAGGCCTTTTAGCACATGTAAATGGAAAAAAATCGATAATCATTAATTTATAATTCTATGCCGATTTATTACGTGACAAATTCCTTGGACCGTCTGCCTGTCAAGGCCCTTTTCTTTTTCAATAACGGCTGAAGCTTTCGAGTTGAAATTAATATCAAATAAGATCTACGGCCCCATTGTTTTGTAAAAATTATAAACTTCTAACTCAATGTAATAAAAAGTTACGGCCTTAAAACAACCTTTCTTTTTCCACAAACTCATTTTTAAAACCTATATGGTACTTGTCGTTGATCTAAAATCTTGAAATTTAGCACGAAGGAAGGTCTTGTAGCGTTACAGAGATGTATTATAGATCTTAAAGAGGAGCGGGGGGCTCCTAGAAAAGAAGTCATCACAAACAAATTTGGTTAAAATTTAATAGATAATTAAATAAATTACAACTTTACGGTACAACAATAACAAGAAGCAAGAACTATAAATAGACAGTTCTTATTTTTGTATACTTGCAAAGAAACTAGATACTTACTAAGCTTTACAGTAATATGACATAACGGTACAAAACCCTTTGGGTTCGAGTCTTACTGACACTTGTTTTGTGTTTTATTAATTAATTTTCTTATAATAAAATTGGACTTTCGCTGCCTTTTAAAAAAAGATAAATGCATGAAATTAAGCTTTTTGAAAGATGTTTATTTTTTTTTTTTAACTCTCCCAATAAATAACATATAAATCATCAAAGAGCTAAATCATTCCCATCGAGAGTACATCAGGCATCTGAGGTTGCCTGCAACATTAGACAAACCATTCTATCTGAAATTTTATTTAAATGTTTCTTACTGTATATACCTCATTTATTTAATTATATAATGACAAAACAAGGAAAATATGTTTATGCTAATGGATCAAACTTCCACAATACAATTTCTCCAATTGTAACAGGAGAGTATTTCCTATGAAAATACATAGTAATACCTCATTTACAACTTATTTTCTTCTTAGTGAAGAAAATACATGAAGAAAGAGAAATTGGTGGTAACCATCCTGACAAGTGTAGGAAAATCTTTTCTTCAATTCGAAACATATTCCGTATTCTATTTTGCATTACATGATCTCCTATAAATGTTATTAGCATTTATTTAATTAAAGAAAGTTTTTCTTTTCCTTTTGAGATTTTTTGAAATTGAAGATAAATAGTCTGAAAATATATTATTTATTATTCCGATATTTCTTTCAGATTACTATCAACGGAAATTCTGTTTGATGCATGCATTAAATAAAAATTAACGAACAATACAATATAATGAATATATTTGCATTATATATTTAATTATATAATTAATTAGCAGACTTTTGGGATCATATTTAAATACGGATGTGTAAAAAAAAAAAAAAAAAAAAAAAAAAAAAAATTACTTCTAAAATAGTTTTATTATTTTTAGTGTTTTTATTATTATTTTACAACGGATGCCAGTAGGCAATATTTTTTTTATAGATATTAGGTAAAACAGCTATAGTGATAAAATCGGAGTTTAATTGTAAAACGTAGTTAAATTTTATAATAATAAGAAAATGCTATTTAAAACATTTTAAAGCAATAACATATATTCCAGTGTTCTATTAGGACCTTGCAAATATATGTATTTTGATTAGTGTTACTATTTTAGTTATAGTTATCATTATACTTATCCAAACATCATTTGCAGATGAACTACTAGAATCTATCGCTATATTATTTTTTTCATGTAATTATTTTTATGAAAGTCATTGAGAAAAAGAAAGAATTAAAATACAAGCAAAGCAATCAAAATCATATAAACTTTATCAATCAAAAGTGAATCCATTCCAGCATCACCGTGATTTAGTAATTATATATAACTAGGGTATCCAACCCGGGCTTCCCGGTATAGAGAATATTTGTAAAAACTAATTATTAGGGTTTTTTTTTGAAAACTCTAATAGATATTTTACATTTAATAATTTTTTTAGATTGCCCCTAACAATACCAAAGAGCATTCTTATATGAAATAATGTCAATTATATATTCAAACAAAATTTTGATATTTATTAAAAGCGGCGATTTCGTATTGGCCTCCTGCTAGAAGTTAATAAAGAAGAAATCGATAAAAATTTCGTTATCTACAGAAGTTGTTTTTATTATTATTCTGATAATTTCAGCTGTTTTAAGCGCTTATTTCTATTACATATCTGTTAAATTGGTGTTTCATTTATACTACTTTATTGCTTGCTTAATGAAGTTTTAATTTCGCTATGGAAAATTAGCTGGACACAAATGCTGAACTTTTTATATTGTTTAAAGTGCAAACCGATTCATATTTTGTAATTGTCTGCAAGCGACAGAGATAGATTTAAAAAGAATCATGCTTGAAATTAAATTTAAATACCATAATAAATGAGTAAATTGCGATACAGTTTTGAAACAAATTACATTTGAAAGTTGATTTTTTCACCTATATAAAATATATAATAATTATATAATAATAACATATAATAATAATTATAATAATATATATCACCTATATCCGTGTAAAAATTAAAAAGGTGCGATATTTAGAAATTAAAAAAAATTGCAGTAGCAAAAATTCCAAAACTGAAATTTCATCGTGAAGTGTTGCCATTTACAACATTACGTCAGCGTTACACACGGACACGTTTGCCCTTTATAATATAGATAGGAAGTTTCATCAGTTGAGTTGAAGATTTCTACGGATTAATTTTATGGTTTCAGTATGATAGGTAATTCAAATTAAATTAAAGCATTTAAATAGTTAAGTCTTAAGCTTGATTACACTAATTGACAGTAATTGTATGAATTTCTGGAAATCGGAAAGAATTACTATCATGAATATACTGGATTTTAATTATGTGTGCAATTCCATCCAAACTGTGCAAATGTTAGCTAAAAAAAAAAAAAAAAAAAAAAAAAAAAAAAATCAACCGATAAATAACACGTTAAAATAGTACAAAGGCTCTAATATGTTGTTGTTGCTCATGAGAAAAATAAATTGCTAAAGGACATTTTACCTTCTTTGAAGAATGAGTACATTTTTGAAAAATCTGCTGTTTCAACTGAGCCAACTGGAGGGATTTTCTTATTTTTCTCTTTTTAAATAACGGAAATTTGCGTAAAGTGGGGTGCCTACTTTTTATTACAGATCATTTTCCCAAGCAGTGCACCTTAGAAAACAAAGATGCATAGATATATAAAATTATTGCATTTCAAGAGTTATCAAATGTTATCACTTCAGACTAGCGTAACAAAGATAGGTAGAAACCCAGTGTAAACTTGTAAAAAACCCGAATTATTTGGGAATAAACCTTTTTTATAAAGAATAAACTGAGTTTCTTGGAAATAAATAACATTTTGATCAAATCTACTTCCAACCATGCTAAAAATGTTCCAAGCGCTATTCATGTTCACTATAACATTTTCTTCAACTTAACCCTCCACTTTCATTTACTTTGCATGGCAACAAAGATGTAAATGTAAACCTATAGATCTTCGATGCCGAAGATCAATATGGCAGATCCTTATAGACATGCATAAATCTCTGAGATGTACTTACAAAATTACTATTATTTAGCAATTGGAAAATATCGTGATCTCTACCTATATTTACAACGATCGCTCGATTTAAACATAAATTAACTGCTAATTTAATATATTTTTACAGGAATCGTGCTCACTATAATGACGCTCTTCTTCAATCCTACGCTGCAAAAAAAACAAAAAAAAAAAAAAACAAAAAAAACCAAAAAAAAAAACCTGTTGATTTTACGGTATAATACAAGTATCACAGCTGTAAAATAAGCAGTAATACGCTACCGCGCACTGTTTATTGCTGTTAATTTTACGGTATAATACTGGCAGATGGGATGCCAGTATTAAACAGTAAAATCAACAGTTTTTTTTTTTTTTTTCAGAGTATGACAGCGCGTCTAATGCAAAACGGTTGTACAAGAATCAGATAAATTTATTTACCAACTACATGTTCTGTTTGTCAAGCAATTTGACTTGGAGAGAAATGGATGAAACTCACAGATTAACTACTGCCATATCAACCACGCACATTTAGTTTTGAAAATTCATTATTCCGTTCACATACTTCGATCTTTGAACGGACACACAGGTACATTCATTCACAAACACGTGGTGACCTTCTTTGTCTTGAACGTACTTACTTTATGTCAAATCATCAGCCAGCACTGATGAAATTTATGTGACAGTCTCCGTAAATCCTGGTACTCACTCGATCGACCGGTTTCATCGGGACAGCCATAGATAACACATTCACGAACTTGGCTTTTCTTTCTGTTTTTTTATTATTACTTACTTACCTATCTAAGCTTTCCCACACTATAATAAAATCTTTCTTACTATAAAGAGAGGAAAGTAATTCTGGTATCATTAAATGTACGTGTCGCTTTACTCTTTGCATTTCTCCGGATTCAAATGACCATATTCTTTTTATCCGTCCTTTGAATTTTTTTGCCGCTTGTGTGATGTTTAGATGCTATCTTAGGTGTTGATCTGTAATTTTTTTTTAGATTATGAGAGCTTCTAAACTCATATGTATTCTTAAGAGGTTGCAGTATTCATTGGAGGTGAAACATGATTGTCGAGAGAATGTAACTTCCCAAAAGTGAGCTGAATCTCATTGATAATGATGTACTTTGTCGAAAGTATCTTTTTCTGGTCAAACAACACGTAATTATGTTATTTGTTGCTGTGCCTTTGAATTTTTTTGAGAACGTAAATTCCCAAACCTGAGTTGAATCTCATTGATAATGATGTACTTTGTCGAAAGTATCTTCTTTCTGGTCAAACAACACTTAATTATGTTATTTGTTGTTGTGTCTTTGAATTTTTTTGAGAACGTAAATTCCCAAAAGTGAACTGAATCTCATTGATAATGATGTACTTTGTCGAAAGTATCTTCTTTCTGGTCAAACAACGCGTAATTATGTTATTTGTTGTTGTGACTTTGAATTTGTTTGAGAACGTAAATTCCCAAAAGTGAGCTGAATCACACTGATAATGATGTACTTTGTCAAAAGTATCTTTTTCTGGTCAAACAACACTTAATTATGTTATTTCTTGTTGTGTGTACAAAAAAAGATTCATTCGTAAATTCGATGTTTTGTGGATACAATATTTTAGTGAGTCCTGAGATCTTCCAATTACTTTGCTGGTCTAATGTACACTGATGTCCAAAAATTAAGGGGCAGTGACCGGACATTTTCGATTTCAGACGTTTTGTCGAATATCTACTGAAATTCGTGACGAAATGCCCTTGAACTTTGAGGATGTAAAGAATATCTTTGACTTCATGTTTTTCAGTGAATATTTAGTCCCGAGGACAATTAGGGAAGTAATAATAAATTTAATAATAAAATAATATTTGCGTTCCCCCCAAGAAGCAGAAAATGCTCAAAGTGATCCGTCACTGCAGTAAATGACTATGTAGGTCCTGTTCCACATGTGTGTGCATTTGTGTAAGCATATTCGTGAAGATGTTAACGTTTCTGTGAAAAATCCAAATTTTTGTTGCTTATAGCATGCAGAGTTTTCAGCCGAATTTAACACCGCTTTCCGAAAACTTGACAAAGAAGAGTAAAAATAGTATAATGTAATTAAAAGATGAATATATTGAATATTTGATTAGATATGGATATTTGTATGAAACAAATTTTAATTGCGCATGCGCAAACTTTGAGATTATATTTTAAGTACATGATCACACCTTGATAACCCACATTTATGAGAATCAAGCGGAGCTATTATTTTCAAATTAGGGACATAGAGCGATTAAAGGTTAGGATGGCTCATTTTAATGTAGACCGTTTCAAAATCGTTTTAATATTTCTTCAAAACTGACGTCATAAATCGGAATTCAAGAAAAGGTTTTTACTGTGAAATTAAATAAAAGTATTTTTTAATGTAGGGTGAAACCCCCAGTTATTGACACCTAACCAGTAACTAACACTTCAGCAGAAATCTAACTCAAATAAGCGTTTTCTTGTAAAATTCTGCAAAGTAATGTCGTCTAATGGTAACTTATTTGTCTTAACTGGTATAACTTATTTTTCAGCTATTGGTTTTTCAAAAATGGTATGGCGTCAGTTACTGTAGATATTGACCATATTTATGAAAAAAGTTAATTTTTAGTAATAAAAAGTGTAACTTTTCAAAATTTTGTCAGCAATAATTTTTTAATTTATCTTTAACTATACTTTCAAACACAAAGATAAGTATAAAATAGATTTAAAACTTCTTAATAGTGATTTGAACACAGAAAAATCCTTAAAGTGCCAGTTATTGGGGGTTTCATCAGGGCTACACTAGATACCGGGCTTGCTCATTCATTATCATGACGTCACAAATGGTGGCTGGCCGCTACCAGCGATTGGTCTAAAGCGAAACGACAAAATGAAAGATATACAGCGATTGGTACAAAACGACGGGCTCGTCGCTTTGCACCAATCGCTGGTCGCGGCCAGCCACTTTTTGTGACGTCATGATAATGAATGAGCAAGCCTGGTATCTAGTGTAGCCTTGGTTTCATCCTATACGAGAAAGAAAAACGTTAATCTGTAGTGTATTAGCTATTTTGTTCAACAGTAGATCGTCATTTTCAGTCAAATTTATGATCTTGTTTTATAAAACTTCTAATTGTCAGCAAAAAAATTCTTGCAGGTATATGTCTGAAGATTGTTCTCTGACCTATTGACTGGGAATAATGTCTACTATTAAGAGCTACTCGAAAATGATATTTCAAATTGTGCTCACTTTCATTTTGCAAATGGTAACACTCATTTTGACACTTTATTTCAGTTCTTCGGATCAAATCAACCTAGAAAAGTAGTATATCGTTTATGCGCTTTTTCTTAAATCATGATAGAGTTATAAAAGAAAATCTGTTAGGGGTTTATACATAAATTTCGAAAAATAAACTTAAGATCCTACAGAGAAATGTACCAGGATCATTCAATTATTAACCAGAAAAATTTTATAGAAAATATGTATATAAAATAAATAAATAAAAGAAAATTTTATATAATTTTTCTAGTTACTTTCTACCGAAGATTTTATTTTCTGAAGATATTTGGTACTAACTACAACAAAAGACTGCTCCCTTAGATCGATAAAAAGTAAATATTTATCTACGTATCGAAAACTAATCATAGGAATGGCCTGTAAATTTATATTACCATGTTTTTGACGACACTTATTATTTTTTATGGTAAAAATCCATGTAGGGCATAACTGACAAGGATTTTGTAGATGAATTTATTACTCATTTTAATAATTACAAATTTGAACAGAAATAGAATACCTAGATTATGCTTGGGTCCATTCATTGTATCTCAATAAAAAAGGAACATTGCAATGGGACGATTTTTTAGGATGATATAAATAAAAAAATTGTCACGTGAATTTAACATTAGCACCCTCAAACTTTATGGAGATTTAAGAAAATATGCATAAACTATGTACTTTTTAAGTTGATTTGATCCAAAAAACTGAAATAAAGTGCTAAAAGTGGATGTTACATTTTTAAAAAAATGTACGTTTGTTCAACTTTTAATATGTCGACGACCTCAAACATAATTTATGTATAGCATTAATTAGTAGACGTTACTTACAATAAACTGATAAATACATCGTTTTTCTTACGCTTATTTGCCACAGAATTACTAAGTATTGGTTATTTTTGTTTCCAGGACTGTACAATGTTTAACATAATAGTGTCATTAGTGTTGCCAATTTATCGCGTTTTCCATTCAAAATATCTACCAGAATTTCCTACTGCAATAGGGGTTGTTATCCTCTAATTAAGGGATAATTTCTCGAGTAGACGGTCCTTTCAAATGGAATGTATAATACATTTAACCTGATACTCCATTTAAGGGATAGTGCAAACCTCAGTAAAAAAAAAATATATATAATATTTATTATTAAAAAATATTTAAGACACTTTATTAAAAAAACATAAATCGGTAATTTAATAATCAGAAATAAAAGTTGTTTTCTTGGATTGGCTGGTTGATTTTTTGACGGCCATTTATCTACACGAGTTATATAGACCCTAAGAAAGAGTGCCCTCCGTGGGGGTCTTTCTAAGGGATCCTAACCCGTATTTACGGCAAGGGTAGGAGAAAACCACTGAAAACTCCGAACGGTTAGGTCGACGAGCGCGACAGGGGGTTTAAACCTAGCACCTTCCGTCTACCAACTTTGAGAGCAGAACCTCTCAGCCACTGGTGGGGCCTTGTTTTCTTTGTTTTGAACAAGATGAGAAACAAGAAATCCGCGATATTAAAGATGTAAGTAGAGGTTTAAAATACGGCCTTGAGCTAAAAAGAAAATTAAATATATTTGATAAATAAGGATTAAATTTAATTACCAAACATTTATGGCTATTGAAAAGAAAGGCTATTGAAATTTACAAGATTCACACTTTTTACGGAAATAAACAGATATAAGTACTCACATTTTTATGCATTCCTTGAAATCGTTTCGCATGCCTTAGATCTAAAATTATGTAATGTTTTAAATAATACAATTTAAATAATACAAAATACTTTTAAATTACTGTATATTGTTAAATTAATTAAGATACAAACTTTTTCAATTATTATAATATATATATATATATTTTAAATCCTGTATTATTTTTCATCACTTGGTCGAATTAAAATTACATTATACGTATGTATAATGTTTGCATATATGACAAGTTAATTTAATTTTTCAACCACACATTTTAACAAAGGAAATCTCTATTTAAGGGACAAAATACTTGGTCTTACCGGTGTCCTTATTGGGAAGTTTTATTATAGCATTTACACTTTATTTTATCACGGAAAGTTTGTTTAAAATAAAGTGAAGATTATTATGCGGAAAATCTGGTAGATATTTAATAAATTAAAAAAAAAAGAACACACGTTAAATTGGCAACATTGGATGTCATCAAATAGACTAGACTAGATTGGTTCTATGTAATACATCTAGTCATTATTGTTATATATGTGGGACAATTATCACATGGGACAAATGCATGGCATATGGGGAATTTTATAGTCTTTATTGGCATGTATCGTATATGACACAAAATGTAATGAAAGGTTGAAAATCTTTTTTATAATTGATGATTTAAAATTATATTTGCAACTGAAAATTTAGAATTACCCGATAAAATTTGTGTAATTTACATAAAAGGGGAAAAATAATTGTATAATAAAAAGGTTAGACAAAATATAAACATAAACTTTTTTTAAAGGAATTTTAATTCCATAAAATTTAATATTTAAGGATTGCTTAAGAAAAAAAGCATTTCAGTTTATAAATAGATCTGAAATTAATTCTGTTAATTAGACTTTTATTAGACTCAATTACAAAATTGCAAAAAATAAGAAGATTCAATCTCTTTTTTATTAATCAATCAATGGCTATTTTACATGATTTTATTTGTGTACTTCTTATGGTAAGTCATCAAGATGTTTTCGTGATTTTATTAATTCACCTAAAATGGGATTTAAAGTGAGTGAAATAGAGATTCCATCACGCGATTCTTTTGATTGCCCGCACACTGTCTTATAGACGCACTATTAGTACTTTCCCTCGAGGCATCATCAATGAGGAGAAGCACGAGTCGGTGATATCAAAGGCACGAGCTCATTTGGTGACGTCGTATAATGACTTTAATTGGAGCAACACGGTCGCTCATTGAGCAAGATGACACATTAGAATGTCGTTACGACGAAGTCACATAAACACAGAATGGAATACTGGGAAGAATTAATGGACCCCTGCATTAAAGAATGCTTCTCCGGATGGACCATTAAAGAGCCTATGATTAAAAAGAAATTAACACTACAATAAACCCGCAACTGGTGATGGATTGCCTCATCAGAATAATTAATGGGCCAGCCTAGAAATGCTTCACTTACTGTATAGATTTTTGCCATTTAAAAGGCTTGCTGTTTTTTTACGCTTCTATCTTATTATTATTTTATTATTACTCGATTAATCAAGACTAATGAGATAAAATTGCACAAGTTAAGAGGGAAGGATGTTAAGCGATAAATTAAATGCCAATATTTGTCAAAAGTGTTTAAATTTAGAATTATTAACCAATTTACAGATCAGAGACCTTGACATTGTAGGTGAATAAAGTTTATGAACAGAAGATTTACCAAGTATTGTAAACCAGTTTTGGTAACATACTGTCAGCAGTACTCAACGCTAACCGAATCCACTGTGCAATACTTGGTAAATCGTTTGGTGCTAAAAGCGTTGTTTTATTTACTTATACTGTATAGGGAAAGTCTTAGCTCAATTTTCATTTATCAGTTCTCGATTGTGTTGAAAAATGTGTAAAGAATATTTTTATTTTTTCATTGTTCCTGCATTATCCAAGTCCATACTGGCATACGACTTGAAAATTTTGCAACTGAGTGAAAAAGTGTCTAAGCCGTGAGTCGATCCCAAGACCTTTTGTCATAAATTGCCAACGCTCTCGCTGTTGAGCTACCTGGACCGACAATCGGTCAACACATTTTACTCAGATATTGTTATTGGAAATAGTATCTGGTCTGCCATGTAGACAGACAGAAGGTCTCGGGTTCGACTCCCAGGATGGACTCTTTTTTACTCAGTTGGAAAATGTTCAAGTCGTATGATTTTTTTGCCAATCAGTATGATTACTTTAAAAACAATAAAGCATACTCGAATAGCTCATTCTTACCATTTTCACCGAGTAAATTGTTAGTTTGGCTATGCAAGGTTACTTTTTGCTGAAAATAGCTCAGAAAATCAGGACCTACAACTCAAAGTGGATTTCTAATCACTATGAAAATCAAACCCATAACGTAGATTTGAACTCGGAATTTTTTGACTGATAATCATCTCTAAAACTAAGACAAATTCGCAGAATAAAGCTGTTTGCAATAAGGCTTCTTGTTTATGATTTTCTACAATCCTGTTATGATGAAATTTTCTTGAGGAACCGTATATATATATATTTATCGTTATACAAACTTTGAAAGTCTCGAAACGTATCCTTTTACTTGCATATATTGCCTTATTTCAATGAATTTTTCATACCTCATTTTACTATGAATCCAAATTTGCATTGCTCTATCTACAAATAACGTGAAATATGAGTTAAAGTGTGTTTGGGTCAGAAATGTATTTTGAAAAATGTGTGACATTGCAATTAAAGTTGTTTAAGTAGTGATGCAACAATAATTTGTTAAGGACAGTTACAATACTCGTCAGCTAATTCTTAAATATAGTATGATATCGATTTAATGATACCCTATTTAGTGATTTCCTCAATTTAACGATAAATTTTACTGGTCCCGGTGTATCTATATTTATTTCTATGTGAATGATCCTCGTTTAAACAGTAGTTCTGCATTTAACGATAATTTTGATGAATTTCGATCAACATCTTTTTTAGTTACTAGTATTGTCAGCATTTTCTCTCTGTTTTTTATCTAATGACCGATGTGTGACAATGAAGTGTTTGATTTTAAGGAATTTTAAATATAAGTTCAATGTAACGTTTCTAACTGAAATTTTTCATTTATAATTTATGAGAACTATGACTCATGTTCCCGTTTCTGCACTACAGATTATACAATAAAATTGCGACGAAAACAAACAAAATCCGTCTGGTTTAGATTCTGATTCCGATCCGACACAGAATGTAATAAAATCTCAGCAGTTACTTCAATTGAAACAAATGCTCGATTATATTCATCTAAAAAATACTTAATGATGTTATAAAAGTGGGTGGACATTTATATAATGCTTTTGGAATAATTGAAAATGCTGTGTCACCGCATATTTTTGAAGAACAATAAATGCGATTATCAATAATTTAAAATTTTTTAAAGTGTACATTTAATGTCCCAAAAATATTTATATACTGGCAATTGGTCAATTTTTGAAAATTTAATTAATCTGCTGTGTTCCCCGATTTAACGATAATTTCCAGGGGAACATTTATAATCGTTAAATCGAGGTTTGACTGTATATCGCTTACCTGCTATATTTAAAATGCATGAAATAGCAGAAAAGAGATTTTCAACTTTAATATTAAGTATAGCCTTTTAAAATTGTCGATTTTGCATATCTATTCATAACTTGATACCTGGCAGTCTGTCCTACCTGGACAGTCTGTCCAAGCCAACATCTAATTGAATTAATTTTAAAATTCTATTCCCAGCCCAGATCTTCTCAAAAACTATGCATCAGCATATCCGTTTTGACTACGTCTTTATGCCTTCCTTCACTTTAAACGACTCTTTCAAAATAAAATGTTATAGCATAAAATGAGTTAATTTTTTTGATATGATAATTTTGACTAATAAGATGCTAATACATATTCTACTTTGTAAATCGTGAACAAAGTATTAGATATGTATTTTCAGCAATGTCTCATTATTGAAGTGTATTTTTTCCCCCTTGCCTTTGTAGAAGAGATAGGAGTCCCTTATTGTCGCTGTACGTCTCTGTGTGTAACGTACGTCTCTTATTTCAGTCTATGGTTAATGTGTGTACAGTACATTTATATTTTGAATCAATCATATAGCATCAGCTCTACTAATTTGTAAGGCAAATAAAGAAATTTTGTTGCATAACTCAAAAATGAAATTTTACTTTTTATTAGTCAAGCTATATTGAAGGTTATTAATATTTTTTTAACGTTTCTTCTATGATTTCATATGATATAAAATATTCTTTGGTTGGAATACCAGACTCTTATTATTCCACAGAAAATAATAAGAGACTGGCGATCTCGGAATAGTTTAAAAAAAATCAACACCAAAAAAAGGGCTTTAAAATGTTGAAAATGATTCTCAAAGCTTCATCAAACTTGTGAAGTGTAATGGGATTCTTTTCATAAAACAAAGAATTTTATTTAATTTTTTTCTTTTGTCTCTAATTATTTCACTTTTCTGTATAAAAATATTAAGTTTGAAGATTGTCGGATTCTTTAAAATGTTATATTTACATATATTTCTACATTTTAATTGAAAACCAATGGTAGCATTGTAGCAATTAAAGAAGACACACATGAGAGAGAATCAAATGTACTGAGACTCATAAAAGGAAAAAAAATACTATAAATCAGTACTCAGATCAAATAAAGTATCTTAAAGTAACATTTAAGTGAATTGTTCAAATGTGTATGACTGTTACCACTTCGGAAACATAAATAATTGAGAATTTATAGTTTTCTCCAACATCACCTTTCTCTATAGAAATATTATGTTTGAAGATTGTCGGATCCTTTAAATGTTGTTATATTTACATAGAATTCTACATTTTAATTGAAAACCAATAGTAGCATTGAAGCAATTAAAAAAGATACACATGAGAGAGAATAAAATGTACTTAGTCTCATAAAAAAAAAACTAAAAACTATAAATCAGTACTCAGATCAAATAAAGTATCTTAAAATAACATCTAAGTGAATTGCTCAAATGTGTATGACTGTTACCACTTCGGAAACATAAATAATTGAGAATTTTTAGTTTTCTCCAATATCACCTTTCTCTATAAAAATATTATGGTTGAAGATTGCCGGATCCTTTAAAATGTTGTTATATTTACATAGAATTCTACATTTTAATTGAAAACCAATATTAGCATTGTAACAATTAAAGAAGACACACATGAGAGAGAATCAAATGTACTGAGACTCATAAAAGGAAAAAAAATACTATAAATCAGTACTCAGATCAAATAAAGTATCTTAAAGTAACATTTAAGTGAATTGTTCAAATGTGTATGACTGTTACCACTTCGGAAACATAAATAATTGAGAATTTATAGTTTTTTCCAACATCTGCCCGTGAATATGAGAGTAGAATTTTTAAAACAGCCCAACAAAACGATAAAATCTGAGATCCTATCTAAGGGAACATGCATTCGTAGATTCTTGTCAGAAGTTGACTACATTTGTTATCAGAGGAAGTTGGGAAAATGATTTTTAGACAGGAAAAAAGAAGTAAGAACTGCGTTTAGACAGACATTTCTATTTCTCTGCTTTTACTCGAGTATATAATTTATTCTTAATATCTTTCATCTAATGTTACTTTAATTTGTGCGCTCTAAATAACTTTTCCTTGACAAAAGTTATCGTACACGGCATGTATTAATAGTGCTATTAAAAAAATATTTAAAGTGCATACAAAGTATCTACATTATAAAGCAAAAAGGTTTACGTGAGTAACGCTGACGTTGACGTCATACTGACGGTGGCAACATCTGACCAATTAATTTAGCTTTTACTGCGATTTTTTTAACTTCTGGACATCGCACAATTTCAATTTTTACACCGTCGAATAGGGGAAAAAAATGTTATTTTAATTGAAATTTGTTTGAAATTTGTACGTCAATTTACTGATTTTTTCTGGTTTTTAAAATAGTTTTCAAGCACGATTTTTAAAAATCTATCTCTATCGCGTGCAGCTCGATTACAAAAGATTAACCAGTTTGCACTTAAAACGAATTAAATATTTCAGCATTTTTTCGGCTAATATTTCATAACGAAACTAAAACATCATAAATAAATAAATAAATAAATAAAATAATAAAGTAGTCTAAATGAAACACAAATTTAACAGACGTGTAATCGAACTTCGTGCATAAACCACTGGTATCAACAGAATCGAAAAAGCATGAAATAGTAGCGCAAGCTTTGGCGAGTAAGTAACAAACTCTTTGGAAATTTCTTCGGCTATTAACTCATAGCATGCGGCTAATACGAATGTATCGATTTTAATAAATTCCACAGCTTTATTTGAATACATTCTCAAAATTTTTCATATAAAAATGCATTTTGTTATTGTTAGTGGATAATCTAGAAAGTATATACTAAATGTAAAAAATCTCTGAGTTAAAAAATAAATAAAATGACTCTCACCTATATTTTGTAACACGAGAAGCCCGGGTTTAATAAATAAGCTTCAATAAAATATCTTTATTTGATGAATATTATCGTTGAAGCTTCCTCTGTTAACTTGCATTTGCGAAAATGCATTGTAATTCAATAATTAACAAAAAAATTCTAAATAATAAACCAAATATTCAAATTTTATTTTATTGATGATTCAAAATAGAGGTTATGGCGACTACCTTTTGAATAGTTGATTATACAAAATGGAGGTCATGGCGACTACCTTTTGAATAGCTTATTATACAAAATAGAGGTTATGGCGGCTACCTTTTGAATTGCTGATTATACAAAATATATTTTATATTAAAGAATATATTTGAATCAAATACAGGCGTTTAGACATGGCATTTGTTTTACAAGGGGCTGTATAGGTATTAAAGTATGAAATAATAATATATATATATATTTTTTTTACTCTTCTTGTATTAATTAAGTTTATTTTTAGAAAAATGTTGTCCTGCGTCTAAGGAAGTCATAAAAAAAAATTACGACAAACTGATACTTTGAATGTTACGAATTTTCATTGTTTTCTGACACTAAAAACGCAAAAACGTGTCAGAAAATATTGAAAATTTATAAAATTCAAAGTGTCAAAGTCAATACAGGAAGTAAGTAGAAATTTGAAAGAACATAAAGCATATACTGATTACAAATTTATGGTTGGATTTTTACAGGTAAACTGCAATTAGTTAAACCAAAGGATATCGATATTGTTTTGATATTTGGATTGATTTTATATTTTGATTGTATATTTTGATTGATTTTATATTTTGATTGTATATTTTGATTGATTGTATATTTTGATTGAATTTTTACAATTAAAAGCAATAGTTAAACCCCAAAAACATAAAAAAAAATTTCATGTCAATAGAGCGAGCAAGTAGAATTTTGTAAGAAAATAAAGAATAAAGCATTTATATACTGATTATAAATTTTTGATTGGATTTCTACAGATAAACTGCAATAGCTAAATTCAAAGAATATCGAAAGCGTTTGGATATTTTAATTGATATTTTGAATGATTGGATATTTTGATTGGATTTTTACAAGTAAAGATAATAGTTAAACCCCAAAAATATCGAGAAAATTCAAGTAAATAGCGAAAATACGCAGAACTTTTGAAGAACATAAAGGATTAGCTGATTATAGATTTTTGATTGAATTTTTACAGGTAAAGTGCAATAGTTAAACTAAAGGATATCTAGATTGTTTTGATATCTTGATTGATATTTTGATTGATTTTATATTTTGATTGGATTTTTTCAATTAAAATCAATAGTTAAACCCAAAAAAATAAAAAAAATTCATCTCAATAGAACAAGTAAGTAGAATTTTGTAAGAAAAAAAAGCATAAAGCATTTACTGATTATAAATTTTTGATTGGATTTCTACAGGTAAACTGCAATTAGCTAAACTCAAAGAATATCGAAACTGTTTGGATATTTTAAATGATATTTTGAATGATTGGATATTTTGATTGGATTTTTACAAGTAAAAATAATAGTTAAACCCAAAAAATATCGAGAAAATTCAAGTCAATAAGCGAAAGTACGCAGAACTTTTTAAGAACATAAAAGATTTGCTGATTATAGATTTTTGATTGAATTTTAACAGGTAAACTGCAATAGTTAAACTCAAAGATCATCGAGATTTATTAGATATTTTGATTGAATATTTTGATTTTATATTTTGATTGATATTTTGATGGTTGGATATTTTGATTAGATTTTTACAATTAAAAGCAATAGTTATGCCCCCAAAATATCGAGAACATTCTGTCAATAGAAAAAGAAAGTGGAACTTTGTAAGAACGTAAAGCATTTGCTGATTACATATTTTGTATTGGATTTTTACAAGTAAACTGCAATAGTTAAACCCAAAAAATATTCAGATGGATTGGATATTTCGATTGATTGAATATTTTGATTGGATATTTATAAGTAAAAGTAATAGTTAAACTCAAATAAAATCGAGAAAATTCATCTCAATAGAGAAAGCAAAATCATTTACTGATTAAAAATGGTTTATAGAATTTTTACAGGTGAATTGCAGTAGTTAAACCCAAATAATATCGAGATTAATTGGATATTTTAATTATAGTTATACAAGTAAAAGTAATAGTTAAACCTAAAGAATATCGAGAAAATCCCTGTGAATAGAGAAAGTAAATAGGACTTTGTAACAACATAAAGTATTTGCTGATTAAAAATTTTTGATTAGATTTTTACAGGTAAACTAAAAACTTGGGATGTTTACTGCGATTCACGTCTTTTCTCGGGTAAGGCGTTCACGATTCAGGCAGTTTGAAAGGGACAATTCACCAGTGGGAAATCACTGTTCTCAGAAAACTCACTATGAAAATTACTCGGTTTTCAGTAATTTTAATTATTTTTAGGAACAATTAAATATAGTGTTACTTAGTGTGTATCTTATAATCTTCCTAACATAATTTATACTAATAAAACTCGTTTCATGTTAATCATGTATATCATAGTCGTTGCTTAATGGATGTTGTTTGTGCTGGAATTATTCTGATGATTTACTGTGAATCTCCGTGTATTATAATTTTTTTTTGCTTATTTCTTGGCCTAACTTCTATGATAACGGTTGCTTAATTTGGGTTTTGAAGCATATATACATACCTCGATATCAGTATGTAGTACTATACGTTATATAGAATAATTGTATAATATTTGAGCAATTGTAAAACTAATTTTTTTTTATCAATTTACAGAAATGAACAATATACCATCGGGGAAGACCGAGCTATGCTCGGTTAAAATTAACTCTATGTTCAACTCAATATAACAATAAATTCTCTGTACAGCATATAATAATCAGATATGTATCCTGATTGGTTGACTTCAGTTTTCGAGAACATTCTATGGACGCTGATTGGTTGAATCATGTATCTCAACTCCTATTGGGAATTTCTAGAAAACTCCTTCAGTTTCTAAAAGCCAAATTTTTCACCAAATATCGCCAACATTTGGCGAGAATGCCCAAAATGGACACATTCTTTCATTTGGCGCAAGCATGCGTTTTGGCATTGCTAATCTTACAAGACGATTTTCCGGCCAAGTCTCGCCAATGTCGCCAACATTTCGCCAAATTTGGAGATATTTGGTGAACTTTTGCCAACTTTGCGTCTTCGTTTACTGCCAACTGTTCTACAACTTAATAATTGTTTCAACCTTCATGCATTCAGATTGAAATGCATTGACTCGCAGTGACCACAAAATAACCTACTAATCGAATTTTCTCGAACACGTGACCTAGCCCATTGGTCTTTTCGTACCCCAAAACATTAGGATACACAATTTCGTCAAAATCGTTAGAACCGTATTTTAGATAAAATTAGCTTGACCCGTAATGACCTCAAAATGACCCACTATTCTAATTTTCTCGACCATGTGACCTTGCCTATGTGACATTTAATGTCTTCTCATAATCCAGATACGGGGGGTACAAAATTTAGTCAAAATAGTTTCAGCCATTTTTTAAATAAAATTATCTTGGCCCTGACTCGTAGTGACCCAAAATGAGCCACCAATCAAATTTTCTTGAATATGCGACTTAGTGCAATGGTCCTTTCGTGCCCGAAATCGGTAGGATAAAAAATTTAGTCAAAATCGTTTCAGCCATTTTTTATATAAAATTAGCTTGACCCTGACCCGTAGTGACATAAAATGATCCACGAATTTTCTCAATCATGTGACCTAGCCCAATGGTCTTCTCGTGCCCCAAAACGATAGGATACAAAATTAAGTCAAAACCATTTCATCCTATTTTAAATAAAATTAGCTTAACCCTGACACTTAGTGGCCCAAAATGACCCACTAATGGAATTGTCTCGATCATGTGACCTAGCCCCATGGTCTTCTTGTGCCCCAAAACGGTAGGATATAAAATTTAGTCAAAATCGTTTAATCTATTTTGTACATAAAATTAGCTTGACTCGTATTGATCCAAAAATGACCCAATAATCGATTTTTCTCGAACATGTGATAGAACCCAATGATCTTCTCGTAAGTCAAAACGGCAAGATACAAATTTACATAAAATTGCTTAATACGTATACTTTTATATTCCTACTCTCAATACCTCTCAATACATAATAATTTTTTCGTAATTCTGATAATATGTTAAGAATACAAATATTATACGGTTATCCGTGTTTGAACTAAATAAAGATTCTTGAATTACAATTACTAAATGCTTCACGTTCGTCAAAGACAAACGGTAAGTTACAGTAACCACAGTAAAGTTTGGTTCACTCATATGAGATGATTCTACTAAATGAAATACCTGTCTGTAGATTTCCAATAGCGGAAAAAAAAATTACACACAATGCTAAAAGCAATTCTATTTGGAGATCTCTTTTTCTCTCCCAAGCTAAATGGTGGTATAATCATCGGCATACATAAAGGTCTATCAACACCATTTTACAACTATTATTTCATCCCCGGCGATCATGGGTGCTAATTGTTTTCTGCGAAGACCTCTCGTTTTTAAGTCGCTCGCTGCCAATTGCCCGGCGCGTTCTCCCCTTAATTAAACACTACAACTCGTTAACAAGAACTAAATGGTCATAGAAGCATTATCAAGACATACTGCCAGCGGAAAACATGCCACTAGATGAGGCAAAGAAACGTTCTCAGATGCGCCGTGATAAAAGAATAAAAACGCCATTGGATACAGCTAAGATCACCAGGCAAATAAAAGAGGTGAGAGCTTTTAATATGGTTTAAATTTTTAACATAAAGAACTAAATGTTATCGCAATAGGCTTAGAATCCCGCGTGTCAATTACTTTTTCCATTTTACTTTCTTAGTTCCAACCTACCCTATTAAAATCCGTGCGTGTATCTATCACTTCAAAAACTCGAAACTACTTTTGGTGCAGGGCTTACGAAATTTGGCACACGGGTTGCTGGTAAGCGGCCCATGAATGATTGGGGCAAAAAATTCGAAACTTTTAAATAGATTTTTTTATTTTTGACAATTTTTTTTTATGTTTAACCCGTAATCGCGCGAGTTTTAACTAGTTCTAAATGTTTGCTGCAATGTGAGATATACATATTATGTACGCTACGCTGCAATACTAAGAAGCTGTAGCGGGTATTACGATAATTCTTTTACTTCGCATGCAAATAATTAGAGATTAATTTACTTGCGCTTAATTATTACCTTTTTTTAAAAAAAATAAAGAAAAACATTTTATCACAAACATCAACAAAACTTTTATTCTATTTATTCCCTTATTCCAAAGATATCGTTTTATCGTCTGCTGCCATACCAACATGATAAATTAAATTTCATTAAAAAAAATGCACAGTAGTAGAAAAGTATTTTTCTACATATTACATAGATACATTTGGTTGTACTGATTTTTATTTTTAATTTTGGTTTTAGAATTAAATTCATGAACTGCCGTGCGTAGAACAGGTTAAACAGCTAGTTTTATTATTAACACTTTTCAACATAGATGTTGACATTTTTCACATTGTTGAAAAGTGTTTATGACCAGTGCCTGATTTACAGCAGAGCATTCCATTTTGGGTCCACGGCCACCGATTTTCAGGGGACCCCAAATGATACTGAAGATTTTCAAATTATTGGCTAAAATCTGAAGTTTTAACTTTTAAAAAACAAAATTAGTATGGAAAAACTGTTTATTATTTTTTTTTCATTTAAAAATAACTACTTCACTCACGCGAAAATATGGGGGCGCAAAATTAATACGGAACAAACTGTTTATTTATTTTTTGTTTTCATTTAAAAATAACTACTTCACTCAACGCGAAACTCTCGCTAATATTAATTCTATGGGCGAATTCTTTTTTAATATTTCATTTGCATTTCATTGGATAGTTGATGGCCATCTCTACAAAAGCCTGTTTTTACTTTTTCGATTTTGTTTTATAGGATTTTTTTATTAGGATACTTTCACTTTCGGAACCAATTTCGAAAAATCGTCAGCAAGATAGAACACTAAAGATTGATTATGGGGATGTTACAAAAACTTTTACTATTAAAAAAAAAGGAGAAAAAAATTATAACAAAATCTTTAAATATTCCAAAGTTATTAAAGTCAGTAGTGGTTATCTTATTAATTACCGCTTTCAATGATATATATATTTTATTTTTACTCAAAACCGCTGTAGGCATCGGTGTAATGAGGCCCCCATAAGCATCTGTGCCCAGAGCTCCCAAATTTGTAAATCGGTCCCTGTTTATGACTTCGTTCGTTTGTCAGCCCACACTCTAACTTAGCTAAATATAAATGGATCTTTCATTTACATGGACACACAAAAGAATTCGATTGCGTAACTCTCTGTAGGCAGTATTTATTCGAAGTATGTTTTATAAAACTGATATGTTAATATACTGCACGATAACATTTAGTATATGGACCACACCAAATAAGACATATACCATTATCATCTAATAGTACTAACTGCGGTGCGTTTTCAGCTGTATTATGCGTTTTCAAGCTTAAATAAATGTTAACCTATATGGGGTGTTTATAAATTCTATAGATCATATACGGAGCGACCAAAAAATTCGAATATATTAAAAAAGAATTAAAGTATATTATTTTCTACATTCAGTAATTGCTTAAAATGAGTTTTAACGATATGATATACTATTTAAAACAGTGCAAAATTTATTTACAATATTGAAGATTACCCCGAGACGTTTGTTATACAGGGTGTCCGAAAAGTCTGGAAACGGTCGAATAACTCGGGAAATATAGGGGAAGGTGGCCTGAAATGATCCCCTTAAGGAAAAGTTGTATAAAATAACACAACTCTCTAAATAAAACTTTGGCCCTTTGCTAGTATGTTTTACACTATATCTTGCATTAAAAACATATTTTAATAAACAAATTGAGTAATGAAAAAAATAGATTTTTTAAAAAGTGTCCAAAGGATCATTTTACCCTCGCCAAAGACAAAGGGAAAAATAATCCTTCATTTAAAAATAATTGTAAATTGTTTTTTTATCGACAAAATAAAGGATAAAGTAATTACGACAACACATAAGTGTAATTCACATCTAAAAACATACTCCATTAAGTAAACCAAGTCATACTTCTGTACAAGAAAGACTCTATATCTAAATAAATATGGAAAGATGTTATAAAAACCAATTTTTCAAAGACTTCTATTCAGACGCGTAATACTGTGATCGCTTGAATACCGCCATTACTTCTTCTTTACTTACCACAACTAGTTTATGTGTTAACCTGTAGATAGTGCGACCTGTGTGGAAGAAAACATATGTGGATCGTTTTGCCCGTTAGGATCATTTTAGGCCACCTTCCCCTACATTGGATTGAAAAACGAAAAATATGTGTTACTTTTTTTGTAAAATTCATTTAGGGATATAAAAGTTGCCCCCAATTTTGCCCCTTGGGTGAAAGGGGGGAAAACATTGATATCTTAAATGATAGCCCCCATTTTTTATTGCAGATTCGGATTCTACGAGAAAAAATACGTATCTTTTGTATTTAACATTTTTTTCAGAAAGTCGTAGATGGCGCTGTAATCGAGTAAAATGCAGTGAGAATCGTTTCTATTGAAAAGTCTGGAAACGGTTGAATAACTCGAAAAATAAACATCGGATTGAAAAACGGGAAAATACGTGTTCAATATTTTGAAAAATCTATTTAGGGATATCAAAGTTGTCATTTTTCTAAAATACTGAACACATATTTTTCCATTTTTCAATCCTTCATGAGCAAACGTTCCGCAAATCATTATGGAGCCTCCGCTTATTTGTCTCCTGAAGCATTCTTTTGATTCCTTCCTCAAATCATACCAATAGTATGGCCATTTGAGCCATCAAACTTCATTTTTCATCAGAAAATATACCTTGTTTCCACTCATCGTACCATAACATGACCTTTTTAGCACATTTCAGTCTTTCCTCTCGATGATATGTCAATAACTTTGTTATTTCGTTCAATTGTTAAAAAGTATTATATAAAACCAGAAAAACACATGTTATTATTTTTTTCAAACTGTGTACAGGTGATTTTCTGTGTACCACTCCACCTGAGCTGTTCTAAAGACAACTGAGAATATCTCGCTTCTGCATGTATGCATTGTTTTGAAGCACCATCTCTAGGTTTCTCACGTTATTATTTCTTCGCTGATGATTTATTATCAATTCACAAACACTTTTTATCAGTTTGCATATTTTTATATGTTAAAATTATGATTTATATTTACTATCCATTATTTGTTTTAGTTTTAGTTACACTATTGCAAATACGCAAGTAAATTAACTACATACTTTTATCTAAAAACCGTACTCTAACTATATTTAGTAAATTTTGGTTTACTTTGACAAAGAATAACTCACACATATAGTTTTTCGACATAGGATAGTTCACGCGATACCATTTTGTATATTATAACCAATATGTTTAAGAAAGAGTGGGTACTTTTTTTCTGTACTTTAAGATAAATTTTTAGTTTACTCACATGAGGGGCGGATTTTGCTAAGCACCGACCAATTTTTGTTATTTTACTATTAAAGGACGCCATCAGGGAGGATTTTTGAAGGTAAAATGACCTGAATTTATCATTCGTGTACAAGGGAAACCCTAAAAACCTTGCACATTAACCTCACCCAGACCTCGATGGTTTCGAACCCGTGATAGCCCATGCTTCTCATTTCGTCGACAGCATGACATGTTAATCACTTGGTGCAGTTAGGTCGTTGTTTACTCACAGGAATATGAATATAGTATTAAAGTTTCGTAGTTTGCATAGAGTATGTACAAATATAACCTTTAACGTTATACAAAAAAGTGCTATCTAAAAAACTTATTTTTGCATATATTTAATTTAGCACATTCTGAGAATTTATGAGACTGTGAATTTTACAGCACTTACCAACATTAGATAGTTTCAAGTAACAGTTTAACATTAGCTAACTCACACATCTGTTTTCAACGTGTTTGATCACGTGACGGTATTTTACTCGATGCTTTTAACAAAGGGTAAATATTTACTATCAACTTTTTAAATGTGTGTATATATATATATATATAGTATATATAAAATCGAAATTACGTAAACACCTGTGAACTGTATAGAAAAACTCCTGTTTACTCATAATTTCATGAATTTTAAAAACTAAGTCTATTCAGACATACTGAAGTTACATTCTTTCACTTCACGTTTCGGCTCTACACAATCTTAACAACTATTTTCACCAACAGACTCGGTTAACTATATTATTTAGAAATTTAACCAACGAACGTTTTATACTCACCATTTTTATAATCTCCATTTTCAAAGTAAATACTTTAACATACTAGTACCTATCAGAACTATTAGCTATACATTACATGGAAACATTACATCTTAAAATAAAACCAAAGAAAATAAAAAAATATATATAATTTAACCATTGCTTGCCAATTTCCAAAATGCAATATTATGTCTGAAACTTAACACTATATACACTTAATGAAAATGTTAAACATCAACTGAAATAATTAAGTATCACATAAAAAATTTCAATATCAAATGAAAAATTAAGACGAAAAAAATTCTTAAACAACAACAACAACATATATATATATATATATATATATATATATATATATATCTTAAACAGAAAATATACAAGTTAGCAAACAAAATTTTCAAAGTTTCTAAAAAAATTTCAAGTTAACAAAAAGTTTATAAAAAATTAAGAGATAAATGAAAAAATGTAGAATTAAATATATATAATATATATATATATATATATATATACAAGTGGAAATTTTTTTCAACTATCCCATAAAATGTACACTATTACATAAAGTTTTTATAAAAAAAATATTCAAATTAGTAAAAAAGTTCCAATGTTTTCCAAAAAAACTTCAAGTTGGCCAAAAAGTTTTCAAAAATTATAGCAGGTGTAAATTAGCAGTTTTCTAAAAAATATATATGCAAATTAGTAAAAAAATTCAATTCTTCGATAACGATTTAAATATTGAATGAAAAAAAAAGCACAAGTTAGTAAAAAATAAAAAATAAAAAAAAAATAAAGTTTTCTAAAAATATTTACATGTTAACAAAAAATTTCAGAATATTCAAAAAATATTTACAAGTTAACAAAAAGTTAAAAAAAAAGTTAATTGATAAATAAAAAAAATATATTAGTTAAAAAAAGAAAATCAAAGTTTTCTAAAAAAAAAATACAAATTAGTGAAAAAAATTTAAAAGTTTTCTAAGTACATTCTACATACAAATTAACAAAAATATCTTAAAAATTTTCAAAGTTTTCTTAGAAAAAAAAAATCAAAGTTTTCTAAAGTATATGTAAATTATTTAATTCTTTTAAGTTTCTAAAAATATTTAACTATTAAACGAAAAGATATCCAAGCTTACAAAACGACATAAATTGTACGATTGAACACGATACGTATCATGAACGTTCAGCAATGTGGATGAGAGCATAACCTATACTCAGGAGCGAGAGGGATAAAAATTCAGCCTTTGCGATTTTTATCATTCTTCTCCTCCGTAAATAAAGCGATTTCTCGCAATGGCAGTTGACATCGAAGACTGTAGTCTAAGCCATTTTTAAAGTATAATTACTGTAAAAGAGCAACAGAAACTGTAACATAAATCTTTCGTGAAACGTTCAATTCTTGGAGAAAACGTTTCTCAAAGTAAATCATAGATTTTAAGACCAGACCTAGGCAGACAAAACGTCCAAACTGTTATTGTGTAGAATGTCTTATTGAAAATTTAAATGACAGATTTATTTCAATTGAGATACGTCATTAGATCATATGCTTCATTAGCTTGCGTACTTCATTAGGTAGATCGTCCTTTTCTATGCTGCTTCCTGGATATGCCTAAACTTTTAAATGGCTTAATTGAGACATATAATACTATCTGCAGTATTCAACGTGGAAATTTTAACGGGAAACTATCACCTGTAAACATCTGTCTATTAATAGTTCGATATGTCTAGATACGTTGCACGCATTTAACGCTAATGTTCCAAATAAGTGACTCCCACCGCTATGATTTTAAACTTCTCATATATCAGTTTTACTAATTTACACTTTGTTTTTGGTATGTAGTATATTTCTCAAAAGTAATCTTTTCTTAATTCCTTTGTTTATCTATTTATTTTCTGGAAAAAATTGCTTTCGATACAATTAAAATGATTAGGTAAATTTAAAATTATACTATAGCAGTCCATTTCAACCATATTGTCCATCTATATTAAAAGTTGCGAATCAAATGTAAGATAACCTGGTTTGGACGATTAACAGGCTTTATACAAACACTTGTTCAATTAAGAACACATTTACTTCATTTCTAGATAATTAAATCCATTTGCATCAGATAATCTAGACGTATAAACAGTTCATAAAATTCCATGATCTCATTATTGTGCAATTCTTCGGTACAAAATATTTCCACATGTTAAACCGTTATCAGCAGCCTATCAACATACTCATTACGTGATACATCATCCTCATTCGTCGTCGCCATAATCAGCTGATATGCTGTCAACCCCTCCCAGCCTGACCCCGGGTCTCGTAGATAGTGTTTTATTGAATTATATTTTATTAAAACAGCTGTGCAAATTGAAATAACTGATAACTACTGATAAAGTTCCGGGAAGTATTCGATAATCCAATAGCATATCAAGATTGAAATTGAAAGATTTTTTCTTTGGTTTATAATGGTAAATGCGCATGTATATTTTTCAGAAAACAGTATAATATATGGTTTTGTATAGGAAATTGGGGTCGCAATCCACATATTAAATCAAAAATACAGGGTGTCTCATACTAATCCAAATTCACATTGGTACCCATCTGTTGCAAAATATTTTCAATTATTTATGTACAACACGCTTTAAAATCCGTGATTTAAAACACTTTAAAACTTATTTGTACACCTAATATTTGTTTTCATTTTACTTTAACATGTTATCTACAACTTGAAAAAGAATTTTATGTGCATTTATTATATTTAACTCTTTACTGCATGGTGTAATATAATCTAATACATTCCAATGAATACTACATATTTACTCATATTCAGTGTAAATAGAGGCAGTATATTTTTTTCTATTATTTTTCATAAGTAATTAAAAATGTAACTTAAGAAGAGTATTTTTTAGAAGAGTATAACTTAAGAAGAGCATTTGAGTGAGCATTGTGCCATATCTGCTAAACCGATTTCAATAGATATATTGCTCTTTTGTTATTGGATAAAATTCAGTCATAACAAAAACAAAATTATATTATTGGAAATTATATCCAGTATTGAATTCAGCACTTACGTCTCAAGTGCCAAATTCAAAATATCGGCTTAAAAATTGTAGTAATATTTAAAAAAAAAATCGCTTTTTTAGGTAGATTTCGTAAGAAATACGACCTATTTTAATGATAGGATTTGTAATTTTTCCGATTAAGTAAAAATATGTCCAGGATGGAACTCGGACCTAAAATCTTTGACTTTAATTGTCAATACTCTTCTAATTATCTATTTGGACAACATCCCAAAAAACACAATTAGCTCAGGTAACCCTTTGGTAATTATATCTGGCCGATTACTTGAAACAGCTCGACAGAATAAATCACAGGTAAAGGAAATATAAAGCATGGATATATAATTACATTTTTTTTAAATATTATTTTAACTCAATCAAACTGAATCGGTAAATAAATCCTACAAATTATAATTTTCCCGATTGAGTGAAAATGTGTCCAAGCCCACACTCGAACATAAAATCTTTGGTTTTAATTGTCAATGCTCTTCGAATTGTATATCTGGACAGTATACCAGCCAACACAATGCGCTGAGGCAACCATTTGGTAATTACATGTGGTCGGTTATTTGAAACAGCTCTACAGAATAAACTGCAGGTAAAGGAAATCTAATAAAGTATGGATAGATGATTACATTTTTTTATATTATATTAACACAATCAAACTGATTGCTAAATAATTCCTACAAATTCTAATTTTTCCGATTGAGTGAAAATGTGTCCAAGCCGGTACTCGAACATAAAATATTTGGCTTTAATTGTCAGTGTTCTTCCAATTGTCTATCTGAACAATCCAGCTAACACAATGCTCTCAGGCATCCATTTGGTAATTATATCTTATTGGTTACTTGAAACAGTTTTACAGAATAAACCGCAGGTAAAGGAAATCTAATAAAGTATGAACAGGTAATTACATTTTTTAAATTATTTTAACACAATCAAACTGATTGGTAAATAAATCGTACAAATTTTAATTTTTCCGACTGAGTGAAAATGTGTCCAAGCAGGTACTTGAACCAAAAACCTTTGGCTTTAATTGCCCTTTTTAACACTTTTCTACATAGATGAAAAGTGTAATGACTTCGGTTTGTCTGTCCGTCTGTTCGTACTCTAACACTTGCAAATATACTCCGATTTCACTGAAATTTTTGTATGTTATTGAAGTTTACTATAGCACGATCGCTATTGAAAATGAAGTGTGTAACATTTGTAATTCTTTTACAAAGACAGCCAAAAACATTCCGTTACATTATGGTCTATGGGGAAAATCGTTTGAGGTGCATCTTAATGCTGTTAAATGTTGTTAAACTATTTCAAACATATTGAAATCGATATTCTTTTATAAAATATGATTTCAGTAGAATTTGGAGTTTAACGTATTCATTATTTATTTACAGGGTCACAGAAAAGAATTCTGCTACAAAATGGCACAAGGGTAAAATTCATTTGCACTAAATTTTTGTTATACTATTTCAAACATAATGGAATTTATATGCATTACTGGCATGTACTATAAGTTTCTACTGAAAAGTATGATGTTCATTGAGTTTTTCGTCCATTTACACTTCCAGGTATACACAAAAGAATTCGGTTACCCTACTGTTTATGAGCTATAATTGTTGGAAGTGCGTTTTGAACTTTTGTTTGCTTTTTTAAGTTTAATTAATTTTTTGCATAGTACGTGGTGAGTATAAATTCTGTTGATCATATACAGGGTTATATAAGGGAATTCGTTCCAATTACTGACAATGGGAGTCGATTGCTTAAGGGTAGTTTTCAATTGTTTTATTCATTTTGCTGCTGAACCATATTTAGTATACTAATAGAAGTTTGTGGAATAAAAATAAATTAATATACAGGATTGCGCAAAAAACAAGATACACTGCTGTTTGTGGTTGGTAATTGCTGGAAATGCGTTTTAAATTGTGAAATGCGTGTTTTATCCGCATTAAATTTAGCTTAATATGTGGTGTGTACAAAAGTATTTTCATAAAATACAAGGATGTATAAAAGAAAATTGCTAAAAGTGAATTTTCTAACTGAACTAAGTATTAGCATGCTATGTCGTATGTATGCAAATCTATAGATCATATACAGGGCTGCACAAAATAATTAGATTACTTTTTTGATTGTAGAAGGTAACTACTAAAACTTGATTTTTAAATATGTTTTCTAAATGTTTACCTACATATCTGCTTTCACCTTATTTAATTGTGTAGTTTCGTTACAATTCTTTAGATATGTTGGAAAGTGTTTTATAATCTATGCTTGGCGGATGTTTTTTTCTTCTTGTTTAATCAACCAAAGAGTATTAAGCAACTTTTTTCGTAACAATTTAATAAATATTAATGTAGTAAAGTGTTAAAATAAATAACTGGTCCATCTCATATACCGAACTTAAAGCTTGTCAATGGATGGTGTACGACTTTTTAACATCTTTGTTCTCGTAATAATCCAGACTATCAGTTTTATTGTTAACTCTTTTACATAAAATATCTCATATGAATTGAAGAATGTGTGGGAATAAAATTGACAATTAAAGACACGATTATTTTAAGACATGTATAGAATTATTATTTTGATATTTCATATTTCTATTATAAAGAAAAATCATGTCTCTGAGTAATGCTGACGTCATATTGAGGGTGGCAACACCTGACCAATAAATTTCGTTTATACTGCACTTTAAAAAAAAAAAAAACTACTAAACATCGCACAATTTCAATTTTTGCAGCCTCGAATAGGAAAACAAATGTTCTTTTAAATGCACTTTGTAATACAAATTGTTTCTCAATTTGTTGCGCAGGTTCATTTTACTAGACAGATATGCAATTTTCATTCATTGAACAAATAGAATAAGGTAAGTACGTTTTCCATTCACCTTTTATAAGTTATTCATTTATGTTAGTCCTTTTTTTGCACTGCCTCTAATCTGGAAACTGTTTTTCGGAGTAGCCTATGTACTGGACATTATGGTACGTATCCGTTAGTTGAAGTATATTAAGTCACGTTACCACTTAGATTTTAAAGAAAATATACACTCTTAAAACTGTGCCTCTGATTTAAGAGGTACATTTTGGAATTTTTGTGCCTCTAAATATTAAGAGTCACACGGTGCCTTTGAAATTAAGAGGCACATAGTGCCTTTGGGATTCAGAGGCACAGCGTAAGAGCCTTTGAAATTAAGAGGCACAGTGTGCCGTTGAATTTATATATTCAAGTGCCTCTTATTTAAAAATACATTCTGTACCTCTTATAATGGTGGTACATGCATGTGCCACCATTATAAGAGGCACAGACTGTAATTTAATTATATTTTATATTAAATTTATATTTTTACAGTAAATTCAGTCTACTGCAGAAAGATTTCTCAGCATGGCATATAAAAAGACATAGATTAAATTTTGTCTAAGGCAGAATACTTTAATAGAAATTTTTCTCGCCCCCAATTTATTGAAATAAATTTGAAATAAATATTAAAATGTGTGTCCATGTGGCCTAAGTCAGTTCTGTGGTTCAATAAAGAACCTTGTCAACATATAAATTTTTTTATACATAAAATACATAGAAAGGGCATAAAAGCTTTATTAAAAACAAATAAGACAAACATTAAAAACATGAAAAATGATACAGGCGCCAGTGAAGTAGAACATCAATCGGTAATGTCGGCTACCGGAGTTCTAGGGGAGCAAAATAAGGTGGTTTAAGAATAGTTTGCTGCAAAATATAGTTTTTTCTCAATCACTGACAATAAGAAATACTAAATGGCAATATGTGGCTAAGTCAGAGGTGGTAGATATTTATTACTTGGTGTTTTTTACCATTTTTTGAAAAACTATAATCTTTTACCCCAAAAATTCATAGGTAAAAAATATAATATTTGGGTCTCCATGCCAAATCAACTAACAAATTTCAATATTCTACATGATGATATAAATGAGAATATAATTTTATTTTATTTTTATTACATTAAGTTTTCATACCATTAATTATTTAAATTTTGGAAAATCATCATTTTTTGACTTGCAAAAAAATTGATTGAAATTTTGAAATGATTTGAAAATTTTCAATTTTGAATTTCTCAAGTTCTATCAAACATACAGAATTTTATGACCCCCCCCCCCCCTCCCCCATTTTAAAGAGGGGTTTATAAGGTTTAATTTGATATGCAAGTTGACTATGCTTAGTTTTAAAATACATATATTACTAATTTTCTTTTAATTAAAACATTTTTAGAGTTTTTTTTTTTTTTTTAACACTATGTTTGTTGTAATATTATAAGCTTAAAATTATGAAAATTTTAGAGTGGGATCGCAATTAGACCAGGGATTATGAAATAAAAGCTGAAGATTACCATGCAAATAATAAATAAATAACAAAATAGATAGAGTTAGTTTGTTATTTAAATGACAATGTTTTAGTTTCTATTTGATAACTCCTGATCCCATTGAGATCCCACTCAAAAAAATTCAGAATTTTAAGCTTATAATATTACAACAAACATACATTTTTTTTTTCAAAAATTATAAAAAACACTATCTAAATTAAATTATATATTTTTTTAAACAAATAATATTTTTTAAGGAACTTTTACTTGAAATATACAAATAATGTTTTGGAGTGCAAAATGTGAATCAAAATTGTGATTTGTGAAACTTTATAAAATGTATAAAGTATTCAAGGCTGTCGCCAGGTGAGTGCCAAACCTCCACCCTCATTCAAAAACAGTTCATATTATCAATTCATATTATACTTTTCTTTAAAAGAAAGGCACTGTAGCGCTTAACATCTACAAGGTACACCCCCCCCCCTCCTCCATACGCACACAAACACGAGAAAAAAAATCTGACTATGGTCTTGGAAATACTATATATGATTACAGAATGATTTACTATGTATTTTTCATTTTATTATTTATTAAGTACTATTTATATGAATATAAAAACAAAGATTTGCTGAGAGATACACATACATAATGTATACATATACATGGATGTACGCAGGAGGGTGGCCGCGTTCCCCGTAAATCTTTGAAAATAGTAAGATAGAACTTGAATAACTAAGAGATTGACGAACTATTTATCGTTGCCCCATCCCTAATCCTGAGTGTATCCATGTATAAAGAATCATGTTTTATTTTATAACATTCACAGAAAATAATACTAAGTTAAATATACTACTTACTTATTCCAGACTCGTTATTAGCTTCGTCTCGTCGTTGTTTACATGCGTATCGAAATGGCGGCCATTGCTTCCCTTCCCTTCCACTTATCCCAATGCATGACGGGAAAACGGCTGTTGCGCATGTCCGTTTCTCAGTGTACCTCTGAAACTGACAGGTTTTTTTTCAAAGGCACAAATCTGTCAGAGGCTAACTTCATGCCTCTGACCAGATTTCTCTCTGTTCCGGTGCCTTTCATCTCATTGTGCCTCTAACGTTTTTCTCCTAATCAGAGGCACTTTGTCTACGTACCTCTTACATTAAAATAATAGAAGGCACAATGTGTTTGTGCCTTTTAAATAAGAGGCATACTTTTAAGAGTGTATATTAACATTAATCTTACATTTAGTTACAAAAGTATTTTGATTTAAGCAGAATTATTGGAGCGTTAACACATAGCTCCTCTTAGTATGAGTTACATTTTTATTCTGAATAATATGTTTAAAATTCTAATAAGAAAGTAAGTAAAAGTCATTTAGTTCGTAAAAACCCAGTGAGGGAGTCTATGACGTGATTATTGCACTGAACGAGGAAATCGAAATTACCAGTTGAAGCGGGTAATTAATGTCGGATTGCAGCTCATTCTCGAAACACTGCTGATTGACGTCATAAGTTATTTCTTAATACTTTTATTAGGATGGATAATATTATGAGATGATTTCCGCTTTCTGAGATTACTTGATGGTTATTTTAATTATTATTATTATTATTATCGGGGGGGGGGGGACATAATTTTTTTTTCAAGCATGATTTTTTTAAAATCCGTCAGTATCACTCGCAGACCGATTACTAAAGATTTACTCGTTCGCACTTAAAACATATAAATAGCTCAGTATTTGTCTTTGGCTACTAATTCTTTACGAAATTAAAACTTCATCAGTAAATAAATATAATAATATAAGTAAAGCGCAAATTTAACAGACATGTAATCAAGTTACGCATTTGAATCAATGAAGTTAGCAGAATCATAAAGGCTGTTTAAGTCGTGACTTCCTTTTTCCCCAAAAAATTTCAACCCGAAAAAAGAGAGGGGACTTTAGGGATCTTTTACAAATCAAAATACGGATCCGAGATAAGGAGTGTCACACCCATTCATGCGTGCATAACCCTCTTCGCGGGTTCAGGGGTCAAAAAGGTTACTGAAGCGGTCTGGTAGCAATTAAGGTTATAGTCCTTTTTTGACCATTGTCCAAAAAATGAGTATAGAAACAAAGAACTTCAGCGAGCAAAAATGTGTTTATTTTACTTTTGTTTGTCGCAAAATATACCTAACATCCAAAGAAATGTATTGTTTCAAATAAAGATATGAATGGATGTTAATAAAGCTGGGAATAAGTAAGCTGTGTGTGCGTGCGTGGTCAACCAATGGCGATATCTCATTTTACAACAAATACTGTAAATATAAATATTGTAGAAAATAAAATAGGAAAAGGTTTCCGAATTAGTAATCTTCTTAAATTTATTAATATTTGTGGAAATTTGCAGAAAATATCTCAATAATTTTCTCTGTATAGTAAAAAAAAAAAAAAAAGCAGCTGATGCTGATGTCGCCTTAATTAAATATTTTGTGATTGGAGGTGGCTTATATTAAGAAAACTATTGCATATACAGGTTTAGTAGTTTGCTAAAAGAAAATTGGTAGTTTTATAGAAATAAAAATGTTGAAGCAGGTATTTTTTAAATCGAAGAATTCTTTTAAGCGCAATGTTGAAGTCGATCAAAATAATTCCTGTAAAAAAGAGATGCGTTAACTTGCCCCCCCCCCCCCCAATTTCGAAAATTTAAATTTCAAAGATACCAGGCATTAGCTCTCAATTAGCTCTAATTTGCTCTTTAATATTAGAATTTGCTCTGGTTATGGTACCGCGATATTCCAATTAGAATGGTGGGGGGGGGGGGCTAAGTTAACGCCCCCCCCACTTTCGAATATCGAAATTTCAAATATGCCAAAATTTAGCTCTCAATTAGCTCTAATTTGCTCTCTAATATTAGAATTTGCTCTGCTTCTGATGTCGAGATATTTCAGTTACAAGAAGTGGCCGAGCGTTAATTTAGCTCCCCCCACCCCCTTCACTTTCGAATATCGCAATAAGTAAAATCACCGTTTTTAAAAAATTAACTTTAAACATCAAATTTCCACTTGATCATTTAAAAAGAGTTCATATTCATTTGCACACAACTTCTCTATGAAAACGAATTTTTGCAGGGGGGTTCTTAAGTTTCGTAAGTACTTTTAGCATTCCTAGCAATTACATTCATGATAGAAATCTAGGCATTCATGCATTCAACCTCTTTTTTTGGAGCCCAAACCCAATGACTCTAAATGCGAACCCGAGTCCGACAGTAGGCAGCAGAAAATCATTAATAAAATTTTAAAATTGTTACAGATTTATTTTGTTATTTAAATATATATATATATATATATATATATATATATATATATATATATATATATATATATATACATAAAAATAAATATTAATCCTAAATACGCTTTCACGTTTCGTGATTTTTCATATTCCTGAAAATCTGTTTAAAATAACAAATTTGTTATTTATACCCAACTACTGGCAGAAATTAAAATTCTTATATTATTCTTTTTAATATAATTGTACAACTATGGCAAAAAGGCGTGAATTATGTTTCCCAGTAATTTTGGAAAAGGATTTCAAACAGAAAGAGACGATAGACAAAGGATATCTCACGTCTTTTTTATGTTATTAACACTGATCATGCATAGGCTTCAAAATCAGATAGAATATTTCCCCTTTTGTCCCATCAATAACAACTCAATTCCATTTCAAACAAATTTTTAAATGAATTTAAAACACCTTAAGAAACTTAGAGTACATTCTTGTCTCTCTAATAGCAAGTTTTTTTGTCACTCATTTCAATTTGTGATAAAATTAAATAAAATATTTTATCTTGAACTCACCCGAGCCCGAAAACTGGCATAAAATTTATAGACCTAACCCGTTTCGTGCCCAAACTCGGATTCCAACTGATCCCGCTTCATATCTAATGCATGCTTTATAAAAGGAAAAAAAAAAGTACAAATTTTCAACGTTCTGTAAAATGGTAAATCGATCATTTATTCATACATATGTGTAGATGTTTGAAGATTTTGCTCAACAACACAAAATTTTCTGACACATTCATGCACATTAGTCCGTTTTAAATATAAATATTACTGAAAACATTTGAAATCGAATAGCATTTTTCATTTTTTGATAAATGCATGGATTAAATATTGAGTCATAAACTATTTTGTCTCATGACGATGCATTTTGGACTGTCGCATGCCTAAAATCTATTCAAAAATCCAACTTTGATATACATAAAATAAGTTTTTAGCATTCAGTCAATTGATAAATCCATATGTGTTTGTGATTAACTTTTTTTTAAATTCATAAACTTAGCATAAATCTAAAATTATAATTTCTTTAAATTTAAGATTTTACTAAGTTAATATTATCATTTTTGCGAATTTTTGCTTTTTTCCTTTATTCTTAAGAAGGTGTTTTTAAAATTTCATAACTGCTTATTATTTCTATTTACTATTATTAAAAGGGAAAATTTATGCCTAGGAATTTAATATTTTGAAATAGCTTTGTCTTTGATTATTAATCTTTACATATCTTTATGTCATTAGCAAGGGCTTCAAATAACAAACATTTCAATTCAGAACAGAATGTTTTGCGGAAATATGGAAGTTAGGTACATTATTTATCAAATATTGTCAATGTAAAAAAAAAAATCAAAATAAATACATTTATTTTATTTAACATTTTCTTAATTCCTTTTTTTTTCTAATTTTTGGAAAAATAACTTTTACGTTTACAAAATTTAAAGTAGTGACAAAAATTAAATTTTACCAAAGTTTAACGAACATATCATTTACTGAAATCAAGTTAATTGCAGTTGGCCATTTTACAAGTTGAAATGGCTTAACAAAAATATTTTTAAGGGAACAAAAAAACATTTTATAAACGTTTATGCCATTATCGGTTAACATAATAAATAGAAGGTAAAAAAACAATAATTCTCGTAATTATTAAAAAATAATTTTATTTTCAAACCATAACCATCTTCTGTTATGACGTCACATTTTTATAACACTCAGTATAAAACATTTTATGTTGAAAAAAAAAAGCATTCTGTAATACTCTCACTAACTACAATTTTTTTTATTGTATCAAAAAATATATACATTTAATGATTAAATATTCTAAAAGTAATGATATGTATGTAAAACATTTCTAAATATCATGACTAACTTTTTAGTTCTCTTCTTCATTAAAACCCTCTTCAATTATGAATCAAATTGATTTATGATTGTTTTAATTCTGAATTGGAAGTGGCGATAATGCTAATAATTTTATTTTTAAACTAAAGTTTATCAATAGCAAAATCTTCAAACATACACACACATGCATGAATAAATGATTGATTTACCATTTTACAAAACGTTGAAAATTTGTGCGTATTTTTTTTTTCTTTTATTAACCATGCATTAGATATGAAAAGGGATCAGTTCGAATCAGAGTTTGAGCGCGAAACTAGTTAGGTCTGTAAATTTTATGCCAGTCCACAGGCTCGGGCGGATTCAAGATAAAAAAAATTTAATTTATTTGATCACAAATTGATAAGAGCGAAAAAAAAACTTGCTATTTGAGAAACAAGAATGTACTCTAAGTTTCTTAAAGTGTTTTAAATAAATTTAAAAATTTGTTTGAAATGGAATTGAGTTGTTATTGATGGGACAAAAGGAGAAATATTCTACCTGATTTTGAAGCCTGTGCATGGTCAGTGTTAATAACATAAAAAAGACGTGGGATATCCTTTGTCTATCGTTTCTTTCTGTTTGAAGCCCTTTTCCAAAATAATTGAGAAACATAATTCACGCCTTTTTGCCATAGTTGTACAATTATATTAAAAAAATAATATAAGAATTTTGATTTCTGCCAATGGTTGGGTATAAACAAATTATTATTGGGTATAACAAATTTGTTATTTTAAACCGATTTTCAGGGACATGAAAAATCACGAAACGTGAAATCGTATTTAGGATTAATATATATTTCTATGTAACGAGATATATTTAAATAACAAAATAAATCTTTAAACAATTTTAAAATCTTATTAATGATTTTCTGCTGCTTACTGTCGGACTCGGGTTCGCATTTAGAGTCACTGGGTTTGGGCTCCAAAAAAAGAGGTTGAATGCATGAATGCCTAGATTTCTATCATGATTGTATTTGCTAGGAATGCTAAAAGTACTTACGAAACTAAAAAAAAACCCATGCAAAAATTCGTTTTCGTAGACAAGTTGTGTGCAAATGAATATGAACTCTTTTTAAATGATCAAATGGAAATTTGATTTTTAAAGTTAATTTTATAAAAACGGTGATTTTGTTCATTGCAATATTCGAAAGTGGAGGGGGGGGGGCTCCCCTCGGCCCCCTTAACGCTCGGCCCCTTCTTGTAACTGAAATATCTCGATACCAGAAGCAGAGCAAATTCTAATATTCGAGAGCAAATTAGAGCTAATTGAGAGCTAAATTTTGGCATATTTGAAATTTCGATATTCGGAAGTGGGGGGTCTAGCGTTAACTTAGTCCTCCCCCCCCACACACACACAACATTCTAATTGGAATATCGCGGTACATAACCAAAGCAAATTGTAATATTAGAGAGCAAATTAGAGCTAATTGTGAGCTAATTCCTGGTACCTTTTAAATTTAAATTTTCGAAAGTGTGTGTGTGTGTGTGGGGGGGGGGGGGGGTCAAATTAACGTATCTGTAAAAAAGTTTTATAGAATCAGAAACTATGCATAGACATTTAACCATCTTTCATAGGCACATACTTGATTATTTTTTAGTAATAAATAATCGTTGTATATCGCAAATTTGTTATTTTTTAGCGAATTTATAAAGCGCACTACCATTGTGACTGACACAAAGCTGAACTGTGGCAAAAATCAGACCTTGTAATAATCCTACAAAGAAAATACGAAAGAAAGAAAGAAAATCCCTGGGAAGGTACTTTTCACAGAATTTTCTAGTTGTTTTTGCCTTAATACCATTTTATTGGTCAGTGGACATGAAACATTAAATAATACTAAACCTTGCTCAGAAAAGCAATAAAACGATAAATTTTACTCCAACAAGTTCACCGACAGCTCTCGCCGCAGGCTTCTTTCGCGTACCTTCTAAACCCCTCTTTCTAAACCCCTTCCATAGCAATAAACCTGTGAGGGTGGGGCTCGTATTTGTCCATTTCAGACCTGGAAGATGACAGTATGAGAGTCCTACACAACCCCCTGTATTTCACTGTCTTAATTGCTTTCCACTGGTAAGGAATTTGACTAGAATGGAACAAACCGTTTAAGTAGCGATCTTTGGCGATTTCTTCGACTATTAACTGTTGGCATGCGACTTTTACGAAAGTATTCAAAATTTTATTTGAATACATAATTGATATTTTTCGTGTAAAAAATTTTTGTTGGTTTATTCGAGTAATTTATTCTATGATATTTTTCAGTGTTTGGTGAAAACTACTAAAATTAACAATCTTAGATAAAACCAAAGAGAAGTAATTAAACGACGCTGCGGCATACAATTAATTTTCAAATTTTAGGTTATTTTAAATTGTATAATTCTTTAGGTCATTCTTTATTTTAAAATATATAAAGTGCACATTAAAAAAAATAATTTTATTTTATTAAAAAATTCTGTTTTATTAAAAATCAATCATAAAAAACAACTTTACATCTTTGTATCCAAACTGTGTTTTTAGTTGAAATGTTTCTTGAGTTTCTGGATTTATTTATTTTTAAATAAAACACAAGTTACAAAACAAATGTTTTCAACGATAAATTGTATTTCTTTAGACCGTGAATTGAGAATTTCAAATATTAATCAGTGTTTTGTGCCTTTTTTTTTTTTTTTTTGAGTAATTTTGTGGAGTTTGTATAGTAAATTGAGAAATTAAGTTTTACCTACTGTAAAAATTAAATGTAGTAAATGCTATATATAACAATTATTCTAAGCGTATAAATATAAAAATAACGCCGTTTTCGTCCGTAACTGGCGCCTCGGAACACAGAAGCAATATTTCTTTTCGCTCCTTTAGATTACGGTTAAGGTAAATAACTGTAAACGCACGGGACTAATTACAAGAAAATATAGTACCTTAACGTCTGCAGTTGGGGTTGATGCATAGGAAAAGGATGTACCTCAGACTAAGACGAACTGCAATTTCTTCTCTTTCTAAACCTCCCACATAGCTATGCCCCCTATTTGACCCTCCCCTGAATACACTGAAAATTCCTCCTGTTAAAACAGGAGGAAAAAATAATATTGTTCTTAAAATATCTTTTCTCATTTTGTCAGCAGCGTTTATCAATAAGTAAATATTCTTCGTGTAATGCATCCGATGTCTTCGCAACTACAAGGGTATCTGGTTATTTAAATACTTCTCTTTATTTTCTCAATTCGTTTTTGAAAATATTGATGCAAAAAGTACTGTTAAAAAATCCCATGAACATTAATCACAATTGGATTATAAATTGCTTTGCTTTACTTTTTCTGGCATGTTTAAATCATACTAATAACATTTTCCTCACTTTTACTGACAACATGAATTCAAATTAAATTATAAATATATATTCAAATGTAATGAAAGTTGCGTAGTTATTCGTCCTTTTCTTTTTTAATATTGATTCATAGCACACAAAATAAATAAATAAATATAAATAAAATAATAAATCGTTCAAGTGCGAGTATAACTCATGCTCAAGGGTTTCGTGCAATAAATATTTATTAATTACTATTTATTGATTAATAAACTCCTGCTACCCCTAATTTTTTCATAATTTTTATTTCGGTAGACTCAGGAACAGGAAGGGGACATATTTTTGTAGTACACTTTCAACGATATCTTTGAAAATATAATACCTAAAATTAAAATGAATATATTTTTGAGTTCGATGTTACGAGATATTTCGAACGATACCTTACATAATAGATTTTAATAAAAATTAACTTAATTAATATCTTGGCTAATTACCAACAAAAAATTTCGAAAATTATTGTCAACAATCATTGGATGATTCTACGTCTATAAGTTCGTTGAGCGCCCCTCAACTCCCCCGCTGACCGCCCGAAAAGTAAAGTTTGTGTGGGAAGGAAAAATAGGAACCTAAGGCAATCGCTGTAGTTTCCCTGCAAGGTTTAAATAAACTCCTTCTATCCCTAATTTTTCCATAATTGTAGTTTCTGTAGATTCGGAAATAGAGAGCAGGGGAACATATTTCTGCAGTGCATTTTTGACGATATCTCTCTAAATACAATACCTAAAATTAAAACAAATATATTTTGCTTGGTGGTACAAGATCTTTCACACAATATACAAAAAGAAAATTTCATTTCTCATGTAACTTAATTAGTCCCTAAATTTTTCCTAAACATATTTGTGAATGGCTATTAATCTATAAATATATGGGGACAACGAGAAAAACGACTATGACAGACAGACAGACAGAAACACGAGTGATCTTATAATGGCTTCGTTTTCTACTTTTTAAGTACGGAGCCCAAAAAATAAATAAATCTCTTCCTAACTACAGGGACATCTGCTTATTTAAATGCGTTCTGTAATTGGTGATTTGATTTTGAAAATATTGATTCAAAAGTACATAAAAACTAATTCCATAAACAGCACAATTAAATTTATTTGCTTTATCACTTCTAGCATAATCAGACTTCAAAACATCTGTTGTTTTACCAACTTTAAATGAAATGGTTTATATCTTATTTTGCATATATAATCAATTTTCATAAAAGTGCAAAATGTTCATTCATTTTTTTTCTTTACCATTTTTCTTTTTTTCTTTAATTGTCCACTTTTGCTTTATAAAAACTATTATAATTACTTGGTTACTTAAATATTTTATTAGCTAATTTATTTTTGAAAATACTGATTCAAACGGTATTTCATTTAACATAAATCACATTTACTAAAATGTATTTGATTTGCGTTTTCTGTAACGTTTAAATCTTATAACTGGTGTTGTAGCCATTTTCATTGGCTCTTATCAAATTTTACATAATCAATTCTCATGTGTGCAACAAATTTCTTTAATCCGTTCCTTCTTTCTTCAAAAATTTAAATTTATAAGTCATTTTTTTAATAAATTTCTTTTCTAACATCTGCTCTTTATTATATGTTTTTCTAACTATGAGGCTATCTGTTTATTTAAAAACCCCCTTTGATTTCTGACCACAAATTCTCCAGTTGTTATTTATTTTTATTTATTTATTGTTGTTATTATTTATTTGACTTATCACTTTTTTCAAAAATAAAAAATAAAAATAAAAAGTCTTTCTTACTACATTATTTGATTATTTAAATACTCTTTTCATTTCTAATTTATTTTTGAAAATTTTTATTAAAACTTTTTTTCTTTGAACAAAATTCACGTAAACAGAATAGTTTCCTTATTAAAGGATTTAGTTTACCTTTTTGGAGTGTTGACATCTTGCAACAAACTTTTTTTTTAATAAGAGATTTATTGAAATATTGATTTAAAGTGAACTTTTTATTTTCATATACTAAAACTATCAAACAAAATAAATAATATTTAATAAGAAAATTTAAAAATAATCACAATTAGTAATTTGATTGTATAAATGCATATGCAATTTATTTACTTTTTCTGTCAAATTCAGATCTTGCCACTGATATTTTTAGCTTACTTTTTCTATCGTGTTCAACTTTTGCATTTCATTTTTTAACCCCTTTTCTTGAAACATATATTTATTTTACATCATGGAGAATAAGATCGTTATTTCAATTACACCATATTTCTCAAATGTTATTTTTTCTTAATATTTTTATTTATCCATTTATTTTCTGGAAATATTTGCTTTCGATACAATGAAAAGGATTAGGTAAATTTAAAATTAATGTCTACATCTATTAAAAGTTTACTATGAATCATAATAAATTTCATGAATCATAACTTATTATAATCATTAATTTACTGTGAATCATAAACATATCATATTTCTCAAATGTTTTTTCTCTTAATTTATTTATCTATTTATTTTCTGGAAATATTTGCTTTCGCTACAATTAAAAGGATTAGGTAAATTTAAAATTAATGTCTACAATTATTAAAAGTTTACTATGAATCATAATCAATTTTGATGGAAATACAATGCTTTCATTAATTGTTTATCTGTGTTTTAAAATGTTCATTCAAATGGAGCATAAAATGTTTTTGAAAATAATCTTTTTGAAAATATGGATTTAAATAGCGCCTTTTCATTAGTTTAAAGTTTAAAGTCATTAAAAGTTTCATTTGTGCATTATATGCTTTTCTTTGGTTTACTTTTTTTTTGCACATTTAAATCTTTCAACTGATATTTGACAGATTTTCATTGAAGTGATTAATTTCAAATTTTGCTTACATAATAAATTCTCATGAAATTAGGCATTAAAAATTAGATTTTTTTTTTTTTTCAAACGGTTTAAGTTTTGAATCTATCTGTGTCCATTTTCCATTTGAATGTGGTATAAAGTTGACCTCTTATATGTTTTGAAATAAACATGATATTTATCAGTGGCCAACCCTGCTACTCAAACTCGGCATACTATTACCCATATTATCCCATATTTTTTTTCTGAGCAGAAATGCATGCCTTACTTAATCGTAAAAATTACTAGAAAATAATGACAAAGATTACTATTTGGAAAGAGTGGTGAGAAATGGCATGCTCAGTTTGAATAGCTGGATTCCGCCCCCCCCCCCACCCCGATTTTGATAGTGTATTTTAAAAAAACTGGAATACTCTTTTATCTGGAATTGATTTTAATAATGTTACATTTCCTAACTTCTACAAAATTTAATTTAATATTTTTAATTATCTTCAGGTATTAACACAATATATAAAAAGTGATAATTAATATTGAGAGTTTTTCTCCATATGTATAGTGTAAAATCACAACTTTAAAAAATTGTCTGTAAAACACTTGGATACTTTGAAATGAAATAATATGCACTTTGGAAAACCTTTTATTTCTTTCATCACAGTCATCTTTGTTTTTTTCATGCTGATTATCGAGTTCAATTCATTTACTTTTCTATTGACATCAGTTTATCAAATTTCTTTTTAAACTTTGCTCGTGCAGCTGTATTCAAAAATATTTTAAGCTGATACTGACATCAAATTTCTGCTTAAATAACAGATGTTTAATTCTCTTGAAAACGCTTATCTTAGCTGAAATTGTTACATTTTCATGTTTTTTAGAATATTTGTCTGTTGTTGCTGACATTAAATTATAGATGAATAGCAACTGATATAATGTACGATTGCAATTTTTTTTTAAATAATGGCATTGACAAAAATTTAATTTGGAGGAGTCACAGTCATTTTTTGATTATGGTGCTAAACAGTACGGGACTATAGCTTTTAGAGGAAGTTTCAATAAAAATGGTAAGAAAACTTGGACATATACAGTTTTGTTGTGATATACAGTTGCCATTATGGTCTATTGCACAGTAAAAAATTGCTGCAGTAAAATTACTGTAGCAGAGATTCCAGGCAATGTCCATAAGAAAATGGGTTTTGCCTGTCCCTAGATAAACGAGATTTATTCTTACATAAACGGGTTTTGCCCGTAAAAACGTGAAATTTACGAAAATTGACCGTTTACCTTGAAAAAGGGCATTTCCAAATGTCAAAACAATTCTAAAAGTCATTAAAATTATTAAAATTAAGTCATTTATTCTAACTTTCGACTTGGCTCAAGCTTGTAAATATACTAATTTTTTGTGTGTATGTTTCTGTAAACGAATTATTAATGTTACACACTCCATTTCAAATATGTCCTACGGCAATGTTCAATAACATATTTCAAGCTCACATTAATTCAAGTATATTTACGCAAGTTAAAGCACATTCGGATGGACGGACAGACAAACCAATTTCATAAATAATTTTCAACTATGTTTTAAAATATTAAAAACACATATAATGTATATATTATTCTTTTAATTTGTTTTCCATATATATATATTTAAAAAAGTTAACTAAGAGTCAATATTTCCCAAAACGGATAAGAAATTTAGGAATGTACGGTAGTTTTATGATAACTGATTATATGTGTATAAAGTCTATAAAAATGAGTAAAAAATCATTCTTATATAGGCAGAAAATAAGACTAAATAAATACATTTAAAAGGATGTTTTGCTGTTTAAGTTATTTTCAATTTTTTTTTTCTATATTATAACGTTAAAAATAGTTTTAAAAAAAAAGTAATTTGTAATCTAACGTAAAAAACTTTTTTGTAATATTCATGTAGTTCAAAAATTCTTTGTAAAATTTTTTTTTCTAAGATATATTGTGTAAAAATTACTTTTTTTGTTATTCTGAATGCGTTACCTCATTATACTCTGAATTCAAATGTGTTGCTCTTCCACATTAATCTCTAATCAGTGATGAAATGAAAGGGTGGCTCAGTGGGAACCAGATTTTCTTTTTATTAATGGTGAAGAAGTGCAATCCCCCCCCCCTCCCTTAACTATATAATACTTAACCTATGCAAAATAAGAATTTTTTTTTGTTGGTTATCCACATAAAAACACTACAATTCTTTTTTTGTTTTTATGTAATAATTTATCATTAATGATTTATGTTATTTTGTTAAAACAAGCTATAACAATTCCATAATTGTTCTTCTTCTTCTTTTTTTTTTTTTTTTTTTTTTTTTTTTTTTTTTTTTTCAAAAAGAAAAATCGAAGTAAAAAGAATTCAGAAAAATTATACATTTATTCATCATATTATATCTGTTTTCTAATGCAAAGTAAAAATAAATTTGAATGGGAGGGGTGGGGGAGAACAGTGGTGGATTACTATCCAAAACAGTAACTTTAAAACTGATATATTGCCATGCTAAAATAAAATATTTTGTTACATAAGCGATATGCATTAAACCAATTTCGATTCTATGCCTCTATAGCATTAATTACATTTTACTGTACGTCCACGAACCATTGTATAAAATGGTAAAATATCGTTCCTCTGTAATAAATTACTATTATCATTTTATGTTGTTTAGTTGAAACAGGAAAGAACGAAACTTCAATGCACTCACTTTTTTTCATTCATAATAAGAAAATAATTAAAGTAAAAATAATCTTTAGAATGTTTATTTATGTTTATATTCATCATAGCATATTTTTTGATTAAGCGTCCAAATGACTTTTCTAATGCAGAACAAAAACAAATTTCAACTTGAAAAAAAAAAAAGAACAGTGGGTTGAAACTGTCCTCAACAATAACTTTAAAACTGCTACACTACCATGTTAAAATAACACATTTTTTTCCTCCTAATTCATAAACGATATCTATTAAACCAATTTAGCTTTTATGCCTCTGACACTTTATAGCAGCAATTACATTTCACTGTACATCCACAAACGATTGTATAACATGGCAAAAAATCCCCCCTTCTGTGCCAGAATCAAAAAACAGCGCGGGATAACTTGAAATAAAAACCGAATTGTCGTAACAGGCATATCAGAACCAGAAGCCATCACATCTCAAGAGATTCACGAAGATGAAAAGAGAGGAAAGAGAAAGATGCTGAAGAGGGGCTTGACATCTGGAGACATGCCGCCGTAACGTCACTCAACACTGAGGTTGACAGGGCAGACTCGTGCCTTGTGAAAACTTTCATTAGGGCTCTAAAAAACTGCAGGCTCCAGACTGGCGACACATCTCTTAGATACCCTTACAGAAATTACTTGCCCTTTAACCGCTAGGGGCTGCACTGTTTACCTGATTCCCCCATGAGATTTTTGTTTGATTCCTCTACGGTTTCTCACGCTTTCATCCGTCGGAATCGGCCGCGTAAAGGGAGGGATTTAAAGGGGTTTCGGAGAAATTTTGTTTTTAATAATCTCGCTCGATTTGGTAGATATTTAATGTCGGTATTAATGTCTTTTCTTGCAGGTGAGGGTTTTTTTTTTTTTTTTTTTTTTTTTTTTTTTTTTTTTTTTTTAAGTTTTGAAAGATGTTAATGTACAGGTAAGTTCCAATTAATGTAAATGACAAGTACGAATCTTTAAGAGATCCAGGAAAATGTTTCAAATTCAAATCAACCGCGTAAAGGGAGGATTTAATGGGGTTTCGGATAAATTTTGTTTCTGATAATCTCGCTCGATTTGGTAGAGATTTAATGTCGGTCTTAATTTCTTTTCTCACAAGTGAGTTTTTCTTTTTCTTTATATATATATAGTTTTGGAAAATTTTATGTATAGGTAAGTTCCAATTAATGTAAATGACAAGTACGAATCTTTAAGAGATGCAGGAAAAATGTTTCAAATTCAAATCAACCGCGTAAAGGGAGGGATTTAAAGGGGTTTCGGAGCAGTTTTGTTTTTGATAATCTCGCTTGATTTGGTGGAGATTTAATGTCGGTATTAATGTCTTTTCTCACAAGTGAGTTTTTCTTTTTCTTTATATATATATATAGTTTTGGAAAATGTTATGTACAGGTAAGTTCCAATTAATGTTAATGACAAGTACGAATATTTAAAAGATTCCGGCAAAAATGTTTCGAATTCAAATCAGCCGCGTAAAGGGAGGGATTTAAAGGGGTTTTGGAGCAGTTTTGTTTTTGATAATCTCGCTTGATTTGGTGGAGATTTAATGTCGGTATTAATGTCTTTTCTCACAGGTGAGGTTCTTCTTTCTTTCTTTCTTTTTTTTTTCTTTTTTTTTTTTATAGTTTTGGAAAATGTTGTGTACAGGTAAGTTTCAATTAATGTAAAGGACAAATTAACTGTTTCAAATTCAAATCCGCTGCATAAAGGGAAGGATTTAAAGGAGATTCGGAGATATTTTGTTTTGAATAATCTAGCTCGATTTGGTAAAGAATTAATGTCTTTTCTTGCAGGTAATTTTTTTTATATATAATTTTGAAAGATGTTACGTACGGGTAGTTCCAATTAATGCAATTGACAAGTACGAATCTGAAAAAGTTCCAGTTTAAATGTTTCAAATTCAAATTCGCCGCGTAAAGGGAGGGATTTTAAAGGGTTTCGAAGAAATTTTAATATTTTTTGAAATCAGCCACGTAAAAGATCAGTTTTAAAGCGTTTCAAAACTTTGTTTTTTCTAATCTTGCTCGATTTTATTGAGATTTAATCTCGGTTACTTATTATCATGCAGATGAGATATTTTACATTTTTATAGCTTTAAAGTATGCCTTATTTCAGTTAAGTTTCAATTAATGTAAATTATATGTGTAAATCGTTTAAAGATTTAGGAAACATGTTTTAAATTCAGTTTTATAAAGATTTAATGTTGGTACGAATTATGTTATCATGTAGATCAATTATTTCACATTTTTATAACTTTAAAACATGCTATGTCACAAGTAAGTTTCAATTAATATAAGTGATATATATGAATCTTTAAAATATATAGGAATCATGTTTTAAATTCAGTTAGTAATTCTTCTTACACATAAACCAAACACACTCTAGATTGATTTAGATTTATCACTTTTAGAAATGATGCTTTTGCTCAATTTTGTGTGAATTTGAACATTAAAGTGCAAGAAATATATTACACTCACGTTCAAAATTAAGAGAATTCGCATATTTTGTTGAATTTCATGAAAAGCTTAAAGCGAAAGGTAAAACTAATACTTTGAAACAAAAATGGAAATATCTAGTGTCAAATACGTATACGTTGTATAAGTGGAACGAGTTGAGGAACAGACTTTATAAGCGCGCGTGGCAATTTTCGCGTTTCGTTCGCTCGCTCACCTCGCAGAATATCTGTTCTTTTGTTTTTGTTTTTGTTTTTGTGTTTGTTTTTGTTTTTATTGTTCTTTTTTCAACATTTAGTGAACAGTAAAAATGAGTAACAAACAACGTTTGGATGGTGGAATGAAGTGGCGAATTCTGAGGATATGAAAGCCTGACAGTCCCAAGTGCAGATTTCTAGAGACTTCAATGTCTCTAGAAATCAATGTCTTGTCCAGCCAAACGTCTTGTCCAGCTTATGGAAACAGTTTAAGGATACCGGAACCATAGAGAGAAAGCCTGGGCAAGGTCGTCCAAGAGCCATGGTGGGCAATGAAGATCGCTATTTGTCCATTACAGCAGGGCATTACGGAGGTGCAACAGCTTCTTAGCTCTCTTGTGACCTTTATGCGGCCATAGGAAGCGAGTTTCAAGAGTTACTGCTTCCAGAAGAATACATGACAGAGATCCGTTTGCAAAAAGACCTGCTGTTTGCTTACCGATCACTTCTGCACACAGCAGAGTTTGTCTAGCATGGTACAGAGATCATCAACTTTGGATCAGGGATCAATAGGGGACCGTTATATTAACTGATGCGTCTCGGTTCAGCCTAAACACTGATTCTCAATGTACTTTCATCTGGAGAGAACCAGGGACCGGCTACCTGCCTTCCAACATTCGAGGGGGTTCGTGGAAAGGGAGGATTGATGGTCTGGGCAGGCATCATGTTGGAAGAGCGCACATCTCTTCATGTGTTTGGAAGAGCGCACATCTCTTCATGTGTTTGGAAGAGCCTCTGTGACTGGTGTGAGGTATAGGGATAAGGTATTGGAGCACTATGTTCGCCTTTTCAGGGGTGCAGTTGGCCCTGATTTCATTTTAATGGACGAAAACGCGCACCCACACAGAGCTCATCTGTTCGACGAATTTCTGGAAAGTGAGGATATTCGCCAGATGGATTGGCCAGCCAGATCTTCAGACCTAAATCCCATAGAGAATGTCTGGGACGCTCTGAGGAGGGCAATTGCAACTGCCATTCTACCTCCCAGAACCACCCAGGGCCTGAAACAGCATTGATGGAGGAGTGGGACCAACTGCCACAGGGATTCATAAACTGCCTGATTTCCGGTGTAAATTCACGTTGTGAGAGCTGTATAACTGTAGGAAGTGACCATACCCCCTATTAATCCATTTTTTGTTCAATATTGTAAGCTCTGTTTTTACCTTGCGACACTGATGAGTCCTACGCACGATCATGCATGTGTATTATAACTGTTGAATGGTTATTTTTTTTGCATTATATCAACCTATGTACTACCAAATTTTATTAAAATCTTTCCATTATTCTGGAGATAATTGACCAAATCTGAAAATTCTCTTACTTCTGAACATGAGTGCATGCGCGATTTTAAAATTTATTTATTGAAATGAATGTTCTTAATAGTATACTCGGTTGCATATAAGTGAGAGAAACTAATACAAATTATTACAACACGAATCTATCAAGACACAGCTAATTATTTTAATATTTAATTCAATATCATTATGTAGAGATTATCCTAGATACATTTAGCCCTTCGCAGCGTCATGCTGTTCTCTGAGTGTGCTGGCGTTTTCCGATTGCACTTATATCGTTTTCATGCGCTTCATTTTATTTTTCTCTTTCGTTTTTATTGTTTTGAGTGCGCTACGCTGTTTTTACATTGGACTGTTCTATTCTTTTTTTTTCTAGAATAATCACTAATCACAGGTCACCAAATGTGATGGATCATTAGATTTTTAAAACCTTCCCTTTGACATTGAATGGTGTAAACCATCGGAGAAATTGTAACCATGAACTGCAGAGATTGGTTACTTCATTTGGTTTTTCTATACCCAGCCACCGTAGCGAATGACCTATTCGTGGGCGAATTTTTAAAATATCGTATAATTATGAAACAAAAACCGTTTGCCACATTTAGGTGTTTTTTACCAGTGAGTATTTATGGAGCTAGAAAGTTTTATTGCCTTTTTTCTTTCCTCGAGCAAAATTTTGGGAAATAGAGAAGAGGGAATAAGATGTAGTAAAGATTAAAATGTATCTGAATTACCTTATGATGTGCTTTGTTTGTTTGTTTATTTTATTGTGAACATACAACTGTCTTGTGTTTGACATCAAGTGCCCGATTATAAGTCATCGTCAATATACAAGGGCGATATAGCCACAAGGAAATTTACGACACCAGAGAATTACATCCGGCAGCTCCACAAAGTGTGTGCAATGGAGCTGACGAGACTCGAATCCGCCGACCTGACTCCAACGCTCTCAAGCGATTAGAGAAATGCATTAAAATTAAAGTTGTAAAAAAGTAGTGATGCTGAAGTCATGCACTCTATTTATAAAAGATTATTCTAATTTTTTAAAAATTGTATTATACAATAAGTATGATTTGATCTGTTTATTTAAATTGTGTATATTTAAATATAGATGTATCATGAAAACTATTTTCTGAAACGTATTCTCCCTCTTTGATTTATGGTTGGTAGATTTTTGCAACCGGCTGGTAGAATATTTTCACTTTCGCTAAGCCTGGTCAAACTTAAATATTAAGTTAAAAAGCTTGAAATCTACAAAATGTTTTCAGACTCGCATTTAATGTCTTTGTCAAAAGTCTTTAATTTCTAACGAAACAAACATATTGGAATTTCTACTAGAGATGTCTATAGCAGAACGAGGTTGCCTCACTCAGTTATGAGGATATCTCAATCTTTTGATAAATTTACCATAATAAACCTAGAAATAACAAAGTCTGTAAAATTTTTCATCGCTTTTGTGTTACATTTTAAAGTTGAATAATTAATTTGCTTACCAATTTCACATTAAAACTCATACAACTCATGTCAACATATAGTGAAGTAACCATGTTCTATCATACGAGACCAACTGCAATAACGCCTTTATAATTTTAAAAATAGGAGACGGTATGGCGGAAACTACACTCTAAAAAAAATCGGTGAATTGAGGGGGTTTTCCGTTGCTGTATTTTCGTTAGAACACGAAAATTTCCGCATTGATTTGCCAGTTTCCCCCCCAAATACAGAAATTTCACCAATCTAACGTCGAAGTTTACTTAAAACTTAAATTTTCCAATATAAAGCTGCCTTTTCGACAAATAACAGAGGACTTTAAACTGTGCTGCCAGTTACTTTTTCATATTATAAACGGAATTCTTACGTATGTCCTTTTTTCCTCAACACACTAACACACTAAAACATGAAAAACCGAAGCTCAAAATTTCCGGAAATTCTCTAATCAATAGACGGAAATTTCTTCAAAAAATAGAAAAATATTTTCCAATCACGGCATATTCTGGCGACTGGCTGCTTTTTTTTTTTTTTTTTTTTTTGAGAGTGCATGAGAAACTGCAAAAACGAGTCAATAATAGTAAATGTGTTGAATATCACCGATTTATAAAAAATAATAACTCGATCAAAGAGCCTGAAATGTAGACAATCTCGGTCATCAACATTACGTCACCTTGTGACATATCACAAAGCGAAAAAACTTTAAACGAAATTTGCCTTCAAAACCGTGATTCGTGATTGATTATTTGAATAATAGTATACAAATGGAACGGCTATTCTACTTTTTCAGAAAGCATAAATTAGCGTTTAGAGAATGTTTGTCAGACTTTGCATGGACTGGATCTTTAATTACAAACATGCTAATTATTCCAAAAAGAAAGTGTTGAGAGGTACATTTGTACGAAGAACGCAATCATCAGACATGAGCGACAACAAGTTCTCTAATCGTTCCCATCCTACTACAACTATCCCATCAATGTCCTTCAACAGATTTCAGAAATCAGAAACATTATACTTCTTCCCCAGTTGAGATACGACAACACTTTCAGCCGTGCATGTGCAGCTAGTGAATGCTGTTCACACTGCAGTACGAGAGACATCATAGCAGTATGTGGCCTGACATTTGCTCGTATAGGACAAATTTTTAATTAATTGCGAGCTTGCGAGTGAAGATACTTGGAGATATTGCAAATCACCCACTATAATTTACTAGGTCCGTCAGATTCACTGTCCGTCCACCTGCGTTTTTTGTAGTTTTGCCTACACCAGATGGCATCAATACGAAGTTTCTTATCGGCTACTTTCAAGCACATGATCCTCGGTTATGGAAAGAATGTGCAGTTATTATCGAGGTCCACATATTCAAATACATGGAATTTCTTCTTCAAAGGGAGTTATGTGAAAACTAGGAGTATAGCTTGCCATCCAGTTAATGACCTATGAAGATGTATTATCCAAGAGGCCAGTAAATTATTACCTTAAAAATGTTGCACAAAGTCCGACAAGGAGATTTAGCAGCTGAAATATAGATGTGTATTGGCATCATTGTTGTCGATGTTGGAGTAGGTGGAGGTAGTAGTATAGAGCTTAAGTCCTTGGGTAGGCCTCCCCACCTAGCATAACCTGTCGGTCGATGTTGGACACGCTAAGGATGCTTAACTATTTGTATTGGCATTTTATACTTCCAGGACATTACTTTGTATGCATTTTCTTCTTTGTAATGTGTTATTGCTGTATATGAATTTCTAAGATCACTCTTCAACGCTTTTTTTTAATTACCTGCCATAATTTATATTTTTATAAATCTTTCTTTTTTATATATATTCAACTTTTTTTTTTCGTATTGTCACAAAAAGATATTGTATATGGACAATATTTTTATAAGCCACAAAAACTCACTTGTTATATTTTCGCATCCGAAATTGACGTCAGTCTGAACAAATAATACGCATTCTTCTGATAGAAAATTTAAAAAATTTAATTTAAGTGGTTGAATATGACGTAGAGCCTTCATTCAAATGTATTTGGCGTTAAAAAGTCTACTATAATATATACATTAAAAATAAAAATGAAAAATAATCTCCTAAATATGATTTATCACTAGGACGCTTTCAGTGTCCTTTCTAACTGACTCTAAACAGTTGCTATATTTTATTTCCTATTTCGCTTGTGTATTACAGCTATATACAGGATTTGACAAATGTGGTCACCAGGTCGCCACTGGCTACCAACATTTTTTATCTGGCGACCAAATAATTAAGAAAAAAAAACGCCAAATTAAAATTAGGTTTTTGTTTGTTTGTTTGTTTGTTTGTTTTGTACAAAAATTGATCTAAGAAATGAGCACGAATGACATTTTTTCTCTCCGCCCAGTATTGAGAAATAAGCTCAGAAACTATATTCAAAGAAAAAAAAAATATATTTTAACTTTTTAGCAAAAATAAGTTCATTAAATGCAAATTTTAAAAGAATAAAATCCGAATTATTTGACTGACTTCGACAGGGAAATAGGCAAAAAATTGTTTCCCTGCTTCACTATTTCGTTGATTCCTCCCGTATCAGATATATATTTTATAACTATCAACTATCCGGACATTCCGGTTAATTCAGCATTTATAATATTTCTTTTTTTTTCTTTTTTTCAGAGATTACATATTTTTGATGTTACATTAGAAAATTTTGTTTAAATAATTTACTATTCTAAACTATGTAACTAATAATTTTAAACTATCCTTGTTATTTTTCTCAATTAATTCATTAAAAAAATTGTGCTCTTTGAAAATGAATGACAGGGATTGGGAGGAGGGGCGAGGAGTTAAATATTTTTTATTAGTGACTAGAATTTTTTGCTGGCTACCAGATTTTATCAAATTTGTAAAGCCCTACTTATATATATATACCTTACAGCTAAGTGTGTTATTTCTACTTTAGATGCAGTGGTAATATTTTGTACGATTTATCTTATATAGGAAATGAAACCTATAGGAATCGTTTTTTTAAGTCAGTTCTTTCTCTTTTCAAACAAAACTTCATGATTGACGTCACAACTGAAAGAGAAAGCAAGGACACTTCCATACAATCACTGTAGATTTATAGTTTTACGAATGAAAATGTAAGTTTATGTTTAAATATAAGACCGCACGAAATAGAATTTTACTAAATGCAACACTAATTGGTTGGACCGAAATGGCATCAGAATTTCGATATTGTCAAAGAAATCCTATATTTTTCTCTTAAACGCGCCAGAGAAAATGTGCATTCTCATTTATAAAGCTGGGAGATTTTACTATGATTGAGTCAAAGTAGCGCATTATTTCTGTTTGTCGTTGCACAGAGCTCCGTTATTGTGATTGCCGTATATTTAAGATACTATATTGGACAGGCAGGTATAACAGTTTTTCGCAAGTTAAAATGTCTTCAGTTATTTTTAATTCTCCTGCCAATATTTTTCTCGAGTTGCGAGCAAAATCCTTTGCATCCACACATTGCCGGTTTTCTTTCCCTCATTTAGTCAGGCACTTCGCATTTTATGCAAGCTTCTTTGTACAGCTGCATGCTGAGAGTTTTTCTTCTGGCATTTTCTTTTTAGCATCTTGTTTTATTTAAATTTTTCGGCAAATGTGTGGCGTGACAGAATAAATGAACTGACTGTATATATTGTGTTTAAATGGAATGTCGCGGCTGAGGTGGTGATGACTTTTTGCAAGCAGTTCTGTTTTATATTTTATGGTTTTTCACCGTCTAATGTAGCATGTGGCTATTAATCACGATTATGAATATGTTTCTTACATTGTTTTAATATTCAACGTTTTTACGATCCAACATCAAAGACCTAATGTGATTTTAAATAAAATTAAGAAAAGCTAACGCTGTTTTGAACTGTTTAATAGGCTGGTACAATGGCACATTCCACTGCGTATTACTCTGCTCTGGATTCGAGTTTAAGTTACCTTAACCCCTTGAAGAGCATCGGTATATAATATATACCACTTAATTTTAATCCCAAAATGCCACAATGACACCAGAATTTTATTACCAAATTTTAAATTTATGAGGTACATGAGGAAAAGCTTTTACTTATTTAAAAAAATATTGTTCGTGAATCCTGGTGTCAATCGATCATTTCAATATTTTAGCTACAAGATTGCTTTGCCCCTGAAGGGGTTAACCTCCATGATTGATAGTATTTTCATTTATTTCACCCGGAAGGCTCATAATTAGCAAGGTTTATTATGGAAGTGGCTCGTTGTTAAACTTCATGACACTATCTTGACAAAGGAAATTTAAAACAGATTACAGCAATATATTTAAACAAACAATACAAAATTTCAATTAAAGTGAAAGATTCCGGTTTGTTTACTGGTGGCCGTAATTTTTGACAACCAATAAATTTACCAGAGCTATTTCAGATAGATTGTTGCTGTCAATAGATTAATGTCCATTTCTAAATTACAAATTATCAACATCTGCTTGACGATATCAAATGAATGTTTTCTTGCGCAGGTCTCGCATGCATTTACCTAGTTATCTCTAATTTTTAGATCAACTTACAAATAACAAGATTATTTTAGTGTAATGTTTGCCAGACCATAAGATACCCAATTGCAAAGTTATATTGCGTGTTACTCAAATAAACAATTACCAAAAATTTTGTATGAAATGTGCTCTATAAGAAATTGTAAAATTTTGTTTTGTTTAAGGTATTTAATTAATTCAGTTAATTAAGTACTTTATTATTCGAAAGTTGCCACATTTTTTTTTTCATTTGATATTATGTTATTTTTTTATATAATTGAACTAAGATGATTCTATGCTTGTATGTTTTATATTTTCTGTTAAGAAATTTTAAGATTAAAAATTTATAACTGCTAGAAACTTTTGAAACTTATTTAAAGAATTAATTTCGTCAAGTTCAAAGACATATATTGGATTTAAAAAAAAAGAGAGAGAAAAAAAACCATGATAAATTTAAGTGTCTTGAAAACACGCTGAAATATTTCCAACTCCTTCCTTCTGTAATGATCATTTTGACAGTGAGTTTACCTAATTAATGCCACTTCTTAATGTATGAGACATAAACACTTTTTCGCTCACCATCAACTCATTAATTAAGAGATCAGAGCTTGTACTACATCACAATTCTGGCAAAGTACGGATCTCGGGCGATAATTTGGCTAGCCTTCTGTTTAGCAACATTCGACAGTTGCATTCCTGCTAAGAAGATTAAAAGAAAACGCCGGTGAAATGGAAGAAAAAAACAGAGAAATTAGCTGCGGTTTTCAAACATACGATCTATTAATATCTCCTGTTCAAACACACTGTAAGTTGTTTTTTTTTAAATGGCTGTGGGAGCCATATTCAGCATCATTAAAATCCTACAACCTGCAGTACATCATTCAGTTTTTAGCATAACTAGGGATCTATTATCGGTAACAAGTCAAAAACATGGATGGCTAATTAGTAATAGAGAGAAACACATGGTATTTTATTAGTAATTAGGCTATAGAACTTACGTTTAAAGTATTTCGAAAGCCAAAATGAAAAACAAGCATTCGCAAAATGAAGTCATTCGGAAAAATATACTGCAGAAAAAAAGTTTGTTGATTTTACAGTATAATACTGGCATCCCAGCTGCCAGTATTATACTGTAAAATCAACACTTTTTTTTCGCAGTGTAGAAAAACATCTAATAAGAGTTTCTCTAAACTTTTTATAGGCCAAGTGTCTTTTATAGACCAATTATATGGTCAATGTTTCCGATTGTAAACATCGAATTGGAAATGAATAATAAATTAAACTTAATTCATACTGACTTGGAAGAAATAGCAGTTATAACCGGACAGAAATTACGTGTCATTTAAAAAAAGGGAAATATACAAAAATCATAAAAGTTGCATTTGCTATATACTGTTTCTCATACTTTGCCAAAAAGATGTTTTCGCACGCATTTCTGTAAAATTTATAAAAATATTTTAGTAATTATCGTTTCAATAACCGTAGAAAATTAGAAATACTCAGTACAACGTATCTGTCAAGAATTAACAATGCAACTAAACTTTTGAAAGAGGTCCTAAAAACTAGACACTTCATAAATCATGGATTTTTTTAAGGAAATCCTCTATTAATAAAAAGAAAATTTCAATATATTTAATACTAAAAATGTTACCCTTAAGATTGTTCCCTAAAAAATTAGTGTTCCTCTTAACAAAAATAAATAAATAAACACTTGTATTATAAACTACGCATTATATAGAATTACATTTTGCAGCTCTTCTTACATTGCTTGTGTAATTTACGCGCTTTAGATCATCTCTATAGAATATTTATTAAGAAGTAGAATTTCTGTTATTAACATCTCTTAGGAAGCAATTAAATGAAATAATAAATGCTGCAAAACAAGTAATGTGATTTTACAAAACCTTTTTCATGCTGTATGTATGTTACGATTGATTGTGGATTCGGATTAAATACTTAGATTTCTTTTTTTTTCTTTTTCTTTTTTTTTAATCTAAATCTAAAATATCAGTAAAACACTTTTTTCCTCTTTTGCAAAAGTTTCGTGAAAATAAGTAAAAGTTTACACTCTCAAACGCTTTTCACGAAAATATATTTTCTATTAAGATCAAAATCTGATGACACATATCTTTTCTTCAGTCTGTTATTTTGAAGACTTTTGATTTCTAGGTACGTTTGTACCTGCAACTATTAGATACCGTTAGTTATCGCAACATTTTTTTAGTTATAATTTTTTTTTAGTTTACTCCAGTCAGAAATGTCTTTCAAAAATGAATAAATAAAAAATTAGATATATGAATGCAAAATAATGAAATGACCGTAGAATGTTAAGCTGGACATAGTACTGCTGTACCGGAAGAGAAATCGGGTTAATATCTTTTTTGTTCGCATACGTTCTCAATAAATAAATAAATTTAAAAAATAAATATATTTTATTTTTATATGAAATGTATTTCAAAGTAATGCAGCCACAAAATGTAGCAACAGCATTTGTAAAGCAAATACATCCACATTGTTTAAATTCTATAAATGCAGTACTCAATATCGAGATTTATACTGAAGTGATTTTATTAATGTTGTTCTGAAAAAGCCAATAAATAAATAAATCGTAGTAGAAAAATCTATTCTCAGTGATAAAAATGGTTTCGGAAACCCTAGAAGTAGATTCTACTCCTGTTGGTGGTGCTGATGTTTTGTTACGACCGATTATCTGCACTAGAGATATAGGGCATGGGTGAGAAGATTGCATTCCAATGGGGGTCTTCCTAACCCATATTTACGCGGAGATTTACGTTGGTTTAAAGAAAACCATGGAAAACCCCGATCCGTTAAGCCGACGAGCGCGACACGAATTCGAACCCAATACCTCGTATCTACCCACTTTAAGAGCAGAATCTCTCAGCCACTGCTAGCGCTGATTCTACTCCAGAATTCGAAATAGTAAAAAATTCACGTTTAAATTGTACAAGAAGAATTTTCAGAAGTTTAACGACGTGGTTTAGTTTAATGACATGGTTTAGTTTAACGACGTGGGGTCACCAGCATTTTTTTTTAAGGAAAAGTTAATTCAAAGTCTTATCTAAAATACCTTTCTGGCCATCTTTCACCAATTGCAACACTTTTGCCAGCGGAAAAAGGCATTTATCAGCAAGATAATGCGCCTATCCACACAAACCGTAGCACAAAACTCTGGTTCCAGAAGAAAAATATTGGAGATTTCCAATGGCCACCAAAAAGTCCTGATCTAAATCCTATCAAGAACTTGTGGTGGGATTTAGTAAGGCACGTTTACAAAAATGGAAGGCATTTTAACTCAGTTTCCGAACTCAGACCTACGATTCAAGATGAATGTTACAGAACTGCCGAACTGTGTTAAAAATTAATAATGTTCATGAAAGGTAGAATATCTGCCGTCATTAAAAGCAATGGTGGGTGCACAACATATTAAGTATATGTTTCTTCCTTTCTGTATTGGCTTTATTTTGCTGTCCTTCAAATTTTTACACAGGCAGAAAGAGTGTTTTTTTTTTTTTTTTTTTTTTTTGTATATAATTATTTTATTTTCTGAATAAAATACTTACAGATAAATTTTGTTGACTTTTATATTAGCTTAAAAGTAACTTTATTTTTGTTATCGGATTGAAAAACGGAAAAATACGTGTTCAATATTTTAGAAAAATCTATTTAGGATTATAAAAGTTGCCATTTTTCTAAAATATTGAACACGTATTTTTCCGTTTTTCAATCCGATGGATATTTCTGGAGTTATTCGAGAGTTTCCAGACATTGCAATGGTAACGATTCTCACTGTATTTTACTCGATTACAGCGCCATCTAAGATGTTTCGAAGAAAATAATAAATACAAAAGTTATGTACTTTTTCCCATAGAATCCGAATCTGCAATAAAAAAAGGGAGGTTATCATTTAAGATTTCAAAATTTGCCCCCCCTTTCTCCCCAAGGGAGCAGAGTTGGGGGAACTTTGATATCCCTAAATAGATTTTTCGAAACGATTGAACATGCAGTTTTTCGTTTTTCAATCCGATGTATATTTCTAGAGTTATTCGACCGTTTCCAGACTCTTCAATGGAAACGATTCTCACTGCCTACTCGATTACAGCGCCATCTACGATTTTTTGAAGAAAATGTTAAATACGAAAGTTACGTATCTTTTTCCCGTAGAATCCGAATCTGGTATAAAAAAAGGGGGGGTTATCATTTAAAATTTCAAAATTTCCCCCTTACCCCCCAGGGGGAACAGAGTTGGGGGAGGGGGCAACTTTGATATCCCTAAATAGATTTTTCAAACCTATTGAACCTGCATTTTTCCGTTTTTCATTCCGATATATATTTCTCGAGTTATTCGACCGTTTCCAGACTTTTCGGACACCCTGTATATACTCACGCATGAATCTAAACGTAATCTATTCAGTAGTGAGATAAATTAGAACAAGGGAATGTAATCGGTATTCAATCTTTTTTTTTTTTTTTTTTTTTTTTTTTGTTAGATACAAATTAACATAGCAGTATCATTTTATTTGTTTATTTTTAAAAAAGCATATGGGTCAAATAATCTTATAGTAAAATTTCATGTCATTAATATCTTGTGTGAATGTTTGAACTAAGAAAGGAAGATTATAAATACATAACCGCAGACTCATATATACACTCCTAGTAGCAAAGCGATATTGTGTATATTCTGATCTAATATTAGGCCATTAATGCATTAATCGGAAATACTTCCATGAAATAGTAATAGTGGGTAAATATTAAGAAGGAGATAAATGCAACGAAATGTCACTGTTATATAAATATTGGCAGTGAAATGACAAAATACTTCTGGCCAGTGTAGCACCAATATTGAAAAATGTAAACCTACCACTGTTGGGGCAATGTTCCATGTCAATATTTCCGATATTGGCCAAGATATAGAAAAGATACAGCGAGTACAAAAAATATTGTTTTGCTACAAGGATTAAATCCTTTACACATATGGTAAAAATTATTTTTTTTTTCTCCTAACATTTCCGCTTGCAGTTCAGTTCTTCAGAACAGAAGTATATCTAACTGGAGTTAATGATAGCCATGTAGTCACTCGTGAATCTAAACGTAAAATGTTCCACGATTCAGTAGTCAGACAAATTTAGGACACTGGGAATATAATCCGAAGACAATCTTTTTCTCTGACAATTTTCTTTTTCATTCACTGCGGAAACACAGATCAGGCGCTGTTGAATCAAGAAACAGATGGAAATAAAAGTAAGCAAAAACAATAAAAATATAAAAAAGTGGCGGTCGACTTGATGTAAAGTGAGCGAAGAATTCTTGGCACTGAATGCGGTACTTTTAATTAGGGAGCCTGGAACTCCATTTGTCACCCTGTATTTACGTAGCTCTCCTAACACCGTTGACAGACTCCCGACTTCTGAGGAGTCCGTATAGCTAATGGATATGGAAAAACAGAGGAAGGTCTTTTGTCAAGAGTGATGGTTTATCCCATTGTTTGAGGACAGTTGTTTGTCTGAGCGATCACAGTAAATCAGAACTTGGAGAATGATTGCTCAGTCTTCATACGATAGTGAGTCTTTGAAAAAACATCGTTTAGTGAAAATGGTTAGGGAGATATTATCGTATCATGCTGAACATTTCTACCTCCTGGGAAAAGTTGACTATCTCGGACGTTTAATCTTGATTTGAAGTGACACGGACTCTTCTGAAGAAGTCAAACTGAATGGGAATTAATGAGCAAAAAGTTTTTCATTTTTAATGAATAAGAAACATATGTTATTCGTCGTTAGTATAAATAAAAATGATGTTTTCTTTGGGATCATCTCTGAGAAGTTCAAAGTTCCAAGTGAAGATATATAACTCAACGACTTCGCTTGGCTGAAGCTTATAGAAACATTATTTTCGTATACAGTTCTTTTGAATGACAAAATACAATTATATCACTAACATAAATAATATAATCTTGGCCATGGTCAAATATTGTAATATGAGTTTTCTCGGTGCTTTGGTTGCTTTAATGTTACTTATATATTTGAGTTAATACCACTTACTATTTGGGTTCAAATAATAGAAAATTATTTCTTTTATAACGTCTAACGATTTCAAAGATGTTTCAAAGGTTTCTTCGTAAAATAACTTAACGATTTTGCCAAATTTGAAATTTCTACACACACACACACACAAAAGAAAAAAAAAATCTACCCATGAAAATTAGTTTTAATGCACAGCGAGAAATGAGATAATAATATATTTATTAATGTTGCTTTTAGTCATATTTTGTAGCATTATTTTCCTCCTTTTTTATCGCTTAAATTTATTTATATATTTCTGTTAGTATCACAAGGGTTTAAATGATGAGCTAATTATTTTGAGTTACAATTTCTAACGATTTCAAAAATTTTCAAAAGTTTTGTTGATCAACTAGCAAAATGCTTAGCGTTTTATTTCTTTTTCTGCATAAATATCGGGATTTTGCTAAAATAAAAAATTATGGGTCGAATTTGAAAATTTTTTGAAACTCTGAAATCCCAGCCCACTTTAAGCAAGGACGCATACTTTTCAGATCGAAAAATCCGATATATAGGTACCCGAAATTTGGCAGTATAAAAATTTTCGATCCTTCGGTGAGTAGTCTCAATGTGTCGAGTGAAAGTCGGGCGTTTCGGCTAGGAAAGGATGCGTTAAAAAGGCGAATCAATTAATTAAAAAATAAATTATATCTCCGCTTCTGATTATTCTATCGTTATGAAAATTAGATATTTGGATTCGTCTTTGAGATATTCTTATAGATCAAGAATTTTCAAATCCATAAATGCAATATTTCAAGAAATTTTAATAGTGCCGAAATTCTTCTAGTATACAGAAATGTGGTTTCCGTCCTCCTTTCTGATTGAACAAAAACGAATGGGATTCTCAATCTAAACCCCGTTGTCAAACAAAGCACATAGAAGAAGGCTCATCGATCACGATCAAGGCGCTTTGGGAAGGGGTGGAAAAAGTAGAAGAAATCGTAGAAGGTACGCTAGGGTTGGGAGCAGTAAGCCAATAGGCGAGCTGTTCTTTCCCCAACCCTCTTGATTCTTGTTAATTATATTACCTCCTTTTTTCAACGTTCAAATAAAGTTGAAACATGCACAAAAATATCGATTTTGCACTGAATTTTTCGCTTTTTTGGCAGGTTTATTTAATATATAAGGATGTATCACATTTATAGAAAATTTAATCGATTCTTTAGCACTTAAGGAAGGAGGGGGAGAGAGGTTCACTCTGATTTCTTCTTCTTTTTTTGAACCCTTAAAATGTCTAGAATCTGCCCCTAAAACCATTTTTGAATCCACTAATAATTAAGTCGCGACAACCAGTTTAACACAAGCAAATAGGCAAATAGCCAAATCAAAAACTTTAAACGCATTTTTCTTGAAAGATTTATTTTTTTTTTAATCGGTGTACGTTCTTATGCTTAAAGTGTTCAAGTTATCGACGTTTTATTTAAACTAGACTTTTTTAATTGCAGGTGAAACCTTTGACAAATTAAAAATTAGTAATAAAATGTGACAGTTGCCATTTTGTAAAATTTTGATTCATCTTATTAAATTAAGGTTTGATATCTAACTGATTCAACATATTTTAAGAATCGGGATCATTTTTATTTCAGATGATTATTAAGAGCTCACCGATTTGCTGTGCATGCCGTGCGTGGTGAATTTATATGTGCTTAATTTACACAAACAAACAAACAAAAGCATTGCCGAAAATGCCCTAAAAATCAAGACGTATTGGAAGAAATCTCTCCTAAAAGCGTGATGTCAGCAAATTTCATGCATTTACATAAAACAAAAAAATTATTTCGGGAACGTTAATATGACATTTGCGTTGATGAGCGCAGAAATTAAAATAAAGTAGAGAACGCGCAATAAACCGAAACACTAAAACAGTAGGGCAAACTTCCTGCGTAACATAATTTTGAATTACGCATTTAGATTGTCTTTTCTTTTCTTTTCTATTTTTCCCACCTTAGCAAACCATAAGGCTGAACTTCTCAATTCCTCTTAGACCGGGAGGCGGCAGCACAGACGAGACAACCACCTCATCGAGTTCACCGCTGAAATTCCAGAATTAGGTAAAACTCGATTCACATATTAAAACGCAATCGGTATGCCAAGTCATATCTTGGTGGAAAACACGTGAAAACCCGATTTTAGCGGTTGACTCGTAGGTTTACCATTGTGTTTTCCTGCACCCAAAAGTATGAAAACATGGAGAACTGGGTGCAGGAAAACACAATGGTAAACCTACAAGTCAACCGCTAAAATCAGGTTTTCACGTGTTTTCCACCAAGATGTGGCTTGGCAGACCGATTGCGTTTTAATATGTGAATCGAGTTTTACCTAATTCTGGAATTTCAGCCGTGAACTCGATGAGGTGGCTGTCTGTGCTGCCGCCTCCCGGTCTCTCTAGCTAATTTTAAACCTATGGGAGCAGGATACATTCGTATATTTAAAATATTTCCTCAGGAAATTAATATTTTTAACTTCTTTTTTCGGTGTACACTTCTTAAAGGATGTATCTCTTTTTTCTTTGTTGTCAAAATATTTCTAAAATATATATTTAATTTTATGTGAAGTGTTAAAAAACTTACTCACAGTTCGCCCAGCTTCTAACACATAAAATATTAAATTAAACATAGATTTTAGAAATATTTTGAGAACTAAGAAAACAAGTTGGAAATTGTACGTTAAACGTGACATATGAGGTGCGTTCGTTTTATAACTAGTTTCACAATGTAAAAAAACATCCTTCTTATTTCAGTGAAATGAATTATATCGTCTGCTATGAGCGAAATGAGCATGCCTTTTTTTTTTCTTATTATGTATGCCACGTTTACAAATGCGAATTCTTTTTTCTACATCAGACAGCGCTGCAACATTCACCATGGAGATCTTGCTTTGGGAAAGATTACCTACATGGTTTAATATTTTTATGACTCATAATGAACGAATCTCCTGTGTTTATTTACTCTAATGGATTAATGTATTCGGCTATTAACCTAATTTCCACTGAAGTTATTTCAGAATCTATACATTTTTTAATGTAACTCGTCTCTCAAGCAAACAGTTTTTTTTTTTTTTTTTTTAACGATCTTTCTAAAAATGTAACTTTTATGCAATTTTATTCGAAAAAATGATTTTGGATAAAAATGGCCGCCTGGCATATGAAAAAAGAAGTGGTTTGCTCACATTTGTTTTCCTCAGTCACGTGACTTGCGCTTTTATTATATAGATTACGTGCGATAGAATTTAATAAAATAAAGAAAACTTTTATTAATATCTTTTTAAGTTTTGCTTGGATTTTCATAAAATTTGAAATGACTCGACAAAATTCTGCAACGATAATATATATTAAATTTCAAACCGTTTGGTTGGGTAGTTTTTATGCTGTTATATGCAGACAGACGGACGACGGGTGGATCAAACGACGACTATAGGTGCTACGAACGCACCTAAAAAGAAATATCTTTTAAGAAGAGTACATAGTAAAACGAAGTTACAAATATTAATTTCCTGGAGAGATTATTTAAATATACGAATGCATCCTACACCCCTAGGTTTAACATTAGCGAAGAAAATTGTTCACTGACTAATTAGCCTTAATGTAGTTTAGTATAGCTAAATCTAACACAAATCTAAATCTTTGTTCTATCTATTTTATAACTGTTAAATATGTCTATTTTATGATAATTACTAGCATATAACCCCCGTCAAAAATGACGGAATGTTGCGTTTCATTTTCATAAGACTTCCTACAAACAAACAGCATTAAGATGTTATCAAATAATATTCAATCCTTTGATATAAACAACGCCATTCCCGAAGGAAATAAACTGTTTTGATTGAACTTCAATAGTTTAAAGATTTCACTATAAACAAATTCTGTAAAGATTAAGAACAATAAAATCTTCAAAACATTTTTTAGATCAACAAAGTTGTTTAAACACCCATTGCTGGGTTAACACATCTGCGGGCCCGCTAAAGGCCCCCTAATTACATCGGGGCGGTGCCTTGCATACAAACCTCGTAAAAAGCTGCTCTAATACTTCACGAGGCAACGCTGCAAAACATATTTTTAAGCGACATTAAAAATTTCGAGTCATTTCGGCAATCTGCGTCGTTTTGACCTTCTAAACTGCCCTGCTATCAGAGTAAACATTTCATTATTCAAATTCCGATTTCACAACTGTATACAACTGTAATAAATTTCGATGATTAAAATAATTTCTTTTATTTTATTTCTTGATTAAATCGCATCTATTAATTGTATTAATATGACTGATCATTTTTTTTTCACTACAAAGTTACTATGTTAAAATTCAAAATTTTATCTGTATTGATATAAGTAATACTTGTTGTACCACAGTATTACATTATATTCCTTATATTTTAATTATGTTTGATATAAAATATTCATTTTATTTACAATGCAAGCAAAATTGATTAAATACAGAACAAAGTGCAATTTCGACAGAAAGTTTATTTGCCAAAATAATAATTAAATAACTTAAAGTTTAAAAAGTTTATCTCAAATTAAATTCTGATTTTTTATAAACATGCCAAAAGAAATCTGTGATAAATTTTGATCATTAAAGATCATCTTTTATTAAATAAGTATTTTTTTTTAATTCTCTTATTAAATTACAAATTTATTTTCACTACAAAGTTTCTACTATGCTAAAATACAAAATTTTATTTCATTGATATAATTAATATATGTAGTACACGGTATTACAATTACATGTTCCTTATATTCTAATCATTGATATAATTAATATATGTAGTACACGGTATTACAATTACATCTTCCTTATATTCTAATTACATTTTATAAGAAATACAGAGACCTCTGACTTATACGCGATGTTCAGTAATTACTTTTTGTACCACTATTTTAAATCAGTAAAATTTGATTTATAAATTCTACGATTAAATAAGGAGAAAATTACTTTAAAAAGGAACTGGTGCTGAAAAATAATTACAGTGTATCGAGTATAAGTGGGAGGTCACTGTATTCAATTTAAAATTTTGTTTATATTAATCTCCGATAAATGGCGATAAAGGCTCACAACGAATGAAAGAAGTAGTTTAGCGAGTGTCACGGAGGAAAGTAACTTCCTCCGTTTGCGATCGCTTTCCGAACGGTTGCATTTATGGTTTAATATTTTAAACGTTCACGACAAATGAATCATTTGTTTGTTTACTTTCATGGAGCAATAAACCTAATTTCAACTAGAATATAAACATAATTTAATGTAAGCCATCTCACAAACATTAACTTATTTTGAAAGACGTGATTTCAAGTAGGATAAATTATCGTTTAGTTGTTATATGTTAGAACAGAGTCTTCATTAAGCCTAACATGGCGTTTAACTACGGTCAATTCGCAGATCAGAGTGATCCAGCCCGGATTGGTTACAGACACTTTCTCGCCTTTGGATTTTATTATAAGTAAGATAACTACATGACTATAGATTAATCTAAGCACTAGTCTATCTATAATTTAAAAAGAATTCTGTAACGAATTTATCCATCGGTGAAATACTTCAAGATGCATTCTTCCCTTACCAAAGAATGAGTGCTAATGACAAACCAATCAAAGTGAACGTTTTATTTCCCACAGTGAATTTGAGTTACGAGGATTTAATGTACAGTGTATTAGTATAGCTAAATCTATTATATATTAGTATAGTTAAATCTAACCCAAAGATAAATCTTTGTTCTATCTAATTTTATAACTGTTAAATATGTCTATTTTATAATAATTATAACTACATGACTATAGAATAATCTAAGCACTATTTTATCTATAATTTAAAAAGAATTCTGTAAAGAATTTTTCCATCGGTGAAATACTTCAAGATGCATTCTTCCCTTACCAAAGAATGGGTGCTAATGACAAACCAATCGAAGTGAACGTTTATTACCCACAATGAATTTGAGTTACAGGGATTTAATGTACAGTATATTAGTATAGCTAAATCTAACCCAAAGCTAAATCTTTGTTCTATCTATTTTATAACTGTTAAATATTGTTATATTTTATAATAATTATAACTACACGACTATAGAATTATCTAAGCACTATTCTATCTATAATTTAAAAAGAATTCTGTAAAGAATTTTTCCATCGGGTGAAATACTTCAAGATGCATTCTTCCCTTACCAAAGAATGGGTGCTAATGACAAACCAATCGAAGTGAACGTTTTTTTCCCACAATGAATTTGAGTTACGAGGATTTAATGATCCAGCTAATGGCAAAAAATGGACAAGAGGAGAATCAGTAGAGTTTATCTATCTGGCAAAAAATATTTTGGAATGTGAAGAGTAGGAGGAGTTTGAAGATGCTCTCTAATTGGCAGCGAGAAAGGATGAGACAGGAAATATGGAGACGCAGTGTCGCTGCCGCCACTGGATTTTACATAAGTAACCGAGAACATCCTTGTATTATTAGGAGCTAGATTTGTAATAACTGCTTCTTGCAATTTTTTTTTTCTTGTGAGGTGTTAATGTTTTTTTACCGAATATGTTTTTTGATAAATAATATCACTTTTGGCAAAGAAAAAAAAATAAAAATATGATCTGAAAATAAATGACAATAAACATTAGCAAAATACCTTTTATTACTTGATGATGTCATAGTTTTAAATTAATTTATAAAATTTGAAAATTTGAAATTTTGAAATTTTCTTTATCTTGAGATAGATTATAAAATTCCTACTCAGTAATAGTTAATTTTATTTGAAATGTTAAAATCTTGACTAACTGTCAGTAAGATTTTAATACTTCAAATAAAAATAAGAATTTATTTTAGAAATATTTTGACAAGTAAAAATAAAAAGAGACATCCTTTAAGAACAGTACACATAAAAAAGAAGTTAATTTCCTGGAGAGATTATTAAAAAATATCATGCATTACACGCCCATAGGTTTAACATTAACGAGTGGATATTGAGATCTCACTGAAAGAAAACTACTGGACCAATCTGCACCTTTTATAGCTCAATAAAACAGACTTGACCCTGCAACCGCCCTCCCCCCCTCCGATCCCAACTTTGGTGTCGGAAAATACAACTTTTCACCTCTGACCCCTCTAATTTTAAGTGGTTAATTTTCCGAAAATTCCAATTATGGAAATACTAAATATTTCTTTCGTTATTCACGTGAAAAGGGTATAGTAATTTCATATATAATCTTCGTAAAATGCCATGAATAAAAATGCGTATTTATATTTAGTTTTTTATTTATTTGTTTGTTTCTTTGTTTGTTTGTTTATTTTTTGAGCCAGTTTTTCGCGACGTTTAAAAAAAGTGTGTTTTACATTACATGATAATGGCAATAGGAATCAAACTTTGTTTGTAAATATTTTTTTAACCCTAATGCTCTCCGTTGTTGCTTCTTAATTTTAACCTGATCTTTGTGCAAATAATATCTGCTACTTCATGCTTTCTGTTACTATAGTCTAATTTACTGCTATTACATTTTTTTACTGCATTTACTCTGCTGGAATTCAAATATGGAAAATCGTGGTAGACCTCCCCGAAGCGAACGCGAATTACAAAATATAAGGGAATGCAGGGCAAGATTGCATTTAAACTACCAGAATCACACATGGCGCCAAGCTGAGAGACCCAGAATTGAATCATCTGTGAGAATGATTAACCCCGAAAATTATTTAGGTGCAATGGGCAATCTTTGGAATCACTCTCCATTTCAGTAAATGAAGCGACTAGAGAACATTTTAATTCCTGTTGTCATAATGGCCTCATTCCTCTACCAAATCCTATTTTAAATGATCAACTGAAAGAATTGGTCCTTAATAGCCCAAACATTATCCAATACATTAGAAAATATAATAACCGCAATGGCGTTCGCATCATTTTAAGCGACGCCGAAGGACATTCCTAATAAAGATTCTTATTGCTTTAAAATACAAGGTCAAATTCATCCATACATTTCGGATTTGCTTCCACGCAATAGTAAAGATGCTTTACACAGACAGTTGTATTTTATAGAATCGATGGCAACTAATTGTTGACTTGGCCACGAAGAAAATGATGAAATAAGAAAAGTTGAATAGCAGAATATTTTGGCTCAAAACTTCTATGCCCGAGCCTATCAGGTTGCAGCCGAAACTAATATTCGTATTCGCCATTTACCTATACCTATAGAAAACCTCTATCGAACGCTCAAATGAAATTCATGATTAACCTGATTGGACTGATCACGAATGAAGTCCAATCAGATTATTTATGAATACCATTTGAGAATTTGACCGAGGTTTACTAGGTTGAGGTACACGGTGAATACCAGCATACGAGCACTTTATTTTTGGAAAGGCCGTAACCAGATGGGGGCGGGGTGGGCAGAGCCCTTCCTAGCAACTGCTTGAGCCCCTTCTAGACTTTATAATCTTTCAATACGAATAACATCCTTTTTTACATTTAAGAATTTTAAAACTTTATAATAAAAAGTTTTATGACTGTGGGGGCCTTGCTTTCTCCTTCTGTTCATATTTATATATCCTCAAATAGTCGGGAAAAGACAAGCTGTAAATTAGCCTCTTCAAAAAAATTTTTAAGTCTCCCCTGACTTTGCCGACTGGTTACGGCACTGGAGAAGACATGTGGACCTGCGGTTCGTCGACAACGTGTCAATATATAAGCGCGTTTATAACAAATCCACCGCTGTAGCAATTGCTGGAGTTTATCTGTATGTTGATGGATACCCACCGAGTCATTGCACCGGCACGATGTTGCTCACTATAAGCAAAATGGCCCAAAGTAGCTGCCCGTTCTCAGTCCTGACTGTGATCCAGTGCTTTACCTTTTACTGTTCCCAAATGGTGAGTCAGGGTGCGGCCCAAAAATGACCTACAATGTCCCACGAAGAAAAATTAAACATGACCATTTAATTAATTTCAGTAAAATTTCATTATACAGGATAATCAAAATGATTGCCCTGATTACAAATGACAATATCTTAATTCTAAATAATAGTTGGAAGAAACGCCTTAAGAATATTACAGAAAAAAGACAACGTTTTGTTATGCAAAACTTTGAGCTTCTTTCTATGACGTGCTTAGAGTGTTTCTAAAGTTTCTATCGTTCATTGTTTACAACGAAGCTATTGTCATTTTTAATCAGGGAAATCATTTTGAATTACTCTGTATTTCGATAAATACGGATTGGAATGAACTATACATTTACACATCCTCGTTTTTGGCGATGCTCATTCTGATTATGTAAAAATTTATGTAAGTCATATTTTTTTAATATAAATTTATTAATAATCTTCCTAATTAAAATTGTATTTTTGAGAAAAATAATGGCTAAAATATATTTGAATTTATTTAGTGTATCTCACTGAAAACAAAAATTTTAAATCAGAGAAAAATTAAATCGGAATAGGAAAATTAAAACATTAGAATCCTCAAATTATGACCACTTCTAACTCCATGAAGACTTAACAAAAGTACAAAAGCAATATGCTTTTCTGGGGCAAAGAACTCGAAAAAAGTGTCAAAAGTTGGTATTACCATTTGTAAATTCAAAGTTGGTGCAATTTTTAATATGTAGGCGACACCTTTTTCAAAAACTATATTCATATTCTTAAAAAAGACATTATTCCGAATCTAATGATACCTTTATTGTAATTTTATCGTAAACGGTTTGCGAATAAAGGCAGAGGTGTATCTTTTTTATATATACTGACTGTACAGTGTACATTAATCTAACACAAAAGTGGAACGTCCATGGATTGAGCGTATCGTTGAAAACTCGAAAGTGCCGTAAGTAATACAGTGTAACCTGTTAAAGCGAAAATTGCATATAACAAAATTTTGGATCAAACATAAAAATTTCATCCCGTCGAAAAGAATACAATATAGTTTCAATAGACAGTGTATATCTGCTAAGATGAAAACTTGTCTAAAACAGAATTTTTTCTAGTTCATTGTGATTCCATCTTAACATTTTTATCATATATTAGTTAATGAAATTATGATAGGAAATATTATTGATTTTGAATTGCAAATAATTAGTCATTGTAGGGCTATACATGATGAGATTCTAAATTAATCAAATTAACAAACTCTGTGAAAAATCCTCTAATAACTTTTTTGTTAAATTTACATTGAAACAATTTATCTGGAGCACTTTCAACTACTTTAAATGTGATAAGATCTGATCAAATTTCAATCTAGATTTTCTGCGCGGCTAGATTGAGTGCTGAAGAAGTTTTTTTACAGGGCAGAACCTTAGTTAAAGCAATTAAAGTTCACAGTATTGTAGTACATATTTCTGCTTCCCCATAAGATTTTTTCTCCTAAATCTTTCATTATCTTCACTTGACAATTAGAAACATTTTGGCGCACTTACAAAACTGTTGCCATTCCTACACTGTTAAAAATTTGATTTATTATTTCACATAAACATGATGCCACGAAAGTTGCTATCATTAGATGGTGAAACCTTGTACTATCATTTGGTGCTTCGGTTAAACACAAGCTTGTGTTTGTTGAGCAATGAATTGGTGAAATATTGAACCAAAAATGGTAAAAGTTTTGTTAAAAATTTTATTCACTATTTCACAAAAACATGATACCACAAAAGTTTCCACCATAAGAGGGTGAAACCTTATTCTTACATTTGGTGCTGCAGTTGAACCATAAGCTTGTGCTTGTTGAGCAATTAATTGGTGAAATATTCAACCAAAAATGGTAAAATGTTTAAAGTTATACTGGTAAAATCTTGAGCCATAAAGCAATAGTTTAGACCAAGATGGCGAAACTTTGTTCTTACATTCGGTGCTTCGGTTGAACCATAAACTTGTGTTTGTTGAGCAATCAATTGGTGAAATATTGAACCAAAAATGGTAAAATGCTTAAAATTATTTTTGTAAAATCTTGAACCATAAAGCAGTTATAGTTATACTTTCTATACAAGGGCTAATCAGACTGGACTTTTGTGCAACGTAGTATCTAACACTCTACGGACATCCCAGCCTGAACTGGGACTCGAACCACACACGTCTTAACTTGTAATCAGCGTCATAACCACTAGACAAAGTTTTGCAGGGTATCATATTTCTCTAAAGCAGCGTACTGAAAGTGCATGAATTATTATTTTTTTCTAATTGGCTGTTATGTATTGTCGGGTGAAAAGTTGAACCATCGTTGAAGATACGACATAATCATGAATTTAAAAAAATCAAGCAAACTATGTTTTAGTGCTCTTTCTATCCATCCTATACTTTATCTATCCATCTCCTTTCATACATTTACAGAGACAATAACTTTTGCAATTGTGTCTGTATGCAGCGAGTTTGGATTTCAGAAAAGCCTCGCTAAATGAGAATCTTTGAAGCAATAATCTAGTAAATGTTAATTAATTTTCTTCAGACTGGTTTGTTTGAAAAACTGTTTGTCGGATTCCTTCTAAGTCCTCCCAACTTCGAAGAATAATTCGGTATTTTTTGTATGCTGCCACCACCGATATGACTACGTGATATCGGTCACGTTATGAGAGGTATGTTGGGAATAAGACGAACTCTTTCAATTAAACTTAAACTAACACTTTATTTACAATATTTACACTTAGAAACTCGGATATAGCTTATCCGGTTCAACATTAAATAAAGATACAGAAAATACTTTCTGTGTACTGCTAAGCTACGTTAATTAACTCAGATCAGAGATTACTATTAATCTCATGAACACTTTCTCACTTCGCTCCAAAAGATCTCTCTCGATACACGTGTCTCAGAGCGTGTTCAACACACCTCCCTCCCAACAACCTACACGCTTCAGTCCTACGTTCAAAACGAAAAACTCACTCTCTCCGGTCAACTCTAGAGCACCCTTTTGTCAACCGGGCTGCGCCCCTCTCTCTGCCAGGTGTTCCCTTTCCTTGACCGAAAATAATCTCCTTTTGATGGACCTGTCCTCTTATAGAATGGGTGAAATCTCTCTTATCTATGAACTTACCATCACAAAGGAAAAACTTCTTCCATTATATTAAACATTCTTTCAACACCGATAATGTCACCCACCTACTCGGATTAAGATTTTAGTTAAGAAAGCCTTACAGTACACAGCAGATACACACACAATAAGATAATCCCTTAGCAATAGTTTTTAAGTCTGCAGCTGTCAGGGACCTGAAACTGTTTTTGAAAGTTCAAAAACTAATTTTGACCCATTGGACTTTGAATTGAAAATAAAACCTTAAATAAGAGTTTACTGCATATTATAAACACTGACGCGACAAAAAAAAAACTTAGAAGTTAAAATTCTTTTTACAGCACTTACAAAATGATAAAGCACGCACAATTGCTTATGTTAACATGTAACGTTATGTTGTGTTAAGATAATGTTATGTTAATATAATGTTATGTTAAGATAATGCTACGTTAAGATGTAATTATGTTAAGATGTATCATGTGTAAAAATTGACATAAAGAAAAATATAAACAATCAACAAAAATTTAGCATTCAGCTGTTTCAATGCAACATAGCCTCTACTTCATTGAAAAATGAATGAAAGAGAGAGGAGGGAAACACTGCAATAACCTACTCATGTTATTGTTACTGATATTTTTCACTCTCTTCTATTTTGATGTTTGGAGCATATCCCTGTGGGGACTTTGTGCTATTAAAAACAAACTAACCAACCGATCAACCGTTTATGAAATCTTGAAATAGCTGCATGCTACATTTATTTTCGCTATTTATGTTCTTTATTACGTCGCTTTTACACGTCATGTATTTACTGAAACTTTTTTGTAAATATATTTAAATCAACGAAACTATTCCTTTTATGAATAATAACGATTTTAAATCCCTCCGAGGTGAAAATCATTGCTGTCGAATGAGCACTGATTATAAAGAATGCGCAGTTGGCGACTTTATTCTTTTTGATCACTCTCATTCGTCTTCTTGGTTGATTTTTTAACCCTTAATGTACGAATGCCGCCATATTCGCAACAACCATTTTTTTTCCCAAATGTGTTGCTTGTAATTATTATTGTTTTGGCACCACTTTTTCTGGCAAACTTTTTGTGTATTATTTAATTGCTGATTTTTTTAGATTAGATAAGACTAAATTTTTATTGGAGAAAACATGATCAAGTAATCTCATTAAGCGGAAATCAACTCATAATATTATCCATCCTAATAAAAGTACTAAGAAAGAACTTATGACATCAATCAACGGTCTTGCAAAAATGAATGGCAATCGACAGTAATTACTCTCTTCAACTGGGAAATTCAACTTTCCTCGCTCTGTGGAATAATCACGTCATAGACTATGACGTCACTGGTTTTTTTTCGCACTAATGACTTTTAATCTTATTACGAACTTTAAACATATTACTCAGAGAATAAAAATGTAACTCATGCTAAAAGGAGCTATATGTTAATGCTCCAATAAATGTGCTTAAATAATAATGCTTTTGTAACTTAAATGTAAACTTAATGTTAATATATATTTTCTTTAAAGTCTACAGACAGTATGTCTTAATTTAATATAAATAATAACACAAAACCAAAAGTGATATCACTACTAAACAACTCAAATGGATACGAAATTATGTTCAGTACAAAGGATACTCCGAAATAAGGATTATCAGTGATTTGAGGCAGTGCTGATAGACGACTAGCAGAAATGAATAACGAATAAATGGTGAGTGGAAAACTTACTTACATTATCCTGTTTGTTTGAAAAATGAAAATGAAATATCTGTCCAGCAAATTGAAATATACCTGCGCAATAATTTTCTGTGCAAAAATACTGGTGTCTAATTGGAAACAACACATTTGTACAATTAAAGTTTGTTGCAGCTTTTGGTCGTTAAGGATTAAATTAATAACTTCACAAGAGTAATAAGCATAAAGAAAAGCATTCTGTTACGAAGATAAATCTAAAAGAAAATTTATTAACATTTTATTATGTCGAAATGAATTATTCCTTTGATGAAATATATTTCTTACGAACTATGCAATTGTTAAGAGGCAATGGCCCTTAACATTAGATTAAAAAAAAAAACCGCTTGCAAAATAAAAAAATAAAAAAGAGAGAAAATAAAACCCTTAAAGCCGAGCGATATCATTTTACAACATCCCACCTCTAAACGGGGCGATAAATATCAACAGATATAATCAATCCATAAAATGTCTACACGCATCACGACATCAAAAAGTCCGAAGCTGGAGTCTCCCTCCATAAAAAGAAATCAAGAACGGCTATAACTTATATTTTTTCCTCGATATGTAAGCAGCGTCTAAACAAGATGCCTGCAGTGCATCTATCAACAGCTGGGTATATACTGCGTTTTGACTTGACATACAGCGTTACACCGTGCTTGCGTTTGTAAAAACGTTGTTAGGATGGAAAAGCGCTTCGACATTATAAAAAAAGGGAGAATATTAGATTACTATTAATACGTTTTTTCTGAGCCATCAATCAAAAGGGTTTGTTAATTTTTGGCGGCACAATTTCGGCGCCGGTATTGTGGAAAGTCATCGATCATTCGGATGTCAATGAAACTTTGCCGGAAAATTTCTCAAAAAATATGAAACTTATGTCGTTTCATAAAATCAATGTTTATTTTTTTTTTCCTGTCTTATCATATTAGAAAATGCTAAGAATGGAGTTATGTATTGTATTTCAGAATTATATTTCTGAATAATATATTATGCAAATATTGCTCTTAATTCAGACGTCACGCACAAAATAGTATCTATTTAAGAGGCTCTCATAACTGATGTAATTTATTTATGAATAACTTCGGTTAATCATCAGAGGTATTTGACTGAGAGACTTTTGGATCTGGGGTATCTAATGAGGCTTCATGAAGCTGCAGCTTGTTTTAAAGTACGGGTCTTCAACTTTTTTGCCTAAAAATCTTTTTCACCACAAATTTCGAAATGAAAATTTCACCTTATTTAATTGCAAAATTTCTGTTCTTAAATAAGGCAAATTTGTGTATTGTAGAATAGCGATCGTTTGGTGGACCGTGGGTCACAGATTGAAGACCCCTATTTTACATCTAATTCGTACATCTTTTGTCATACATCGTGATTATTTTTCTTGGAAGCTATAAGATAATTTTGCATATATGGGATAATAGACTTTAGAAACACACTCTACAAATTTTTGTAGAGTGTGTTTCCTGATATTAGTGATTTTTCTGTTTTTTCCTTGCAACAATGTGGAAATTTTTGCTGTTTTTTTTAATACGATGAAAATTTTTTAATACGCCTGCTAAAATATGCTAAAATATGATATTTATTATACTGATTGGTTATAGGGTTATGGCAATATTTGTGAAAAGCCATATACTATATGGCCAAAAGTCACCGGGCACTTTCGATTTTAGACGTTCTGTCGAATGTTTAGAAAATACTTGACGATCATTCTTGAACTTCTGTGATGTAAAGAAAATTTTTGACCTCCTATTTTTCACTTAAGGTTTAGTCATGAGTACAATTAAGGGGACCAAAAATAAATGGAATAAAAATCATAATTTTTGTGATCACCTTGTAACATAAAATGCTCGAAATGATTTGCCATTGTAACAAATGACTATGTGGGCCTTATGTAACGTTTTTATGCATTTGTGTAAAAACAGCACAAAATAAACTTTTCTTTAAAAAATTAAAAAAAAAAAATTACACACGTTTTTTGTTTATAGTATGCAGGGTTTTGAAAAAAATTTAAGCCTACTTTTAGAAAGCTTGAGAGAGTGCAATAGAAACAATATATTTTCATTCGAAAATGAAAATGTTTACTATTTAAGGATATGTATAAGGATTTGTATAAAATAATTATTAACTACGCATGCACAAAAGCTATCAAAAATTAATTTTTATAATTTGATAGAAAACATGTCAACTCATATAAAAAGGCCTGTCGTATATCGTTAAATTCAGAAAGATATCGGTGATAGAGGGGATGAATTTCAGTTATTGCTTTTTAAAAGTAGCTGGATGATGATGGATTTTCCACAAATTGTGATTTTTGGCAGACAAACATATCATTTTGGTTCCTGATTCAATTTTCTTTTTAGAAATAATTAACACAAAATACAAGTATTTGTATCTTTTTTTTTTTTTTTTTAATACATCCAATAGCCAGCATATATTTCAAGAAACAGTCTCTCTAACGGTCGATACGTATAAGCTACCGAATAAAAAAATATTTAGTGGTAATTTTTGGTAAGCTTTGAATCGTGGTTTTTAGAAGACTTGAATTGACATTAATCAAGAGAGACTATTTGATAATTTGATTTTGAATTATTGACATTATTTGATTTTGAATTTTTAAATGATTAAAAAAATTATTAAGGAAAAATTATTACTTCTTAAAAAAGAAAGACGATATGAAAACTTCAGAACTGTTATTTCTGTTAAAGAACTATAACAAAGATAGATATGTATGGGATTAGAGGAAAACTTAGACCGTTTAAAACTAAATTTGTCTTCATTTAAAAAATACATAAATAGAAGTGAATTGAAAGTCAAACAGGATGAAACAAAATATCAAATTATTTATTCTGGCATTGTAATTTTGCATATAACTTGCCACTATTAAATAAGTATAGTCCATTTAATATTGCTATTTATTGGCGTTGTTACATTATTTTAAAATATTTTGAAAGGATATACAATTAAATATAAAATTGAACTGAATATTAAATTAATTAAATTAAATTGAATATTCAGTTTAACAGCACTGTTTGAAATTGGTGTCATTATTTAACACATTAACGGCCAAAACTATGTGGGCGGAGTCTTCGATATTTTTACTGAAATTTATTTCCCATCAAAAATTCTGAAAAATAATATTTGGTAACTTTAATAGCAAAGTTTTTGTCATTAAATAAAGTAATTTTTAACATTTTAAAATAGTGGTGGCTAGGCAGTTTTTTTTTTTTTTTTTTTTTTTTTTATCATACACTTTTATTTTGAATGTTGACAACCACGAGTATAATCGTGATTAGCAGAGAATGGGTTAAGCATATTATCATTTATAAAGATTTACTCATTTAAAAGACTCTAATGCAGTGGTTCCCAACCTTGTATTGGCCACGCCCCATCGATACATTTGTAAACCACGACCCCCTTCCCTTTTACTCTGTAATATATACATCTTCTATTTAAAAAAGTGAACTCTAATCGCATGGAAGCAGCCTAACAGAGACATAACAATACCTATTCATTTCACATTTTTTAACTTTTCAAGAAACGAATTGTTTTGTTAAAAATGTGCTTTTAACATAATTCTATAAATGTGATGAGGCTATACATCCTCGCCTTTATGCCAAAACAAGTTTTGTAGTTTCTTTCCAACTTACCCCAGTGTTAAAGAAAAGTGTAATATGCTCTGCATTTTTATTTCAAAAACTTTACTTGATGAGGCTCTCATATTTAGCATTAAAATTTATAACATTGACACATTTTATAATTAATTTTAGTAACTTATTTAGAGTTGGTGGAAAATCTTTGGACAATATTTTTTTTTTCTTTGGATAACACAATAAACAAGAAGCCTTCCAAGATTTTCTTTTTATCAATTTTAAGTAGCCATTATTCACCATCGAAACAAATTTCTATGTTTTCCCTTTTCCCTTAAAATTAATTGACTACCATGTATCATCTGAATTTAAAATGTATATGTCATTTATTTACTGTGTAGGAGGCCTGCACTAAAGCCATGGATGACTATTTACCCGTGTCTTTTCAAATACTATTTAGGATTTATAAATTTTATAATGCTGGTAGCACTTCATTTAGATATTTCAAATATATTTTAGGTTAAATATGCTCAAGACAGTCAGATTTAGATATATTTTTAAGTAATTTCACATGTGACGTATAACAGAGCGAATAGAAATAACAAAGTTCATTCAAAAAGTAATAGAAAGAATTACGAATATATTAATAACCAGAAAAAAATTAAAAATTAAAAAATTAAGAGTAATAATAATAATAATAATAATAATAATAAATAAATAAATAAATAAATAAAATGGGTGTCAAATTATTTTTAAAGATTTTGCGTATAATTATTATTATTATTATTATTTTCTATTTTGAACATTTGATTGGGGACTACTTTAAAGTTCAACAATTTTTTATTAATTATTTTTAACTTTTGCATGCATTTACTTTTATTTTTTAGTGTACAACATTATTTTTCAAAAAAAAAAAAAAAAAAAAAAAAAAAGACAGCGAATGGTTAAGTAACAAATTTGGTATTGTCCCCCTAAAAATTCAAATACGCCGGTGGGGCGCACTTCCCACGTTGGAAACCACTGCTCTAATGATAAATAGCTGTCTTTGATTATATCATCTCAATCAAAAATCTTTAAATATGTGAGGAGTAAATTTGTTTAAAAATGATTATCATTATGAAAAAAAAAATAAATAAAACTCATTATAATATCAGAACATTTCCTCTTGGTTATTTGTTTTTAAAACATCTCAGATAAGTATTACATAAATTTATAATAGCAATGCACATTTTCTTTGAAAATTAAGCAAAATACAAAAATAAATAAATAAATAAATAATTACATAAGTTTTCCTTATTTCTTAGTTATTGTCAATGAATTTGCACGAAATAGACAAATAAATGTTATTGAATCTTGAACTTAATATAATTTTTACATTCAGTATTAATATACTGATAGTTTAAAATCAATATTCATTCGTTTTAAAATATATTATCAATACTATAGAAGAGGTTTGTAATTAGTCTTACCCATCTTGTTGTTGTTCGGAGATTAATTTATACTTAAACATGTTCGGGAAAATGTCTTTTGGAATCAGTCAATAATCACAAAAATCAGATAGATGACACAAACATATATTAGAACAACACCACGAATACAAAGCATAATATCTTTTACATCAACAAATCAATAATAAAATATGTAAAAATCTCATAGTCACATTCAAGTTCTTAGAATTCAATCGTTCGTCAAACAAAAACAAAAACAAAAAAAACTATCGTCTGCGCAAAGCGTAAATCAAAACGATTAAAATTAAATGGAAAACCATGGAAGCAGCGGTAAACGCAACAATTGGTATATATGGTGCTGTTATTATATTAAGACAATAGTAAGAATGACTGTTCCTCTGGGTCATTCATATTATTATAGACACTCGAATCAATAATATAAAAAATTAATCAAATTTCTGTTCTGTCAACATTAAAGAAGTGAGTATGAAATATGTTTATTTGACTCGAAAAAAACCCGGATGGTTAGAAGAAATTGTGTTTTTTACATATTTCTATTATTTACCATGATTGTTTTCAATCACATTTGTTAGAAATTAGTAAATCAGATAATTTAATTGTTAATGTATGAAAAAATAAATATGTTGTTGAATTCAATAATTTAATTTTTTCTAAATTGGTTACATAATTCTTTTAATTCTCATTCTACACTGTCCACTCATATCAAATTATCATATTAAAAGGTCCAGGGATACTATGGTCTGTCTACATAAAAAGTCATATTAAAAAGACCAGAGATGTTATTGCCCCTATAAACAGATTGAAATAGCTTTGGATGTTCTACTATCAAAAATTCACAACGTGCGAATTATATCGAAAAAATTAATATATTTAAATAACAAAATAGTCCGTATATATTTCTTGACAATTGCATAGATATTTATTTGATATTCGATGTAAAGGTTAATATCTTCGTAAAACAAGCAGGGGAAAAAGACTAAAATGCTTAATCTAAAGCTATTGTATATAAAAAAATATATTTCATTTATACGATGATTCGCAATAAAAATATATACATTTTTCCGTTTTAAATAATGTTTTTTATTGAAAGAAGTGATTTTTTAAAAAAAAAAAAGAAAGAAAAGAAAAGGCCAACTGATAATTAAATTTTGTGAAATTAAATAAAACTTAAAGCTGGTTATCAAATTCTGATACAATTGAATGTTTATTTCATTTTTATGTTTATTATTATTATTATTATTTTATTATTTATTTATCTATAAACAGTGATTATAAACATTGGACTCCTTTCATAATCATCAATAAATAAATCAATTTATGATTTCATTCTAGAAACTTAGTTGTAATTATGAGCTATTTTTTATCACGCGCATTAGTTATGAGAGACTGCTGTGGGTACTCTTATATGTGTGCAACTAGATTTAAATTCAATGTTCTACAATCATAATGTTTTACAGTGTTTTATAATGTTTACAAATGTAAATTATTAAAAATCATATTTGCTATCTAACAAATAAAAGAATGAACAATTGAAAATTCCAGATTACTAAAACAATAATTTTACTTAACCGACTATTATTGTTTTATGGAAAAGAACTTAAACTACATCATTGTCAATACTATTTTAAAGTCAATGTAAATCATTGTTAGGGTGCCTATTAATACATTTTATGAAAATTTCCTTTTTTTTTATTAACTGGAAGTAATATTACATTCATACGTATATAATTATGTGCTTTTTTGCACGTTGAAGATTTCAGATTTTATACATGTATTTATCAATTTATTTATAATTAGTTCATTTTAAATTATCCAATTTAATGTTTTAATAAATTAAATAACATGTAGTAGTACAGAAGTTTTAATAATAGTTTGAAAGAAAGAGAACATATTTATTCAAAACTCTATTAAAATTTGGAAAATCCAATTATTGGCATTGAAATTCTTTTTTTTTTTTTTTTTTTTTTTTTTTTTTTTATTTACCATCGAAAAAAAGAAAAAATGACGGATTTACACTTTTCAGACACTGGAGATTCCGAAAAACATATTTTTAGAAAAAAAAAATTGCCGTTCGTCTGTCTGTGTGTGTGTGACTGTAAACGCTCTATCTCCCGAACAAATTGAGATAGAGACTTGAAATTTGATATGTACTTAGTATGTAATAATGAGAAGAAGCTTATTGAATTTCAGTAACCTCGTTTATCCGGAACTATTTTTTTCGGACTCTCGAAATATTCGTTCTGATAAAAGAGGTATATAAAAATTTTCGAAATTGTTTTCTTTAAGGAGTGAATATAAAAGAAAATAAAAAAACATAAACTTTGGATAAAGAATCAAGTCGATCTGTTAATGAGTTGCCGAAATATTTGTAATCCTATTTTCCACACTCTTCGATTTTTCATGACCCTGTATTTCATTCAAATTTCAATTCAAAGATATATTTTAATTGGAAATGAGACGCTTAATCCGACTCAGTAAACTGTTAGTTAATAGGATTATCATTTTTGGAGTTATAAGGATGTTTCTTTTACGCAATTCAGTAACAGAGCATTTAAACGAGGCAAACGAAAAAGAAAGGCTACCGCGGTGCTTTACACGTATCTTTTTTTACAGACCGCCGGAGTCACGTGATGCTCGAATGCACCAATGCAGGTGTACGAAAAGCGCATCACGTCACTCTAGCGGTCTGTAAAAAAAGATAAGTGGAATGCACCGCGGTAGCCTGTCTTTTTCGTTAGCCTCGGCATTTAAAGCTATGACGTCATCAAGCCACGATTTTATTCGAATTGCAATGCATTTCATAAATAGTTTACACATGTTTTATATTATGCATATCCATGAGGGATAAGTATTACGGTGGCCCCCAACGACTCGTTTTTGTTGTTGTTGTTGTTGTTGCTTTGTTGTTTTGTTTTGTGTATACGAATGTTTGCACATCTCTCTGCTTAATAATAAATGTCATAACTAAAAAAGGACTTTCACTCTTTTAGTTTTATTTCACTATTGTTAATCTTTATTTTATTCTTAACGTTAGTTTATAGCATTAAAAACCTACTACTGCTGTTAAGGTCATTTTAGCTGCCACAAATACAATAAAACTATGATATGTCTTTATATCTTGGGTTCGCTTCTGTTTATTAATGAAAAACCAGTTCTCTTTCAGCAATGAAATTGTAAAATGTCTAAATAAATTGTTGGCTGTCAAAATATATCTCTACGGGAAAGACAGCGGAATAAGTTGAATATTTTTTTTTTTTCGTTTAACAATACTTTTAACATCCTACGGGACAAAAAAAAAAAAAAAAAAAAAAAAAAAAAAAGACTGTAATTTACGGTAATCTATGATTCTTAAAAGTTGTTGAGCAGCTTTTCTTATTCGAACAAAAGAAATAAAGAATGACTGAATAAAAATAAAAGTAATATTAAAAGCATGCATTTGCAACTTTGTTTCTTTCTGTGACATTTTCTCTTACATTATATTTGAAATGGAAAATTCATTACAGTCATAATATTTATAGAGAAATAGTTGAACGAAACTGAAAAATCGGTGAATTAATATGGTTCAGTGATGCTATATATATAGGATGTCTAAAAATATCCTTGACATTTTTTATTATAAATTAATATAAAAGCATATAAGATGAGAAATTGAAACTCACAGATTTGTTACCAGATAATATTATTTTTTTCTGTAGCATTTTTAAACGAGTTCCACAAAAGATGCCGGTTGTTCCATTGAAACTAATAATTGAAAATGCTATAAAATTGTTTTTCATGTGTCCCTCAAATTTTCAATTTGCATCCGAAAATTCACGTAGCTCAAAACAATTCTTTTTAAAAGCCTTAACAACCATATGAACACGTAAGAAAATTCTCAAGACTTATTTTATTTACGACAACTGTTTTTTAACCATATAAATCAGAGGTTCCCAAATTTTTTGATTTGAGAACCCCTAAATTGAAATATATATATTCACCGAATATTCATTGAAATATATATATGGTTCACCGCACCACCGTCATTAAAGTTGTTAAACATTTTACCTAACTAAAATAACTAAACATTTTTAACATTGCAACTACGTACGTTCACCGGAGAAATTTCAACCATGTTTACAGTTAATAAAGTTAACCAAGAGTATTTTTGAGGGTTGGTTCACTCGTAAACAGACTTCGCCAATTAATGAATCTTGTGCTGTTCCACCTGAGTACACGATCTTGCTCTAATGGAGACTCGTCAAAAAAAATTTTAAGTTTTAACTGGTTAACTTTATTAACTGTAAACATGGTTGAAAATTCTCCGGTCAACGTACGTAGTTGCACTGATGAGGCGTATATTACAGCCTGAAACGTTTACAGTATTTTTAATGTTTTTAATGTTTTAAGTGTATTTTATGTAACTTTTATGTCTGATTAAATGTGATATTTTATTCAAGAATTTTACCTAACATTTAAAATTGTATAAATACATGGTCTGATAAACTGTATGTGGGTCCCAGGGCACACAGGCCATGTTGCCTCTTTCTCAAGAAAATTGCATTATGAACATGATAAGACATACGCAGTATAATAAATTATAACACATTAGTAATAATATATTTCTTTTAAATGCTAAAATGTGTAAATTAACAACATAATAAATACACAAATAACTTTTATTAGGTTGTTTCACATGTTTCGGCTGACTCCGAGCCATTTTCTAAAACAAATGGGAATATTCCATAATTGCACGGTCTTTGAAGTTATTATTTAAAATGCTATCATTTAACTTTCATGTACTTTTTTAAAAATTACGCACGTTATCTTTTATTTTTACATGGTTGTTTATTTTCATATCTGGAACCATGGAGTAACCCGAGCCACAATTTCGGTAAGTTAAAAGATGCCGCATCGTTACATATTGTATTTTTACGTGTTAGTATCTCTATGGTTTCTCTTACTATGGATTGATAGTATGGACTGGAGGGAAAAATTATTTTACTTTCATTGAAATTTATTTGGATGGTTTCTTCTTGATATAATCTTATGCCAGGGCTGTGGTTTTTCTATTATACTTAATATCAGCTATATGCTCCTTTTTTCTGTAACCAGGGCTTGACAGATGCGGTCGCCAGGTCGCCACTGGCGACTAAATTTTTTCCTCTGGCGACCAAAATATTTAATCTGACGTTCTTTGTTTGTTTGTAATGTTTTATTTATTTATTATTATTTTGTTTAAGAATAACCTTTTTGTTTTATGTATAAAAATTGAACTAAAAAATTAGCACAAACGACATTTCTTCTCCCCCCCCCCTCCACCCCTACTAGTGCGCAACAAGCAGTGATATTTCTCTTCTCTCGTACTTTTAATGGAAGAACTAAGCTTAAAAGCCATTTTCCATCTCATGAACAGAAAACGCCATTCTTTTCCTATCTATCTAGCTAGCATGCTATGTAATTAGAATGTAGGGAAAAGGGGAGGAGGGGCAGCTTTCAATAAAACAATAAGAAACTGTGTTAATCCAGCCTTTGTGGTACGTAAAATTGGTTACAATGCGAAAAAATGCTCAACATCAGATACAGCATCAGATATTTTTTTAACACCCTGGACATTTGAAGCATTCGGCAATCAACATTTTTCGAACATGTTAGTTAATTCTGATAATAATTCTCAATACAAAACTTAGTTTATATTATCTTTCTAAATTTTGTACTATTTTAAACAATATAACTAATATTAAAAATAGGTGTTCACCCGTTAATGTCTGTACATATATTTATTCATAAATTTTACCAATTTCTCTCAGACATTACTTATAAAAAAGCATGGTCAAAAATTTTCATTAAAAATGTCCTTCATTTAAAAAATTAAAAACAGTCTCTAATAAAAACTTCCACCACCTAACAAAAGCGCTTTCACCCCTCGCCAGGGCATCATCAGTTGTGTTCTCTGTCCAACTTCCTCTCCTTTATATAGATGACTGGTGGCTGTAGAGCTCCCCCTATCGGATTTCAATATTTTCTCTCTATCTCTCTCCCCCTCCTCCAACATTCTTCTCCAGCGGCAATCGAGCATTGAGTGTACCATGTCATTGCACGTTTCTTTGGATATCCAAAGAAACGTGCAATGATCCAAAGAAACGTGCAATGATACAAAGAAACGTGCAATGACATGGTACACTCAATGCTCGATTGCCGCTGGAGAAGAATGTTGGAGGAGGGGGAGAGAGATAGAGAGAAAATATTGAAATCCGATAGGGGGAGCTCTACAGCCACCAGTCATCTATATAAAGGAGAGGAAGTTGGATAGAGAACACAACTGATGATGCCCTGGCGAGGGGTGAAAGCGCTTTTGTTAGGTGGTGGAAGTTTTTATTAGAGACTGTTTTTAATTTTTTAAATGAAGGACATTTTTAATGAAAATTTTTGACCATGCTTTTTTATAAGTAATGTCTGAGAGAAATTGGTAAAATTTATGAATAAATATAACTAATAATTCTAAACGACGACGGGGGATATTTTTACTGGCGACTAGAATTTTTTGCTGGCTACTACATTTTATTAAATTTGTAAAACCCTGTCTGTAACTAATTTTCTGTACAATTTTAATTTACAATTTATGTAACTTTTTTTTTATTATTTATTTAGTTACAGAAAAAAAGGAAGCAAAAGAGGAGACGATTATTAAGTATGAAATAGTGACGTACACATAGCTGACAACTTTTACGCTTTTTTCCCACCACTAAAATTTTACAGTAATTTTAAGCTTATTAAATCGCCGAAATCGCGTGATTCAATAAGACAAAAATTTCTATTAATTTTAAGTGGTAACAAAAAAGCGTAAAAGTTGGCAGCTATGCGTATACAGCAAATTTGAAAATAATACTGCTTTCAATTTTACAATAATTTTTTGCATAATCTTTGCGTAACAATAAGCGAAAGTTCACTTGCCAGAACTAAGTACGCTTCAACCGCATTTGCGAAATCCTGATATACATCATTCATTTATTTTTTTATTTTTGACACTTGAAGAATTCAAATTACTCGAAAGAGGAAAAGAAATGAATGACTGATCAAAAATATTTTGAAGGAAAGATTCTAAGAATTATTTTTTATGTTTTTCATTTTCCTTTGTATAAAATAAAATAAAAGTATAACACTTCATTTATCACATACAAAAAGGCTGCACAAGAATGGGTGTAAAATAGTAACAAAATTAGATTAAAAATTAAATATATATATATGCGTTTTATATACGGTTTTTTAACACTTTCCAATCTAGTTGAAAAGTGTTTATGACTTCGGTTTGTCTGGCCGAATGGCTGTCTGCCGTATGGCCGTGCTCTAACTCCCGTAAATATGCTCGGATTACCCTGCAATTTTTATATGTTATTCTCGTTATCTATAGCATTTTCCCTATTTCAACTGAAGTGTGTAGCACTTATAGTTTTTTTACAGGAACACTCAAAGGAAATCCGTTACATTACGGTCTATGGGGAAAAATCATTTGCGGTTTATTTTAATGATGTTACACAATTTCAAACACATTGTAATTGATATATATCACTAAGGGGCATTACAAGAAGCTTAATATGGAATAGGGTGTGCATAGCACTTATAGTTACTTTACAGGGACAGTCAAAAGAATTCCGTTACATTACGTCTATGGAGAAAAATCGTTTGCGGTTTAATTAAATAATGTTTCACTATTTTAAACGCATTGAAATTTATATACACTATATTGCCAAAGGTGACCGGTCACTTGTGATTTTAGACGTTTTGTTAACTATCTAGAAAAATACATGAAGAATTAACCTGAAACAGCAGGTGTGTAAACAGCATAGTATAGGTTATATATTTCTGCGAAGATTTTTTCCCGAAACCCCATAGGGGACTGTCAACAAATTGAAAAAGAACGAATATCTTTTGGATTACCCTGTAAAAACTAATGTAGCAAAAGCGTTCAAACTCGAGATTGTTAATAAGTGGCTTATTGTAATATACTGGGTTCTTTTTTATGAAGATAGCATGTATATTCGAAGAGAAATTAAGGTTTTTATAAAAACAGTCCCAAATTTCACCAAGTGTTTTGCTTATAATTTGCAGAGTTCTTAATATAAAAAAAAGTTATTTTGAGAAAATGTGTCAAACAACATTGTACATAATACTCTGCAATCGGAATTAACAAATAATAAAAATTGGATGAAAATTGAGCAGGTTTACTAAAAAATGTTTCACTGCGCATGCGCGAATGTAATCAAGATATAATATGCATAATGTATTAGCTAAGTATATAGAGAAACTTTTGTGAAAGTCTCAAAATCATAGCTTGAAAATTCTGAAAATTATCGTCGATAGAATAAGCTCGAAATCCGTTTTTCCCAAAAAGAAGCAAAAAGATGAGGGGTTGTATCAAATATCTGTTGATTAGTGCCAAGATAGCGTACACAATATTGCACGTACTACTGTATTTGGATACAACCCCTCATCTTTTTGCTTCCTTTTGGGAACAACGGATTTCGAGCTTATTCTATCGACGATAATTTTCAGAATTTTCAAGCTATGATTTTGAGACTTTCATAAAAGTTGCTCTATGTACTTAGCTAATACATTATGCACATTATATTTTGATTGCATTTGCGCATGCGCTGTGAAACATTTTTAGTAAACCTGCTCATTTTTCATCCAATTTTTATTATTTTTCAATTCCGATTGCAGTGTATTATGTACAATGTTGTTTGACATATTTTTTCAAAATAACTTTTTTTTATATTAAGAACTCTGCAAATTATAAGCAAAAAACTTCGCGAAATTTGGGACTGTTTTTATACAAACCTTAATTTCTCTAGGAATATACATGCTATCCTCATAAAAATGAACACAGTGTATTACAATAAGCCACTTATTAATAATCTCGAGTTTGAATGCTTTTGCTACATTAGTCTTTACAGGGTTATCCAAAAGATGTTCGTTCTTTTTCAATTTGTTGACAGTCCCCTATGGGGTTTCGTGAAAAAATCTTCGCGGAAATATATAACCTATACTATACTGTTTACACACCTGCAGTTTCAGGTTAATTCCTCATGTATTTTTCTAGATAGTTAACAAAACGTCTAAAATCGCAAGTGACCGGTCACCTTTGGCAATATAGTGTATATCACTAAGGTGCATTACAAGAGGCTTATTACAGAATATTGTGTGCATAGCAGTCATCGTTCATTTACAGGGACACACAAAATAATTATCTACTGTCTGTTAACAATAATTCCTGGAAGTGCGTTTTCAGTTGCTGAACGCGATTTTAAATTTAACTCACTTTTTGTCTATTACTTTGTGTGTGTATAAATTCTGTAGATCCTATACAGGGCAGCACAACAGTTCGTGAACACATTTCCGTTTATTGACGAAACTTCAGAAGGAGAATTTTAAACTGTGCTACGCGTTTCCTAACTAAACTAAAATGTAGCATCCTATGTAGTATATATACAAATCTATAGATCATATATAGGGCTGAATAAAAGTATTCGGATATTTTTCCGAATATTGTATATGTTGGAAATATATGTTGAAAATTCCTGAAATTACGTTTTTAAATATGTTATGCGTTTTCCAAATTGTTTACTTAGATGTTATCTTTTAGCTTATAAAACGGTAATGATTTGTAAAATTATTTTGGAAGCGTTGGAAAGTGTTACATAATCTATGCTTGACGCATGATTTTTCGTTCTTGTTTCTTTTGTAATCACAATTATTTTTAAATTATGGATACCTCAGAAACTATAAGTTCTATATGACACAAGTAGAAAAGAATAAATATAAAAAGGTAATCAAATCGGAAAGAAAATAATAATTATTATAGCTTTTTAAAATCACAATTAAATTATTTTTAAATTATGGACATCTTAGATATATTAAAAATTATAATAGGCAATTTATCAAATCGCACACGTCCTACGTCTATTTTAAAAATGAACTTTTCAAACTTTTTTTTTTTCTTTGATTATTTGTTTATGTTTTTTTCAGTTTTTAAAATATTAAAAGTAGGGGAATTTTTCTTGTGTGTTTGCGAAAACTGTAACTTTCTTTAGAGTATCCATTTTCACACACGTTTCAAGATATCTTAAAGCTAATAATTATTTTAGGAAAATTCTCTGCAAAAATAAATGAACATATTTACAAACATTAAATTAAATTAAATATTTTTCCAGCGGAAAGAAGATGATTTTTAAGATAAATGTAAGATATTTTAAAGCATAGTTTTCAATGAAAGAAAACTGATACAGACTATAGAGGAGCAAAATATATTGTGAAATATAAATATTTCTTTTTCTAATAATTTAATTTTAGGAAAATTCTTTGTAAAAATAAATGAACATATTTACAAACATTAAATTAAATCAAATGTTTTTTCCAGCGGAAAGAAGGAGATTTTTTAGAGAAATGTATATATATTTTAAAGCATAATTTTCAATGAAAGAAAACTGATACAGACTATATAGAAGCAAAATATTTTGTGAAATGTAAATATTCCTTTTTCTAATAATCCTTCAGCTCAAAATTTCCAAATTAGCAATTTTTACAACAATTATATTAAAGAAATGGGACATCTAAAAGATTTTCAGATATTTCTATCTTATATACTACTGTGTTTGTAAAAAATTATCCATTAATTTGGAACTATAGCATAATTTTAGCCAGAAAATCACCATCTTCACCGTGCGTTAATCCTTTAAAATAGCCGCTACTCTTCATTAATAAATCAAAACATTTCAAAATTGACTTTACTGCTTTGTGGCGCCATCTAATGGGAAAAATAAATTAGTCTGATATTCTCTCAATAGATGTCGCTGTAAGACTGATGATTGAATTATCTTTCTGGAAGAAAAAGTGACCTAGAAAATAAAAAGCTTACCGCTGTGTAAGGAGAAAAGAGGAAAAATAGGCTGCTGTTTCTTGCGAAATAAATAGCTATTAATGTTGCAAAATGTTTGAAATTTTTAATTGATTTTATTAATACAATTAATATTGTTTCTCACAGAGTAACTTTTGCTTTTAAAGCTAAATGAACGTCAACAAGATTTCACATGTTTTTGCCTATATTTAATAATTATGTAATACTAGAATAAATTAAAAAGTAATTTTACGTCTACTATTGCTTTTCGAAATAGAACTCTAAATTAAATAACTTCCTATATTTTTCCTGTACGTGTATACATAATAATAGAGTAATGTTTGAAAATTGTAACTGATTTTTTTAATACAATTAATATTGTTTTTCACAGAGTAACTTTTGCTTTTAAAGCTAAATGAACGTCAACAAGAGTTCACATGTTTTTGCCTATATTTAATAAATATGTAATACTAGAATAAATTAAAAAGTAATTTTACGTCTACTATTGCTTTTCGAAATAGAACTCTAAATTAAATAACTTTTTATATTTTTCCTGTACGTGTATACGTAATAACAGAGTAATATTTGAAAATTTTAACTGATTTTTTTAATACAATTAATATTGTTTTTCACAGAGTAACTTTTGCTTTTAAAACTAAATGAACGTCAACAAGATTTCACATGTTTTTGCCTATATTTAATAAATATGTAATACTAGAATAAATTAAAAAGTAATTTTACGTCTACTATTGCTTTTCGAAATAGAACTCTAAATTAAATAACTTTTTATATTTTTCCTGTACGTGTATACATAATAATAGAGTAATGTTTGAAAATTTTAACTGATTTTTTTAATACAATTAATATTGTTTTCCACAGATTAACTTTTGCTTTTAAAGCTAAATGAACGTCAACAAGATTTCACATGTTTTTGCCTATATTTAATAAATATGTAATACTAGAATAAATTAAAAAGTAATTTTACGTCTACTATTGCTTTTCGAAATAGAACTCTAAATTAAATAACTTTTTATATTTTTCCTGTACGTGTATACATAATAATAGAGTAATGTTTGAAAATTTTAACTGATTTTTTTAATACAATTAATATTGTTTTCCACAGAGTAACTTTTGCTTTTAAAGCTAAATGAACGTCAACAAGAGTTCACATGTTTTTGCCTATATTTAATAAATATGTAATACTAGAATAAATTAAAAAGTAATTTTACGTCTACTATTGCTTTTCGAAATAGAACTCTAAATTAAATAACTTTTTATATTTTTCCTGTACGTGTATACATAATAATAGAGTAATGTTTGAAAATTGTAACTGATTTTTTAATACAATTAATATTGTTTTTCACAGAGTAACTTTTGCTTTTAAAGCTAAATGAACGTCAACAAGATTTCACATGTTTTTGGCTATATTTAATAAATATGTAATACTAGAATAAATTAAAAAGTAATTTTACGTCTACTATTGCTTTTCGAAATAGAACTCTAAATTAAATAACTTTTTATATTTTTCCTGTACGTGTATACATAATAATAGAGTAATGTTTGAAAATTTTAACTGATTTTTTTTAATACAATTAATATTGTTTTTCACAGAGTAACTTTTGCTTTTAAAGCTAAATGAACGTCAACAAGATTTCACATGTTTTTGCCTATATTTAATAAATATGTAATACTAGAATAAATTAAAAAGTAATTTTACGTCTACTTTTGCTTTTCGAAATAGAACTCTAAATTAAATAACTTTTTATATTTTTCCTGTACGTGTATACATAATAACAGAGTAATATTTGAAAATTTTAACTGATTTTTTTAATACAATTAATATTGTTTTTCACAGAGTAACTTTTGCTTTTAAAGCTAAATGAACATCAACAAGATTTCACATGTTTTTGCCTATATTTAATAAATATGTAATACTAGAATAAATTAAAAAGTAATTTTACGTCTACTATTGCTTTTCGAAATAGAACTCTAAATTAAATAACTTTTTATATTTTTCCTGTACGTGTATACATAATAATAGAGTAATGTTTGAAAATTTTAACTGATTTTTTTAATACAATTAATATTGTTTTCCACAGAGTAACTTTTGCTTTTAAAGCTAAATGAACGTCAACAAGATTTCACATGTTTTTGCCTATATTTAATAAATATGTAATACTAGAATAAATTAAAAAGTAATTTTACGTCTACTATTGCTTTTCGAAATAGAACTCTAAATTAAATAACTTTTTATATTTTTCCTGTACGTGTATACATAATAATAGAGTAATGTTTGAAAATTTTAACTGATTTTTTTAATACAATTAATATTGTTTTCCACAGAGTAACTTTTGCTTTTAAAGCTAAATGAACGTCAACAAGAGTTCACATGTTTTTGCCTATATTTAATAAATATGTAATACTAGAATAAATTAAAAAGTAATTTTACGTCTACTATTGCTTTTCGAAATAGAACTCTAAATTAAATAACTTTTTATATTTTTCCTGTACGTGTATACATAATAATAGAGTAATGTTTGAAAATTTTAACTGATTTTTTTAATACAATTAATATTGTTTTCCACAGAGTAACTTTTGCTTTTAAAGCTAAATGAACGTCAACAAGAGTTCACATGTTTTTGCCTATATTTAATAAATATGTAATACTAGAATAAATTAAAAAGTAATTTTACGTCTACTATTGCTTTTCGAATAAGAACTCTAAATTAAATAACTTTTTATATTTTTCCTGTACGTGTATACATAATAACAGAGTAATGTTTGAAAATTTTAACTGATTTTTTTAATACAATTAATATTGTTTTTCACAGAGTAACTTTTGCTTTTACAGCTAAATGAACGTCAAGAAGATTTCACATGTTTTTGCCTATATTTAATAATTATGTAATACTAGAATAAATTAAAAAGTAATTTTACGTCTACTAAATTGTTTTTCGAAATAAAACTCTAAATTAAATAACTTTTTTATATTTTTCCCGTACTTGTATACTTAATAACGTAGTACTTAAAGCGCATTCTCAAAAGTTTAGAATGTTTTGTTATTTTTTTTTAATGTAAAACATTAATTAATTAATACTGTGACTTTTTTTTCTTTTACAGTCAAAAATACAAATAATTAAGGTAATACAATTAATAGAATAGCATGAAAATAAAACAACTGGAAGTAAAATTTTATTATTTTTTTTACCCGATTCGGAGTGAATTACAGAAAAGAAAAGAAAGTTGATAATATATAATGTTTCATAAAGAGTTTCAAAATATTTCCCTAAAGGAGTTTTCTTAAAAATCTAAATAAAAAATAAGGAGGTGTCTTTAGATTTTTTTTTATTAATAAAATTTTTAAAAAATCAACAAACAAAAAGTGATTAAAAAATATATATTCGTTTAGCAATGAGCGAGGAAATTTTTCATACATGAAACAGAATTTACTACTGAATTTAACATTATTTAAATTATGTTATCACTTCAACTATTAAGATTTTACTGATTAATATTGTTTTATGTTATAACCTAGTAGATTTATATTTATGTTAAACATTGAATTAACTGAATTTAACATTATTTAAATTATGTTATCAATTCAACTATTAAAATTTTAGTATTGCTTTATTTTATAACCTAGTAGAATTATCTTTATGCTAAAACTAACTTTACTACTAAATTTAACACTATTTATATTATGTTATCGACTCAACTATTAATATTTTAGTGACTAATATTGATTTATTTTATAATTAGTATAATTATGTTTACATTAAAAACTGAATTTACAACTGAATTTAACAATAATTAAATTACGTTATCAATTCAACTATTTGGATTTTAGTGACAAATATTGCTTTATTTTATAACCTAGTAGAATTATCTTTATGATAAAAACTGGATTTACCACTGAATTTACAAATGAATTTAACATTATTTAAATTATGTTATCAATTCAACTATTAGGATTTTAGTTACTATTATTACTTTATTTTATAACCTAATAGAATTACCTTTATGATAAAAACTGAATTTACAACTGAATTTAACATTAGTTAAGTTATGTTATCAATTCAACTATTATGATTTTAGTATTGCTTTATTTTATAACCTAGTAGAATTATCTTTATGCTAAAACTGACTTTACTACTAAATTTAACACTGTTTAAATAATGTTATCAATTCAACTATTAAGATTTTAGTGACAAATATTGCTTTATTTTATAACCTAGTAGAATTATCTTTATGCTAAAAACTGAATTTACCCTATACATCCAAATCTTGTTCTGGGCGTATTTTTAAACTTTAGACAGGAATATCTTTATTTCGAAAGTCAAAAGCTAAGTATTTCCTGATTTCATCATTAAATCTTAATATTAATTTAAAATATCAATATTTTAACTTCTACTATAACACATTACATGTTCGGAACATTAATATTGAATAGGAAATTGCTTAGATAACTATAAAAGAAAAGTTTTACTTGGAAAAATGATTAATTGTACATATCTAAAAGTAAAATTATTTGTTTCATTTTAATGTTAAATAATTTATTTGCATACTTGAATAGTAAATATTAATATACGAAAAAATCACATTTGTTATGGCGGACCAGGCCCCAACATTGAAAATCGGCACCAGCAACCACTGTACTATACTTTTAAATATATTCCGGTACCAAATGGAAATATTCTGATTCGAACCGGAAATTTCTGCAATTAAAGTAAATTAAACATAAATCACACAGATATAAGTTACATAAAAAAATAGTTAAATAAGTTTCAAATTCGGTGTAAAATGTTTTTATAAAACTTGAGTAGAATTCTCGGTAGGATTATTGTTAAAACATAAAGGCATAGAAATATGAATTCCTTTTCAAAATGCACAGAAACGTAACTTTTCCGTTATTATAGAAATTAAAAGCATGATTTTTTTTTTTTTTTTTTTTTTTTTTTTTTTTTTTTTTTTTTTTTTTAAATGCAGTAAAGTGTCCTGTTTATGAGAATACTTGAAAATTTCTTGCATTTAGGAATGAATAATTTTGAAAATTAAAACATCGCGTTCTCGAGCGGAGTTTTTAAGCATAAGAAAAATATTTCAACCTTTTCAGAGGCAAAGATAAAATGTCGAAATGATTGAATGACATCAGGATTTACGAATACATTTATTTGAGAATAAATAAAAGCTTCACGTACATTATAAGCAAAATTCTATTACGAAATTCTGGTGTCATTGTGGCATTTAGGCATTAAAATTAAGTGGGATATATAATATCCCATCACCTTTCAAGGGGTTAAAATTAATAACAGAAATACTGTTAAAGTAAATATAAAAGAAAATAACATTTTAAGTAAGACGGAAAAAAGAAGTATCTTGATGTTTTTTATTTTTTATTTTGGTTAGGTAAGAAACAGTTCTTAACTGGTTACTTAAAAGGACTTTACACTGTATTTTGTATGAGTAACAGACGAAAATTCCTCATCAGTTTATAAATAGACATGTACGTGCGTACATAATTCATACATAATGAAATGCGTACATAATTGTAAGTTTTATTTTTTAAGTCTAGAAATGTACTCATTGGACCCATAAGACCGTGCTAGTACTCCAAATGCTATCCCTCTGACGCTGGGCAAGTTTTATTGACACGAAATTGTCGAGATATATTTGTGTTTTTATTTTATTGTAAGTAACATATGTAATTTTTATGAATTTTTAATCTATTTATACACTGATGAGCTATTTTCGAATTTTACTCAGTTCTTAACTGGTTTTATCATTTCCTAAGAAATCGGTGTTAGAAAATTGGGATGCACGTTGGCCCCTGTTCTTCATTCGGCGCTATACGCTTGTGTCTGTTTGTTGGATTGTTAAAACTAAGTTATGGTTATAAATAAGGACGTTATGTTGTACTGAAATATGAAGGCAAAACAATAAGTTGCTAACCAATGTATATTTTATTACGATATCTTAAACTGAGATGTAAAAATTAAAATCCCAAAACAACAAATAATACTCGATGTTGCGGCTTATCTTTAAAGCCATCTTCAGGAGTTAATTTTCATAAATATAAAACAGCGGAAAATATTTACATGCTATATAATTGGGTTTTTGGAATTCGTATTTTGGTCTTCGCCACATTTTATTTATCTGCCTGAATAAAATGGATTAAATATTTATGCTAAATTTACTTTTGTTAAAATGTATAAACTTCAATGAATATTCGAAATCATTCTTTTTGTAAGGATTTTTTATTTTTTCCAAAAGAAAGGCTAGGCCTTTAGCTTTTTAGTGAATCATTTCCCTTCATTCCATTCGTCCATGAAATACTGATGCATGGCATCACTTTCCCAATATTTTTCGGATATATATTTATTTTACTAATAATTGAACTAATATGTTTAAAGCGTAAGAAACTTAGTCTTGCATTTTTAAAAATATTTCTGATTGTAATGCACTTTAATCCAGGGATCAATTTAAATGGTCTGCCTGATTGCCTTATATTGACACTTATAATACACACAACAACTTGTGAATTTGAAAAACACAGCCAGACACTTTGAAATACAAATTAGGAATTGTTATTTTTTTAAAAACAAATAAGGTATCTGAAACAAATATTGGTCGAGTTTATAATTTAAATTTAAAAAGGAATCAAAATATATATAAATCACTAAAAAACTGTAGAAGAATTTATTCCTGTATGGAACCAACATATTTCGTTTCAACTTCTTTGCTTCTAGTTTTGTACCAGTTTTTATAGCGTGCCGTTGTTATGTTTTCCATGTATTTTGCCTGTAATAGTTTTCTATTAAGGAAAATATGTATTTTATTTTTGTTTTTAACACTTTCCAACCTAGTTGAAAAGTGTTTATGACTTCGGTTTGTCTGCCGCCTGGCCATCTGCCGTCTGTTCGTGCTCTAACTCTCGTAAATATGCTCGAATTGCCCTGCAATTTTTATATGTTATTGTCGTTATCCGTAGCATGTTCCCTATTTCAACTGAAGTGTGTGGAACGTATAGTTTTTTTACAGGGACACTCAAAAGAATTCCGTTACATTACGGCCTATGGGGAAAAATCATTTGCGGTTTATTTTAATGATGTTACACAATTTCAAACACATTGTAATTGATATATATCACTAAGGTGCATTACAAGAAGCTTAATATGGAATAAGGTGTGCATAGCTCTTATAGTTACTTTACAGGGACAGTCAAAATAATTCCGTTACATTACGTCTATGGAGAAAAGTCGTTTGCGGTTTAATTAAATAATGTATCACTAAACTCATTGAAATTTATATATATCACTAAGGTGCATTACAAGAGGCTTACTGCAGAATATTCTGTGTATAGCAGTCATCGTTCATTTACAGGGACACACAAAATAAATCTCTACTGTCTGTTAACAATATTCCTGGAAGTGCGTTTTAAGTTGCTGAACGCGATTTTAAATTTAACTCACTTTTTGTCTATTACTTGGTGTGTATAAACTCTTTAGATCATATACAGGGCAGCACAAAAGTTCGCAAACACATTTCCGTTTATTGACAGAAACTCCAGAAGGAAAATTTTAAACTGTGCTACATGTTTCCTAACTAAACTAAAATTTACCATCCTATGTAGTATATATATACAAATCTATAGATCCTATACAGGGCTGAATAAAAGTATTCGGATATTTTTCCAAATATTGTATATGTTGGAAATATATGTTGGAAATTCCTGAAATTACGTTTTAAAATATGTTATGCGTTTTCCAAATTGTTTACTTATATGTTATCTTTCCGCTTATTAAACGGTAATGATTTGTACAATTATTTTAAAAGCGTTGGAAAGTGTTACATAATCTATGCTTGACGCATGATTTTTCGTTCTTTTTTAATTCAAAAAGGACTGAAAGAAAATATGAAGGAATTCTTTCATTTGCAAAAGTATCTATTCATTGGTAAATGCTACTAACTGAATAGATATATTTATGCAAGCAGCATAATGGAAGTTCGTTGAAAGTATGAAACTAAACATTAAGTATTATTTTACTTTATTCCGATGTTATCATTTTCCTGGATTATATTTGGAACATTCTTTTTCTGTTTTTTTTTTTTCTTAGCAACTGGATTTAACAGAACTATTTATTTTTTAAAGAACTATAATTTCTCACTTACTATTTCTTATCATAGAATTATTTTATATGAAAAACTGTTTTATCACACTTTATTTATTGTTAAAGTACGTCTGGAATCCCTTTAAAATTATGGTATTTTTTACATTGAAAAGATATTTGAAAGACAAAAAGTTTGAAAATATTGAAAAAAGAAAAAACTCAAATTTGGATTTATACTAACAAAAACTCAGTGTCATAAAATTCGTCAATGCATCCAAAAATGAATCACTGATATTCAGTGATTAATTTTAAAAGCCTGAGTTGCTGACTTGCGGATTCTATCCTGATATTTAGTGGTAAATTATGTGAAAGAGATTGTACTTAGAGAATGATCCAAAGTCGATCAGGTTCTCTAGCAATTAGCCAGTTAGACTTTAGCTTGGAAGTACCAGGTTCAATTCCTAATTATGGATTGTGATTCAGAATCCACTCGAAGATGAAGATTCCAGTTTGTTTAACCATCGTGCACTGTTAGAAATTTCCGTAAAATTCGGAGATTTGGCCGTTAATTTTTACGGCCATCTCCCTTTTTTGAGAAAAAAGCCCAGTGCCCGTTATTTGTAACAAAGTGCTGTAAAATTCAGAGAGTTGGCCGTATATTTAAACATCAGTGTCATTTTTCTGGAAAAAAGGGCAGAGGCCGTAATTTTTTCCTTCCGAAGAAAATACCTTTACCATGAGCACCTGCCATTGGCTGTTAGATATCATACGTCATCGCTACTACGTCGCGGCGAAGGAGGAAGGGTGGAAGGGAAGAATGCAAATGGCGCCGTTCACGTGTAGAATGTTTTTCAAGTATCGGTAATTTGGGTAAGTGTTTTATTGTATACTTTGTATAGTATTCTGATAATGTATTTTAGTTTAATCATTTGTATCTTGTTTATATGTCAGTATAACAGTGTAAATAACTGCATTCCGGCCCTGATTATTACCAAATAGGCACGACAAGGACATTTGTTGTTGCACATGCTTTCCTTAGAAAATTTGGCTTCAGAAGTTAAGCGGGTCCTGATTGAATTATAGGGTAGATAGATGTACCAGTAATGCAGACGTTTTAATGTGAATGTTTGTTTATAAAAAAAAGATAACCAATTAAAATTTAGCTCTTATTATTTTTTGATAACTTTCATTTGCATGTTTTATAATCTGGATTATTGTTTACATTTTTAATCAAATCAATCAGGAAGCAGAAAATAATGTTTCAAAATTTCACTATCCAGTAATATATCCAGAAGTTTCGGCTAGTTTAACTGTTAAAAATAGTGGGGAAATAAATGAATGTATGAACTAATATTCGAAAACTTTTTTTTTTTACACCCCGCTAGCCCTCCCTCCCCCACCCCCACTGTTTCAATAATTTGATAACTAATTCCCTGTCATTTAGTATTTTAAACCATTTATCTAAAATAATTAAAATATTGAACTTGTGATAATCACAATAATTAATTTAAACAGTGAATTATTATTACAAATATTTTTTTAATTATCAATATCCTAATATTTAAATTTATTTGAAAATAACTTGTTTCATTAGTATGCTTTCATTAAATTCTGGTTCTAAATAATACAGCCCCCCCCCCCCAACCCCACCTTTTTTTTTTTTTTTTCGTCATTGTTTCTTTTGACACATTTCTTTTATTAACCTTTTTTAAGTGCATAGCTTCCAACTCCCCCCTTTTTTTTTGGTACTTTTCGGTTAGCCGGGTGCCAGTGATATATGTACATGTATAAATATATATGTATACACAGGTATATATATTCATACATGCAGGGGTGGGGAAATACATGTTTTTACTCGCTACTGGCGAGTGGATTTATTGACAAGGCGAATGTTTAGGAAATCTTTGAAAAATAGCAGACTATAGAAGATATGACAAAAACTTTATTTTTTTTTTAGTTCACTATATTTTGTAACTTTCAAATTTACTGTGATATAAGCATGGTATTTACTATGTTCAATCCTATACTAAACTTTTCTCTGTTGTAGGGTAGATGTGCCAGTAATGGTCCGCCTTCCAGTAATGGGCCACCTTCAACATTTTTGGTTTATAAAAAAATAACCAATAAAAATTCAGCTTTTTTTATTTCATTAATATGCTTTCTTTAAATTCTAGTTTTAAATACAATCATAATATCAGTTACTTTTTGTAGGGTGTCCATTACTGGAATTTAGGGTGTTTTGATTTATTTCTGTTATTTACAATTAAATTTTGATTCACATTGGGAAATGTGACTATGAGCATGGTTAAATATTGTTGGTAGATTAATATAATATTAAAAAATGTGGAATATAACAATTATAACTATTAATTTAAAAATAATTTTTAAAGAAATTCCCTAAGGGTGTCCATTACTGGCATATCTACCCTATATATTTCTTAATTTTATCGAAAAAAATATGAAAATGCATTGTAGCAGTGTAATTGACTATTTTTGAAGTCATGTACTACATTGTTATAACAATTTTCAATTCTATTCTGGCTGGTAAAATAAGTCTTTGGCTGGTAAGATTTTCTGAAAATTCCCCACCCCTGCATACATGTATATGTGTAGATCAGTGTTCAAAATTAGCAGTCGTTAGTTGTCAAATGAGACTACATTATAGCATTTGACGACAACAAAATTATTCCTGGGCATCAAATTTGACGCCTAGCTTTTTATAACATTTATTTTTTGCTTAACTTAGTCAATCACCCTCTTTTGAAAATCTGGTCTCGAACCAAACATAAACTATAATGTGAGACAGTTTAGCAGAGATTTTTAGCAAAGTGTACAAATCCAAATGAATATATTAATTTATACAAACTTCTAAACTTTATATTGAACTTGCCATTTAGCACTGCTGAATGTGAAAAGGGATTTATTTAGTAAGTTTAATTTACTAAAAAATAATACACGTAACCATTTATCCACTGATACTGTTAATGATTTATTGGTGGTAAAACTTAGACCCAATTTAGCAGATTTTTATCCAGGTAAAGCTATAAATCCCTGAGAAATAATATAGCTGAAGGACAGTTAGACATCCTGATTTTAGTATCTACCTTTAATTAATTACTTAAAATTAGTGGGTATTGTTTGAGTTTCACCTTTGCAATCTATATGCAGTCAAGCATTGTCAGCATTAAATCGCTTAATATGAATTTTTGCTGAACATGAATTAATAATGCAGTCCCAACAGATAAGATGTACTATATTATTTTTACGGTTAACACACACAAAATGTGGTCCTTTAGATTTCATTTTAACAATATTTCTCTAATTGTATTATATGTATAGTTTTTAAGTCTAATTATCAACACTGGGTAACATTTTTTTAGGTTTAATTTTTTTTTTTTTTTAACATGGTTAAGTGCATTTTTCTATTAATTTCTAAATGTAGTAGTAATTGTAAATGTGTTATCAGTTTTACAGTTGCTTCAATTATTATAATATTGCAGATTCAATAATTTAAATAAAAACAAAATATTCATGCTTTTCTATAAAGTAGCATATAATGATACAGTTATGTGAATTTTAGAAATTGCAACTAGAAATTTTCATTTGACGCCTAAGATATTTACAGTAGGTGTCATTTGACGTCTACCTTTCATGTCCCAATTTCTGTCACTGGTGTAGATATATGTATGTATGTGGCTGAATTTTGGCCAGTGACAGAGTATAAGTAGTACTGTCAGCTGCACTCTGAATAAAGGAATGTCTAGCTCATTGTTGTTTAGATATGAATAGTGGAAATTTCCAGCACTTATCGTGATTCACAGAAATCAAAGTAACTATCTTAAAAATATAGTTAAAATATCTTCAATATTATTAAAGTAACAAACGTAAATTCAAATTTGACCTGCAGTGAGATGCATTTTATTTTTGATTGAAAATAAGTGTGTTCTGACTCTGGTTTCCTGAACAAAAATTGTCTGTCTTGATGTCTATTATCACCTGAGAAAGTTTTTTTTTTCCATTTTGTTTAGAAACATGATGTTTGTAAAAAAGCAAGAAACATATTATTTACTAGACAGACAATAATCATGAACTTGCATTTATTTGTACATCATTAATTCCTATGAAGGTTATCATTAATGGTTTATTTTCTTAAATGATACTTTTCAAACCGAAATAGGTCGAATACCGAATATTTGGTGCATCCCTAATGAAAATAAATTAAAAAAAATGTGTTCATAATTAAACATGTCTTAGTTACAAAACATTTTTTTACTTTTCCTTATGTGCATAAAACATTTAGACAACCTCAGAACCCCTTTTGGTTGAGAAAAGGGCTTCAAGTATGGAAACTGTATTTTTGAGATTCTTAAAAACACATTTTACTTACTCATCATACGTAGTATAGGGTAAGTCTTGTAATCGTTTTGAAAATCGAAAAAAAAAAAATTGATTTACACGTTTCAGACACTAGAGAATACGAAAAACATATTTTTAGAAAAAAAAAAAAAAATTGCCGTTCGTTTGTCTGTGTGTGTGTCTGTAACCGCTCTATCTCCCGAACAAATTGAGATAGAGACTTGAAATTTGGTATTTACTTAGTATGTGATAATGGGAAGAAGCTTATTGAATTTCAGTAACCTCGATTAACCGGAACTATTTTTTTCGAACTCTCGAAATATTCATTCTGATAAAAGGTATATCAAAAATTTCGAAATCGGCTATTTTAAGGCGTGAATATAAAAGACAATAAAAAAACATAAATTTTGCATAAAGAATGAAGTCGATCGGATAATGAGTTGCCGAGATATTTGTAATCCTATTTCCCGCACTCTTCCATTTTTCATGACCCTGTATTTCATTTCAATTCAAAAATATAATTTAATTGGAAATGAGACGCTTAATCCGACGCAGTAAACCGTTCGTTAATATGATTATCATTTTAGGAGTTATAAGGATATTTCTTTTACGCAATTCAGCAATACAGCATTTAAAGTTTAGGACGTCATCAAGCCACGATTTTATTCAAATTGCAATGCATTTTATAACTAGTTTACACATTTTTATTTTCATATTTTATATTATACATATCCATGATGGGTAAGTAATACTGTGGCCCCCAACGACTAGTTTTATTTTAAAAACATTTTTAAATTTTAAAAGTCATAGCATTCGTTTGATGCGACGATTCAATAACTGTATAATTTTTTAAGCCTTAACATGAGACACGATTTTTTATTAGTTGTAAATATCGATTTTGAATAATATTTTTCTTTTATCTCTTAGTTTTAAGTAGTCTGCTTAGAAAGCTATATAGTAAAAATTTTTTTCAAAGAAAGGCCCATTTACATATTTAATACATAAACAAATAATACCTCAAAGGCACCTTTTTGACTGAGAGGCAATAAGGGTGCTGTTTTTCGCTGTTTCTACTTATTACATTTTAGAATGCAAACATTTTGTTCATACATTCAGTTTTGTCAGTGTTTTAAAAAATATACCATACTTTTTTTTAAAGTTTTGAATATTATAAAATATTTGAAATTTTTGTTAAAACAGGCATAGTATTATTATTTTTTTCTTTTTATGAAGAAATGCACTAATGATAAAAGTTTTTCAATTTTAGCCTGTGTAATTCTAAAGTAACAGCGCGTGTAAACTCAAAATTTGCTAAATTGAGAAAACTCATTTTAAAGATTTAATATTCATTCGCCTTCCAAAATACTCCTATTTACTTGTTCATAAGTAAAATGCTTTACATGCATATGCAAGAGCTTCTTTTTCATCTTGGGGGGGGGGGGGGGGGCAATTAGACCTTGTAAAACAAACGTGAATTTTTTTTTCTGACACAATTTGTTGTTTATCGAACATTATGAAGTGCAGCGCACATGTTGCAAACTCTTGGTTCATCAACAAATCAACTAATTTTATGTTTAAAGTTATTGTGTTTGTTCATTCATATTTAAATCTCTTCATTCTTGCAGGAAAACAAGCCTGGTGGATATATATGAAGAGGCACTAGTTACATGAAGAGGCATCATTCATTGCATGTATTGGTAAGTTCTTCTTTACTTATTAATATTATTAATATTTGTAGTTATGTTGCAATGAATAACAATTAACAGTGATTTTTGCATTTTTTATGAATTTGTTTACATGCAACTTTTAGTTTTTTTTTTTTGCTTCCCACGGCCATATTTTGACATTCATATAAAAAATTCGGTTTCATTCTTTTAGCCTAATATAGTAAATTTTGTAAAATTTGTATTTTTTTCTTCCGTCGTGCGACAATTTATTGCTGTTTACAATGTTTTAGCCCACTATAATAAATTTTGCTCTCTGCAATTTTAGAATTTCTAGCTTTTTGCTTTGTGGTGATTTTTACACATTAGTAAAAGGAATCCAATTTTAATATTTTAATCGATAAAATGTTTATTTTCAGAAAAGTTTATTCAAAATTCGTACAACTTTTTTTTTTTTTTTTTTTTGCGAATTTTTTGATGAGATTGATTTTTAGATATTTTTCATGTTTTGCGGTAATTTTTTTACATTCATAAAAAGAATTGGATTTCAAACTTTTAATGTGAAATAGTAAAATTTCTCCTCTGAATTTTTTTAAAGTTTTTAGCATTTTTTTCTTTTAAGGGAGGCATTTCGCTATAAGTTTCGTAAAAAAATGCTGATTAAGGAAACGTCCGGATTTTAAAAAATGCTGTATTTGAGACTTTGTACTGTACAAAAATTTTTGTCAAAACGGTTTATTGCATTTTCTAAAAAGATTTGTATGTGATTAATATGTAAATAAATAAAAATGTTCTCAAATCAAAAAAGTCAACTTTGACCAAAAGTTGTAATTCATTTTTGCTTGGAAATACATGAAATTAGCAGGTGTTGTTATTAAAAAATTATGTGATTGAAAGACTTTTTCCATTTTTTGGTGAATACAAAAGATCTTTCAGAAAATACTGTCAAAATTGACATTTTGAACTGAATTTTCAGACAAAAAGAGTAAAGCCAGCCAGGCAGGAGAGAACAGGTTAGCACATGACCCCAAAATCACTTATAACTCAATAAATAATTTATCAAAAAATGGAAAACGTTTTTAGATTCTAAATCACTTCCATAGTCAGTCCAGCCAATTTTGTACCATCATGTTTAAAAATGAGTCAGTAAATGTGTCAGAAAGTTTCATGCTTGTTGATGAAAGATTTAAATGTTAATTCTTTAATTTTTACATCCTACCATTTATTAATGATTTAATAATTTTATCCAACGTATAAGATAGGGCTTGAAGAAAATTGGGGAAAACTGTACAGTTTACATATATTAACTGTTAAGTTGTAATGTGATTGTTCTTATGCAAATATAATTGTTTGATTTTTGTTTGTAGTTCACAACTGCAATTATACTTTTATTTCCTTTCTTCTAGGAAATCCTTTTGAGCTGGCTCCTGTATACCCTGTATTTGTTGAGAAGGAGCCGTTTGAAGCCAGTATCCCGTTATAGGCAGTTCTCGTGTGGTTCTCATTTAAAATGTCCTAAAGAATGCTGTACTACACAGGAATTTATTCAGAGGTATTATATATTATATATATATACATACTACTTGGAATTTGTGTATGCATTCATTTATTTCTTCTATTATATATTGTGGAGTTCTGGTAGTTTTCTTTATCACTTGGTTTATTTTTATGTATGTGTCAGGGATGAGATTTAATAAATGTTTATTGGGCAATTTGCCAACAAAAACTAGAAAAAAGGGCTGGATTTAATAAATATACTAAAATAATATAATTTTGTGTACATTATAATTGAGACTTAAATCAGAATATTAATTGGATATTTCATTAATATTAATTTGATTAATTAAAATAATTTTCATTGATAATAGCAATCGAAAAATAAGTACAACATAATCAATTTTGTAAATAAATTTGTGTGATGGAGACATGAAGTAAAAACTCCCCCCCCCCCCCCTCAAATTAATGTAGTAATGTTGCCTTTGAAAGTAATATATATATATATATATATATATATATATATATAACTTAATTCAACAGTTTCTACATTTAAGAAACATATAATTAAAAACAACATTAATAGTACATAAACATTTGTCAAATCAATCTTCATTTTATTTTTATTTGAGCCTCTAGGTATAACTTTTACAAATAATTTATTACTACAAAAATCTTTACAACAAAAACTTTAAAATCCTGATAACTTTTTTAAAGAGTTATTTGAAAAAAAAAAAGGATCTAGTTAGGTTATGGTTAGGTTATAATTAAGTTACGGTTATGGCACATTTGTGTTATGGTTAGGTTTTTTACCGCAGGATGAACATTATTCATATTTTGATTTTAAAAATATACTTTTATTTTATACAATAGCACCAAAATTTTAATACTGTATGCTAAACTTTCAACTAATGATCGAGTATCGATTTGATCCACATTTAGTCAGATTTAGGGATGATATATAATCAGTTTGAAAATTAAAAAAATTCACTTAGGATTTCGATGTGAAATAAAATTTAAATGTATAACAGTGATTTTTAGTTAAATATCAATATTTCACTAGATTATTTTTAACACAATTATTTCAAATTGGTAAAGCAGTAATACAAGTTGTAATTTTCCAACTGGATGAAAAATGTCCGGGCCAGGATTCGAACCTGGGATCTCTTGGCTGAAGCCGCAATGCTCTACCAACTGAGCTATCCCGGTTGAATCTGGAGGGCCTAATTCATCCAGTTAACCTTCCAAATCGCCATCGTGAAATGTTGATATATTTTTTTTAAAGATTAAGACCAAAACACATAACAAACATTATTGTTATCTTTTAATAAGATTTCAGAATGATCTGTTTAACACAGCAAACTATTAAATATATTCGAATAGCAATGTTATTCGTAACAGTTTTAACCTGATAATTTTATTTCACATAGACTGTGATTTAAATATATATATATATAAACAAATATTTGAAGTGTGTTTTGATTTTTATAGTGCAAAATATTCTCACAAATTCAGATTTTCTTTCATATGTACTTTTGTCTGGCAGAATCAAAATAAGAAATATTGTTTTTCTGGTATTCCCCGCTATCATGATTGCTTAGCTTATACATATTTTGGTACTTTTCGGTTAGCCGGGCGGCAGTGATATATACATATACATATATTTACATGCATATATGTATGTATATGCAGATAGATATGTGTTTATATATTTATGTATGTACATATATCACTGGTGCCCGGCTAACCGAAAAGTACCCATATTTTTTTTTCTTGCTGGTTGCTACTAAATAGCTGAATTGCGTAACAAAATTAGTAAATAGAACATTATTTTCGTGGGGAAAAAATATATATATACACACACTCATATATATAGCAATCTTTCTCTTTTTTTCTTTTTTTTTATTACTATCTTTACCTTCCCAATTTTTTTTAAACTTCATTCTAAGCACCACTTTATCTTATAAAAGCAAATTTTGTGTTGTGAGAACAGTCTATGCAGGTTTTTTTTTTTTTTTTTTTTGGGGGGGGGGGGGGGGCGGTAAATCCTTTTGCTGAAGTTTTCCTCTCTGGTGAACTTGTTTGTTTACAAATTACACATTTTAAAACATCACAAAATAACAAATACATAATAATTAGTCAGTTTTTATGGAATAGAATTTTGTGAAGGGGACAATTTTATCAAATTTATTTTTGTGAACCGGTTCACTGTATCAAATTGATTTTTGTGAAGAGGCCCATTTTATCAAATTGATTTTTGTGAAGAGTTCCATTTTATCAAATTGATTTTTGTGAAGAGGCCCATTTTATCAAATTGATTTTTGTGAAGAGGCCCATTTTATCAAATTGATTTTTGTGAAGGGGCCTTAAATAGGCCCCAAATTTTCCTGGATCGACCCCTGCTTATTCTTGCTTGTTACTGAAAAGATTTTCTTTTCTTTGAGTCATTCTGCATTTGTGACTGTTGCTCATATATGAAGGTACAAACAGGGTTCGTATGGCTCCTGGAATTTTGCAACCAGAAAATTCTTTGATATCAGTATTTTGTTACAGGAAATATCTCCTTAAAAGAAGACAAAGTTTCGCGAGTTTAATCTAGATTTCTTTTTCTATAAAGAAAATACTGGTGAAACTCCTGGAAAATTTCCTCATCCGTACGAACCCTGTACAAAGTGTATGAGTAGTTTTAGTCATACGTGTAGAGTTTTGAAAATTATTGGTAGATTATAGTCTTAAATATATTTTTTTTACACTAATACGCGTGTATCTGTGCATAATAGAAAATGCTTACCAATTTGATGTTGCTTTTTAGATTTTCTTTTAAAGAAATTAAACAGTTTCATCTTATTAATGAACTCACAAGAGTTAATTAAAAAGGTAAGACAATGCAAAAATTTGAATGTATAGCACCATTTATTAAAATGATATACTCTACATTATTCCCAAATCATTTGTAATAAAAATACAACAAAAATTGGCTTAAAATGTCTTTTTTGGAATATGAATTTTTTAAATCTTATTTTGTATTTTAAATGGCTTTTTCGCTACTAAAGTTAAACTGCGTAGCATTTTAATTTAAATATTGAACCAAAAGGGAAAGAATCTCGTACTGTTGTTTATTTCTAACAAAAGAAGAAAAAAAAGATATCTGCTACAAAAAGACACATTAAAAGTTTCATAAAATATTAAAGCAAAAAACTAAACTTTTTTCATATACTTGAGGAAAAGAGTGTTTGTTCACTTATAGCAATTGGTGAGGTTCGAATCTGATGAGTTTATACAACTTGAGGCCTATGCTTATAGTTGTTCACTTTTTTTATACATATATATATATATAAGTTTAGAAACACAATTTGCCATAAATAAAAATAATTAAAAATTTAATAAATTAATACATTGTATTTTGCAATATTCACTTTATGATGGAAATTTTAACAATGAGTTAGAGTAATAAATGTATAATATGGCCTTAGAATCTTAGGCCGAATGTACTGCTGGATAATCACAATATCCGGCTACTGCCAAAGCTCATTCTCACATTTCCAGCTTTTCTTAAAATGAATCAGATATATAAAATTTCGGATTTTTTTTTTTATATGGGGATTGACAGTATGTTGTAATCTTTTAAGTGTAACATACTGAGTTAAAATTACTTTTTCCATAAACAAATCTGAAAGTCATGTACCTCTTATACTCAAAACAGTCACTTAATTTAAGAGCTCTGTTTGTGTAATAGTATGCATTTAATTTGTTTGTCTTTAATTCTGTTTTAAGATATTCAAGCCTGTTTATTCAGTCTCATTGTATTTTCTTTATAGAGCATTGTTTGGGATAAACCCACATTCCAAAGGCTCCAAGATGGAAAACATATTTGTAAAAAGAGTTGACATCCACCCTAAAGTCCTTACACGGATTAATAATGTAAAAGATTTTTCATCCAAATGGATTCACTTCAGAAGATTTTATTTATTTATTACTTGTAAATACTTGTTGCAATAAATGTTTTTTGTATTTTTTTAAATTAGTTGTTTTCTTTACTGTTCATATTTATAGAAATGTTACTGCTTTTCTAAAAGTAATTATTTTAAACTAGATAGTACCCATCAAGATTTGACGGTGAACTACTTGTAAGTTTCATTATAAAAATTTTTAGAATTTTATTTTGTTGCTTTTAAATTGGTTAAGTATTGAAAATTTGAAGAATTGTTATATAGTGCAATATAAGGTGATAGATAGCGCTGCCAGTTAAAGATATTCAATTAATGAAGTGAAATAATTTTAAAACAGGAGATTAAAAAGTAATTGAATGAAGAGGGCATTTATTTTTACTTGCTACAATCTCTCTCTCTTTTTAAATAACAATATTTAGTATTTTGTCATTTTTTTTTTTAAATTACACGACCTTTAAATTTTTTTTATTAATTTTATTTTTAACAGGCTGACAAAAGAACTTAAACTTTGCTGTTTGCAGCAAACGATTTATAATATATAATTTTTAAATTACTTGAATTTTATTTTACATTTTCATACATTTTTTATATATTAAACCATGGATATCAAGATGATTTCTATTATAGTTCTTGTATTAAATTTTTTTCCTTTCTTTTTTCTGTTTATATCTTCTTGATATATTTATATACTATATTATAGTACATAATAGTGATACAAAATATAAATAAAAGTTTACATCAATTTATTTAATCTATTACTACATGAAAAATCTTTTAATTTAAATATTTTTAATATAAAATTAGTAATTTAAAAAAAAATATTTCCACTGTTAAATTTTACTTAGTTATAAAGTACTCAAATTAAAAAATATATGTACAAATTATATAACTTCTTCTCCTGAAGTTACATATGACATTATTAAAATGAATGAAGTGGGAATCGAACTGACAATTTTGCACTTGAAACCCAGCATATTAGACCACTCAGCCACGGTGACCTTGATCTGAGTTACTCTAAAACTAAATATGTTCTACATTTAATTTCATGCATGCACACAATTTCGCTAAAAGAACTCTCAATTGTTTCTTGCTAATTATCAAGATATATTTTCTGCGTAAATATGTATAAAGTATATGGCTGCAACAAAACACTTTTTTTTAGATTCAAATTTTTAAATCGAAACAATTTTTGTCATATAAAACAAATTATGTAGGAATGCAAAAAAAAAAAAGAAATTTTTGTGAGTGGATTAGTAACAATATCTGATTTTTAATGCTATACTTAATCTTTTCTTAGAGGGTTACCTACAATTGAAAATTGTTTCAAACTCAAAAATCCTCAGTACTAACCCATCATATTTAAATTCTACATGAAATTTTACCCCAGGATACCAAATTTCAAGTCATTTTCATCTAGTTATTTATGAATGTTTCAAGTTTGGAACCTCTCATGTTGAATTTGTTATTTATCATGGGAAAATTGTAATATGGATAGAATTTTTAAACCACAAAAATTACTGACATTTTTAATTTGCATAATTGAAGCTTCTAGAAATATATTTTTTTTTATCAAGCATTTTATAAGTTACAGTTCAAATACTTTTTGAAAATATCTGCTTTTGGAAATTTTGAAAGAAGCATGAATTGTCGCATATATATTTTACAGAAATGGATTTTTAGAAGCTTTAAATATACAGATTCAAAATTACAGCTTACTTCATCCAGTAGTTTTTTAGTTATGTTTAAAAAACTATGTACTTTGTAATCGGTTTTCCAACAATAAATAACAAATCTAACATTGTTGGTAATCCATTCATACCAGTCATATATTTATACGATGATATGCAGCAAAGAATAACTGCTTGAACAAGTAGGCTGAACAAAGCCCGGGTTATATCCTGTCAGGGGCAGCAGAGTCCCCAAACTACCCATTGGGGTCCCTGAACTGCCCAGGTGAAGCCCGGCTATAGGTCCAATGACTTGTTAATTTTACGGGCAGTAATATTAAATTTATAAGGACCATATTAATTTATGGTCAGTGGACATAAAAAATGAAGGCAACTTTTACGAGCATAATGTTAATTTACGGTCACTGGACATTAAAAAATGAAGCTATCTTTTACGAGCATAACATTAATTTACGGTCACTGGCCTTTAAAAAATGAAGCTAATTTTTATGGGCATAAAGTTAATTTACGGTCACTGGACATTAAAAAATGAAGCTATCTTTTACGAGCATAACATTAATTTACGGTCACTGGCCTTTAAAAAATGAAGCTAAGTTTTACGGGCATAAAATTAATTTACGGTCAGTGACTTTAAATTTTACGGGCATAAGTTTACGGGTAAACTTGTATTTTTATGGTCATGATAGCTTTACGGTCATAACATTAATTTTACGGTCAGTGACTGGCACACTTTTTGCCAGTCACTGACCGTAATTTAGCAGTGAGATTTCTTAGAGTGTGGGAGGAAAATGACCATCTAATTGCGCTTACAATCACCTGATCATTAGATAAGCATTACGTGTTCATGATTATCAGGTTAGTGTTAATTATTACTTTTCAAACTTTTTCATGAAGTGTAGATTTCATAAGAAATCAAAAGAAATTAAGAACTATTTATCATGAAAAACTGATCTATCACACTTAATTTATTGTTAAAGTATGTTTTAATTCCCTTTAAAATTATGATATCTTTTACATTGCAAAGAAATTTGAAGGAAAAAAAAAAGAATTAAAAAAAAAAAAGGAAAAATCAAATTTGGATTTACTAACAAAATCTGAATGTCATAAAATTCCTTATTGCATCCAAAAATGAATAATTTTAAAAGCCCGAGTTGCCGACTTTCAGCTGATATTCAGAGGTAAATTATATGAAAAGGATTTTCATATATTATAGATATTGATATAGATATTTCATGTATACTTACAAAATAATCCAAAGTTCTTCATGTTCTCTAGCAATTAGCCTGTTAAACATTAGCTTTAAAGTATCCGGTTCGATTCCTAATTCTGGTTAGGGACTATACACAGATTTAGAATCCACTCGAAAATGAAGACCCTGATTCGTTTATCCATCGCGAACGCAAAATGACCATCTAATTGCGTTTACAATCACCAGGATATTAGAGCAGCATTATGTGTTCTTTATTATCACGTTAGTGCTAATTATTATTTTTTTCAAAAATTTTCATGAAGTGCAGACTTGCAAATCATTATTAAGAAACTCTCGCGACAAGCTGTGAAATACTATGACAAATATACTTGTTCTGTGGTGAGATGTCTATTTACGCAGTTGTTTGGGAAACTCTCCAATAATTTGCTTACCATTTATCATGCAAAAAATATAACCGTATATTTTTTCCTACATTACCACAGCTTAGCCTGTAGCGATGACTGAATATGTTAGGTAAGCGATAACGTTCATTTCGCACTGCTGTCGACTGATGTAACATAACAGCAAAAACTGCTACGCCGGTCTCGGGAAGCACCAGAAATAACATCGTTTCCCAGTTGTTGCAATTTTTTTTCATGACGTTTGGAAGCACTTTCGACATATTATGGTTAATTTATGCCCGTCTTTGCCACGTTGCCCAACATTCAGCTTGCTTCCAAATTAGTTTTTAGATAAAAGTTGAATCTTATAAAGTGCTAGTAAATTTATGATTGTATTCATAATTTAAATAATTTTTTTAGTGTGTCATGGCAATAGCACATGCGGAAGCTGTCTAACATTTATTTATTTTTATTATTTTAATTTTTTACTCTAAATTAGAAGCCACCTGTAAAGCAAAGAAGATTTAAATTTAGATTTGTTAATGGAAATGGAATCGTCGACTCTAGTTTTCTATTTCTGACTTACAAAATTGTATTTAGAGGTAAAAACAGATTAAATAGGTGGTAAAAACAGATTAAGTAGGTTAAATTCTCCCATCCTACACTGTTAAAAATTTGCAGCAAACTGCCCAGTCATTTGACCGTTTTTATAATAAATGGCTGCATAACCGTAATTTAACTATATTCTGACCATTATATGAGCAATAATATGGTCAGAATAGAGTTACATTACGGTTATGTAACCGTTTTCTATAAAAACGGTCAAATGACTGGACACTTTGCTGCACATTTTTAACAGTATAGGAATCTTCAATTCTAAACCAAAGTTCCCCTAAACTATAAGAAAATATATAAAGGTTTAGAATAAAAATAAAAAGACAAATTAGGTTGATTTTGCTGTCAATTTTCTATTTTTAACCTATCCCGCATAGCATACATGGTCTCAGTGACGTCACTGCAAGTCACAATTCTCACGACACATCTGTGATCAAAATGCCACCATTCAGTGAGGTCACATTGTGACTAAAATGTGAACTTCGTTAATAATTCTAAAAAAAACATACAAAACTATTTCCAAATATGTTATTAATCGTAAAAAATACTTTCCTGGTCAATTTTTAGATTTTTGTAACGTCACTGTGACGTCATTGCAAGTCACGCATGTCACGACAAAAATGTGAATTTTAAAAATCTTTGAAAATGAGACGAAACATTTTATATAGTGCCATCTTTATGCATTTGAGAGCCTATGGACCTTAGTAATTTTGTTGCCCCTTGGAAATTAATTTATATTCACTTATTCATTTATCTAGCTAAAATAAAATGATCTGCACATATATATAAGCATTTTCAATCATGTTTCATCACACACACACTTTGTTTTTATGGTGAGCTATATCCATTGCTTTATGGTATATTATATATCTCTGTTCTATCATTGTTTATTTATTTATTTAGATAGTTATAATGGAAATAATATTGAGCGCCATGAGCTCTTTCTTTTCCTATGCTCGTGAAATTTTATATAGTGCCATCTTTATGCATTTGAGAGCCTATGGACCTTAGTAATTTTGTTGCCCCTTGGAAATTAATTTATATTCACTTATTCATTTATCTAGCTAAAATAAAATGATCTGCACGTATATATAAGCATTTTCAATCATGTTTCATCACAGACACACTTTGTTTTTCTGGTGAGCTATATCCATTGCTTTATGGTATATTATATATCTCTGTTCTATCATTGTTTATTTATTTATTTAGATAGTTATAATGGAAATAATATTGAGCGCCATGAGCTCTTTCTTTTCCTATGCTCGTGACATCATTCCTGCTTCCTGATTGAGTTGCCAGATTCCGAAATATGTAAAACAGAGTTAATAATAAGAATATTGAAATAAGCTAGTTTAATATTAAGAAAAATATTAACCTCATTAAATTAAGTAAAAGCAGGTATTTATAAAATTTTTGTTCTTATTATATTACTCTAAGTTGTTTAGAAATTAAGTTCAGAAATTAAATGGAGAAGAAAGCATGGAAAATTCGATTTTAAACCATTTAATAAAAAACCCTAATAATTTAAACCCTAATTTGAATTCAAAGTTTTGAATAAGATATAAGATATTATAAATTAAAAGCAGAGCAATAATATATTTTTAAATTTAAATTTATTCCATACTGAAAATTTTATTTCGTACTGAAAATTAATTTCATACCGAAGTCCAAAATTCTTCTAATTTTGGACTTTTGAATTATATTGTATTTTGAATTAAAACACAGAAAAAGTAAACTTAATAGTCTCAACGAAAATCGAATTCGTAACAGCTTGTGTGAGACTTTTGGATTACAACATTTATACAATATAATATAAAAGTTTTCCTAGCGAAATTTTAGATTACGAAAGTTTATCAATACCTGTCAAAAATCGGTGTGAAACAGCATTTGACATTACAAACTTTTACTCGGATATCCAACTTGAGAATTTTGTTCATAGATTTATGGAAAATTACATAAAAGTAATTTCTGTAGAGGAGAGTTCATAATCTGTAATAATTTATATGGAAAAATAAAAATTGTTAAAGTGATGTTAAAATGAGTTTAATTTTGCATTTATAGCTATGAAATCTGGTATAGATTGACAATACTGTTTATATTCTGATAACATTCAGTTATGAGATAAATGGTAAAATACTAGTAGTTATACAATATACCGTTAATTAAGTTTATCGATACCTGTCAAAACTCGGTGTGAAGCAGCATTTGATATTACATTTTTACTCGGGTATCCAGGTTGAGAATTTTGTTTATAGATTTATGGAAAATTACATAAAAGAAATTTCTGTAGAGGAGAGTTCACTATCTGTAATAACGCATATGGAAAAATAAAAATTACTAAAGTTATGTTAAAAGGAGTTTAACTTTGCATTTAGCTATGAAATCTTGTATAGACTGGCTTATTGACTGACTGCTTATATTCTGTCCAGTTATGAGATATAATGGTAAAATGCTAGTAGTTATATAATATACCATTAATTAGGTTTATCGATATCTGTCATAAATCGATGTGAAACAGCATTTGATATTACAAACTTTTATTCGGATATCCAACTTGTGAATTTTGTTCATAGATTTATGGAAAATTACATAAAAGTAATTTCTGTAGAGGAGAGTTCATCATCTGTAATAATAACTTATATGGAAAAATAAAAATTGTTAATGTGATGTTAAAAGGAGTTTAATTTTGCATTTAGCTATGAAATCTTGTATAGATTGACAATTCTGTTTATATTCTGATAACATTCAGTTATGAGATATAATGGTAAAATGCTAGTACTTATACAATATGCCATTAATTAATAATAACCAATATATGTTTCACACACAAAATATTTTTTCAGTGTTATGTTACAACTGCTTCTTATCCCAATAAAAGTACATTGTACAAAACAATTTTCCAAAATTTATGTAGCATAATGTTTTATAATTATATTTGTTGATCATGACGCACAAAAAATTGCTTTTTACTTGAAAAAGCGAAACATATTTTGAATTGGAATAAAAGTTTAAAAAGTTTAAAAAGTTTTAAAGTTAAGTTAATTATTGTTATTAAAAGTACGTTATAGATTGCAATACTACACTTTAATAAGAAACAATTGTAATATAGCCAAAAATAATATTATACCAATCTCAATGACTTTATTTTTATCGATTTTAAATTATATGTTAACAAGAAATTAAATTTATTTTACAGTATTTATTTTTCAAGCAATAAATATATATATTTTTTAATGTTTTAATGTAATTAAATTATTTAATCAAGATTCTCCTTTTATTTTGATTATAAATAGAAACCCTAATGGTAACAAAAACAGATAATATTATCAATAGATATAACATGAGTACTGCCATGAAATAAAACATTTTATTTTGATGTTGTTGGTAAATTACAAAACTAAAAGGACAGTAGAATTCAAATTTTAAAATTTCAGATTGTATCACTTCAAAAACAAATTAATCAGTTGAAATGACACACCATAAATATTTCATTTTCGCCTCTCAATATGTTATATTCTGATTATTCCTTTGAAAACCATTATCCTCCGAGAAAAGCCGAAACAATTACCCCCCCCCCCCTCCAAAAAAAGTACATATCTCTCAATATTAAACGGCCCAATAAGTTCAGCGCTTGTTTCAAACGGAATTTGGAAGTGCTTTATGATTGACCTTTCGAAAATTTAATTACAGTAAAATCTCGTTATAACGAATTTCTATAGAGACCTATAGAGTTCTATAGAGTTTTTTTTCAGTTTTTAATATTTTTATTAGGGATAAAACGAAATAAATGTACTAGGATATTATGTAATGACTTTACAAATAGTTTGAAATATTTAAATTTCTTTAAAAAAATTTTAAAGCATTCTTAAAAATAATAATATTGCAATATAATCTAAAAATTTTAATATCAACTTGAAAAAGACGCTACAACATTAAAAGCTGAAACATCCAAATAAATTCGTTATACTGAAAAATTCGTTAACGTGAAATATTGGCGATTTTAAAAGAAGAATTTTTGAATGCACATTGAATAAAAATACATATTATTACTACACTTATGTTAAATTTCGGTTAAAATCCAAACATGTCATTAAATAATAAATATACGGTATTAATGAATTGTGAACTTACTAGTTTGAAATCAGATAATTATTAAATTCATTAAGTTTCAAGATGTTAATCGTAAGTATTATAAAGGAATTATAATTTATCTTAGATACCTGACGGATTAAGAAAATCTCACTGACATCTGCCGCTAATGTAATTTTATTTCTTTTTACAAAAAAAAAAAAAAAAAAAAAAAAAAAAAAAAAAAAAAAATCAGAAGTGTTTTTTTATGCACTGAAGTTGACAATGCATTTTTCAAAACAAATTGCATAAAATGGTTTCGGAACATTATTTTGCTGGGATAATTACTTTTTAAGAGTTTCAATGTTCTATAGAGCCCCTTTTGATTGTATGACACAATCTTCGGTACGTGATGGACAATCATCAGCAGCTTCAGTTTCAATGACGTCTGCATCTCCTTAATTGAGTTTCCGACGAAAGTTTTCTTCCAAATTCTAGTTTTTCAATAGAGATTTCTTTCTTGTCAACTCAACATTCGTGAAACTGAAATAACTATTATTTTTAAGTTTTCAAGAAATTCGTTAATTTGAAAAATTTGTTAATATGAAATTCGTTAAAGTGAATATTTTTATAATGTGAAATCATAGAACGTTTTTTAACAATCCAAAAAAAAAAAAATCGTTATACTGAAAGATTCGTTAAAGTGACATTCGTTGTAACGAGATTCTACTGTATTGTAAATTTCAGAACATTGACATATACATACATATAGAAAATCATAATTTGAAGTAAATTACTTAAACATTATTAAAATATTTATATTAAGGTAAATAATACATCAGTATCGTTAACATTAGAGTGATATGGGACATACTATGTAATGAAAAATATTATTTTGATATTGTTAATAAACTATAATACAAAAAGAAAAAAAAATCAGTTTTTGAAACTTTGAACAATAGCGCGTCAAAATAAACTATTCAGTTGAAATGCCACACCTTAAAGATTTCTTTTTTGTTACTTTATATGCACATTCCGATTATTCTTTCAAAAACCACTAGTTTCCAAAAAAAAGTACTTCTCTCTAAATATTAAACACCCCAATAATTTCGACGCTTGTGATAAACGGAATTTATCGATTACTTTATGATTAACCTACAAAAAATTTAATTATTGCAATTTAGTTTGATAAGTGTAACTCGAAGAACATTGATATAGATACAAAAAACCATAATATGATGTACATTACTTATTACTTATTAAAATATTTATATTAAGATATGAATAATCCATCAAAATCGCTAACATTAAAATAATATGACCCATACCGTGAAATGAAATATTTTATTTTGATATTGTTGATGACACAACAACGATGTTTTACAATGTTGTTTAACAATGACACAAAAAAAGAAAAAAAACCGTTTTTTCAAAATTTTAGAAAACAACACTTCGAAACAAACTATTCAGTTGAAATGACACGCTATATGGATTTCCTTTTTGTCACTTTATATGCTATATCCCGATTATTATTTCGATAGCAATTAACCTCAAAGGAGAAAAAAAAAAAAAAAAAAAAAAGCACATTTCTCTAAATAATAGAAGTCCCAATAATTTCAACACTTGTTGCAAACGGAATTTATCTATTACTTTATGCTTAACCTTCAAAAATTTTAATTATTGTAATTTAGTTTGATTACTGTAACTCGAAGAACATTCATATAGATATAGAAAACCCTAATTTGAAGTAAATTACTTAATAATTATTAAAATATTTATATTCAGATAAATAATCCATCAGCATCGCTGACATTAAAATAATATGACCCATACCGTGAAATGAAACATTTTATTTCGATATTGTTAATAAATTATGACACAAAAAGGAAAAAAAGAAAATCAGTTTTTGAAATTTCAGACAATAACACTATCAAAACAAACTATTCAGTTGAAATGACACACCATAAATATTTCCTTCTTGTCACTTAATATGCTATATTTCGATCCTCCCTTTGAATAACCATTATCCTCAAAAAAAAAAAAAAAAAAAAAAAAAAAAAAAAGCACATCTCTCTAAATATTAAACATCCCAATAATTTCAACGCTTGTGATAAAAACAATTTATCCATTACTTTATGATTAACCTTCAAAAAATGTAATTAATGTAATTTAGTTTAATAACTGTAACTCGAAGAACATTGATATAGATATAGAAAACCCTAATTTGAAGTAAATTACTTAATAATTATTAAAATATTTATATTCAGATAAATAATCCATCAGCATCGCTGACATTAAAATAATATGACCCATACCGTGAAATGAAACATTTTATTTCGATATTGTTAATAAATTATGACACAAAAAGGAAAAAAGAAAATCAGTTTTTGAAATTTCAGACAATAACACTATCAAAACAAACTATTCAGTTGAAATGACACACCATAAATATTTCCTTTTTGTCACTCAATATGTTATATTTCGATCATTCCTTTGAATAACCATTATCCTCCAAAAAAAAAGTACATCTCTCTCAATATTTAAACGCCCCAATAAGTTCAACACTTGTTGGAAACGGAATTTATCTATTACTTCATGATTGACCTCCCAAACATAATGTTAATCAATGGAAGTCTCATATTCAGAGCTCGCCTAGGTTAGACACTTCCTCCTTTATTCAACGAGTTTTCTAGATCTGTTTCCGAGAGTAACTAAATTCGTTCAGTTTCCGTTTGTAACTTTATATCACACAGTCACAATATGAGACCATTTGAGATTTTTACTCAACAATAATAATATCTATATCATCAACAAAATTCTATCATTCCTTTTTTCCCTGAAGTGAGATAATAACTATTTTGTCATCCATGTTCCTCTTGAAATCTGTTTGCCTAAATTAGTTAAGGTTGTTCTTAAATATTTCTTTTATTTTACTCGGAAACATAATTTTTGAGTAAAGACTCACTGCAAAATAAAAAATTGATTTTACTGTATAATACTGGCATCCCAGCTGCCAGTATTATACTATAAAATTAACAGTAATAAACAGTAAAATACGCAGTAATACGCTACCGCGCATGCGCGGCAGGGTATTACTGCTTAGTTTACTGCAACTTTACGCATATGTAAGGAAAAATCCATATAATAATTTGTGAACTTCCTGTATTAAGTTCGATTTTAATAATTATGTTTTTAGGTTTTTGAAGATGGATAATTTTTACTATTTTATTTGACACGACTTTTTCTTTAAAATTTCTTTAATTTTATGTATTATTATTTTATTATTTTTTTAAATTCTTGTGGGGGAAAATGTCAATAATTGTAACTGCCAATAAATGTTTATAATAACAATTTTTTTTTCAAAAATAATTTTCTCTATGTATGGTAAAATAACGTGTTAAATTCCAATTAAACAACTATTTATTATTTAGCGATAAATAATAAATATACGCAAAATAATAATAAATATACTTATAACTATGCTTACCATAATTTACTGTTTCATAACGAGACACCTTCTAAGCTAGTTTAGAAAGAGGCTCATAAATCATCTTTTGTGAATAAGAGCTAAATACGAGTAGAACAAAGCACTAAAATTTTCAGTTCCCAATATTAAATTAATTTTTAATATTTTCAATGATATCACACGTAATAATACCACTTTTTTTTCGTTATGACACTATATCAAATATCCCAAACATTTTATTTTTATACATATTTTTATAATTTTTATATATGAAATATGATTTATTAAATATTAAAAAAAAAAAGAATTCTAATCGCAATTATTTTAGATCCTCTTTCAAATTATAAAGCCTCTTATCATTTTGACTCATTCCTATAAGTAAATATTTTTTGACAAATTCTTTAAAAACTTCATTCCTCTATTGTAAGGAATCTGAAAGACACGGAAAATAAAAAAAATCACTAAAGCTGTTTATATATATAAATATATGTGGGTATACACAGTCTGAATTATTTGATGGAATATATAAATGACGTATTCAGCATTATTTTATATCTAATAATGTTTTCAGTTGAACAATATTGATAAACAATCTTTGTTTGAAAAGATTGATTGATAAAATTTGTATTACATCTGAACTTTGCAATAACGGAGATCGCCCCAAACATTTACGTAATTTTAAATATTGGATATCACCAGAACTATTTTATAAAACTTCTTGTGATGTCAGCAAACGTTCACTTGCTTATAAAATCGAACATTTATTTATTTATTTATTTATTTATTGTCATAACGAAAATGTGAGATTAGTATTTGATGTTCCGCGGACGTTTTAGAAAAATATTATAATGTCTCACTGATTGTAGGACGGTTTGGTCGCTTTGCTCAAAAATTTAAATTTTAAATCACTATATTACACCAGACAGAAGAAAATAAGTTTATCAGCCTGCAATAAGTTGAGATGTGAAACATCAATTTGTTGGAAATATGAATCCTTCATACACGGAAATTAAAAATAATTTCAGGCTTCTAAATAAAAATGAAATTTTAAAATACATTAACAGTTTTTGTTTTCAACGGAAAACTCATTTTATTGCCAGAAGATGCGTACATATAAATAGCAGAATAAAAATTCTTTGGAGTAAAATAAAAAGAAAACTTCATTTAAAATACTAATATATTGTTTTCTTATAAAATATTGAATTCTACAATTTCAACTTAACAATTCGTGAGAAAATAGAAAGTATTTTTATTATAAATTGTTTAATGGGCCCTTTTAAAAATCTTTATAATAAGTTACATTGTCATTTTGGAATATTATTATTAAGGGATTATTATTATTTGGAATATTATTATCAATAAAATATACAATTCTGTTACTACAATAACTAAAGGTATTGTTTTAAATAAAATTAAAAACAATTTTAAAACCCTTTCTTCGGTGCAGATATAAATGTTTTTTTTTTTTTTTTTTGTATATGTTGCCTAAAACATTAAGGATCAGATTACCAAAAAGTAAACAAATTTAAGAAAAAACTAATTTCATGGTATATATAAACATAGAGCAAAACAAAAACTATTTTACTTAATATGTCTATTTTATACAAATTTAAGAGAAAAAAAAAAGATATCACATATAAAAAAAGAAAAAAAACTATTTTATTTATCATTTTTATTTTATATAAACTATTTATAATATTAATGTCCTTAATCTAATCCTTTATTTCATAAAAAAAAAAAAAAAAAAAAAAAAAAAACACCGCAAGGAATGCCATTACAAAGTATATCAAGTAAATTGAGAAATACATGTTGAAGTTTTAGCATTCTTAACATAGTGATGCGTTAAAAAAACACAAACTGAGAAAAATGAATTTAAGAATTGTAACTCTCAATTAAATGTAAATGAATGCAGTAAAAAAAAACCCTCTTTTGCATATTTCTAAATATCAGATCATTACTTAACTTCGTCAGAATGTACTGGGAATTTCTGAATACATTTTAAGCAAAAATACATTTTAAGTAAAATTGACATTTTCTTCATGTTTTGCCGATTGAAGGGAATCGAGCAGTTTTAAAATGGAACTTGTGGAGGAAAAAGAAATTTGAACAACTTCTTCTACTATTTTATAAGGAAAGGCAAAATTATTTAACCCTTTCCGGCACTACTCCGGGCACACCTAATTTTAATTCCAAGCTTGCATTCGGCACCAAGAATATTTTAATAAAATTTTGCTTCTATAATGAAAGCTTAAAATAAGGAATTCTTATTTTCTAAAAAAGTCGTTTGGAAATTCCGGTGTCAGTCAGTAATTTCGCATTTTAAGAACAGAATTTGTCTGTGCCAGAAAGGGTTAAACGTGGATCTTTAAAATATAAAACAAATATTTAGGAAAATTTTAGAAAAAGGTATCATAAAAAATCCGTTTTTTATGCCGGAAGGCTCCGAAATTTCATAAAATGCAAAGTATCAAAATTAATGAGTTATGTTCGTAGTAGAAGAGGATTTTTACAGTTGTACTTCTCAGAGCATTAGGGTTAAATATTTGTAAATATAACGTATAAAACCCAGGGACCATATACAAATTTTAAAAGTGTAACCTTTTGGAAAATAATGGTCGGACTATTTCATCCACATAATCTTAAATCCAACCTTATTTTGAACACTTTTGCAATTCACATTGCCCACGTATCTCCAAAAGAAAAAAAACGTAAAGCGCGTTTCAATCTTTTTGGGACACCCTGTATATATTGTATGCTTGTAATTATTCGTATAGACAGCTTTCGATTGTTTTCAGCTATCGAACGATACCTCGTAAGTGATCTCGTGTTTCGAAGTTGCTCATGCATTGAAAGATATTTCGTAAGTGGCTTATTTATTTGTCTCCTGTAATTTTAACTGTAAGGGTTACACTGGACTTAACTTTTTTTATTTTTCAGTTCAGATGAGTGAGTTCACGTGTGTTAGATTGCTGACGCTATGTTTTTATTAAGGGCATAATTTTTATAGTTCGTTTAAAGTGTTGTGTAATTTAATGTGTATTTTAGATAGGCAATGAGACATATTTATTAAAGCGATGAATTGTAATATAGTTATATCGAACCAGCGTTAAAAATGTTTGGTCCGTCGAGCTGGAGTTTGATGTTTTTTATAAAAATAATTGAGCCATGACTGTCAAATGGTCCGCTTTTTGAATACCGGTATTTTCTTAGAAAAATTTTATTTTTAGATTTTTCTTGCAAATTTTGCAAAAAACACTTTCGGAGGTAAGTTTTTGCGGAAATGTTTCAGAAACCTACCATGAAATTTTCTATTAAAAAATATTGGTTATCAGTTGGGGAAACCATTTGGGAGCACTTGAGTGGACTTTTAAAATATTTTTGTATGTTGTGTGCAGAGTGTGTTGTGTTTGTGTATGTTGTTGCACGTTGTGTGCACAGTTGGTTGGAAAAGGATGCTCCTACAATATTGAACAAGTCATCCTTACTTTTGATGAGTTCGTTCCTTTATTCATACTTCTATTGATTATGGAGGAATTCAAATATATTTTTGTTAAAAAATTTGTATTGAAATCTAATATTACGGAATTAGAGAACAAGATTACAAGTTCTATTAATGATGAGTATTTCAGCCAACTTTGAAAATAAAATGAGTAATTAGATGAAACATTTAATGTAATTTTTTCTGAATGTGGAGAAAAGGAAGTAGATATTTATGTTGAAGAGCAGCAAAGTGAGCAAGATAAACTTAATAGTACACTTACCCAAACACTGTAAAAAAAAAAAAAAAAAAAAAAAAAAAAAAAAAAAAAAAATCGTAAACATGTTTTGAGATTACAAATCCGTATAAATGCAGTAAGTTTTCCGTAAATTTTACGGAATATTTCTGTATTGCTTTCAAAACAGTACAAGTTCCAATTCCGTAAATGATGTTTAGAAATAGTCGCTGTGTATGGAAAGCGAAGTAATTAAGTGATGTATATACTTGTCTTACCGTGGAATTATTTTCAATGAAATCCCAATAATGCATAAATATTGACTTTATACTGGAAATATTTGGAATGGAACGCCAACAGTGTCAAATATACTAATACTGGCTTTCTATTGATAATATTTTTGAAGAAAAGAGAAAATTACACAAATATTGACTTTAAATTGGATACATTTCAAAAGGAAACACCCATACTGGCTGAGTGTAGCTCTATATTGAAAATATAACCAATGATTCTCCAATATTGGCTACATGTTGGTTTTAAAATGGTAATATTTCAAGAGAAAACGTAAAATTTTATGGCGCCCATCTATAGTATGTACATTTAAACAACTAGCTGTAATATTTTTCTTTTCTTTTTTTTAAATGAAAAGCGAACATATTTTTACGATATTGAAAAAATTAAAATCTTATTACTTCATTTTAAGTTTGAGGCAATTGAAAAGGAAATATCTATATATTTAAAATTACAGTTTATTTTTATTGTGAGTTTCAAACAATGTTTGACTTAAGTATCGCAAACTATTATTCTTTTTTTTTTTTTTTTTTTTTTTAAAGTCTCTGTAGGATTTTTTCAAAATAAAAATCTATTTTTTATTGTAATATTTTCTATTCTTTTCGCTTTAACAGAATCGTACACAAAATTTTCATAATAATGAAATTATTGAGTTTATTTATCTAAGTTTTAATAAAGTGATAAATGAAATTTATTTTAATACCATGTAGTAATTATCTTTATGGAGTATTATTATGGAGTTTACAGTAGATCATCACACAAATAATTTGGAAAATTCTAAAAAAATTCTAAAAAGTAATGTTTGAAAAAATATATATATGTTGGTATTCTTGCAAAAAAAGAATAAATAAATAAATAAAATAAATAAAAATAATATTACAATAATTTTTTTTAATCTTGCAAAAATAAGCAATTATTACTCGTAATACATTCTTTTATGCATGTAATATTTTAAAGGCTAAAATTTATTTTTTATGAATCATGAAAAAATCATTCTGGAAGAGGACATTTCTCTGGTTCGTATCCCGGGCGGGTAAGTATTGTTTAATTACTGCAGTTTGAATTAAATATAGAAATTCTGTCCTTGATGTCACGTGTCTTTGAAAAGGGATGATTGAAGTTTGCAGGGAGATGCAGGAGTTTAGGTAAATGTAAACTGTGTCATAAGCGTCACTAATGTCTTGCATGTTCCAAGATACATTAAACCTCATGCAGACAGTGTAAATGAGACACCAATGGTTCCGCTTTTGCCGAGATCAAATAAATCATTAAATCAAACTTATTGTACTAGCACTTTTGAATTTCGAAACAATTCTATGTCATTACATTCATTGGGAAATAAACGAACTCTGCTTTGTACAGAAATGCTTAAAGTTTTTGACTCACTGAGTAATATTGTAAATTGCCGCACTTTGTTGGATAGTGGCAGTGAAACCTCATTCATAAGGGAAAACTATGCGTAGATTATGTTTGCAAAACCAAAATAAAGTACAAATTATATGTTTGGGTACTTATTGTTCTGAAACTAATGAAGAGGTAAACTTAGTTTGACCTCCCATTTTAATTCTGAAGTGAGATTTGTCACTAGAGCAATCGTGGTAAGAAGAACAACATCAAATGTGCCATATAGTTATATTCCTTCAAATATTGTGAATACCTTTAAGGATTTAGTTCTGGCAGACCCACAGTTTTTTGAATCAAGGCCAATAGATATCTTATTGGGAGTTACCGTTTTCTTGACATTGCTTAAAGGGGAAACTGTGAAAAGAGTGAAAACTCTGCCCTTTGCTGTATGTTCTAAACTTGGATGGATTATTACGGGGGCTACCTCTTTTGATAACGTACATTTGCTGTTAATAATTTCAATTGCAATAATATGAGTTAGTTCACAGTTTTGGTCTTCGGATTCCATTCTTGAATTTCTAAGTAGGATCAGAAATGTGAAGACTATTTTAAACGCAATTATTTTCGAGATTGTTCTGGAAGATTTGTTGGGAGATATTGGATCCATTCAAATGGGGATAGATTTAAATATTCTTCTGTTCGTTTAGGTGATACAAAGAACTATGCAGATACTTTATTCTTTAGAACGCAGGCTTTCAAAACATCAGTCTATTTACAAAAACTATTGAGAGTTTATGAGGGAATATTTGGAATTGCGTCATATGTAACATATATTTAAATTGCAAAGGGGTATTTCAATTGTTTGTCATGTACCACATCATGCAGTAATTCAAAAATTAAGTACGATGACAAAATTGAGAGTTGTTTTTGACGTTTCTGCTAAATCTACTTCTGGTGTGTCTTTGAACGATATTCTTATGGTTGGACGTTACCACAGGAGTTTTTTCCGATTCCTTTAAGATTTAGAACTTTGTCTTCTGTTGCATGTGCAGATATGGAGAAAATGTTGAGACGTCTTGATTAATCCAGAAAAGAGAAATTTTACGAAAATTCTTTGGAGAGAGAGTTTCAAGGATCCTATTGACGAATATCGTTTAACAACAGTTTCTTATGGTACTCGAATTTTCCAACTGGTTACCTTAGATGAGAAGAATGATTTTTCTTTGGAATTTGTAGCCATGTTGAAGGATTTTTATGAGGATGATTTTTTCTCTGGATGCCAGAATGAAGAAGAAGTCGTGGAATTAATTAATCCATTGACTTTATTAATGAAACGAGGAGGCTTTAATTTGCGTAAATGTATTTCTAATGTACCTCGAGTATTGAGGAATATTTCTGAAGTACAGATTAATTGTTCTTAAATAATGATAGTGGAATAAAAATTTTAGGAATCCAATGAAATTTATAGGGTGATTTCTTTTGTTTGACTGCTTTAGACCATGAGGAAAGGAACAGATATCCTAAACGAGATATCTTGTCAGAAGTTTCAAGAGTTTTGATCCATTAGGCTTGCTCTTCATGTTGTTTTCATGAAGATACTGTTGCAAGATTCATGGAAATTTTCACTTACCTGGGAAGAGCCAATTAGGGAAGAATTAAATTCCCTTTCTAGATTCTAATTGTATTATGCGTGTTGATTGAACGTTAAGACATTCTTATGTTTCAGAAGATCAGAAACAACCAATAGCATTACCTAAGTCGGATCATATTACTGCATTAATTATCAAGCATTATCATGTAATTTACTTGCAAGCTTCTGCACAGCTTCTTTTAACTGTTCTTCGAAGAAAGTTCTAAATTCTAAGCAGTCGAGATGCAGTTAGAAAAATTGTGAAGAGTTGCTTAAAGTGTTCTTGTGCTTCACCATCTATGGGTACGCAAATAACGGGAGACATTTCAGCCATTCATCTCTTCCCCAGTCATCCAGTTTCGAAGACTGCAGTTGATTATGCTGGTCCATTTATGTGTAAAGAGAGAAAGAGTAGAAATAATAAATTGTTTAACCCTTTGAGGGGCGGTGGTATATATTATATACCACCTAATTTTAATCTGATTGGAACAAGAAACTTTTAATTAAATTTTACTTTTTTAACTTTGACGGGTAGATGTTGGAAAATTTCTTTCTATATTTTGAACTAAATTCTTTCGTAAATACCGGTGTGAGTTCGAGGTTACAGGAACAAAATTGCTTGCCCCTGAAAGGGTTAAGAGTTACATTGTTATTTTTATTTGTTTTTCAGCTCGTGCTATTCGTCTTGAATTGGTTTCAGATTCGTCAAATTAAACGATTTCGGCTGCTTTGAAAAGATTTGTAGCCCAAAAAAGCAAGCCAGCTTAATTAGTCGGGGATTGTGCTACAAATTTTAATCGTGTAAGTAGGGAATTGTGAGAGTTATACAATTCTTTGTTATACAATTGATGAGCTGAGGAAGGTTAACATAAAATCTGTGAAATATCATCTGTGTTTAACAATGGGAAATTCGCTATTTACACTTGAAGAATTCTCTAGATCACTATTGTCACAAATTGAAACCTGTTTGAACTCTAGACCATTATGCCCGCTGTCAAATGATCCAAGTGATCTACAAGTCCTGACCCAGATCAATTTTTGACTGGTACCCCCTTGATAGCTACCCTAGAACTTGACGTTTCTAAAATTCCCCTTTCTAGGCTTCGTCGATGACCATTAACACAGAGAGTTTTACAACAATTTTGGAAGCAATGGAGTGGAGAGTATTTGTCTTAATTCCAGCAATGTCCCAAGTGCGTTCAACAGCAAATTTAAAGGGCAATTTGATGCTCATTAAAAACGAACTTGTTCTTCCTCCTCAATAAAAATTGGGAAGAATTATTCGAATATTTTCCAGTAGTGATAATCATGTGAGAGTCGCCTTAGTAAGGATCGCTGGACAAGAATTTAAACGTGTTCTTCATAAACTTTGTCCTCTGCCATTTGATTAAATGTTGACTGAAAACTCTTTTATTTGTGCCCTTTGATGGTTTCAGGACCGGAGATGTATGTTCGAAATTATTTGTATAGCAAGTTTTCCATTCATTTCAGGTATTGAACGATACCGCGTAAGGAATCTTGTGTTTCGCAGTTTCTCATGCATTGAAAGATGGTTCACAAGTGGCTTGTTTCATTTTCACCTGTGCTGTTAACTGTGAAGAGGGTTCAACTAGACTGTAATGGTTTGTTTTCCGTTCAGAGTGGTGAGCTCGCGTAACTTCGATGGCTGGCGTATCGAAAGTGTAAACCATGAGGATTTAATGGTTTAAAGGTTTATTTTCTACAGTTCATTTAAAGTGTTGTGTAATTTAATGTGCATTTTATACAGTTCGTGGGACATTTTCATTGAAGTGGTGAAAATTAAAATAGTTATTTGGAACAAGTGTTAAACAATGTATATTCAGAGTGTACTTGGACACAGGTGTCCAAAAATTAAGGGGCACAGATCGGATGCTCACTATTTCAGACGTTTTGTCGAATATCTACTGAAATTCTTGACGAATTGTCCTTGAACTTCAAGGATGTAAATAACACGCTTGACTTCATATTTTCAGTGCAGATTTAGTCGCGAGGACAATTAGGGAGGCAATAATAAATTTAATAATAAAATAATATTTGAATTCCCCCAAGAAACAGAAAATGTTCAAAATGGTCCGTCACTGTAGCAAATGACTAAGTAGGCTCTGCTCAACACCAGTGTGCATTTGTGTAAGAATAGTACGCATATTCTTGAAGATGTGAAAGTTTCTGTAAAAAATTCAAATGTTTTTTTGTTTATAGCATGCAGAGTTTTCAGCCGAATTTAACACTGCTTTCCAAAAACTTGATAAAGAACAATAGAAATAGTATAATGCAATTAAAAGAGGAATAAATTGAATATTTGATGAGATATGGGTATTTTTATGAGATAAATTTTAACTGTGCAGGCGCGAACTACACTAAAGATATTTTTGAATGATTTGGTAGTCAATTCTATACAGCAACTCATATAAAAAATCCATTCAAATATAGCAAAAATTCAGAAAGATAGAAGCGATATAGTAAGTTCCTTTCTAAAAGTTGCTGGATGATAATGGATTTTTCCCCAATTTGTCAATTAGGTCACTATATCGCTGATATATTTCTGAGTTTTCACGATGATATCGATTTATTGTAAATTCGGTAAATTTTTCATTGAAATCGATTGTTCTTTGATGGGGACCCTCAGTACTTGAAAAAGAACATCTGAAAGTTTTGTGCATTTGTCAATGGAAATAAATTCCTGGATGTGTCTGAATCTAGACAATTTGGATTTGAAAACAGCCTTGAGTGTCAATAAAAAATTTGAAGTGTTCTTTTTCTTTTTTTTTCTTTGCTAATTTGATGTCAAAGTACTTATCACTTAAGGGGTTTTTTTAAATCTAAAAATACTATTGGAAAAATGTATTGAGCTCTGTTTTTTTTTCTTCCTTCCTTTTCTTTTCTTTCTTTTTTTTTATCGTTTCTTGTTAAATTTCAAACCAATATTTGAAACATATATTTTTAAAATAATTAACGTTTCATCAAAACCTTTTTTTTTTTCATTTAATCCCATACCTTTATAAATTTAAATTGTAATAAAAGAAAAGAAAAACATGTAAAAAGGAAGAAAGAGACAAAAAAAAAGTCGATAGTCAAGTAAAATCAAGTAATATTTTATGGGAGAGAGCTCGGATTCAGACAGCACGACTTTCTTTTCGGTCCGATACAACCATTTTATGCATCTGATTCGTACCAATTTCGTTACTACAACTAAACATAATTTGTCTTTCGCTATATCTATATGAAATTTTATTATTCAGCTATTCAAAATTTAGGTAAGAATTGAAATTAAAAAATCTTTTTTATGTTATTCCATTTCTTTTTAAATTAAAAACACAATGAAAGAAAAGAAAAATAAAGAGAAGAAAAAATAAAAGAGGAAAAAAAAATTCAACAGATAAGTAAAGTTATATAGTATTTTATGGGGGAGAGCGCAGATTTAGACAACCATTCAGTCCGATACAACTATTTTATCCGCGAAGAATGCATCCGATTCGAAGCAGTTTCGTTACCACACAATTAAACGTAATTTGCCCTTCTCTACATCTACATGAAATTTCATAATTCGGATATTCAAAATTTGGGTTAAGAATTGATCTTTAAAAAACTTTTTATGTTATTCCATTTCTTTATAAATTAAAAACACAATGAAAGAAAAGGGAAAAGAAAAAAAAAACAGAAGAAAAATAAAAAGAGAAAAAAAAGTCAGCAGATAAGTAAAGTTATGTAGTATTTTATGGGCGAGTACTCGCATTCAGACAACACGTCTTTCTTTTCGGTCAGTAAACTACAGTCATTTTATTCGCGAACAATGTATCCAATTCTACCAATTTCATTCGCCCATTCAATGGTGTCAATTTCTTTCGAAAAGCACGAAAAACCAAATCAAAATCTATATAGCACATTCAAGGCTACCACTGCCTTGTGGCTTCGTTAAATTGGAGTTCCCGCGTTATTTATAAGAGTAGAAACTTCTAACACCGTTCTCTTTAACAAATCAAGCTCCACTTCGCCAGCCATTCCCGTTACTCCGCTGTAGTCCTTTTTCTGAACCAAAAGATCGGTATTTTCTTTCGCTGCAAGTGTTACACGAGGGAGGCATAAAGACGTCCAGGCGATACAATGAGTTAGCAACCAACCGAATAAAACCGACATCCGATGGTCCATGGAAACTGTCCCTTCGATTGAAATGGGCAGGGGTTTCCATGACGACCGGAATAGCCCCTGACGATAAATTTCTCTCGCCGCCCTCTCCTTCCCTCAAAAACACGGTTGGCCGCAAGATTCCTTCGCCCATTTCTCACACGCCAAATTGGCATAACAATTTGCGTAGAATCGGGCCCACGGGAGGAAAAGACATTGCGGGATTTAGGGGGCCCATAGTTTTGGGGGCCCTTACACGAGAATGGGCATTTTGATAGCCCTGTTGCCCCCCTTTTTTATGGCCCAACCGATTTCGCATTTACCAAGGCGCAGATATTTCTCGACCATGTCTCGCTAGTGTTTTAGGGTGTAGTAGGAATAAATTGACCGTGTTGTTTCGGTTTTTTGAATTCTTTTATTTATTTTTTATGCGCGTATTTATTCAGAAGGCGTGGATTCTCTTTTATGGTGTGGGCAGTATTATGCCTTTCAGCTTTTTTCCCCCAAACTGTTTCTCTCTGGAATATCCTTTTGTTGCAAAGCCATTCTGTTCAAGCCTACATTATTTCAGGGTAAAACAGCGGTATCTTTCCGTTTAATGCTTTTTTCAGGCATATTCATTTTATTTATTTGACAGTATAGAGATGGTGTAGATGCGAACTGGTGTTAAACAATTTTACGGTTCAACAACAATAGATGCAGATGAAAAATAATTTTACACCGCCTTGTTTATTTATTTATTTATTTATTTGTTTTTATATTTTTAATAGATAGCAGAAATGATGACTCGGATGAAAAAGTTTTTTAGCCATGCTTTTAATATATATACATTTTTTACTTTCTTCTATCTTTACAAGAACAAAGTATTGGATTCATGAAAATTTTCGACTTCCGGTTTTTGACGGATTTATACGTTTTAGAAGCTCCTGAACACGATTTGACTATTTTTAGAAAATGTCTGTCTGTGACTCTGTCTGTGAAAATTTTGTGGGCGCTCTATCTCAAGAACTAATGCTCGGAATTTAATAAAACTTTAGATTCAGTTAGTCCCTGATATAAATTGGTGCTGATTAGTTTTTGGTAAAAATCTCCCGGCAGGTGGCGCTGCTATGCAGCATTTTTTGCGATTTTCGCAATAGCTCTATCTCAAGAACTAATGCTCGGAATTAAATAAAACTTTAGATTCAGTTAGTCCCTGATATAAATTGGTGCTGATTAGTTTTTGGTAAAAATCGCCCAGCAGGTGCCGCTGCTATGCAGCATTTTGCAGGATTTACACGATTTTAACGATAGTCCTATCTCAAGAAATATTGCATGGAATTTAATAAAACTTGAGTTTCAGTTAGACCTTAATATAAATTGGTGCTGATTCTTTTTAGTGTATGCGAAACCTGTGTGAGATAGAAGAAAGTTTTGGGATTGACACATCCGACTAGTTTTGAATGACTTTATTCTTTTTTTTTTTTTTATGAAATAGAGTAAAAAATAATAATAATAGTTTTTTTTTAAGAAAGTAAATAAAACGAAAGGAATTGAAATCTTAATGAAATATCATTATTAAGATCTATCATAGGTTTAAGAGAAAAGAAAAAGAAAAGAACATTTGAGAGATTTGTAAAGAAAAATGCGATTATCATCAACTTTAAATTGCGCTTTTATGTCATGTATAATGCAGCAACACTATTTGCTGCCATGAGCAAAATATTTCTTCGTTTTTTATTCATCATCAGTGCATTGATAATGATAACTGGTGGCGTCTAACAAAGTATCTATGAGATGTATCGCCTGATGTCGGAGTATCACCTGTATCACACTTGATGCTGATCTGGAATAATAAGCAGTACATTTTTACAGATTTATGAGTGACGGTCTCTTCTAGCTAATTATTCTTTATCTTCTTATTTATTTTATTTCACTTCAATCCAAATGTAACGTAGATATCCGGCTGTCAAAGCACATTAAAAAAAATCATAAGAAACCAACAAACTAATATATCAGAGTGCAGTTTTCATCCATAAACTAGTGTCAGTATCAATTTTTTCTTTCCTCGACAAAAAAAAATAGTTATAGTTTTTGCAGATAGATGGCGCTATGCAGTTTAGTTTCCTGAAAATATGTAAATTATACCGCATAAAAAAAAAAATGTGAATTTTGCAACTGACGGAGTTTAAAAGCTACTTACTTAATATAAAAGGTTATGTTATTTAAATTACTGCTTTTGCTGAATTACTATGTTTCATTCATTGCTGTGCAGGAGAGAACTCACTGGGTTGAAAACTTGTGAGTTGAACTCACTTTCTGTGAATTTTGAGTTGAGTTTGATTCACTTTTTGGAAAGTAAGCGTGAATTGAGTCAGACTTAAAAAAAAATCCGATAGTCTGTGTCAGTATTACAACTCAAACTCTTTAATTATTTTTTTCGAAATTCCAGAAATTTTTCTTGTCGTTAAAAATCATCAAATATATTGTAAACATTCAATACAACAACATAAAAATTTAATTTTATATACTAGGGGTTTTTATTTAAAAAAAAGTCTGACACGTGTTATTTAGAAAGTAATATAGAAAACAGACATATTTTCTTAAAACTATTTAACAAACTCTTTTGTCATAATTTCATTAGTTTCAAAATAAGAAATACTTGATAGCACTTAAACTATAAAAATAATAACAATACACTTCTTCAATATTCTGAATGGTAAGTCCCATTTCACAGAGAAAATTAACCCTGATAATTTAACACTAAAAACCTATAAAGTAATTTGATAATTCAAGATTAATTAACAAAAATTAATTATATTAATTTCAACACCTCTTTTTTTATTATTAACACCGTTTTTCCAATACCACAATTAATTAAAGAGATTTGGACATCACTATAGTATATAAGTTCATAAAATTGAGCAATATATTTTTTGTTCTTTTTTCTGATTATTTTCTTTCTATTTATTTATTTATTTATTTTTTTATTAAAAAATATTGCTAAAGAGTTTCATTCTTTTTAAAAAATGAGTTTGAATTGAGCTGATTCGTTTTATAAATTTTGAATTTGAGCGCAAACTTAATTAATTTTTCAGAAGATCAATTTAAGTTTGAATTAGTTCCTCTTTTTGGGGTAGTGGAGGGGGGGGGATTTTTTACAACACTGGTTTCATTAAATAACTGCAATGTTAACTACGTGGAAAAGACATGTGTGACTTGCTTTATTTTAACAATGAATTGTCAAGAATGTTTTTGCAGACGATGACGAAGACATCAAACAATCATCTTATACTTTCTCCAGTGCCGGAGTTCCTATTTCGTGTGCTTTGATAATGGGCACCCTAACAGTTATTAAACTACTATTGAAAAATGCAATTATTTTTTCTCTTGCGCCCAAATAATAATAATAATAATAATAATAATAATAATAATAATAATAATAATAATAATAATAATAGAAAAAAAAAATTTGGCGTACCAACTGCACTCTGATAAATCAATTTGTTACTTTTTTACGATTCTTTAAAAAATATGTCCAAATTTATGAGACACCCTGTATATTAACCCTCTGACCACCAATATTTAATCGACCTGTATTATTACATATTTCAAATCATCTCAAATCATCATGTGCACAAATAAGTGCAAATCATCATGTATTTGAAATATATGTAGTAAATTTATCATTTGCATTATCACCCTTTGACTATGGAATTTTAAAAAGGAAATTGCTTCAAAAATTGTGCATTATATAAATTTTTCTACACACGTCTTGCCTGTGGAAATTGCGAGATAAGCGGTCAGAAGCTTGAATTCTTCACTACTGAGTATTAATGTAATACTATTGATTATTAATGAATTATTTCTCCTCAAATTTGACTTCGACGCGACTTTTAATTCACTTGCAATGTTTAGAATCTTAGACACCAAAGCATATCATTCAGAGATCGGAATTGCAGTTATGTTAGAGTATGATGTTTATAACAGAAAACTATTAGGATCCATGGTTGAGTACCTACGGAGTGAGAAGTTAAGTAATTTGAATATGTGCATCTTTAGCATGCAATATAAAAAGAGATTTTACCCTTTTTTCTGGTTTTAAATGTAAGTAGACAGTGGAGATGCTCAACGCATAAAACATAGTAAGAGAAATTATCTGCCGAGCTGAACGTTCACTAAACGTAAATTGATCTGCTCCGAATTCGATATACAGATAAAAATAAAATCATGCTAGTAATTTCACTTTGATTAGTTAGACACTTAAATCAATAACAAGCAGTAACTACTTATCTAGTTATCCGGTGTTAATATAGGTTAAGCAGAACTTGCCAAAAATTACTTTTCTGGGTAAACTCGAGCCGTCAAATCACACACACACAAAAGGAAAATCTAAGCCCAGAATTCATATTTAAATTTATGTTTATTTTTTATTTTCTTTATTTTAGTTAAAGAAATGTTGGGACTTTGAAAGTGAGCAAAATTAAAAATAAAGGTCGATTAAATAAAAGCCAAGAAAAATCAGTATTTGATTTAAATTTTCCTTTGATAAATTACTTAGATTGACCTATATAAAAATGTGATTTTTAATACTATCAAGTTCTTAACTAATTTTATGCAGGTTTCAGATCTCACGTATAACTAATAGACTTATTAATATTCCTTCAATCAGTGTTTGATTTAAATTTCCTTTTGACAAATTATTTAGATTTTAAATCAATCGGAGTATAATTTTAATCCTATCAAGTTTTTAAGTAATTTTATGCAGGTTTAGGATCTCCACGTGTAATTAATGGACTAATTAATATTCATTCAATCAGTGTTTGATTTAAATTTTCCTTTCATAAGTTATTTAGATTGAACTTAAATCATTCGGAGTGTGATTTTAATCCTATCAAGTTTTTAACTAACTTTCTGCAGATTTAGGATCCCACATGTAACTAATGGGCTAACTAATATTCCTTCAATCAGTGTTTGATTTAAATTTTTCTTTGATAAATTATTTAGATTTTAAATCCATCGGAGTGGGATTTTAAACCTATTAGGTTTTTACTAATTTTTTGCAGGTTTAGAGTCTCACATGTAACTAATTGACTAATTAATATTTCTTCAATCCTGTTTGATTTAAATTTCCCTTTGATAAATTACTTGGATTCATCTTAAATCAATCAGAATGTGAGTTTAATCCTATCAAGTTTTTAACTAATTTTATGCAGATAAAGGATCCCACGTATAACTAACTAATGGACTAATTAATATTCCTTCAATCAGTGTTTGATTTAAATTTTCCTTTGATAAATTATATAGATTCACTCTACATCAATCGGAGTGTCATTTAATCCTATCAAGGTTTTAACTAGTTTTATGCAGGTTTAGCATCTAACGTGTAACTAATGGACTATAATCCTTCAATCAGTGTTTTATTTAAATTTCCATTTGATAAATTATTTAGATTAACCTTAAATCAATCAGAGTGTGATTTTAATCCTATCAAGTTTTTAACTAATTTTATGCAGATTTAGGATCCCACGTGTAAGTAATAGACTAATTAATATTCATTCAATCAGTGTTTGATTTAAATTTCCCTTTGATAAATTATTTACATCAATCGGAGTGTGTCTTTATCCTATCAAGTTTTTAACTAATGTAAGCAGGTTTAACTAAGCAGGTTTAGAATATAAAGTGTATAACTAATGAACTAACTAATATTAGTTCGATCCCTTTCATATTACTGAAGCACGTTAATGGTTTTAATTTTGAAGTACATGGGCATTCGTTTATAAAACAAAGATTAATTACCATAGTCATCAAATGAAATATTAAAAGAAAAAAAATTAAAAGGCGTACTCCCAATATATGCATAAAATATTTCTATAATTTTAGTAATAATTGATGCATATAAAAACAAATGCACAGATTTGTATAATTTTGGAAGCTGAGCCTATATTAAAGTAATCATTGATTATGCATAATTTAGAAAAATCCTGGAATATTTTTAAATATTAATTTCTTATGCATTATTTTCTTTTATGAAAACTTTTTTTTTTTTTTTTTTTTTTTTTGTATAAAAAAGTTATATATTTTATTTCAAAACATGCTGTAAAAAAATTTTGGGCAAAAATTACGGTACATATGCTGGCAACTTTGTGACCAGTACATATACCGTAATTTAAGTGGACGGTATATGTACCGTAAAATATTTAAAGTGCACTCCCCCCTCTCCTCAGGCCTGCACGCATTACGTAACAAGCGCAAGAGCATCAGGGGTTGCTGTGCACCGAGGCGGGGCTACCAGCTTTTCCCTTACTGAAAAATAATTATTTTACGGTATGAAGAGCAATTTTTTACTGAAAAACAATCATTTTACGGTATAAATACCGTTTATAATCGAAATGGCACATATACGATTTTTTACCCTTAATATACCTTAGAAGTACGGTACTCATACCGTAAAGAGTGAAAACGGTACGAGTACCATTAATTTACGGTATATCTACCGAAATTTTACGAAAATTTTTTACAGTGTATCTGCATAGGAAATACTTATAAGTAATAATTTATAGAGGTTTTAAATAACAATAGAAAAATTCTAATTTGAACGTCGACCACTCCTTTAAAAAACCTGAAAAGTTATTATTTTACATTTTTCAGTTACTTTTTTTCGCTCCCAAGGATTGATTAGTATGATAGTGAATTGGAAGGCGATGATAATTTCAATGTTAGCATTAGTGGATATGGTGGATTCAAAATAATAATTTATAATTTATTTTGTGTTTATTATTATTTTTAAGTACAATAATTACAAAAAATAAATCCTGGAAAACATTTTGCCTTGTTGCATCTATTAAAAATACGTAATGAAAATAGACTTTTACAAGAAAAAAAAAAGGATTCGTTAAACGATTAAACACTTATTTTAAGAAGATAGTTAATGAAATAATTTTACACCTTAATGAGAGAAATGTAGTTACCGACTTTAAGATTGGTAAAATAAAATGTAGAACTAGTGCTGTTAGCTAATAATCTTCAGAGATAACAAGAAGCTTCAAAGACTTTTCTCACTAAGAATTTTCAGAAGATATAGTTGGTGAAAATAGTATCACATATATCTTCACAATTTATGCTTTAAATAATTAAAATTTGGGAGTTAATTAGCTAATTACAAACAAAGAAAAAAATAACATTAATTTTTTACAGGGAATTTTTTAATCCTTGCAATATTTAAACAACTTATATATTTTTGTTTTTTGCCATTTTTTACATTACGGTTTTATGTTTGGTACAATTTTACCATTTTTATCCTTGATATTACACTTTAAATATCATCTATTTTACTGTGTTATTTATCTTCTTAGTTTTTGGTTGTCTTTTATACACTTTTTCACACAAGTTTTCTTCTTTATGAAATAGAAGCAGACTGTGAATTTTGGGTTATTTCCTTTGGTTCTACTTTAATAAAAGATGATTACATTTAATTATTACTAAATTATTTTTCTGTTATCAAAAAGTTTTTATTAATTATTATGTCGGTGAGAAAAAAATTATTCCATTTACTTATGAACGGAATTCTTACTTTAAAACTTTTTCTTAATTCGAAAACTAAATAATAAACTTTTAATGTTCAATTTAATTTTATACATATTTGAATTTAAGAAGTTTTTCAATATTTTAACTAAATTAATATTTTTAATAATGGTGATTTAAAAAAAAATGTTAAAATTTCGATGAATTAAATAAAGTTTCACTTACGGTGTGATTCATTTGCTTTTTAATATCATGAATTTTTTCACTGTCACTATGGTGCTATAAATGAGAAGCCAGATCTCGTCATTTTAGAACAGTAAAACGTTTGAAAAAATAAAATCGTACCATTTTAGTTAAAGAAAGGTTGGGACTTTGAATCTGAGCAAAATTAAAAATAAAGGTCGATTAAATAAAAGCCAAAGATCTGTAGAAAGTTCTCACTTTACTAAACTCCAGTTGCAGTTCGAAAGTGAAAGTGTCCTCAAAGGTGGGAAAAAACTTACTGCAACTGAAATAGAAAAAAAAAAATACCCGTTAATCCTCCTAATACCAACTTTTTTTTTTTTCATTAAATACCACTGGTGTCATATGTGACCCCAGTGAAATTTTTATTTTGATACATGCAATAATATAACTAAATGACTGTAAACCTTAAATATAGTCATTTTGTTACAAAAAATGTGTTTTAATACAAAATAATATAAAATGTCATAAAATATAATAAAAGAATATAAAAGAATATAAAATGAAATAAAATAAAATGCCAACCTTTTACTTACCCATCATACGTAGTATAGGGTATTACTTACCCATCATACGTAGTATAAGGTAAGTCTTGTAATCGTTTTGAAAATCGAAAAAAAAATTTTGACGGATTTACACGTTTCAGATACTGGAGATTCCGAAAAACATATTTTTAGAAAAAAAATTTTGCCGTCCGTCTGTGTGTCTGTGTGTGTGTCTGTGTGTGTGTCTGTGTGTCTGTAAACGCTCTATCTCCCGAAAAAATTGAGATAGAGACTTGCAATTTGGTATGTACTTAGTATGTAATAATGGGAAGAAGCCTATTTCATTTCAATAACCTCGATTAACCGGAACAATTTTTTCGGACTCTCGAAATATTCGTTCTGATGAAAGGTATATAAAAATTTTCGAAATTGTTTATTTTAAGAAATGAATATAAAAGACAATAAAAAAACAAATTTTGAATAAAGCATGAAGTCGATCGGATAATTAGTTGCCGAGATATTTGGAATCCTATTTTCCACACTCTTCAATTTTTCATGACCCTGTATTTCATCCAAATTTCACTTCAAAGATATATTTTAATTGAAAATTTGACGCTTAATCAGATGCAATAAACCGCTAGTTAATAGGATTATTATTTTTGGAGTTATAAGGAAAAACCTCTTTCAAGCAATTCAGTAATCGAGCCTTTTTATGACGTCATCAAGCCTCGATTTTATTTGAATTGCAATGCATTTTATAAGTAGTTTACACATTTTTTATTTTAATATTTTACATTACGCATATCCATGATGGGTAAGTATTACGGTGGCCCCCAACGACTAGTTTTTTCTTTCATTGAGTACCACTGTAGTATCCCACTAAGATTGTGGTGGTGACCTCACTAAAGTTGTTATTTTGTTTACATGCAATATTATAACAAAATGATTGTAAACCTTAAAGTTAGTCATTTTTTTTTACAAAAAATGTGTTTTAATACAAATAATATAAACGATCATAAAATATAATAAAATAATATACAAAAATATAAATTACCAACTTTTTTTTCTCTTTTGTTGAGTACCACTGCGTTCATATGTGATTCCACTAAGATTTTTATTTTGTTACGTGTAATATTATAACTAAATGTAAACTTTAAATTTATTCGTTTTGTTTAAAAAAAAAAAAATGTGTTTTAAGGTATAATAATGTAAAATATCATAAAATATAATATAATAATATAAAATAATATAAAACACCAAACTTTTTTTTTTCCTTTCACTGAGTACGCACTGGGTTCATATTTTACCCCACTAAGAAATTTATTTTGTTTCCTGTAATATTATAACTAAATGATTATAAACATTAAATTTATTCTTTTTTTTTTTACAAAAAATGTGTTTTAATGTAAAATAATATAAAAGATCATAAAATATAATGAAATAATATAAAATAATATAAAATACAATTTTTTTTTTCTTTCATTGAATACCACTGGGTTCATACGTGACCCCACTAAGATTTTTATTTTGTTACATGTAATATTATAACTAAATGATTGTAAACCTTGTATTTTGTAATTTTGTTACAAAAAATGTGTTTTAATGCAAAATAATATAAAATAATATAGAATACTAACTTTTTTTCTTTCATTGAATACCGCTGAGTTCGTATGTGACCCCACAAAGATTTTTATTTTGTTACATGTAATATTGTAACTAAATGATTATAAACCTTAAATTTATTCGTTTTGTTACAAAAAATGCTTTTTAATGTAAAATAATATAAAAAGATCATAAAATATAATGAAATAATATAAAATAATATAAAATATCATAAAATATAATGAAATAATATAAAATAATATAAAATACCAACTTTATTTTCTTTCATTGAGTACCATTGGGTTCATATGTGACCCCACTAAGATTTTTATTTTGTTACATGTAATATTATAACTAAATAATTATAAACCTTAGATTTATTCGTTTTGTTTCAAGAAATGTGTTTTAATGTAAAGTAATATAAAATTTTGTGTTCAAAATAGGATCTAATATATAAATTTGTGTTGGGGTGACAGGAAACTCCAGTAGTACTTAGTGGATAAATTGTAAATCAAAAATAAAATTTACCCATCTTATTAATCTATATGAAATGTTAAGCATAAAGTGAACAAATTAATTTTTTTCAGAATTTTAAAAATCATACATTTATTACAGTTATACGGTAAAGATAAAAAAATGATGAAAAAATATAAATAATTAAATAATTGAGTAATTTAAATATTGAAATGCGAGCGGGAAATTTGAAAAGAACTTTGTCTTGGTCTAACGTTGGATTGCGAGTGTATCTTAGCGTTACTGTTTTATTTCCCAAATGAAAGAGGTCCCCGAAACAATAATGTTATTCCAATAATGCTTCCCGGTATAATCAGACACTGTTTGTTCTCCATTAAATTTTAAAAATACATAGAAATACATAAAACGGAAATACTGAAAGCATATTAATCAATATTACGAGTATGCATCGAGAATTTTTTTTCTAGATTTAAAAAAATAAAAAAATAAATAAAAATAAAAATCTAGTTGGTTTCATTATGTAGTTTTAGATATGAGTGATAATTATCTAAGAATTTTCTCATATCATTAAAGGTTTTTCATTTTCATTTTTAGTTCAGTTTCTAATTCTTAAAACTCATGTGAGATTGAGGAAGTACATTTCTATATCTTAATAGTATTAAAAAATTAATATATTTTTTTTTACAATATTTCCAGTTTGATGTTCATTTATGTATTTCCTTTCTTTGATATATTCTTTAAATTTTATAGTTTTAAATTTATATAGTTAAATGTATATAATTATTTTTTGTGGTTGTTTTAATGTATAATAAAATTAAACTTATTACTATAAAAACAGTTGTAATATACTTCATAGTTTATATAACTTAAATATTATATTTTGAAGTTTCTTACACATTCATTTTTTTACTTCTTTAATTTTTAGTTTTTCTGTATAATTCTTGACTTCAAAATGCTTGAATCTTCAACATATAACTTAGACAATTTCGCCAGTATTCCAAATTCTCTCTCTTTTGTAGATAATTAATATTGGCCCGATACTGACCGAATCTTTGCGTATTATTGTCCAATGATATATCTTGTGTCATAATTTCCCATTACAAGATTTAGTTATCACTCTGAAATATATGGCCATTACCACTAATCAATATTAAATCAATTTTATAGAAATGCCACTGTAACTAATTAATAATTTCTTGTAAAATGCTTATGATGAAGTGTTTTGAAGTATTTTTACTAAATTTTAAATAGCTTTAATAAAATGGTCACATCAATATTTTAATGTTATATAACAGATACTTTAAATGAATTGAAATATTAATAACAACGCAAGAACAGTCTTATAATTATTTCTGTTGTCAAAATCCCTTTTCTATGAATTTGCAAAACGCACAACAATGAAGTATCATTCGAAATGTTTTTGAACCGGCTGCACACCCACATTTAGTTGAAACTTTTTTTTAATAAGAAATTGCAGTTAATTAAAAATTAAATCAGCATTGTTTTCGTAAATGAAATGAAAGGTTTTTCTCAAATCAATGTTATCACAAAAATAAAATACCGCATTAAGTCGTGCTCAAAAATGATTATAAAAAATATAAGTAGCACAAAAAAATGATAAAGTCTCTGCGCGGGCTTATTTTATTTTTATGATTAAAAATCAAAATGGAAATTCAAAGGTTTAGAAGAAAAAGACACCATCGATCGATCGAATCAGTGGTATTTCAGGTGTAGCTTAAAATGTATGCTTTGTCATATTAAATTAAATTTTATTTCATATGTATTCAATTTATTTTTCTTTATCCCGTGCTTTTCCCGAAGCGGGTGATGCCATCGTCTAATGCAATTAAAATACGAGTGTTATTTTTTTCCCTTGCGCGTGCCTTTTGCTATCTTCGATCATTTTTACTGTAACTTTGTAGGATAAATGAGATGATATTCTGGCTTGACCAATGTTATCTGCAGATATTTTTAATCCTTATTTTTTTTCTTTAGAAGCTTAAACCTGCATCTAAAAAATATTAGATATTCGTGAAAAATATTAGACTGCAGTATGAAATTTTCGCATGGGTCCACTGGTTAAATCATACTATTGTATTTTTAAAAGTTAAAATAGCATTTTTTACACATCAAATTCATTCTTTAGACAATTTCAGATCATATATGAAATTACTTACATGCGACATTTATTGTGTAAATGGAGCTCTCGGGTGATTTTCAAATAATCCCTTTCGGGGATAAAAAAAACACATTAAAAATAATCGGGATTTACCATTTGCATGAATTCATTTTTTTATAAACATATTTATTTTAACATATGACTCTGAACTTAAAAAAAATACATTTTGTTAAAATTTAATTATAAATTTGACTGTTAAATTATTTTAATACATATATATTTTTTAACTTTTGCAAAAAAAAAAAAGAATAAGATTATAATGAAGTAATCAGAATATATCATTTGCATGAATTCGGTTTTATGAACATACATTTTTAAAGCTATATAGGAAAACTTTTAACAAAGAAAAAATATATTTTCTTAAAATTAATCATAAATTTCACTATTAAATTATTTAAATCATTAATCAAACATTTGTGAAAAATACTCAAATACAAATATTCAGAATATATCATTTGCATGACTATCATTTGCAATTCTATCAATTGTTAACAAAGCATGTGTGAAAAAAGACGCAATTACAAATAATCATCAGAACCTGTTATTTGCATGGATACATTTTCATAAACGTTCATTTTTTTTAAATAAACTGTATTATTTTTTAATATAAAAAGAAGATTAAATATAATAATGAAGTTAGATTTTATTTAATTAGAAATAAAATTAACTATGACTTTTTAACAAAATCCATTATTGAGAATTTAAATGCAACCTTATGCCGAAAGAATAACAATTTACAACAATCTATTTGGAGAAACGAGAATAAAATAATCCCTCATGGAAAATTCTACATTTAATTTAATTGAAAATGGCTTTTTACAGCATTTTATTAGGATTGTAATCTAAAAAATACCAAAATTATTTTTTTCCCTGTTGCTGTCATACTGCCGGCGATATTACCTACAAACTACCGAAGTCTTGTTCGCCCTTGGAATCGTCGCGTTGGCGCCATTCGTATTTTGTCCTACATCGCAATTCATATAATCGAAAATTCTTTAAAAATGAGTTTTTTTTAATGTTGCCTTTCGGCTTCTCTGTGTTAGGTTCAAACGGTCGTTATATATTAATGAGATAGACAGCACTTCTCTTTTTTGTAATTATATTTCAAGAAAGATAATGCTTATATTTGATGTTATTTTAATACTGAAAAGATGTAGATCACCCACGTTGTATTTCACTTTTTACAATAGTTAGTTATCTTGGCTGCAAGAAATTAAATAAATATCTATGCAACATGCAAACAATCTATGTTTCTTAATGTTTTGATATTTTTGCGGAGAAAGAAAAATTAATTGCTTTATTTTATGGCAGTTTAACCACTATTTATGAAAAAAAAAAGTTTGTCCCATTTTCTTGAACATAGATCAACAATTGACCGATTATTATTATTTTTTTTAAAGTTTAAAATATATAATTTAATTCAGATATGGCCTTAAAAATATTTGAATTTTAAGTTTAATCTTACCTTCTAAACATGTATCACTGTAAAAAAAAAAAAAGTTCCGTATTTTTACGGAACTTTTTCCTCCGCTGACATAGTTTAGTGAATGTAACAGATAGAGCATTTGATAGATTAAACATAGATCAACAATTGACAAAATGAGTGTTTTTTGAGCTTCTAATATATAATTTAATTCAGATACTGTCTTAGAAATATTTGAATTTTGAGCTTAATCTTACCTTTTAAACATCAATCTTTGTAAAAAAAAAAAAAAAAAAAAAAAAAAAAAATCCGTTGATTGACAGTACAATTTCCGTATTTTTACGGTACTTTATCCTTCACTGAAATGGTTTCGTGAATGTATCAGATAGATCCTTAGATAGATTAAACATAGATCAACAATTGACCAAATGTGTGTTTCTTAAGCTCATAATATATAATTTAATTCAGTTATGACTTTAAAAATATTTGAATTTTCAGTTTAATCTTACCTTCTAAACATCAATCACTGTAAAAAAAAAAAAAAAAAAAAAAAAAAAAAAAAAAAAATCGTTGATTGACAGTACAATTTGCGTATTTTTACGAAACTTCCCCCCCCCCCCCTCCGCTGAAATGATTTCGTGATGAATGTGTCAGGAAGTAAAGAATATGGATTTAAGAATTTCCTTCACTGATAATAGTGCTAAAAGTCTAGTTAATTTGTTGTTTTCACTAAGGCTTTGATATATATACATATATTTTTCACTCTAAAAATAATTTTCTTACTTTGCCAGTACAATTTCCTTATTTTTACAATTTTTTTCCAGTGTAATAATAATAAAAAAAAAAACACAGCTTTACAGAAAATAAAAATTTAGCATTATCTGTCAAAAATATTCTCAAATCCATGTTTTTTGACACATTCCCGAAATTACTTTAATTGCAAAGAAAACCAAACCCGTAAAAGCATAGGAAATTGTATTGGCAATCAAAGATTTTTTTTTTCTCTTTACAGTAAAGGGTTTATACGTCACAGATATCTTGATAACTGCGATTCAATTGTAAAAGGCAAAAAGATGATAATATCAGCAATAATAATAATGATTTAAAGCCAATGTAATATGTGAATATTTAAGTTAGTTGGATAAAAAATGCATTTTTAAATATAAATATATATTTATCTCTATACAGAAAAATTTATATATTTCGTATTAATTGTCTACTTTTTTTTAATATTAAAAAATGCAAGATATTATTAAATATCTACTTCTATTTAGCATAGTTTAATTCAAATTTCAGATGCAATAGCGCCTCTATTTTATATTTAAATCTGGACCTTAGAAAGGAAAGTGTGATGACAATTGTAACTCAGAGTTAATTTTTTTTTTTTTTTTTAATTATTATTATATGGTACGAACGGAAGTTGCACCACACTGTTTCACTAAAACCGGAATTAAATCACTTCTATGAAAACTTCTTACAATGAAAAAATAAATCGCGAATGTGTATTATGGAAGTAGTATTTGGATAAAATAAATATGGTGTAGATTTTTCTGTTTTATTTCTTAGAATCATCCGACATCCCAATGGAAAGAATTTAATTTTAAATTGTGTGCGAAAAATGTCCTTAGTTAAATTTTGAACTTTTAACTGGTGTAGATATTGGCATGCATTCAAACACTAAGATTTTTAATAAAATTTTGAATAAAAGCATTTTTTAGGTGCGTTCGTAATTATATAAATACGTAGCACCTATTGTCGTCGCTTGGTCCGTCCGTCTGTCTGTCCGTCCGTCTGTCTGTCCGTCCGTCCGTCTGTCTGTCCGTCCGTCCGCATATAACAACGCAAAAACTACCCAACCGAATGGTTTGCAATTTAAAATACATTTTCTTTGCAGAATTTTGTCGAGACATTTCAAATTTTATTAAAATCGAATCAAAACGTTAGAAGATATTAATAAAAATATTTATTAAGAAATTTGATTTTTTTTTTTTTAATCGGTGCTTTTTTGTTATAGGAGCTTCCGAAGTTTAATCGTCAAGCGACCGAGATACTTATTTTATTACAGAAATTAATCTGCAGACGATATAATTCATTTCACAGAATTAAAAATCAGAAAAGATCTGAATATTTATGTAACTAGCTGTAGTACGAACGCGCCTCATTTGTCACGTTTGACTTACAATTTCCAACTTGTTTTTTTTTTTTTTTTTTTTTTTGTAGTTGACAAGTCGCACAACGCTCAAATTAAAAAAATAAAATTCATATTAAACTTTGAAACATTTAGTTTAACACGACATTTAGTTAATTATTATCCTTTTTTATTTGTTATATAAACATCGAAATCACTTTAAAGTACAGACTTATTGTAACAACCCATTAAGTCATTCATCTTTTCATTTCTATTTCTTCTCTCTTTTTCTTTTTCTTTCCATTATTTCTTCCTTTCTAATCTTTTGTTTTGTTGTTTTTGCAAAATTAAAATACATAGGAAATGCATGTACAACAAATTTAATAAAACAGCGATGATTAATAAAATGGCAGGATTCTAATGATTCTTACTTTTAAGTACAACTATTTCCGTAT